>OX101727.1:9454330-10654330 GCA_944452665.1 Stenoptilia bipunctidactyla
AAAGCCCAAAGGATATTGAATTTGAAGAGGCTATAAATCTTTGTGGGAAGCCTTTGTCCAGATGTGGGCATATACTTTCTCATGTTGATGCTAAATTATAATGTGTACTATAAATATATTTATAGCCACACAACACATAGCAATAGTTTTAAAAAATACCCACAAATAAGAGAACAGAATCACAAAGTACGTCACAGGTTTACAATTTATCAAAATATACATACATCACATATATTAATTAAATTAGAAATTTAATTTATAGTGCCAGTCCAAAACCTACGAATCGTCATATATTACAACTTGTGTAGCAACTACGATATTCTGCTGAGTTAAAAGCCTAGTGTAAAAACAATAAAATGTGCAACTTAATTGTATTTTCCGCTTAGAAATCGTGATCACTATTACCAAATTAGATTTTTTTTTTATATTGTAAGGATAGGACGTTTGTCTTCCATGCAACATTATATACATATAGTTATACATATACATATACATTATACATAAACAACATTATCCAGTTAGAATTTTGACGGTGAATCCATGAGGTGGTCCTAAGAAAGTATCAAAATAATAATACCAAGTCGGCAGACCAAAAACAACAACTGCGATAAAATTTTGGAACATAATCTTTGATCTAAATTACGAACGTTAGTTATTAAACATTCTTACTGTGGACGACGAACGAATCTTTGGTATGTCACGAATTCGGCGGTCCTCTCCACTTTCCTCAATTCAAAAGGGCAGTGAAGGAACTAAAATGTCAGAGGTTTTGACTGTTACAAATACCTATTTGGTCATCTTAATCTCGGATTATCTACATTCTTTAGCTTTGACAATGCAATAAATAAACTCGGTTCTTAGTTTAATTTATGTTTGACATTACAGTTCCACGTTTAAATTGAGTTTGACAGTTAAAGATAAGGTAAATTTTGTTTTCAAGCTCGCAATTTACTGTGATTTAGGTGTCCGTTTAATTCATGTATTGATATTCAAATATTGCTCTATTAATGACAATAATAGTTCATTACAGATATTAGTAAATTGCAGTAGTAAAAAGGTTTACAAGTTGTAAATCTTAAAGATAAAATAAATTTAAAAAAATGTCTATGTCAGGCTAGACAGAAATTTTGATTTAATTAAAATAAAACAACTTTCAATATCTACACTAAAACAAAACCACATTTCAACAAATCACATCAAGCAGAGGCTATTCTTAAAATTTCTATAAGTGTTTTTAAATAAAAGACTCCATTATAGATCTTCCGTAAAATTTATAAATTTCCTGTCAGGCAGAATAAGCGTAAATGTCACAAATACACCACGTGTACCCACTTACCTTTCTCCGTTGCATTAAATTTTCCCTAATTGGAATGCCATGGAGTTTTATGTCCCATCTGGTGCCAATTACACGATTCCCCGCTTTGAGTCCTTGTATTAAAATCAAATGATATTCATATTAAATATGATTTATTTCTAAAACCTTGACATTTTGTAACAGGGAAAGCTAAAAATCTGTTTTTTTTTATTTAATTTGTCGCCAGCCTAATAAAATGTAACGTTTTTTAAAGTTTCATGGATTTTGGGCAGCCAGTATAACTAGGGTTTATCCTTATATTCACGTCTAGAAAAGTTCTTGTTATAATCAAGGAATGCAGAGCATTAAAAAAACCGACTTTACGTCAAAGCTTTGGCTGAAGTAGAATGACGTCAAAGGAAATGTCCTCCGTATTCAAAGATTTTTTTTTTATTTAAATTTTTCCAAAAAGTACTCAATCGAATTTGATGAATTTTATATGGGACCAATTCTGAAGTATCCTCTACCATATGAAATAATTTTTCAAAATCGATTCGTAATTGTCCAAAATATCGTGTAACAAAGACACAAAAAAAGAACATACACACGAATTGAGAACCTCCACCTTTTGGAAGTCGGTTGAAAATGAATACTACTGGAAATCAAAACCTTGGAAACAACGGCAAGAGAATACACACAAACAGATGCGCCACTAAGATTGACGAAATGTTTTTTTTTTGTATTAATATAGACACTGTAAATATTTTAAGGGGTAGACATATTTTTTTTACCCTGAACCAAGTGGAGCCCACTCGGATTAGTCTCATTTTGCGTTTCGCTTATCCAGGTGCGGTGGGTATATCGACGCAGCCTATATACCAATTGTAAAGTTTAATACAACGTACTGAGCACCGATATATAAAAAGAAACAAAGCATGCACTTAGAGAGACTACGCTCTATTGATTGATTCGCTCGACGACCTCGGCTCTGATCATCGCCCCGTACGCCTAACTTTAGGCAGTCTTTCCGATCCAACCCCTTCTTCGAAAACCTTTACCAACTGGAAAGGGTTTACGAAATCTCTTGCCACTCTCTCTGGCGCTCCCGACTCACCACTGGCCTTCCCTCCGGACTACTTCAATAGTCCCGACAGGATTGACAGTGCGGTTGACGTTATCACCGATGCCATCACCAATGCCATCAGTGAAAACGAAAAAACCGTTCCGGTTCCCAAACCCAAACTCCCTCCTCACATCCTCGCTTTAATCAAACAAAAAAACGTCGCACTTCGCTGGGCTAGGCGCTATCCAACACCCGAGAATAGGTTAACGGCAAATCAACTTCAGCGGAAAGTCAAAAAGTCCCTCGCGGAATACAGAGAACTTCAAGCTAACGAGCTTATGGAAAACATAACTCCATCTCATACGGCTTATTATAGAATGGCACGCTGCCTTCGTATTGACACAGTCTCCCACGTCCCTCCCCTGGTCCGCCCGGACGGCACCTTAGCCTTCGAAGATGATGAAAAGGCCGAAACGTTCGCCGACAGCATTGCCGCTCAATGCTCCCCCAGCTCCCAACCCGTCGACCCCGCCCATCTAAAGGCGGTTGAAGACGACGTCCTCTTCAAGGACTCCTTACCCCCGACCAGCGAACCCGTCAAGGTCTCCGAAGACGAGATTCGCCTTCATATCAAACGCCTCCATGCTAAAAAAGCACCGGGGGCGGATGGTATCTCTAACCAGGCGCTCAAGCACCTCCCCCATCAGATTCTTGCCATTCTGGCAATACTATATAACGCCTGCCTTGATCTTAGTCACTTTCCAAAAGCATGGAAAGAGGCAATCGTTATAGGCATCCCCAAACCTGGGAAACCCCATCATATCCCATCCAACCATCGACCCATCAGCCTCCTCAAGGCTCTGGGTAAAAACTTCGAACGTATCATACTCACGCGTATCAAAAATCACCTATTTCCTATAGACGGTGATCCCCTAATCATAGCCGAACAATTCGGCTTCCGCGCTCAACACTCCTGCCCTCAGCAGATTCAACGTATCACCGAACACGCTCTCTCCGGCTTCTACCCTGGACGCCTCAAAACTGGCGCCGTCTTCTTCGACGTAGCCAAGGCCTTCGACAAGGTCTGGCACGCAGGCTTAGTACACAAATTATACGGTATAGGTCTCCCAGATAGGTTAGTCCGTATAATTTCGTCATATCTCAGAAATCGCACCTTCCGCTTTAGATTCGAAGGCACGCTTTCGTCCCCCCATCCGCTAAAAGCCGGAGTCCCTCAAGGCTCCGTCCTCGCGCCGTTACTATACTCGGTATACACTAACGACATCCCCAAACCATCCGAAGGTGTCCAACTCGCCCTCTTTGCCGACGACACTGCTCTCTACTATCGCGGTCGCGAAATGTCAACAATAGTTAGAAAGCTACAAAAGGCTGTTAACAACCTCAGCGCCTGGTTCTCGAAGTGGCGTATTGAAGTAAACCCCGACAAAAGCTCGGCGATTTGCTTCACTCACAAAGAACGTCGAAGGGCGGCCGCGTCCGACCCTTGCGTCCGCATGCGTGGAGTCCCCATTCCGTGGCAAGCTACGGTCAAATATCTCGGCGTCACACTCGATAGGACGCTATCGTTCGAACCCCATATCACCAGGGTAACCAAACTGGCTAAATTCTACCTCAGCCCACTCAATAGCATGATAGGTCGCCTCAGTAAAATGTCACTGCGCAATAAATGTACCCTATACAAGGTCTGTATCAGACCAGTCATGACGTACGCCGGTCCCGTATTTGCTCACGCCAAGCCTCGTTTGCTCTACAAACTCCAAGTAGTTCAAAATAACTTCTGTCGGAGGGCCACAAACGCCCCGTACTATGTTAGGAACGCGGACTTACACAGGGACCTCAAACTCCCCACCATCCAGCAATACCTTAAGTCCCTATCCGTATCCCACTTCCAACGGTGCGAAAATCATCCAAATAGGCTAGTTCGTGCGACTGGCGGGTACCAACCCAATCCAAAATGTTTCAAACGCTCTTGTCGTAGGCCCAAGGACGTTCTCTCGGATCCTCCAAACCAGCTCTCTTCTGATCTGGACAATCTCCTGTCTGCCAGCTCATAGCTGATGTAAGTAGTCGATTCAGCACGTTGTGCTTCTCATAAATTTTTCTTCGCGCAGCCTGCACCACCAACTGGCTGTCGCTCATTTCTTCGGTCGATTGTCTGTAGAAAGACAAAAGATCATTAAGGGGGAGTTTAGTGAGTAGAAGTCTCACACTGTTGGGTGTCATCTGGCCGGGGACTAATACCCCCTGGCAAGTGCCCCTTCGTACTTCTGACGTATTCTCCTCCTCCTCTCAGTGAGCTCTCGTACGGTCAATAGGCCTGCGGGTGCTCTGAGGGGTTGTCTTCTGTGGCGGAAAAACAAAAAAAAAAAAAAACACTTAGAGAGAGAACGTGTGAAGTATAAAATAACACTGAAGTCAACTATTTAGTTTGGCAACTATACTGAACTGTCGACAAGTCTCCTGTGGTGTGATAAACAATCTTCTATGTTTTTCTTTTTTTAAGCAACCCTAAAATTACTTGCCTTCTTTACTTCTACACGACATCCACTGCTCTTTATGTACTACTTGTACAGTTTGCATTGCTTGCTTGATGCGCAATGGATGCTATAGTTTTTGTACAAGTCGTTCAGTTTTGTCTAGCTATGAAATGTGCTGTGCGGTAACCCGATATCACGGAACACGGTGTGGTTTACATAACAAACTCAATATGAAGTGACTATTGACTGTCCTCGTTCCCAAACGCTGTCTTTTTAATTTTGCATTTTCTATATCGAGGATGTGGTTTAGAATTTCAACGGGTATTCAATTATAATTCGGGCTTTTATCCTTTTATTAGAAGAGACGGGATGTAGTAAGACTTGTATAAGGATTAGATTACAGCATATTATTTTTTAATGGTAGATTACTTTTAGAAACAATATTTTACCCACGATATAATTCAGATGAATCAATCCTTGATTGCGATGACGCAGTATCTGTAATGACCCTGAAATATTGAGTAAAACATTATAAATCCGATAAAAGCCTCTTATGATTTATACCGTGAAAAGCTTGAGATTTTACTAGTTTTTTTAATTTATTTTATGCAAATTTCCATTTTTATTTGAATGTATTTCTATAAATAGCTATATGTATGTATAAAGTCCCTCTGTTACTTATTCTCCTCAGATGATGTATACCGACATGTATTTCGAAAAGGCCGTTCACTCCTGCACTCTCTCAACCTTTAATATCAGCTGAGATGGAGGTTTAAAACGCGGGTTATGTCCTTAACAAAAAATAATAACTAGTGATAAACAAACAAAAAACTACAGGAAGATTGCGCTAGAAAAATCCACCGTATGACTAGTGCTATCACACTAGACATACGTAAAGACAGAGTATTATTTTTTTTCCTTTTAGAATCTAACCAAAAAATATTTATGTTTGCTCTGATTAGGCAATCGTGTAGTATTGTTTTGTATTTTTAAATTAGAATTTTATTATACAAGTAAGTCTAAAAATAATGATTATACTACATTGCGAGTGGCGAGTTCTTCCGCTTTTGATGTAATCTATTGATACCCATTGTCAGACGTCAGCTTATGTCAGCTTATCTCCAAGGCACTATTATAAATTCTGAGACATATTAACGACCACTGTGACCTTAGCTGTAGCACCCAGACTGAAGTCAATGTGGTTCCTAAAGCACGGAAGTCAAGCACATTGAATATAAGTTACTTACAGCAGATTTTCAGAAAACATGGGCCTGAGTAAATATGGGTTAAACATACTTTATTGAATAAACTAAGGACTACTAATATGAAATAACTAAGGCACATAATGGGCGACCTGCTGGTGTAGTGGTAACATACATTGCCTTCTATGCCAGAGGTCCTGGGTTCGAATCCCGGCGGCGGCGGATATCGGTGTGATAAACACAGATATTAGTCGTCAAGACATGGATTTTTATATGTTTATTTAAGTTTATTCTTATAAAAAATATGTATTTATTCAATATGTATGTTTAGGTATATATTTCTTAAGTATATCAGTTATCTAGTATCCATAGCACAAGTTCTTTAAGAAACTTAATTTGGGCTAGATAATGATGTGTGAGTGTCAAAAATATTTATTTATAGATTCACTTATTTTAAGTTGTTATTGTTGGTAACAAAAACTCATTTTTAAGCCACTAAGTTTGACATTAGAGAGACTTAAAATTAAAGATTGTAATCTTTCATCCTGGACTGGGAGTGAAAGAAAAACATAGAATGTGCCAGCTGCTTCTCTTCTCGGGCATACCGTAAAAATCAGTTAAGGGACAGAGGTTTAATTGACAGTTTTGCGGGCGATAGGCTGATCCCCTGTCACTGCAATAGTCTCTCTTCATCATTATAATACCTCTAAATTTGTAAAACGAGACCTCAGATGGTTTCATAGCCTCTGGTGTTCTGCCTACCTCGTAAGGGATACAGGCGGCGTGAAGTTATGTATGTATCTTTCATAATGTCGAATACGGCCCAATGAATCGTGAATAGAATTCAATTGTTTAAAAGCCTCGGCATAAGCATAATCTTATTTTTATCTCGCATAATACTCATATTATAAATGCGAAAGTTTGGATGTATGGATAGACTAGTTGAGTTACTGTTATCATACTTCTTTACCTTCCACAGCTTTTTTATAAAAGTAGCTTTCATATTGTATTTAAAAGTTATTATAGTGAATTAAATTGCTTATCATTATCAATTTACCATCCATCTAATCAAGTGTTATCTGAGCGGATAACAAACTTGATCTGAAGGTGGTTCTATCAGAAAGAGAGATATAGTCCTATCAAAGGCGGAAGTTTATCAGATAGAGATAACTAAGTACATGTTTCAATGTATATGAAAATGAAAAGTTCTGTATATTAGCAAGGAAATAGCAACATTGTAATAATATCTCTACCAATCTATGTTCATTGCCTTCCAGGTCTTTATAAAGTCACTAGCCACTGCGCGCGGTTTTGCCCGCGTAACTTTTGATCCCGTGGGAATTTAGGGATAAAATATAACCTTCTTCAAGAGTTGGGCTATCAAATGCAAAAAGAGTTTTTCAAATCCCACTTGTAGTTTCTGAGATTAGCGCGTTTAAACAAACAAAAAAACAAACTCTTCAGCTTTATATATTAGTATAGATTATTAATTAATGGGTTAATGTAGACACTTGTACATTAAGATTCTCTAAAGATAAATTTAAAGTTACTCTTAAACATTAAATATAAATTAGGAATTTTCTAAATAAGTTGCAGTTGAAAAAGAAACCGAGTCCTGTAACCCTGGGCCCAGGTTAGCCCTAATACGATGTAAGTATGAGATAAAAATAACTTATTACTAAAAGGTAAAGAAGGTAAGTGACAAAGGCAAGAAAGTTTTATTTATTATTTATTTGTTAACTAAGTATAGGTTGTAACTACTCCTCAAATGTTATTCGTAGAATAAAGAGTAACGTTATCTGTAGTTAATTTTTTGTAGATACATTTTTTTGCAAACAGCAATTAATTATTCGTCGTGGCGCCGAGGTTACTGTGCATATCAAACGATATCGCAGGCTAAAGGAGCGTACACATTGCTTGTAATGGAACCTGTAATGTAATATCCAGCGCTCGATGCTGCGCTCGGTGTATTTGTACGTGTATTTCGCACGAACTGAACATACACTGCGAGCATCCTGAGACAAAATGTTTCCGTATTTCGTCGCGAGCACGGTCCGTCGACACGCGAACAAAGTTGTTTCCGCCTATAACCTATTCTGTGCTGAACTGCTGATAGCACAGCGCGTAGGTACATCCGTGTTAATGAGGTAAGTAGTCGTTGGGAATTCATTCTTTAACTTTCGGATAAGTTTAGTCAGTAAATAACTAACATATATTTTTGTTATATTTTTCTCTTCGTGTAAGCACAGTTATCTATAGCAGTAATTCAACCTCATACAAACGGACGAAACGCGAGCTATACCTACGTGGCTCGATCTCGGCATGCGCTCGGCATGCGCCCAGTCGCGAATGTCTGCATACCTAAACAATTGTTGATTGAGCTTTACATTAATATGCGGATTGTTTATACTTTAAAATGTAACATCTTTTCGTGCGTCTCTTCCTATTCAATTTACAAAGTATTTTATTTGTTTATATAAAAAAAGTATATCGCAGTCACAAAATTAAATGGAAGTAAACACAAAGTAGGCAAATGTCATTTAAACGCTTAAGGCGGGCAGCCCTATCACATGTGAACGGACCGCGGCGCTGTAGGCATTTATTTCAATGATGCGGCCGAGTTGAATTACTGTAGATATCTGTACTGTGGTGTAAGTATGATATTGAACTATCACGTCCTCGCATTTGGAAAGTGATCTACCAGTCACCCTTCATATATGAAGTTTCACCACAGCTAAAGTTTACACGAGGATTTAAAAATGTTATTGAAGTCGGTTTTTTAAATACATCAATATATAATGATAATACATCAATTCATAAAAAAAATGCTGAAGACCTAAGTAGACGTTGGTTGCGGCGCACCACATTTTATAAAAGGAGAAAAGGCAGAGAATTGCTTACAGTTGATAAAACAAAAACTTTACAAGTTCTGGTTTGTTTACATCTTTACCATTAAAATTAATTCTAATTTATCTCCTAAACGATTAAACTGATTAACATCATTCAAATGGATAAATTGGTTTTATGCCTAGAGCTTTCATTTGACACCATAATAATTAAGATAACTTAACAAACAAAATATCACACTTTGAAGTTGCTCTCGTAATTATCCAATATTTATGAAATGCAAAACAATAAAAAAAAATTAAATAATGAATTGCAATCCGCGTCCCTTTGATGTTGTCCAAAAAACCGACAATTCACGGATAGCGTAGAGCACGCTTCGAGCGTCACTACGCAGGAGCAAGTCTCACTCACACAGGCGCAATTCCTGTTCGCGACCGGCGCTCGCGCAATGTGAACGGGCGCGCGAACGCCCGTCCACATCGAGCATCGAGCATTTTTTGATGTTATTCAAAAAACGAAAATGTACGGATAGCTTAGAGCAGGCCACGAGCGCGCTCTACTGCTGCTCAGTTCGCGCTCGAGAGGCGTACAAATCATGGGAACTTTTTTTTGCAGATTACATTACTAGTTGCATTACTAGCAATGTGTACGCACCATAAGCGCGCTCGGTGCGGCCGGTATTAGGATGGGTGACCGCCGGCCATTCATTTCTCACGACGACTTCCGTGCTTCGGAGGGCACGTTAAGCAGTCGGTCCCGGGTGTTGTATACTTGTATACAGTAGTCGTTAGGGTTTGTCAGAAGCCATTTCGGCACCCTGAAATATCTGACATCCACCAACCAGCACCGGGCCAGCTTGGTGGATTACGGCCTAAACCTCCTCGTCACCCAGAGGAGAGACTCATAGCCCTGCAGTGGGCTCATTACACAGAGTTGTGATGATGATGATGATGATGATTAATTATTTGTGTAGATTTTTGTAAAAAAACCTGAAGATAGGAAATAAGAAATATCTTCATCGCAAACAACACCTTGTAGTTACAAAAGTATTGATCGTAAAATAAAAACTAATATTCTAAATCAATAGGAAACTTGATGTAAAAACTTTTGTCAGAAGCAATTAGAACGCTAATTGTACTGATTTTTGAGATATGAGGAAAAACCTGAAAATAGTGACCTTCATCCCCCCCACACCCACAGAAAACCCTTGACGACTTTTAGTATGTTTATCTGGACTGCACATGGATATGTGTGCCAATTTTCAAAACTACACAAATTATTTCTCCAGTTTGCCTATTATCGGCTTAATTTGACTGGGCTATGAGTACAAATAATATGAATAAATAATAAAAATAAATAAATAAAATCCCCAGACAATCACACCAACTACATGACCCCAAAGTAAGCATAGCTTGTGTTATGGGATTCCATGCAGCAAACTAGGGGGGATCCTAGAATATAAATACATAAATAGATAAACACCCAGACATGGAACATTTTTTTTTTCTTGTTCCGTGCGGGATTCGAACCCGCAACCACTGGCGTCTGAGGCAGACAGGTTTACCCCATCGCCATAGTGGTCGTCAAATAGTATGAGTACAAGTAAAGAAGGCAAGGCAAGGGGCTACGATTCGCGTCTTTTTTTGTTGCTTCGTCTCGACACCACTCTGACTATTTATTTCTTTAGCTATATTCTTTTTATTATTTTACTTTCTTTTCATATAATACGTTTTCATAAAATTTATTGTTTTGGTTTTGTAATCTATTTGATTTTAGTAAATAAAAAGTTCTATTATATTCAAATTTCCAGATTAGTCTATCCCAACAGAAACGTAAATTAAAAAATCTAAATAACTCTAAATGTACGGTCTCGATTTTCTATTTTGCTTAATTTATCCATTTATTTTCCGTTTTCCACAAAACGGCGGCCCTTTCGAGGTCAAAATGACCCGTATTTACTAATTCATGTACCGACACAGGATGGTGCATGTATTTTAAATGGATTATTTTTGTCACTTTTGACCCATATCAACCTTTTTAGAAACACGATTTTATAATTGGTGACTTGAAAAAGTAACAAAGGTCAGCATTGCTTTTTTATTTAATAAAATTTAAAAGCATAATTTTGTATCACGTCACTTAGAGGAGTGGAAACAGTTACTTTCCTATTCGAGTGTTTATATTAAAATGAAAAAAAAAATACCACGATGTTTTATAAACTGTACTGATTATTTTCTTTTCTTGGAACACTTATAAAATTCAAAAAATTCAAAAGTTTTATTCATCTTAGGAATTTCACAAAACACTTGATGAAGTCAGTCATCACATACTTCGGCTTTAACTAGTTGTTGATAGTTGTTAAATAAGATATTACAGGTCTAAAGAGACAAAAAAAGCCGGCGGAAAAAAACGAATTTTTTATATGAATTTTTAATCGAATAATACCTGTATTTGTTCTATTTGAAACAGATCGCTATTTGAAGTTCCAAATATAACGATGCTCCGAAACAGAACTTATCAACTGCTTTACCAACAACTAACTACCCTTGGTTTATAAATTCATATTTTTCCATATAAAAAAATGTCTATTTATTTATTAAGTTGTGAACAGATGAGGCATCTTACAAAAGTACGTTATACATCTATATTATTTTGAATTCATTAATAGTCAGCTATACAAAAAAACAGACAGCTTAATAGGTTTCATCAATAACAAGTGCATAATTTTCAAACAAAATTACTGTATCGTACTGTACCTTTTTAAATCAAACTATTAATCAAATTTCGATACTTAAAAAAAATCGATACTTAATCATCTACATTATATGAGCTGTGCATCTGTTTCCGATTTAATGATTAACGTTTTACATGGGGAGTATGTCATGACAAATTTTAGGGAGACCCGGAAATTAGAGACCATGCGACTCCAATTAGTCGTTATTTTAATCATCGTGGGACTATTATGGTTTATTTCAACAAGGGTTATTAAGAGGATGAATATAATATTGTCTTAAGTTTCCATTTTCCCTTATGGCCCGATTTTTCAATGATCAGATAAAAGTTGTTTAATTCGAGCTTATTATTATTCTATGTCATTTTCGCACAATTGTAAAAAAATCGTTAACTTTATTTCGCCGAGTTAATTTGAGACGTCAGATAACTTTTATCTGGTAAATAAGATGCATGACCCTGGTCCAGATAATATATGGAAATATACTCCAATGCCACAAATCTTGTTAAAAACTACTAACAGAAATTAATAGAAAAACGCTTAGTTATTAATCACAGTATAGAGAAGAGTTTTACTTTTATTCTAACTTATCATCTAAAACAACTTTGAATACACTTTAAGTTGCTTTCGCGAACTGGCGAATTTTTAAATGTTGTTGCATTAGTTTTCCATCAGTCTCAGTAATGTCAGGCCAACAATGCAATAAATCTTTTTGCTCTGAAAGTAACATCAGTTACGTTGAAGCAGTTATGGCTTGGTTAATAAAAATGTAAATAAGGCTTATGTTACAAAAACATCCATTCCCATACCATGTTTCATAAATGAAGATACAATCTTTTGATATTGATCAATATATCTTTGATAAGAAAATGTACCCAGTGCAACATTCCAACGGTGTTTCGCAAGGCAGCAATTAAGTCCTATAAGATTAAATGAACCTCATCTATCTGTGGCGCTTCTAAGTTAAGGTTTATTTTTTAAATGATAAGCGATATGGTAAAAATGTTTTGATAATTAAAAGTTGACTTTAGCTTATAATTTAAAATGTAATATGTTTTTAACGCTATTTGGAAAAACGATTTTTCATTATACGTTTGAAAAACAATTTAAAATTAAAAATTAAGTAATGCTTTTTTATAGATGAAAGATCAGATATCGATAATTTAAGTAAAATAATAACTATAAAAGAATAAAAGTGAATAAAATATTTACTTTGATGCGTATTTCTATTCAAGTAACTGACCTGGTTCTTTCAATATTTAATGGACTAAACATATCTTCTTTTGTAGATTGTGAGATCCATAGAAAGTCTATCCTTTCAAGTGCATTGGACTGAGTATAGTCTTCTTAACAAAATACTTATATAATAATTTTTATAGGCCTCAATGAGTCATCCGTTGAATTCTTTGACTTACTCCGCCACATAAAGTTGTGTCCAGTAGCTCCGTAAAGTAATTAAAGCTGCAGACGAACTTTGTTGGGTGTTAAATTGCGTAAAACACTTCATCATAAAGAAATATAGTCGGTTTCATAACGTTAGCTTTTTTATTGCTGCCTTCGGACATCCAATATGTTATTTAAAAAATAAGTTCTGATAGTGAGCTGAGAATTAATTTAATTTAAATTGAATTTTCCTAAGCTTGGATACTCAATAGTTTTTTCACAAGTATTTCAACAACTATATTTGAAGAATTTTACAAAAAAAAAAGATTTACAGTTAAATAAGCATAATTAACCTTAAGATTTAGGCCCTAAACTCAAGCAGTCCTTATAAATCGTGTATTTAGACCACATCTTTGTTGGAGGAAATGAGAACTTATGTCAACTTTAAAGCAACTTAGTGACACACCTAGTATTAAAATTACTTTATCGATAGTTTTCTTTTAACTAAAGACACAGTATCAGAGACTTAAATCTGAAATTCTTCTGTCGTTATAGTGCCGAGTTTAAAGTTTCAAAGAAAAGAAAAGGCTTACGACACCCTTGGTTTTACAAAGAGTGTCTCCGATCTCATTTTACAAACACAATGTTTATAGTTATATACTTTTTTTATTTAAAAAATACAAAGCAATGCAACGATGAAAACTAGATCATACAATTGGACAGATAATGATTTGATATTAATTTTATGTTGAAGTTGTGATACTTATGTCAATAAAAAAATTGCCACAACAATAGAGCTTTTTTTTCGAAAATGTGGGGGACGAGAGTATAGAAAATAGGTGTCGATGGCCCCCTTGGATTATTATTATTTGCCTAACGCTGGTTTGGAAAATGAACTTTTGTAAATACTTCAAGTCAAAGTCTACACTAGACCAATTTAGTCATACGCTTAGTTTATACATATCTTTGTAACACAAGCTAATAGGTTACTTAGGAAATACAACGTCACTCACCGTTTGGTTAATTATAAAAACAGAAACCCTTTCCCGTACGCACCTAAGTGCTTTTTAGTCGAAATATGTGTCGTTTGAAATTTCTATCGTATCCATGAGTTCTATCGCATCACTACTTCTAGAGTAGAGGATGTGTGACACGGCGCTCTTGAGGTAATTGCCGTATTTCACGGTGCAGTCGTTGCTACGTCTTATTCTGTTATAACGTCGCTGTCATTTTTATATTGAAAATGACAAGCGGAGATATTTCTGCAGTTCAGTTGGTAAAAGATTTTATGGTTTAAGCTTTCTTCATTTCGATCTATGGACGTGATTGCTGTCTCCTTTGTCCAGATATTTTGCTCAAAAAAGAACATGAGAACGGCTAAAACAAAAAACGACGATACCGACTTCTGCTAAGTCCGGACTTGATACAAACATAGAGCTAGTTTTTTTTTAAATTATAAGATATCATAGTTATAATTTCAGCAAATCGTCATTATAAAGCGGATTTACTCATCGTTGATACACGCTTACGACCACGTCTATTGAGTCGTTTTTACTAACGAAATTGAATTTTAATATCGCTGTAAGTCTTTGTTATCAATTTTGACTCAAGTTAAAAATAATTCGAGACATAGGCTTTGCATTTACAATTTTAGAAACCAATCAAAGTGTTCTTACTGAAGTAATCAATGAAGTTTGTTTATACTGTTTTTGAACAAAATAACAAAATTCTCCTTTAAATTAGCCTGAAGGTGTCTTCACTATAGCACCAGACCAGAAAGACATTTTCCTTTTAAGTTTTCAGAGAAAAAACACAGACGAAAGTCCAATTAAATAACAATATAATTAACTAACCCTTTTCAATTGAATCTAAAATTTCTCAAGTTGTTCCATTTTCAAATTAATATTTTTTAAATGTTAGTATTTCTTTGAAGAATAAGGCTTCTCGTCTAAGGCTGCTTTCGATTTGTTTGCAACCCGTTGCCTCCACGCATCAAGTCGACTGAGGCGCTCAGCGGTAGTTATCAACGACTATTAATTAAACTAGTTGGTTAATTAAAATCTAATTGAGCGAAAATTTACGTTTATTGGAGAAAATGTAGGTCGCATTTTTGTACTTGTGAATTTATTGCTTTATTAATGGGAAACTTAAACCTTGCTACTGTAATAAATACAATGAACGATAAAAAAAAAGATGATTCATACTTTTTACTACTAGTTAGATCATCATCATCCTTATTATCTGTGCGTCTTCGGTTGGCTTAGAATATTGCCCGTGGATAAGCATGTCGTAAAATGCGACTAATCCAAGTGACCCCCGCTTGGTGGGTCCCTTCAGGGTCCGACTGTCGTCGTGGCGCCGTGGTTACTGTGTGTATCATACGATATCACAGATTAAGCAACGTTTGGTGCGGTCGGTGCTTGGATGGGTGACCGCTGACCATTTATTTCTCACGGCGACTTCCGTGCTTCGGAGGGCACGTTAAGCAGTCGGTCCCGGGTGCTGTATACTTGTATACAGTAGTCGTTAGGGTTTGTCAGAAGCCACTTTGGCGCCCTGAAAATTCTCACATCCACCACCCAGCACTGGGCCAGCTTGGTGGATTATGGCCTATACCTCCTCGTCACCCAGGGGAGAGACTCATGCGTCTGCAGTGGGCTCATTACAAAGAGTTGTGATGATGATGATGATGATGAAAAGGCGACTAATCCGAGTGACCCCCGCTTGGTGGGTCCCTTCAGGGTCCGACTGGCTAGTGATCACTCTTTATTACCGCTCCAGTGATTATATTTTATTTTGAGCCAGTTCTATCCTAGGCTTTTTTGAATTCATATTCGACCTCAATTTCACTAACCATCAGGTGAGGTTGAGGTCAAACGCGGGCTTAGTCATTAATAATAAAAAAATGTCAATATCTAATTTGATATTCGTAGTTGTGAAATTCGTAGTTTTCCTTCCATGCTGGACTGGGAGCGAAAGAAAAACATCGAATGTACCAGCTGCTTCCCTTCCCGGGCATACTGTAAAAGTCAGTTAAGGGACAGATGTTTTATTGGCATTTTTGTGGGCGATAGGCTGAACTCCTGTCACTGCAATAGCCTCTCTCCATCATTATAATACCTCATTTGTCAAACGTGACATCAGTTTTTTTTTTTTATAAAATATGGATGGGACGTTTGTCTTCCATGACACCTGATGTTAAGTGAACATGAAGACTAAGGTGGTACACGTCCATCCACGAGAAACCTATTCACTCGACGCTTAAAAGTACTAGGACTATACTGGTCAGGGAAAATAGACGCAGGCAGTTCATTCCAAACCTTGGCGACCCGTATCAAAAAGGAACTGTCAAAGCGCTTAGTTCGACTTTTCGGAATATCAACCACATACGGATGGAAGTTCTGTCTGCGTCTAGTAGTCCGATGGTAAAAGGGTGAGGGTACAATTTGCTCAAACAGAGCACTCGCGCACTCACCAAAATGTATCCTGTAGTACACGGTTAAACCAGCAACCTTACGACGATGTTCTAGGGTCTGTAGTTTTTTGGTCGTAAGGTCGACGTTGTTAATTAATTTACGGGCTCTTCGGTCAACGGAGTCCAGCGCTTCTAGTTGATATTTGGCTGAACCATCCCAAAGATGACTGCAGTACTCCATGCATGATCGCACTTGAGCTGTATATAAGTTAAGAAGCTGTGCAGGGCTGAAGTACCGCCGTACCTTCGAGATGATTCCCAACTTTTTCGAAGCTACTTGAGCCATGGACACAATTTGTTGACCGAAGTTTAAACTGGATGTTATAGTTACGCCTAAAAGCCCTAGATGGTCAGTGATGGGGACAGATACATTTTGGAAAGTGGGCGTTAATGTGAAGGTGCTCTTTTTTGCGGAGAATAGACACACCCTGAGTTTTGGACGCGTTGAATTTGACCAAATTCGACTCACCCCAATCGGATACTTTCCGTAAGGTCAAATCAACGCGCTCAATCATTGACTTTCTTAAACTCTGGATTTCACGGGGGCTCGCTCGCGCATTGGATACGTATCTCTCTACAACAGTGCTGTCATCAGCATAACTAATAATGCCCGGTGTTAAAAGGTCATTAATGTGCAGCAAGAATAATGTTGCAGAGAGAACAGATCCCTGAGGTACCCCGGCATTAATTGCCATTTGGTCGGAGGAGAAGCCATCTAAGACTACTCGAATTGACCGTTCCCTCAGAAAATCAGATATCCAGTCGCAGAGCCCAATCGGTATGCCATAAGCTGGAAGCTTACTTAAGAGACCATCATGCCAGACCCTGTCAAAGGCCTTGGAAATGTCTAAGGATACAGCTATTGCTTCACCATGACCCTCCAAGGCCTCGCTCCATAAGTGAGTGGCATACACGAGAAGATCGCCGGTCGAGCGCCCGTTGCGGAAACCATATTGGCTATCGCTTAGGAGCTCGTTGGTCTCGAGGTATGCCAGGAGTCGATTGTTCAATACACGTTCCATGACTTTGCAAAGTATGGAAGTGATTGAAATTGGTCGATAGTTGACAGGATCGGCACGGCTTCCCTTCTTTGGTACTGGTTGTACGTTAGCAAGCTTCCAGGACTTGGGAACCTAACCGGATTCCAATGAAAGTCGATAAAGACGCGTCAAAACGGGAGACAACTCAGCTGCGCAGCGTTTTAAGACCACTGCAGGAATACCGTCTGGACCACTAGCTTTGTTCTCGTCTAGGTGCAGCAAGCATTTAAGAACCTCCTTTTGGCGAATGTGAACGGTACCCATTGTAGGTCCGAACTGAGGTAATTGGGGTGGGATTTTTCCTTGGCAATCTAAAAGAGAATTTTCTGCGAAGATACTAGCAAATAAATCTGCTTTCTCCTTAGCAGTGTGGGCCAGAGAACCATCGGGTTTCCTCAGTGGTGGCAGCGACGGGCGACAAAAGTTCGTTTCGACCGACTTGGCAAGGGACCAGAAAGCTTTACTTCCCGAAGGGTATGCTGCTATTCTGTCTCCGATACGGCCTATGTGGGCAAAAAGAGCTCTTTTGATTACCTTTTTGCAGGACTTGGCGGCAGCATTGTATCTTTTCTTAAGTTCATGCGAATCCAGGGCTTTGCTTCTGCGAGCATTTGCCCAGGCTTTGTATGCTTCCCGCTTTCGCTTTTCAGCGGCAAGGCAAGCAGTATTAAACCATGGGCGAGCTTTGGTTTCAAGGGATAGATCAGCGTGGGGAATGAAATACTCCATTGCTTGAACCATCACACTTGAGACAGCATCAGCGCAGCACAATGGATCGGTTGATGTAAAACAAGTTTGCCGCCATGGATAAGATGCGAAGAAATGTCGCATTTCATCCCAATCTGCTGACTTGTAACGCCATACTCGCCTGGAGCCTTTTGGGCGGGTGTCAGGTGGTGAGTACAGCGATACAGATTTCACCATACAGTGATCGGATGTCCCTAAAGGTGCAGTGACGGACACCGAGTATCTGTCAGGATCGGTTGTCAGCAGAAGGTCCAAGCAATACGCAGTGTGGCCAGCAACGTCGGGGATGCTCGTAGGCTCGTTAACAAGCTGTGAGAGACCATAAGTCAGCGAAAACTTAAAGGCCTCTCTGCCAGCATGGTCAGTGTCCTGATACGGGTATAACCACTGCCCGTGGTTAGCATTAAAATCCCCCAGAAACACCAACTGCGCCGTGGGTAAACGTTGCTGAATCTTATCTGCTGTATTGCCAAGGTATTCCATAAGCCTCGTTGTCTCCCGATCTCCGCTATGTGAACGATAGATACAGGCATAAACCACTTGGTCTAGGCCAGTATCTATGTGAACCCACATGACTGAAAGGTCCGGCACTTCCAAGTAACGGAGACGCTGATAACAGATCGCGTCACTGGCATACATGCACACCCCGGCGTGCGGGCGGAAAAGAGACTCCAGGATATAGCCTGGGTAACCAAGGTATGCCGAGTCTGACGGATCGCAGATCTGCGTCTCCGTTAGAAAGAGTAGGTGTGGTCTCTCCGTCTCAAGATGGTGGTGGACATCATTCAGATTGGAGTGCACTCCTCGGATGTTACAGAAGTGCACTTTAAGGGAGATGAAGTGCAACCGCTGTTGAACCGTACTCTTTTTAGGACCTTTCATTGTGAATTGGTAGTGGAGTGAATAGGGAGGAGAATAGAAGTTGAGTGAAGCGCTGCAAATGGAACCAAGCAACTCGTAGGAAACAACGCACCATTGGGGAACTCGCCTGGAGACTGCGGGGACGCCCGAACCCCCCCGAGTCTTATTACCACTGGTGTTCTGCTTACCCCATAAGGGATACAGGCGTGAAGTTATGTATGTAAGTATGAAAGTAAATCTCTATGTTACTCTTTCACATCGCAACCACTTGAAAAACTATTTGAATAAAACATTTCATGAAATATTTAACAAAAATAAAGACAGAATAAAAGTATGTATTTTTCCTCTAGTCAAACCAATATAATAATCTTGAAATTTGTGTTTTCCGTTACAAACGATTTAGAAATCTAATTTCCATTTTGTCGATCCTGTTATTCTTTGATAAAACTCGAGATTTGTAAACGTTCTCTCTTTTATTCAGAGGATAATTTAACCATTTTTTATTCATGAAAAAAATGGTTCTCTTTCCCTATTCGACGTATTTTTGAGAATACTCTTTAAATTGTGATAAAAGTGATTTTTTAGTTTATGTAACGTAAGACATAACATGGTAACAATAAGATTATGTAGGTTTGTCGCCAAAAACTCATTCTTAAGACGGATCCAATAAAGCCAGTTAACAGCATCATAATTAATACATGCATACATACATAACTTCAGCCCTGTATCCCTTATGGGGTAGGCAGAACATCACAGGTTATAAGACCATCTGATGTCACGTTTGACTAATGAGCTATTATAATAATGACGAGAGGATTAACTGTTGCAATATTTATTGATTTCTCTTATCAATGTAAACAAATTATATTTTATATATTTGTTACAGAAAAACTAAAAAACCGACGACGTTCATAAAACAACTTTTAGAAATCAGAAATAATTTTATAGATTTAATAACGAAATTTGACGTGAAACTGCTTCTGACAATTCTGATAATCTCTTACTGAATAGTTTTGAGATGTACTTATAAATGCCGAGAAATATAGAAATGTTGCGAAAGTGATCCCTGTTAGTGTAAAAACATTTCGAAAGAAAAATATCTTGGAGAATGCCAACATCTCAAACCAAATACCTAGAAAACTGTTTATGAAAACCATTCATGAAAATTAATTTGCCAGATTTGGAGCAGAGAAATGTCTTCAAAAGAATCTAAAAGCCAAGCTCCAAGCAAAGCAGAGTGGATATAAACCAGCGCATTTAAAATTTCCTACTAATTAATTAGTGTTATTAAAACACACATTTTGTAAACACAATCTATTCGTCATAACTGTCTCATTTTCTGTCAAATTTTTAAGTCTCTTTAATGTCGAACTAAAACTTAAAATCTGCATTTGTTAGAGGTAGATAGTTCAACTCAGTAGTGCGTGCGGCGCTATGTAATATGCGTGTGCGCGGCGCTATGTGTGTGTGCTTGTAAATAAAGCCCCAGCTAGACTGAAAAAAAACATCAAACCAAGGTGACCTTGCTAGTGTACAACAGTGAAGACGGCTGTTGACAACCAAATTATGCATGACCTTGGTGGGTTGTAAACGGCGGTGTTTTGAAAGACAGACATACACCTACATAGAAAAGGCAAGTGCCACGATTTGTACTGGAACCAAGCGTGCCTAATTTTTAAGACCTATTGTGACGTCACAGCTGATATTTATTACTGGGAAATACAAACAGATTCGAAGACACCGATGCCGCCGATCAAATCGATTATTAAGAACGATATCGATATTGTGGAATCGATTTTCTAACAGACATACATACGCGCGGATTAAATCTAGAGACGACCAACCTTGACGCTTGGTCGGGATTCGGACACGCAAAAAACATGCGAGTTTAATTATGTCAGTCAAACTGCACGAATAAACCGAAACAAATAAAAATTGGACTCGTTTATGAAAATAAGTATTAATAATGATATATTAGAACAAACTGCAAAGTTTTCCGGTATTCTGATCATTAAACGAAAATAGATTTCAAAGCTACAAATATTGTTCGTTAAGTTACTTCCGTTAGCTGAATGACTAAAACAATATGAATAAGGAAAATATTTAGCTAAGCTCAATCGACCGGATTCATCCCTCTCCCACTACGTCAATCAAACAACTAATTGATTGAATGGTTGATTGCATTCTCATTGAGTAGGTCTCTGGGGAAATAAATAGTTTTCTGCCTTTATGTTCTAAGTAACTAGGGATTGTGGTTTTCAAAAAGAAACTAAGTTACTTGCCATTTTAGGGTTGTATGTAATGCGTTTGATTAATGACAAAACTGTAGGGTTTGCAAAATAAAATATGTTTATGTTATAAGAATTTTCTATTCAATAATCATCAATGTGGGGTCATATCTAAAATGTTATTTAATTTTGAAAGTAAAACTCTTGTGAATGTAAAGTTTATTTCATTTTATTTTTAATTTATTTATTTTGTTCTTAAGAAGACGGGCACAAAGCGATGAAATCTTCTATTTATAAATGGAGTTTTTTCAATAATCTCTCAATAACCGTTGTTGCAAACATTTTATAAATAAAGTTTCAGTTAGAGTAAAAATATTTGAATGCTTTCAAAGTATTTCAAGATTTTTTTGTGTAGTTCTTTTTATCTACTCTTAAGATAGAAAAAGCTCATCTAATTAATTAAATCCACTTTGAACTTTTCAGGACTTTTCTTTTTTTCAGCTGGTATAGCTATACAGAGTGACTGGTGGGTCATTTAAATAAGAATAAATGATAATTATTTACTGAGTAAACTAAACCGAAAATTAAAGAATTCATTACGCAACACATGGTTACACTGGTATGGACGTACGCACGGCGCGGCGCGACGCTTTCAAAACAGAATAAGTAGGTAGGTATAGGCGTCGTCCTAATTGGCAGCGATCGTACGATGGCGCGATTCGTTCTCGTCGTGCGATAAATTCAAACATACAGATATCTTCAGAGTGTCCTATTTGAAATTCGCAAGTCATGTGCGAGCATCTGTATGTTTGAACTCATCGCACGACGAGAACGCATCGCGCCATCGTACGATCGCTGCCAATTAGGACGACGCCTTAGACGGCTTCACGAACGGACGTTGACCTAATAAAACTCTTTATTTATTTATAGAGATTTCTGCTGAAAAATTAAGTACCCATCTTTATCACATAATTATGATCAGAATCGAGTCCAGAGTGCTCTCCTTCAATATCTAAAATTTGTCACCAGTCACCCTGTATACCACAAAAGCCAGCAAAACTAAACCTGCTTCTCCATATTTGACCTTATCGTCAAAAACACATTTACTTTTATATGTAAAAGAAAATTATTAACTTCCTATTTATGTTATGTTGATAGTTGTAATAATAATAAAAAAAAAGTATTACACTAATGTTTCTAAAATTCGTTTGAAATGAATTATTTTCGATGTTACTAAAAATATAAATCCAGAGCTCACACTTTTTAATCCATTCTAAATTAATAGGGTCGACCGAAATCCTCTACCAAGAGGTTTGCGAAAGATTCTCTTTCACTTAAGTGCGGATATACGAATTTCCGATTGTGGTTAATTTATTTGCGACCGACCCTATCAATCGGGCCGACCGGATATTTCTGGTTGAGTGCGGTCAAAAAGATTCCATTTCAAGAAATGCAAATGTTACATTTTTTCTAAAGGTTTATTGGTAAGCAAGAAACAAGTAAGTATTTAATAAATATAAGAAAGTCGAATACAAAAATTGGTCGGAAAAAATTATGAAAATTATCTATTCAGTAAAACCGATTATTCATTATTTTAGGTTTTATCATTGGCTTTTTAATGGAAGTTTTTTTTGTTAACGATAGGCTAATCCCCTGTTACTTTAATAGTCTCTCTCCACCATTATAATGCCTCCAAAGTCAAACGTGACATCAGATGATTTTATGACCTATAGTGTTCTGCCTACCCCATGAGGGATACAGGCGTGAAGTTATGTATCTGCGAATGTATGTAAAATTAATTATTAAAACTAGTGGCGAGTATGTCTTAGCCAAATAACTTTGTCGTTATATATGCAATCTTACTATTGTGTTTGTTACCAGCTCTATAATAGCATAAGCTGAACCAACTGATATGGTTTGTGTAATCTGTGTTGTATGAATCTAGTGTTGTAGAATATTACTAAAGTGGCGAATATTTCATTACGAGTACATGCAAGAAAGACGGATCAGACTGGTTTCATTTTTAATAATACTCCACTTTGACGATGAATTTGGCCTAATGTGTTTATTTTTAATGGCGCCTTCCATGCTGGACTGGGAGCGAAGAAAAAACATAGAATGTGCCAGCTGCTTCTGTTCCCGGGTATACTGTAAAAGTCAGTTGAGGGATAGAGGTTTTATTGTCGGCTTTTTGTGGGCGATAGGCTGACCCCCTGTCACTGCAATAGTTTCTCTCTATCTCCATTATAATGTAATGAAATGTAAAAGTTTTTATTCATCATAAGAACATCGAATGGCCACTTAATGACGTCACAATTTACAGGTAGGGCTTATGTATTTATTTTATGAAATAATTTTATTTCTGCATCGAATTCAAAACTATTGATAAATTATTTGGATATTTAATACAATAAAAAACCGTTTGAAGCACCAGCGAATTCAAGACGTGGTCAATATAAGAATTTAAGTGACAGGTTCTTGAATGTATGTACGGTGACCAGTATTCTTTGTCAAATGTGACATCAGATGGTTTTATAACTACTGGTGTTCTGCCTACCCCTTAAGGGATACAGGCGTGAAGTTATGTATGCATGCGCTTTATCATCGTCGCCATAATGACAACCCATTTCAATGATCCCACTATAGAGCCCCGAGTCGCTGTTCTAGGAAACGAGGATGTTTAATTCACAAACGACCATGCTGGTCCAGTGCTGGTTGCTGGACGTCACAATTTTCAGGATTACGGGATAGCGTCTGATAAACCCAAAAGATAACTATACACAAGTACATACATAGGCGAGTTCCTGTTTCTAGGCGTATCAAAACTTGTGAGAGTAGAAATTATTGAGTCCTATAAATACTTCAGATCATGTTTCACACTATCTCACAACAACCAGTATTAAGTTATCATTTTAAAAGTTTTTATTCTAATTTGATACCCTTTACGTATTTTTACAAACAGTTGACATTTAAATCGAATACATATCTAACAAGAGATTTAATAAATTAAATTCTGAGTCGGCTGATACTTGTTGTGATGTTTCAATAAAATACAAAGAACTCAGTCCATTGTAAGTTTTATTATTGACTAAAACACACTCAATCAACCCTCCTAGGGTTGGGAAAAAATCAAATATTCCTATTGCAAGTTCTACTAGTATAACAATGTATGGAATATCGCAAAGTTAAAAGACAGAAATACAAAAAGGGGAGGACGTATTAATATAATTGCGATATTATGGGAAACCCGTTCCGTCGCTGTGGCGTCAGCAAAATAATACATTGTTTGTGGAAGACATGAAAATTAGAGGGTGAAGTGATAAATTAGACGTTTGCATTGTCTGTAATTTTAATAGCACCAGCAGCTATAGAAGCAGATTTTTCAATAATGAAAAAGCTGTGTGAACTATGCTGGTGTTCTGATAAAAGATAATCAGTATTTAAGGTTCTTTGTAATTTACCTTTAATTTTCTTCTACATTGATGCAAATAACAAACAGAAACAAGACCTAGTATCACTGTTTCATAAATTTTTTGTCACAATGTAATGGACACAACTTTCACACAATATATCCAAATTGTTACCAATTAAGATGATCTTTATACCTCACATAGAGTGTCTCGTATAATATTCTGATTATTTTCTTTGTCGTCTTGCACTTCATATTTTAGTGACTAATAATGCTGTACAAAATCTAAACGGGTAATGTCAAAAGGAGTTCCTTGCCGCCGTCTTTTGTACGTTCACTTTGTTTCTCGACAAAGAAGCTGTCTGCAAGAGCAACAATTTTCAGCTTCAAGTGACGCAAACAAAAGTTTGAATTTAATTGGAAGAAGAAAATGTACTTTATGAAATTGTTTTTTGAAATCAAGTACTGAAATAGTTTGATTGACTGCACGATAGGAATTCGATTTTGGATTCTACCTAAATAGATTTTCCCTGTTTTCAATTTTCAGTTACGCAAAATAAAAATGGGTTCCGGTATTTTGGAGAACTACAGATCCATCTTAAGCCCACATGATTTATATTAAGGATGACACTCATATTCCGTTGATTTTCACATAGAAACTTAGCTTAAAATGACTTCCCTATTTGTTGATATGTTTTTTTATAAATGTCAGTATTTTATCGCGAAATATAATAAGGAGCCCGCGAACTTTTTTTTGGAAAGCCCGTTGAAGACCTTGGTTTAGTTGAAGGAGCGCTTTTAAATATCATTGTCACATACCATCAGATTAGTGTTGGTAACAATCCTCAGGAAGCCAGCTTTAGTAAAAGACACTCAGAATTTCTGTTAATGTAGAGTGAACGGCATTAATTAATACTCATAGAAAAGAGTATTACTAGTTAAAATGCCGGAGGTATTTGAACTCATCGAGAAACAATACTGATGGCCTAAAAAAATTACCTTGCGTCATTATAGATTTAAACTATATTATTGAGTAATTTCCATATTCGAAGCTTCATTAAAGGCTTCGAAAATTAATGAAGCTTTTATTAAAACTTAATGAAGTTCTGGGATCATCGATACATGATACTTTCGTAAACTTTGATCAAATTAGTAAAATAGGTTAATTGCAAAAATGATACCGTCTTTTAAACTCAAGTTATTTATTTTTCAATTTTTTTTGGATGGCATTAAAACCGTTTAAAATGTATCATGAAAAGTTAAGACGATATTTAAAAAAATATATTATTCGTAAGCATATAGAGAGTCATAATACATCTTTTTTAATTACTCGCTATATTCATGCAGCAAGATTTAACGCGAGAACAAAACGCCCTAGTAGCGCGTGCTAGGGTGTAAAACAATAGCTTTTTGTTGTACTTTAATATTTCACTCCTGTCAACATGCAAAAAGGTTTATAAATTAAAATGCTCTTTTTGCCTAGTTTCACTATGTAGGAAGATATTAAGAGGCTCTTTAAATAAAAAGACAAGTTTTTAGGTTATTAAGCTTTTGGGAAGATTAAACCATTTCAGTGAATTTGATAGAGCAGATGAAATTTAAAATTTTACTTGTCTCCGAGATCATTTTATCATCTTTAGTTTTGTAAGACTTTTTAGGAACTTTAAGCTTAATATGTTGGATTGTCTCAAGTGACTAATAAATATATTAAAAAACGTGCGATAAAGAATATTTGTGAGCACCTGTAGACAAAAAAGGACCAAAAAGTGGGAAGTTCTTAAAAAATCAAAATGTCTCGAAAACCAGATAACTTTTACAAAACCCATGTTAATGTTATCTGATAGGCCTTAGATTATCTACCTTAAATGTCACGGATACGTGTCGTTTCTGGGACACCCTGTATATCTCCAACATAATATAAATGAAAAACTTGATAATTTAGACGAAAAATCTCTGTTTTTTTTTGTGGACCATACTAAACGCTACTGCATACTGGTATGCTAGAGTATAAATTGAAGAGCTCTGTTGCCGGTGCGGTTTGCTATGTGTCCTATCGCGACGAATGTTAAAAAGACGTGTAAGTATATAATGTCTAGAAAAATGATAGACATAATAATAAGACATTTGTTGAGTTATATGTGTGAAAAACTGCATATTTAACACACAATATAAAAAAAATTGCATTACTTTATCATCTTCTGCTCGGAGCATACTATGATGTATGCATTTTTACTTCCGGGTTGACTCTGTACCTCCCAATTACTATATGCATAATGATAAATTTCATTCATTCTTTAAAAAAACCACATTAAAAAGGCATAACAGAATTCTTTGCTTCTTCATTTCAAAGATTAATAAGCAAAACTCTAAATATTTAGGTACCTAATGTGTTTACAGAATAAACAGCAATGTATGGAATTATTTATGGCTGAAAATACATTGTAATGGCTACCCGAATTCTTGGTTGGGGTTTTTATGACCACGAGCTCCCTCAAAATACATTATTCTATATAACACCACACCCACACGCCAATAATCCGTGAAAACTTATTTCATTACTAGATGGTGCCCGCGACTTTGTCTGCCTTATTATTTCAACTAGGTTATTTTCTTTTTATTTTCTAACTCCTAACCATACTAAAACCTAATAATACGCGTCTATTACATTACAAAAAACAGTTCATTTTTAATAAATCGCTAACGTATTTTTTTAACACATACTTACTGTAATTTTCATAAATTAAAGCCTATACGTTATTTTCATGAACTATTATTGTAAAATTTCATAAAAATCCATTCGGTAGACTTTTCAAGAAACAAATGTACAAAAATTTCACGTTTCCAAGCCAAGAATGCGCCTACGGTACGATATGGCAGGGTTAAGTCCCATCCGTCACTTCCCATAGTTCTGCTGTGCAGTCGCCATTTTCAACCGACTTACAAAAAAGGAGGAGGTTCTCAATTCGTCTGTATGCTTATTTTTTGTGTCTTTGTTACACGATATTTCGGTCCATTATAAATTGATTTTGAAAATTGATAGAGGATACTTCATAGTTGGGCCCATTTAAATTTCATCGAAATCGGTTGAGTACTTATGGTAAAAATATCTATGATTTCGGAGAATGTTTACGTTGATGACATTCTCAACTCAGCCAAAGTTTTGACGTGAAGTCGGTTTTTTAATGCTCTGCATTCGCTGATTATAAAAATAGCTTTTATAAGCTTGATTTTTTTTTTGTACTACAACCTTTTAATTAATTACTGTTCGTATATTAATTTCAAGGAAACTCTATTTATTTGTGGTGACCTAAATAGTTACTACATGCTTGGGTTTGTTTGATGGAAGATCACATTAGCGTCAATATCTCTCAGGTCAGCGATCTACCGAAGTTAATGGCGTGGAAGAAGCCGAAGCGATGTATAGAACATACTGTTACCTCATTTCTTTATATGATTTGTGGTTAAAGCTATCAATAACTCTTTTCTGAGATATTTTCTTATGAGTGATATAATTTCAGTACATTTGTTAAAAAATAAAAAGTATTTTGAGTCACTTTTAAAAGTAGTTTTGTATGAAATCAAATTTTAGTTCTGAAATGTGCTTATGGAATCTTCCTATCATTTGTTTTATTTAAAAATACTTCAGGCTGCTAAAAAAAGACGTTAGAAGGGCGCACACTTTGACTGCAATTTTTCTCTAAGGTTAATAGTTTTTTTAATTATTCATTTTTGACTTAACGAAAGAGTTTAAGCGTAAAGAACCATCCCAATTGCACTTCATTTTCTTAATTTACACGTGACTTAAAAATATTATAAGTGGACAACTTTAGCAAATAAATAATCGAATAAAAGAGATCTGAAACAATAGTCACAGTCTTTTATGTATAAAATATAACCAATGAAATGTGCAAAATCATATTTAGTTAAGAATGGGTTCCATACGAATTCAAAAGTTCCGCATTCAAAACATTCGCAAAATACTCTGTTGAAAGTAAAACGACAATTTTGAAGACTGAAATAATAATACATATAAATAAATATTTCACACTGAAGGAATTCGATGGATTGGGGTACAATTTAATGCTTAGTGCTTAAATCCAAACGTTTAAGCTAGAATTTACACAAAGCATTTTAATGTGATGTCACATGTCTTGGTTAAATAAAATAAATGGTTCTGGTGTATCTTTAAAGTCACATATTTCATCTTATGATGCAAATGGATAAATCAATAAATCAGATAATATTGCCGCACTTTCTAAATTCTACTATTTATACATATATATTTATAAATTCTACTATGTGAATGTGTCCGGACCAACAGATTCAATTCTCCCCCGAAGAACAGGAGAACAGGAGTTGTCGTAGTCGTAATGGTCAGGGATCATCTATCCTTTTCCGTTACCGTTATTTAACTTACCTTATCGAACGATATGATCGTAAAGGTTGCTTAATTGAAAACTACACATTATTCAATTTTAAACCACTGAATGTTGATTTCAAAGATTTTGAAATATTGGCAAGTGAAAATGGTTTTTGACATCGTAGGAACCCACTTTTGACTTTTGTTCAATTATTATTTAGTTTAATATAATGTATGTGATTAAACTTAATTCTGGTTATTCAATGCAATGTGAAAGTTATCAATGTTTATTTATTTATAATTTCACATAAACATATACTAACTGCAAGCACTGTAAACAATTTCCCAAATTATTTCATTCATACATTCAGAAGCATGATCCACTAATTAATGCATATAATTTGCTTTTCGTTCATACTTCGGCATTCAATTATTGCATAATAAAGTTTGGTGGGAGTCGCGACTCGTGAGTAGAATGCAGAATGTCAGTGAACAAACAAACAAATTATTTAAATGCAGACGTATGGCAAACAGTGCATTTATGAAATTGTCATTGCCAATCAGAAGCTCACGATCCCTTGTTTGAAGTTCAATTATTGAATGATTTAATGATTGATTTGATTATTCATTAAAACGCGCGTGATTTTGAGTCTTTATTTTAAATATGTAATTTCTATTTGTTGTGTTTTTTTTCTCTGCTTAGTAGCTTCAATGTTATGGAGACTTTCTTATGAAAATTAACTATCTACCTGTATTTTGTACATGTAGATGTTTTAAAACAGAGGAACATAAGCCATCTTTACTTCGGACAAAGAGATGTTACCTTAATAGGATGCAATAAGTACACAAAACACAAAACTATTTTAGTTTTATTTACAGAATTTAAACATTATTTAAAAAGTTATTTGAATAACTGCTTTCAAGATTAAACGTAAAATAACTAGCTTGAATTTTAAGCAAAGCAAAAAGTTGACCTAAAACTCTTTTTTCCTCAAACTAGAAAAGTTGTTCAACTGGGTCAACTTCAGCGCAGAAAACCAAGTGACTAAATCTCGTATAGCTGTTTGGCAAAAGCATTAAGCGGTCTATAACTCAATTTATGGCAAAACGAGTTTGTGTGGCGAAAAATATAGGGGAACCGTGTCTTTCACCCTAGTGATGAGATTGGCTGCGTTGTTCAGTATGAGAGGAAATAACATATTTCCTCATACGTATTACAGTGTCGTGATTTAAGGTGTATTTTATTTTATCGACAAAGTAAGTACCTGCGTTAGAAACTTTGTGGTTACTGTGACTTACTAGTTTACGGCTGAGATACAGTTTCCTGAAAACATATTGTACAAATACCGCTCGCTTTTATTTGTTTCAGAGTGCGTTTAGGCCACACGCTCTCGCCCCGCGTACGCCACACGCCTCATCACTGGCCTTTACTTCCCCGCCACACAGGGGAGAGACACATGCCCTACAGTGGGCTCATTACAAAGAGTTGTGATGATGATGAATTTTAGTCTTATTTTACAAACCAATATACTATACAGGTGCCACCCGCGCCGGCCCGATATGCACCCACCCCACATCCACCTAGCGCCTGCCACGTGCTTTAAAACCAAAGATTATTTTAATACTCGCTTAATGCTTAATGATTTAAATCTCCTCTAATGATTTAAACATTTTAAATCTCCTTAAAGATCCGGCAATAAACCTGACTGCATTTCCTCTTTACCCAGATCATTACTACGCTCAAGTACTTTATTTTTCTGGTTGAATAAGGAAAGGTTTACTAGCTATTACAGAGATTTCAATTCCACTAGATTCTCGTGAGCTCTAAGCGGGAACTATTTTTAAGTTCTCGTTATTTTTATTCACTACGAAAGTGAAGTGAAATCTTTTGTAATTTCAAAAAAAGGAATGAACGGGTTCCTAGTTCATTCGAATTTTGAACGTCTATAGAATTATCAGGAAGATACCTACAGTATTGGTTTCTTTTAAGTAAATCCTTAACCGCAATCTTAAAAAGAGAAAATGTCTATGTAAGGACCATGCATCCGACATTTTGCAAAAGGGAAACTCCCAAATATAAAGGACTCTTCAAGTAGAGTGGAGGTAAGTATCCCTTTTGAAGTTTCCCAACAAAAACGTAAAATAGATTGCGTTATGTGTGAAGTGGTCCCGGATAAGGTTATGAAACGGGTATAGGTACATATGAAAATAATGTGTACGTCTCTATTTTATGAGTTTTATGTTGTAACGTATCCTTAATAATCTAGATTTTTTTCCTACGATTTAGGTTATGTAACATTTTTAACAGACTATGCTTTATCTTTCTCTAATTTTGTTGAAATAAATAAAATAACATATACTTTAAAAGGTATTTTGATAAAATTGTATACAGTTATACTTGAAGTGGTGCTCAAACTTTTTCTAGCACAAATCAATATTTCGTCAACCATATTGAAATAAAAATGAGACTTCATACATTCATCACAACTATTTGTAACGAGCCCAACTCAGGACAAGCAGGAGTCAGTTTCTCAGCCGGGTGACAAGGATGTTTAGGCCGTAAATCACCAAGCTGACCTAGTGTTGTTTTTTGAATTGATTGGGCTTCTAGCAAACCCAGCTACTTATGTATACAGTACCCGGGGCCCACTGCTTAACGTGCCCTCCAAAGCACTGACCTAGTGTTGTTTTTTGAATTGATTGGGCTTCTAGCAAACCCAGCTACTTATGTATACAGTACCCGGGGCCCACTGCTTAACGTGCCCTCCAAAGCACGGAAGTCGCCGTGAGAAATGAACAGTCGGCGGTCACCTATCCTTGTACAGACGGCGCCGAGCGGTAGTTAAACAGCAATATCGATGGAGGAACCAGGAAACAGGAACCACTGTGCTACGGTGACTTTAAATTTAGAATAAACTAATTTTTCGTTTATTTATGATTCTATAGGCTCTATGTTGAGGTGAAACTCACATGATAACGACGCTTTCTTCACAAAAATTTGACAGTAACATTATCGAATAGAAAAACTTTAGTAAAAAACTTGAATATTATGACAGTATACTTTGATTGTTCTTTCTTTTTTTAGCAAATAAGGCTTTTGTATCATGGTATTTAAAAATAAGCTTAAAACGAAACAAACAAAGCAAAATGATATTACACTACTTTCTTTTTGCTTTTTATTTGCCTTGCTTTTATTGGCACCGTTTTTCTCAAACTTAAAATAATGTTTTCCAGAAAAGTAAAAACAAACTATCCGTAATTAAATTCAGTTTTGAAACATCTTTAGTCGCAGTGTTAAATCCCTGTATTTATGTTCTGGTCGATTAATACTTCCTATTTCAAATCTTACATGACTTCTGAAGATATGTTTACTCTACGCTATGGCATTCAAATCCAGGAATACAATTTAACAGTCACAGAGCATTAAGCCGGCAGACTTTACATTCCCGCGTACCGTACTTTACAAATGAGATGTGAAATCATTTCAAAGCATTCAAATTTCCGTGAATTTAAACAAACAGAGACGAATCTGGAGGAAGACAGAGTTTTCTTTAGAATCTCATGTTTGGTAGTTCGTGATTAGAGTAAGATTTAATAAACATGAGGATTTTAGATGAATTAATAACTGAAACGCCTTACAGCAGCAAATACAATTTACACAATTTAAAATACTAATGATGCAACTTTATGACAAACAAAACTCAGCCTTCTAATAACTATGATACTTTTTTAGATTGAATAAGTAGAAATGTAATTATAGTCAAATATCTAAATCCTGCAGTTAAAAGTGTTGGCGGTCGTGTATGTTATGTGCAAACCCCCTTTACATTAATTGAGAAGTTATTTAAGGCTAGTCACACAATTACAAAAAAAAATCGGTCAAGTACAAGTCGAACACTGTCTCTGAATTTCGGATTTTTTTCTTTATTAGCAATTTAAGTTCTTATTATTGCCTGTAGATTTTGATTAAATTGCGAGCGTCCATATTAACTTCTATTAAGGGTTCCGATTTTTGAAGTAGGAAACCGCAAGGACATTATTTTTCAAGTGCTGACTATGTTTTACCTACATATACATTCATCATTCCCTTGCATTTAATTTTTCGGTTATATTTTGATTAATATTGCTGAATTCTTGGCTAATTATATCATTCAAATACAATAGTACTTGAAAACCCATATCGATATTTAATGACAAACTTTTTTCTATTATTAGGAAATATTTCAATAAATAATTAAATAATAAATTAATTAATTAATAAATAAAAAATATATATATATATATATATATATATATATTAAATATATTGAAATATATATATTGAAACAAATATCAAACACAGTAACGCACGACATAGCATCGACACCGCATTAAATTAATTGTGAAAATTTCTAAAGTGAATCTACAAGTAAATAAACAGTGAAATATTAAACCATATACTGCAAATATTGTGTGAAAGTGTTTGCAAGATTAATTGTGCAGTGGATATAAAGTTAATAGAAAAAACAATAATAATCATCAGTTCATCATTCACATTCGCTGTAAACAAAGAGTTCGCGAGTAAATACAAACAATAACCCATAAAATCTTGTTTAAATACGTAATTAAACATCTTTGGTGTCATAAGTGCCTTATAAGTGAACCAGTGAGTAACTATTGCGAACAAAGAAGATCTTCAACGGCTTTAAAAGCGTTGGCGAACTTTGTACCCTACCTGACGGCATGCTTCTATTCTTTTTGAACCTATCTTTACTATAAGTACGTCTATTTCACCTACAACTTGTATGACACGGTGCACGAGTGGTATTAACTTAGCTTCGCATCCGAGAGTTACGAGATCGAAACCTCACTGAGCTACCTTTTTTTTTTTTTCTTTAGCCTTTTACATTATTAATTGATTAAACAACGAGTTGAGCGCTTAATAAACGATTCAAAGAAAAGATAAAGTCTATTTACGACATTTCTTAATTTTGACAAAGCTCAAACTATAAAGAGTAAAGCAATAAATTATACTTAGATAATATGGAAAATATAACATTTCGTCGATCTTTGAGAAAGTGTAACTCAGAAGCTTCCCTAAATAATGTCTCAAACGAAACTTCAATCATGAATTCCACTTTATTGGATTTAACTACTCGAAGTCAACCTTCAAACACATCTGTGGACTGTTCAACTATTATAAATCTCAAAGAACAAATGGAATACTTACAAAAAGAGCTGTATAGTGCGCACCAAGAAATAGCAAATTTAAATATTGAAATAAATGGAATTAAGAATGAACTATCGGTAAAAGAACAAACTGTTTCTCTTCTCCGCAAAGTGACAACAGGAACGATATACAGCCCAATTACCTCAAGAAAATCTATGACACCAATTAGGAAACAGCTTACAAAAATTAACTTGAGGGCATCCAGGAAGTCCATGTCATATACTGCAACTAGTTTTCAGAGTAATAGATTAATTGAAAGTGTTACCGAAACTAACAAACAACCGAAACGGCGCTTATTTTTCACAGATATTCAAATTAATACGCACAAAGAAGAAAAACCGGAAAAATACGATAACCAAATCGTATAACCAAATTAAAAAAAAAAAACAGATCCTGCTTTTTGGCGATGAAACCATCCGAGGATTGTCTTGTAAAATTTACTCTTCTAGAAAACATAACTGGATTGATGTTTATAGTGTCTTCGGCATGGTAAAGCCCAATGCTTCAGCTTCGCATATATTGAACTGTAAGGAAATAATTGACAATCAAGATAATAGTGAAAATATATTTGTTATAGGCGTAGGTTCACATGATAAAAATCCATACAAATTGTACTCTGAAATTTGTAATTGCTTATGTAGGTAGAAAAACAATAAATTGTACTTACTAGGTATAAAAAATAATGAATATTTAAATTTAAATAAGTTAAATAGAAATGTTATGCTGTTATCTAAAAATTATCGAAACTGTCAATATATTGATCTTCTCCATTTGAATTCACATAATGACTTGTTAGACGAACTGTGTTTTTATTTGAACTCAGCAATTGACGCCGAAAGTTACAAAAATGAGTATATTGATGGGTTTAAAAATAAGATACACAAACCAACTAATAAAATATCTAGAACATGCTCAATAAAAAAAGGAACTATACCTTACTTCTTCCAAAATAAACTCGATAGCACTGTCAATAATAATAATACATTGACCTCAAAATTACAGAACCCAAAACAAACTATACTAGATTACTTTAAACCAACTAAAAAAACATTTTTTCGAGAAACAAAATAGTTCTACAGTGTCGCTGACTCTACTGCATCAAAACATTGCAGGTACCTATGTTAGGGAAAATTGATTTTATTGAGTTTGCACTACAGGAGTTTTTGGACAAAAATAAAAAAAATGATTTTGTGTGCTTTACTGAAACTTTTGTTAAACTTGGTGCTGAGTGTAATATGAGATTAAAAGACTATAAATTAGCAGCTTCATTTTGCAGGAGAAATCAAAAACGAGGCGGTACATGCATATTTGTCCATAAAGATATGGATTTTAAGTCGCTTGACTTGTCGAAATTTATTAAACCTCTTGAAATGAATTTTGAATATTGTGGAGTTAAAATACCATCCCTTAATCTAATAATAATCTGTTTATACAGAACACCAAATTCCGATTATAAATATTTTTGAAAAGCTTAGAAATTCTACTGGCAAAATTTAATTTAAAAAGATGTCAGAATCTCATAATATGTGGGGATTGGAACATAAATTTATTAAAATGTAACTCAATGACTAATGAACTTAATGCAATATTACTTAACAATAATTTATCAAACCATATTACCACAGCAACTAGAAAATTATCTTGTATTGATTTAATTGCTAGTAATATGCCGAATGTAATTGGAAAAACATTACATCTAGCTTTGTCCGATCACGATACGGCACAAACTTTGACGATGCAACTAAAAGAAAAGTCTAAAGAACCAACACTTCCTAAGGTGTGGTTTGAGAAAAGAAGAGATTTTTCAAAAGATAATGTTATGTAATGATAATGTTTTATACGGCTATATCCTCATTATCATTTGACGATGTCATTAATCAAAATGATACAAATAAATCTTTTGACATATTCCACGATTATTTAATTTTATTCTACGATTTATGCTTTCCACTAATTACAATTAAAAACGTTAATAGACCTGCTAAAATAAACTGGCTTACAAAAGGTTTGAGAAAGAGTTGTTTAAAAAAGAGAATTCTATACCTAAAATTAAAGTTAAAGTTGCCTTCTATCAATAAAACTAAAAATAATCATTACTATTTAAAGTACACAAAAATCTTGAAACAATGTATAGCACAGTCTCAGTCAAAATCAAATACTGAATATATACGAAATGCACCTAACACTTGTAAAGCTTCATGGAATTTGATAAATTCTAATGTCGAAAATAAAAGTAGCGATAGATTCATAAATTCGATCTTCTTTGACAATAATTTGCAAGAAAATGCTTCGCAAATTGCTAAGATTTTTAATAATTATTACATTAATACTAGTTGTAAAATTAACAACTTTTATAAAAGCTGCATTACTGACACATCTATTACGCAAACTATATTTTTAACGCCAGTTTTACGACAAGAGGTACATATGATTATTAAAGGCTTAAAAAACACTAACACAGTAGGGTATGATAATATAAACACAAAACTTATAAAAGCCTGTTCCCTACTATTACTAAAGCCTTTGACACATATTATAAATCTATCTTTAAAAGAAGGTGTATTTCCAGAACGGCTGAAAAAGACGATTGTAAAACCAGTACATAAAAAAGGCTCCACTCTCGACGTTAATAACTTTCGACCCATTACTAAAGTATCAGTTCTGTCCAAAATATTCGAAAAAGTAATATTAGTTAAACTGCAAAGCTTTTTCTCTTCAGTCAACCTCTTGCATGAACATCAATTTGGATTTAGAAAAAATCGAAATACCACTCTTGCCTGCTTTGCCTTATTGAAACTTGTCACAGAATCTATTAACTCTGGTTTACCAACACTCTCTATATTTCTTGATATGAGCAAGGCCTTCGATTTAGTCTGCCATAAGACTGTACTAAATAAACTGGAGTCATACGGTGTACGAGGTAACGCACTTAATTTAATAGAAAGTTATTTAAAATGTAGATACCAATGTGTTGAAATAACACAAGTCAGTGGTAATACGGTTAGGGATTGTAGGTCACCGTACCAAATTCAAAACTCTTATGGAATTCCCCAAGGCAGTGTTTTGGGACCGTTTTTGTTCATTTTATTTATCAATGACCTCCCTGCTGCAACGAAACATAAGTGCATACTCTTTGCGGATGATATAACTCTAAACATAACGGCAAACAATTTAATTTCTTTAGAAGCAGAAGCCAATGAAGCACTAAGTTCTGTTACTCAATACCTAGATAAATGTAATTTAACTATTAATATGACAAAAACGAATTATATTCAATACCAAACCTACCGGACTACCCATGGGACGGTTCAGCTGTACTGTCAGGGTACACGAATAGAAAGAGTTGATGAGACGACATTTTTAGGACTAACAGTAGACAAGTATTGTAGCTGGAAACCACGTATACATAATTTATGTAAAAAAATTAATAGCTTCGTGTTTGTTATTAGTAGACTATCAAGAACCGTAAACAAACAAGCTGCAGTGCTTGCTTACCATGGGTATGTGGCGTCTATTCTTCGCTACGGTATTATTTTATGGGGTAATTCTGTTGAAATCCACCATGTATTTCGGTGTCAAAAGAAATGTATTAGAGCCCTCTGTGGAGCTAGTCTTACAGACTCATGCAGGCCTCTATTTGCTGAGCTCAAATTACTCACTGTTCCGTGCATTTACTTGCTTGAAATGTTATTATTTGTCAAAAAACATATAGAATATTTTAAGACAGTGGGGGATTTTATGAATCTAAGAACTAGAAATAAAGACAGTCTTGGCAAGAAACTGTACATGCCACCCAGAAAATTGAGAGTTTTCAGTAAAAATGTATACTGTATGGCAATTGACATTTATAATCATCTCCCTGTTCAGTATAAAAACTTACAATTCATAGAATACAAGCGGAAAATACTTAACTTACTTAAAACAAAAGGATATTATACAATTAATGAATATTTTATGGACTCGAAATTATAATGTATTAATGTTACCTATTAGATTGATGATGTATTCTAGCTTGTATTGTAATAAATGTTATATATTATGTATACTATTTTGTAAAATATTTTGACATTTTGAATTCTCTGTAGTAGTTTTATATTTTATCTTTGACATTTTATAATTTTATGACATATATCCTATAATAAAAATTAATGTTATAGTTTATAATTAACATTTGCACGCTGACTATCAGTAGAAATTGTTGATCCGCAGAACATATTCAACCAACTTTTGTACACATTTTCATGCAAATAAATATGATTTGATTTGATTTGATTTGATTGATTTATTTTTTGTCTTTGTACCCTATACCTTGTGCAGTAACACATAACCAAGGAGAACGTGCGAGTTTTTCCAAGATCCGGGAGGTTTCAAGGTTGACTTTCAGCCAGGCAACTTATCAATCTTAACGTTTCTTTGTTAACTCTCTCATTCTATAGTGAATTTATAGACATAACCTCTCCATAACTCTACATAACTTTAACCTTTATCATTTTTTAACCCCCGACGCAAAACGAGAGGGGTGTTATAAGTTTAACGTGTCTGTGTATCTGTGTATCTGTCTGTGGTATCGTAGCGCCCAAATGGATGAACCGATTTTCGTTTAGTTTTTTTTGTGTTATAGATAATTTTATCCCGAGTGTTCTTAGCCATGTTTCATGAAAATCTGTTCAGCCGTTTGAAGATCATCAGCTCTTTTCTAGTTGATGAGAGGATCTGACTACCTTCCATATGTCCTTTCGATGCGAAATTTGGTACCGTATTGCTTTAATTATATTGAAAGTATATGGTAAGGTAACCATGACCTGATCAGCCGTTTGAAGGTCATCAGCTCTCTACCAGTTGATGAGGGGATCTGACTAAATTCCATATGTCGTATCGATTCGAAATTTGGTGCCGTATTACAACAACGATATTGATAGTATATGGTAAGGTAACCATGACCTGATCAGCCGTTTGAAGGTCATCAGCTCTCTAATAGTTGATGAGGGGATCTGACTAACTTCCATATGTCGTATCGATTCGAAATTTGGTGCCGTATTACAACAATGATATTAAAAGTATATGGTAAGGTTACCATGACCTGATCAGCCAATTGAAGATCATCAGCTCTCTAATAGTTGATGAGGGGATCTGAATAGCTTCCATATGTCGTATTGATTCGAAATTTGGTGCCGTATTACTACAATTATATTGAAAGTATATGGTAAGGGAACCATGACCTGATCAGCCGTTTGAAGGTCATCAGCTCTCTAATAGTTGATGAGGGGATCTGACTAACTTCCATATGTCGTATCGATTCGAAATGTGGTGCCGTATTACAACAATGATATTAAAAGTATATGGTAAGGTAACCATGACCTGATCACCCAATTGAAGATCATCAGCTCTCTAATAGTTGATGAGGGGATCTGAATAGCTTCCATATGTCGTATTGATTCGAAATTTGGTGCCGTATTACTACAATTACATTGAAAGTATATGGTAAGGGAACCATGACCTGATCAGCCGTTTGAAGATCATCAGCTCTTTAATAGTTGATGAGAGGATCTGACTACCTTCCATATATCCTATCGATTCGAAATTTGGTACCGTATTACTTCAATGAAATTGAAAGTGTATGGTAAGGTTACTATGACCTGATCAGCCGTTTGAAGATCATCAGATCTCTTATTGTTGATGAGGGGATCTGACTACCATCTTCCTAATATTAAAACCTACTTTAAAAAGTACAAAATAAAAGTAAAATTAAAAATTTTAAAAACCCCCCGACACAAAAAAAGATCTTAAAAACTAACAAATAATATTTTAAACCTATTCTAATTATAATCGTCCCATATATATTTGACTGTAAGACTTGTACTTTAAAATATTTTTATTTTCCGAGCGTCGTCGCCGCGTCGGGGGACCGCTAAGTGAGAAAAACATTTGTCATTTGCAGATTGCATCAAAAGAATTCACTCCGAAAAATTCGTAAAATCGACACAACCGTCAACGTCGTCTGCCCTCACGTGTCTGCCCATTCGGGTCGCCGCACTTGGTGACGCCCACCCCCGCGCCGCAAGCCGCACACCGAGCTCGCCTCGCGCGGCATTACGTAGAGCGTAGACTATGCATGAAACTTAAGATCGCTCATACCTAAATGTAATAATAAATTAGCTGTTGTTGGCTTAATACTTTATATACTTGAGCGGTCCCCGACGCGGCGACGAAGCTCGGAAAATAAAAATATTTTAAAGTACAAGTCTTACAGTCAAATATATATGGGACGATTATAATTAGAATAGGTTTAAAATATTATTTGTTAGTTTTTAAGGTCTTTTTTTGTGTCGGGGGGTTTTTAAAATTTTTAATTTTACTTTTATTAAATGTAAAGTATTAAATTTTTTAGGTTTTTGACGCGTTACCAATCTTGGTATATTACTTGATGCCTACATCCTTTTACGGCGCTTTTCTGACGGAGCAACTGAAGTTGCGGCAACCATCAATTTGTAAATTATAGAAATTTGCTTTAAAGTTAACAGGAACCCCAATTTTATGGATATCTGCGTCATCGATTGCAGCAACTGAAAACTGTTGATGATCACCGAAGCTCAAAACTCCAGTTGCCACGAGAACGCAGTCCCATTTAAGTAACTTTAAACAGCTAGTTGCCAGTTGCTGCAGTAGTTACCTCGTAGGCAAGGGCCTAAGAGTAATTAGATAGCCTTTTCTACCCTCCTACCCAGAACACAGCAAACTAAGTATTTGGCGGTAGAAATAAACAGGATGGCGGTTTATACCCATGCCGAACGCCACTTTTCACAAGCCTCATTTACTGTACCATTTTATCTTAGTTTACACCCCTGAGGCTATAATTATGTTTAATCCCAGTCCATACACGCGTTTTCTGTAATGTAATAGTTGAGTGCGTATATTGTTTGCTTGACAATAAAAAAAGTTCTTGATAGATAGTCTCTTCAATGAATCTGTGAAGATACAAAAATTAACAGAAAAAAAATATTGGCCTCTGTAACTTCATAATAAACTAAACATTTATAATATCCTCATCACATTATCTAGCTTAAGTTGAGTTTCTTATAGAACTTTTGTTATCGATACTAGATAACGGATAAGCAAATACACATACACATTGAATATACTTATAAGTATAAGAATATAGACTAAAAAAAACATATTATTATCAACGACTTGACCGCTAATATCCGTGCTTATCATACAATATCCACCTTACTGGAATTCAAACGCAGGACTTCTGGCCAAGGAGGCAAATTTTTTTAACACCGCACCGGCGCGGCGGGTCATGAGTAAATGAAATAGACTATGACCATCATTCATTTAACAATTTCCTATGAATTACTCATGTGATAAAAATAATCTAATTTTTTACTTAAATGGTAAATATTTATACAGTAATTGAGCGGTCAGCAATCAAAAAAGATAGTTCCTTTCAAAAATAAATGAAATAATATCATTTGTATCACTTTCACTTTTTTAAAACATACTTTATTGAATTTTTAAGAATATTTTATATGAAAATTATTAACATAGATTTTTATTTAAGTACTTATCTACAAATTCTTTATTCGCCTAAGCCACTAAAACTATAAATCTCCCAAAATTGCCCCTCTCGAAGATTTTCTGCTCAAATAAGCAATATTCTGGTTTGTCCAAACACTTATGTAGCAATATCCTACACGTGGCTCAAGTATGTCTCTGTTTGATGATCTCTAAAAATAAAATGCATTTTGGTATAACAGGCCTTATTCCGAACGAGATACGGTTTATTTTTTTTACATTTTACTCGTAATGGTGACTCCACTTTGATTTTTAGGGAAGAATTAATATCGCGTGAAAGTGACACGTACGCGTTGGATAAGTTTAATAAGGTATCAAATTGTAGCAAATAGTAAAATACAAATGATGTCTGTGTTTTCATGCAACAGAGATTCAAGATAAGTTATCATTGTTACAAAAGACATATGAGTACAATTATTTGAGATACGTAATGAGAATTGTTATTACCAGTTTAAAGCCGAAATACACTGTTGGAAACAAAACATCAAACCAAGGTGACCTTGCTAGTTTACAACGTGTTTCCAACAGTGAATACGGCTGTTGACAACCAAATTACATGACCTTGGCGGGTTGGAAACGGCGGTGTTTAGAATCACAGACATACATCTACATAGACAACGCAAGTGCCACGATTTGTATTCGAACCAAGCGTGCCGACTTTTTAAGACCTATTGTGACGTCACAGCTGATATTTATTACTGGAAAATAGAAAAAGATTCAGAGACACCGATACCGCCGATGAAATCGATTATTAAGAACGATATTGATATTGTGGACTCGATTTTCTAACAGACATACATACACGCAGATTACAATACATATTAAATCTAGAGGCGACCAACCTTGACGCTTGGTCGGGGTTCGGACACGCAAAGGATATGCATTTGCGTTATCTATGTAGATGTATGTCTATTTTTAGGACAGTGTGTACGCTTGTTATTGTATATTTTACTATGTAACTAACTAGAAATGACTCGAGTTTTGTAGCTTTTTATCCTGCGTTTCAACCTTTCCTTCTTTGTATCCTCAATTGCATACAAAACTGCCATCGCGAAGATGTTGCCAACGCGAGAGATCAGAGCACACTGACGATTAAGGGGCGTGGCCTGGCGTGACCTTGGCTTGTGTTCTTGTTTGTCTCCTTGTTGGAAACCACCGTTTGTAACAGTGTGGATGACTTGGAATTGGTTGACAACAACTTAACCTTCCTTAACCTTGGTTGGAAGCATTGGTTTTCAACGTGTTTTCAACAGTCTGGCGGCCCTATTGCTTCACATTGCATAACAAAAGCCCTGTCGAGTGGCAGAAGATTGTTAAGACAGGTTTCCATCAAATCCATCCTCTTGTCTCCCCACCTACTGAAACCCACCGACAAGATCTGAAACAGTCCATTTTCAGTAGCTGCCGAATCCGATCCCTAGCCAGAACTGAACACAGCCAATTACACACAACCTCATATAACACAACCCCACATACATGACATATTAACTAGTTAAACGTGTTATTTAGTTAAATGCGTCCTCCGTTAGCCTAGTTGCATGTTCTCTGATGCAAATGCGACTAATTGACTACAATAGCCCAGTCAAAGCACTGGAGATGCTGATCTAAATTATAATTTGTACTTAATTAATTCATTGCAAAAATGTGCTTGCTTTATTTTTAATAGGAGGATGATAAGTGAATAATTACGTCGTCGCGGCATAATGGCGTCTATATTGTTCGATATAGCAAATTAAGTAACTGCCGCCGCCGCCGCCGGCCTGGTCTGTAGAAGGATGACTATTGTTTCATTTTAATACATATAGCATTTCTAATAATTACTCAGTTCAGATTTTTTAAACGTGGTTTTTGTAGCAGTGGTATTAAAAATTGGAGTATGGATATGATCGTCGGAAGTAAACCCTAGAGCACCCTTTCGGAGCATTTAAGGAATAAATAAATATCTATTAGGAGACATAAACGAGTGAACTGCCATTTTTTCCGCTTTATTTTTGGACCATTCTTCATTAGTTATATCCACAAATGTCAGCACGAAATATGATCTAGATGTTCTCTAGACCCACGTGCTTTAACATCGGACTCAATTTCTAAAAGGTCATATATTGATATCAGATGCAACTTATAATATAGCAGTTAAAAACTCTAAAACCATCTGCTTATAGTAGCGTAAGGAAACGTTTAGTTTCGTATTTCCTAGAATATTGTTAGAATATATCTACATATTGAGACTTCGCATAGGTAATTCTAAAAAGAGCTCCGCCAATTATATTTACCAATCATTAACATTTTTGCTTACGTGACAATAAGGGTCTTGTAATGGGGTGAAAAGAGACGGAAAGTTTTTGAATAATGAGCGAAAATGATGAAACACTTCGTTAAAATATAAAATGAAAACTTTTATTGTACTTACTATTACTATTGTGCTTTCAAAGAAAAAACAATAGTTAATTTATCTACATGGGTAAGGAAAATTTGCACTCCATCAGATTTACTTTTTAACTACATATTTCAGATTATTATTAAGTACGTCTATTATAAGGTATAAATATAAATAAGTTTTTGGGTTGAATTCAAACTTGGCAACGTCAACTGTACTTTGAAGGTAGATACTTAATCAATTTTACGGTGAAATCGTGACCACGAGTATACTAAACAGGCGTTGCTTAACACAAAATAGACGATCCCTACTATTTTTTTCCATTGAACTATGAACATTTTCTTCATGCGCAATATTCTGTCTCGTAAATCATCTTCATCATCAGATTATGAAAAAGGAGAAAGTATAAAAGAAGTGTGTTTCAGGCATATTAGAAATTCCAAAATGAAAAAAGCTGCTGAATTTACAATATACCTAAACCGTAACAACCCTATCATTCTTTGTTTGAAATCAACTTACAAGACAAATATGGTGGACATTATCACCCAGATTAAATCTTTCACTTTTCTGAAAAAAATAACAAACATTATTCAATAACACATCGACCTTACAAAAATTCTATAGAGCATACCAACATCATAGAACATGTAATTGAATTCCCACTTCTCGCGTCTCAACCAGCTACTTCCACTCTACTACGACCGTTAAAATATCTTCACATTTACCTCTAAAAATATCTTCCTGAAGAGCAGCAGTACATTCGCAGACTGCAAACAAATAGGAACGACGCACGGTCGGCTTGCGCGCGGCCGACCGTGGCATCAAATGTACCGCGGCTGCGAGTACGCCGCTCAATTGATTCGCCGTGTAATGTCATTTCGAAATAGCAACTTGAATCAAGGCATTGCTTGTAGCGTTACTGATGCAAATGTTTGACAGCGTGCATAGTAAAATGTTAATGGATTTTGTATATGAATATTTGATGTATCTTGCTAACATTATTAAGGCTGAAGATTGAAGATGGAATGTGAATCACGATAAAAAGGCTCAATGAATTGGGCTGAATTTGCACACCGTTAGAGAACCTGAAATAAATATTTAACTAATATATTCAAAATTAAATCATACAATACTTCTTATTCCCATATTCCAATGCATTTAGATTTCACGGCTGAAACCGATGAACTAAGTAATATATAATATTTCCATGATGGTTTCTTGAGCAAGCTTCCAGCATATGCATATAGTATACAGATCGGGCTCTATGAATGAATATCTGATATTCTGAGGGAACGGTCGATTCGCGTGGTCTTAGATGGCTACTCCTCCGACCTAGTGGCAATGAATGCCGGGGTACCTCAGGTATCTGTTCTCTCTAGAACTTTATTCTTGCTGCACATTAATACCTACATATCAAAACAAAAAACATTAAAAATGTAACAAAATATATGAACTTTAATTTTCATAGCTTCAGTCTATGTTACATTTCCCATTAACTCAGCTTCAGTTTTCCATTCAATAGTTGGCCCAAATTCTTAGATTCTAAAGTCATTTTGGTTTCAATCATTACTTTTGACGATCGGCTGGTGTAGTGGTAACATATATATTGCCTTCTATGCCAGAAGTCCTGGGTTCGAATCCCGGCGGCGGCGGATATCGGTGTGATGAACACAGATATTAGTTGTCTAGTCATGGATGTTTATATGTTTATTTAAGTTTATTCTAATAAAAAATATGTATTTATCCAATATTTGTATGTTTATACAACGTGTAACAAAATGGAGAGATAAAACTTAAGGGTTAGCTTCTATACCATACGTAGAATATACAGTTAAAGAATTAGCATGATTAGTGCTGGTATAGACTTTCATACAAATTTATTTAATTATTTTGCAACAAAATGTTTTGACAACCCTAGTCAACCTAATAAGCTAAAACAAGACTTGTGCCGCAGTCAGTGACCTTATGACCTTTCCCGCACCGGCTGAACTTTGTAGTATCTGTCTTAGTTACCTATCACCTTATTTTTACGCCATCTGTTATCAAATAGATTTCATCAAAAGCTAACAGCTGTTTTTAGGGTTGACACTTAGATATTTCGATCTAAACTTTGAACTTGTTTTTCGACCGAACCGTAAGGATAACAAATTTATGTTACTGTTACTTATAAACTACATCACCAAGCATACAATCCCCTTAAGTATTATCTCTTCATTATGTTACACGTTGTATATTTCTTTAGTATATCAAGAAACTTAATTGAGAAACTTAATTTGGGCTAGATAATGTTGTGTGAGTATCAGAAATAATTATTTATTTATTATTATTTAAAAAGATTCATTTAAATTAAGATAATTTTTTTTTTACATTGGTATGTAAAAAAAAATATCTTAATTTTTTATGATAAAAACTTATAACAATTAAGTTAAGTTCGAGTAGCTCAAGCATTGCTGCTCTTTACGTCTGTACATCGTTTTACGTTTTTATATCGTGAGCTTAAATCTCTAAAGCAACGCCACGTGAATGAAAAAATAAATTAAGTTAAAGGGAATCGTTTACTTAAAGAGCCTGTGTTTCCGGAAACCTCCCATCCCACGGTGTTTACGTCTATTTATAGTCTGTGCCTCGAAATTGACATTAATCTACGTAACGCTACTATTCAGCTGTCATTAAGCAGTGCATAGCGGTAGGCGCCTCAAGACAAGTTATTGCCTATTCATAAGCCTCTGCCTCACTTAAACGAACCCATCAAAATAAATTAACACTTCTACCCTAATACACATAGGGCTCTAAATGGTTTAGTTTTACATAATCAAACGCAAACGCAAGTTGGCAGAATGGTGATGCATGCAGAAATGATTTGCGGCTACCGTGTCGGAAGTTAAACTATTTTCAACTTTATGTAGTTCAAATTAAGTTAATGAGTTGACGATAAAAATCAGAGTTAAAATTGTGGAAGAACGTTCGTTTAATCTAACCAGAGTGTTAAGCCAGGCCTTAGCTTGTCATTACAGACTATTTGCAATGTTGAGCATTCGCAAATTTATTATAACTCATAAATATTGATTGAAAACTTGTTGGTTAAAGATTAATCGGCAGTTTTTCCGTCGGTAATGAAACAACATGTAAATTATCGACAATTATGGTCAACTCCAATCAATATAGATCTCGCCGTGACAGTTTTTAATTCATACAATTTCCTTCAAGATAATTTTATAGAAAGCGTAGGCAGCGATTATGTTCGGGGTTCAAATCATGCAAGTAGGAAATATTTAAGAAACACCTTTTTTGGTATTTAATTACGTAAAATTGCCTTGTTAAAATATAAAAGATTCCAATTAAAGGTATTTTTAGTGAAGTTTGACAGACTTTGAAATGAATTTGAAAAAAATTGGGTAGATGTATTACCATCCACAGATTTCAAAAATTACATAACACTAACACTAAGATATAAGCCGATATCATTTTATTCTCCGGGGGCGGCGATATAGAAGATTCCAATTAAAGGTATTTTTAGTGAAGTTCGACAGACTTTGAAATGAAATTGGTAAAATATCTCCAAATATTAAAAACAATGTTTTACGTAAGTATTCCCACAACATTTTAAGTGCTTTTCTATTGGAAAACATTTATTTCACTTAATGAGTTCTTGAGACCAAATGCCTTTCGTTAAATGAATATCCTTTAATTATAAAAACAGATTATAGTCACGCATACATTGTAAATTTTACTATAAGATTTAATATCGACAGATAATAAAATCTAAGGGCATACGTAGGTTTTCAGACCCAGATCACGTCCCACTCATTGGTCAACTGGACAATACTTCATGTCTTTCATGACATGAGAAATATGACGCTACATTTAACTTGATGATGCGTTGATAAAGATATATAAAACATCCCGCTGATTCGCCGCAGGATAGATTTCGTGATTTGTTTATGAGAGTAGGGGACAACATGAATACGTATGGATAGACTTGGATAAAATACGAGTATGTCCTATTTATTTAGCGTCTATAGTCTGCAGCGCAAAGTATAATATCTTATTTTGTTGTAAATGTGGAAATATGTTTGTCCAATAATAAATAGACAGTTATATTTAGGTGACAGAAACATTTCTTTCTGGATTCGAATCCCGGCGGGGGTAAATATTATTCATCCATTATTCAGTACATAAGTTCGAAGAAACTTAATTTGGGCTAGATACTGTAGTGTGAATGTTAATAATATTTATTTATTATTTTTTCATAATATTTATTGGTCCGCGTGGTTCTACAATCGAACATTTTGATCCCGTTAAAACTTCTGTATAAAATATATCCAGAAAAATCTCCTTCCACAAGGCTTTCAAATGTAACCAGAACCTTTCAAAAATTTTACGAATCTGACCGGAAATTTTATAGGCAGTAAATAAATCAATTTAGATCTAACCTTGTTTTTATTTCAGGTCTAAATAGACTCCTGCATAGACCTCCGTTAAATATCAATTTTTATAAATCAAAAATGTACCTACAAAATACCCAAAGCCTTTCATAAAAACTTGTTTCAGCGTAATCCTTGCAAATACGTAGGCAGTTAATATCTCCGCCCAAAAGCTGTACTTTGGGATTAAGAGCGGCTGAGCTCAAATATTAAAGTTGGGTCAAAGAAATGATATTGCACAGCAACACCCGGATTAACGGATGTCACCGTTGAATACTGTATTCAAATTCTGCTTTTTATTAATATAAAGGTAATAATCGTTACAAAATGTTATAGGATTTCAATCAATAGCTGTAAAAATATTGAAAAACAAAAAGCGGCTTGTTACTGTGATCATCAGTTTTCAAGACTTTATTTTTAAAATAATACTTTAAAGTTTGTATATGCGCTTATTTATTTATTTATACTTTATTGTTAACCTTATATTATAAAAATTACAATACATTCAAAGTGACTGAGATTACACAATTGGCGGTCTTATCGCTGGGCAGCGATTTCTACCAGACAACCATGCGCTTTCTAGTGAAGTGGGTGAAACATGGAAGGTCATGCTCCTTGGAAGGCCAACTATTAAAAAAGCTTAGTTTAATATACTCTTAGAGCTTATATCGCTATGTGGATGTGTCTTATAATAAAAATGCAATATTTTTATTTATTTTCAAAAATTATGCAGCAAAAAAAATCTTCAAAAAAAACTCAACTAAATTCACTTTTTCCATGTAAAAATGTGCATACATACATAACTTCTCGCCTGTATACCTTTTCTGGTAAACCAGAACACCAGAGGCTATAAAACGATCTGATGTCACGTTTGACTTTTCAGGTATTATAATGATAGACTATTGCAGTGACAGGGCGTCAGTCTACCGCCAGCAAAAAAGCCAATAAAAACTCTGTCCCTCTAACATTACAGTTGGGTATAAAATGGTGTTTTAAATACCTATCTACGTTTCCATGTAAATATTTTACCGAAAGCATGTTACGCTGAACTTTTAGTAATAGATTATTGATTGTTTTTAACAGAAGTTGTAAAACTATTAATGGCTCTGTCCGAATGGGTCAAACAGTTTAAACAAACTGGTCGTTAAAGGATTAAGCTCGTGTAAGTGCCGTGAAAGTTAAGAAAAGTTTCTAAGCCTGTAAAATAATGTATCGATATTCAATTATATGCATTTTTTTATGTATGAAATACCCTGGTATATGTTGGTGAATCTTATGACATAGATTAATTTTCCAATTATTAATTTTTAGGTATTTCTTTTTGACAGATAATGACGTCTTCCTATCGCTGCATAAAAGTAATATTACAACATTGAGTTATTGTCACTAGCCCAGTCAAATTAGACCAAAATTTAGAGAAAAGCTACATTGATTCCCACCAAGCTGAAAATCGGTAAGATTGTTTAAAATATGGGTGAACATAAAGGAGGTCAATTTGTCGTCATACAAGCTGGCCCATTTTAGTACCCTGAGGTACATGGGCACCAAATTGTAGGGGAAGACTAAAGGAACTCGGAAATATGCAAATATTTGCAAAAGAGAGGATTAACTTTATGAAATAAATTATTGAAAGTTGTAACAAACTAAGGAAACAATCACGGTGAACATGAACACAGCTTAGAAAAAACGGTTTTGACACTGACGTTTTGTCCTTTTGTTGGCAAATATAAAAATGGCGGCTATCTGTTATTCAATGAAATGTTTATTCCGTTCGTTTCTGCGTTCCGGGGTGCTCTCAAAAAATAAACAAAGTAAATGTCGAGTCGAGTTGATGAACACGAAGTTGACAGTTCGACTTGACAGTTAAAGATAACGGCTTATGAATTTGTCTTGTATGTGCATATTAGAGAGAAAATGGCTTGCGCGTGAAGCCCACAAAAATATTTTTTTCTTGGCTCAAACTTCATCTTTGATCAAAACTGTAAATGCAGTTATACTCAGTGGTTAGTAGGGTGTTATAAACCGTGGAGTGTACCTCGGTACCAAAATGGGCCACCTGTAATGACCTTCTTTGAAAGTTCTCCAAGTTGCCCCTGTATGGACAATTTATACGTATGTAGTGCAACCGTCAAAAAGAGAGTCTTTTGCAGTTTTCAGCGAAAAGGTAAGTTTTATCATAAAAAGACCTGAGACAAAATTAAAGAACAGAAAATTATCTACAAAATTGTGTCATTACTTTTTTCCTACGGGCGACCTTTTTTGAGATATAAGGATTCGAACAGTTTTTTGAAGTTTGTTTTTTGAAGTTGACAGGGGAAAGATCGAGAACTTTTATTTTTAATCATATTTTAAACAAACTTACCGATTTTCAGCTTGGTGGGCATTAATGTAGCTTCGAATGTCTAAATTGACCGAGCTATACTACGTCAGTATATAGCAACTCAATGTATTACAAGTACCTATAGTTATGTTTTAGAAATAGGTACTATCATTGCTTCATCATACTAGTCTTGTCATAATAGACAATCATAATTAACAAGTCGTCGTGGCGCCGTGGTTACTATGTGTATCAAACGATATCACAGGTCAAGCAACGTTTGGCGCGGCCGGTACATGGATGGGTGACCGTCGACCATTCATTTCTCGCGGCGACATCGTGCTTCGGAGGGCACGTTAAGCTGTCGGTCCCGGGTGCTGTATACTTGTATACAGTAGTCGTTAGGGTTTGTCAGAAGGCATTTTCGGGAAAATTCTGACATTCACCACCCAGCACTGGGCCAGCTTGGTGGATTATGGCGTATACCTCCTCGTCACCCAGGGGAGAGACTCATAGCCCTACAGTGGGCTCTTTACAAAGAGTCGTGATGATGATAAATAGTCTCGTATCATATTGGTATGGAACCTTTAAAGGGAAAAATGTGGTGTCGGCCTCTTGGCGCAATGATTTTTACAATTTCATTTAATTACAATCAATATTGCCGAACAAAATGTAATAGATGCAAGTTTGATCTCTTCTTTTTAAGAAATTTATGTAGGTACTGTTTGTAGTCATTTTTCATGGTACTCGGCATGTTTCTCAGTTTTTTGATTTTTGTACATCTTCCCGCTGAAAACGATGATTATGATAAAGAATCAGGCGTTATGAGACTGTATAAATACTAATTTATTAAAAGTAAATAACTCTTAATAATGGCTTTGAAGTAAGTACTTCTATCTGCACCTACTAATAAATGACGCTGAATAGTTTATATGTTTGTTCATTTGAACACGTTTTAGTAAATTTTTCCATGTAAAACTAACTCTAGAATATTCAAACAAGTTCTTGTGGTATCAAAAGTAGCACTGGTAAACCAATTCAAACTTACTAGTAGTAAATAAAGTATAAAAGTACTTACTTATCCCACTAACGTCTAACCTCCTTTACTTCTGAAGAAAGAACTTTAATGAAACAACTTTCATTATTTCGTTTAAAATGCTAATCACTTGAAAACCATTTATGCAGAAAACGTACAGCAAAACTAGTAGTAGTCTTTTCCTTGGCACTTTTTCTTTATTATAACAATTAACTGCTGCAGATAACAAGGTCTTTTTTCAGTATAGAGTTGATTAAGAATACCGCATCTTAGTAAACAACATATTAATAAGTCGCTGATGTAACTCGATATATCCCGGGTGGAACATGCGTCGCGTACCGTACGTCCGTATCGTACGCGCGTACGGCACGTGTTACTCAATTTCGCTAGTAACATTTCATTAGTGTGCGTATACAGTCGTGTCAATGGAATACTTAGCCCCAATTTTACCGATATACGAAAACGCGATCAATTCGAGTTGATTATATTTTAAAACGAGTTTCGCCTTCAAGTTTCTTTTTCATCGACATAAATAAATCATAGATTAGCTTAAATCTGGATTAGCGCCTAAACGTCCGATTTTCGCCGTTTAGCATATTAAAACGAGTTCAAGAGCTGCCTGCTGTCTTTCTCAATGTGTCATATGAAACTATTATTTGTTTGTAAAAATGCATTTTTTGAAGTGGGATTATATTATATTAAATTTATATTTCCCCGTATTTGTTTATCGGTTAAAAGGGAAGGGATAATTGTTTTTATTTTTGTGATTTATTGATAAAATTAAAGTTTGTTAGAACTATAATGAAAAGAGCCTTGGCACTAGTTTTTGGCGAAGATTTACATATATATCTTGATTATTTACATCTAGAACTAACGATTAAAAATATCATGATCTGACTTTCTTATTTCGTCATTTGAGAAGGAACCATTTTTTTATTGCAACACTTTGAATGCATTAATTCCTAGTCTTAACCTCTTACTATTTGGCTAAACTTCGATTAAAATCGAAAAACAATGTACGGGCTTGTAGTACACGCTGCAGTCTCCCACGTCCAATGTGCGCGCAGCGCGCTCTGTACGTCCGCACCGTACTCGCGTTGCTACGTCCATAGCAGTTTTGCATGAATACACGTGTAGACACGTTAGCCCTAAGATTGGTCAATATGGAAAAGATTGAAACTAAAAGACATACGAAGATCTGCTTTAGGAACTATCATCGATATCTGAGAAGTAGTTTTCTAAAAAAAAACGGCCTCAAACCACCTCGTCGCCGCCGCAGTGACCACGTGAAGCCACAGACAGTCGAACGTAGACCTGCATTTTTACCTTTTGTGAAGGGAGTTACCGATAATATTTCAAAAATTCTTAGGCGCGCTTCCATCAAAACAATATTTAAACCAAACTCAAAAATTAGTCAACATCTTCGTCCAGTTAAATGCAACATCCCTTTACAAGACCCAGGTGTATACAAGATTGACTGCGGCTGTGGGCTTTCCTACATTGGTCAAACTAAAAGAAGTGTATCAACCCGCGTTAAAGAACACATAGCTGACATTAAAAACCGAAGAGTAACCAAGTCTGCAGTTTGTGAGCATTCCATAGACAAGCCCAACCACTATTTAAGGTTTGACTGTGAAAGTTCTATCTAGGGAGAAACATTACATACCTAGAATGATCAGAGAAGCCATTGAAATTAAAAAAACACCCTAATTTCAACAGAGAAGATGGTTGGAAACTATCACCAGCATGGGACCCTATTCTCAAATAAATTTAATCAAACATCCAACAAACAGCACGGCCTGAAACTCAAGACACTGTCAGCTCATTTTGTGTTAACCCTGAACGCTACGCTCGAAGACTGAGAAATAGATGGAAATGATGTATAACTTTTTCCACTATCAATCTGACGCCTGACACCTCAGTCGCTCGTGACCACGGGGTCTGCAAAGACACCGAAACGTCGAGTTAAAATGTAAAATATAAATTATGTACGCGATTAATCCGGTTAAAAAGTAGTTATATTTAAAGTAGTTTTCTTCACATTCAAGTCCCCAGCTGAATACAAGTTATTTTATTAATTTATTAATACAGTTTAAATTGTTATTAAAATTGAGGACATAGTTTCAAAGAATAGATTTTAGATCTTTTAGTTTAAGACTTTCCCATACTAACTGATCTAAATGGTACACCCTGTATAAAAAGCGAATTTTAGGAAGAATCAGATACCTACTTTCCCGTGTTCCTTCAATAAAATGGTAAAGTCTTCCTGAATAAAATACATTATATACTTACACATATGACTTCGTGCCTGTATCCCTTATGGGGTAGGCATAAAACCAGAGGTTATAAGAACATCTGATGTCACGTTTAACTTTGGAGGTATCATAATGATAGATAGAGAGCAGTGACAGGGGGTCAGCCGATCACCTACAAAAACGACAATTAAACATCTGTCCCTTAACTGACTTTTACAGTGTGCCCGGGAAGAGAAGCGGCATTCTATGTTTTTCTTTATCTCGAAATCGAGCATTAGATGCATTTTCTTTCCCTCCCATTTCAGCATGGAATAAAGTACTATGAAATCAATATTTTTTATAGTTATGAGTAAAAGATAATAAATAGAAGATCATTACAACAATACACAAATACTTTAATGTATAACTACACACTCGATACACTCGAGAGCAAAGAATTAGGGTCGGAGACAAAACTCATGATATCTCTCAAACTATAAACGTTAGCTTATTCAAGTAAAAAGCAATAGGAAGCCTCTTTAATGCCGAATATAAAAAGTAAATATAAGTAAATATCTTTTTTAAGAAATGACATAGAAAAAAACAAAAAACAAAAATTATGATTTATTTTGAAAATTGAACTAACAATTCAAATCATTTGTATCGATTTTGTTTGTTTTGTGTCACAAAAAAATGTTATAAAAGGGTTTCCTGGTGTACAATATTCATTATGAAAGTACAAATCATGTCGCTCACACCTGAAGAATGTACAAGAATGCTCACTTTGCAGGAAGACGGGCGTAGTCAGCGTGATACAGCCAGGATGGTCGGCCTATCGTTATCTATCGTTAACACGGTACAACGTGTTCTCCAACGGTTCCAGGGAACTGGGTCAAACCTTCGCCGGCCAGGAACTGGCAGAAAAGGATGCACAACACCTCGTGAAGATCGATACTTAGTCACAAAAATGCTTAGAAACCGATTTCTCACGGGTGTTGAACTGAGAAATCAATTTGTACGTCTTGGAGGAAGCAGCCCAAGTGCGTGGACAGTAAGGCGACGTCTTGACGAACGTAATTTGAAGCCATCAAGACCAGCGAAAGGCCCTAAACTTGAACAGGAGCATCGTATTGCAAGACAGAGTTATGCACGTGAGCACTTGAATTTGACTCTAGAGGATTGGTCAAGAGTTTTGTTTACAGACGAGTCCAGATTCATGCTGTATAAGCACGACGGTAGACACAGAGTGTACAGAAGACCAGGAGAACGGCTTCAACAAGCCTGCATTGAAGAAAAAGTTGCATACGGCGGAGGATCCGTGCATGTTTGGGCCGGAATATCTGCAGAAAGCTGCACGGAGCTAGTCTTGATAGAAAATGGAACGTTGACCGCGAGAAGATACGTAGAAGAAATCTTAAATGAGTATGTCGGTCCGTCTATGGCCAATATGGGCGAGAATCAGGTGTTTATGCACGATAACGCCCGTCCCCATACTGCGGCTGTAGTGACTGATTACCTTCAAGAGGTCGGTATCATGCGCATGGAATGGCCTGCACGCAGCCCAGATTTGAACCCCATCGAACATGCCTGGGACGAGCTCGGACGACGTGTAAAGCAAAAAATACCTCCTCCAATTGCACTTCGTGATTTAAAATTAGCACTGGTGGAAGAATGGGGGAATATACCGCAGAACCGACTTAGAAACCTGGTGTACAGCATGCCAAATCGGATAACATCCATTCTGAGATCACGTGGAGGTAATACACGGTACTGAAATTTGTGGAAAATCATACTCTCGTACCAGAAAAGTCTTAAATGTAATTTGTGATCATCAAGTGTAATTCGTGCATTTTTATTTTATTTGTTTTTATAAATAATAAAATCACTTAAATAACAATCTTACAAATTTTATTTATGTATTAATTAATGGTCTATTTAACAGTTTTTAATTCATCAAGTTAGCATTTATAATTTGCGAGATATCATGGGTTTTGTCTCTGACCCTAATTCTTTGCTCTCGAGTGTATTAGTTCATTTAAGATACAGTGTAAATCAAAATTAAAATTTTCAAACAATAACCAGTCGAAAATTTAATATCATTGCTGCATAAATCCGCTAATTGATCTCCTGCAATATCAAGAAATATTGAATTGCAAAAGTATTTTCACAATTCAGATAGAATAAAAACTAAGTCTGCGTTCGTGCCGTTTCCATAGAAACCGACTCCGACCTACCCTACTACATAGGAAACCTAATAAAATGTTAAATCTTTTTCCAATCCAAAAACATCATAGTTCTTAAAGTGAGGAGTTTACAGTTCATATTGCAATATCAAATTGCAGCGTTACCTCAACATTTATCTGTTTACCAAACGAACATCTATTCTCCCTTTTAGTTTCGTAACAGCATCCTGTATGCAGCATCAATAAAATGCAGGCGATTTGTTAATATTGCTTCCTTTGTCACTTTGATTCAGAAAACAGTCTATGGTTCAATTATTTTTAGCCAATTTCTAAAGTGAAGGCTGGAATCTCTTTTCTAAGGATTCAATTCAATTATTGTGTTCTACATTGGAAGATTTCTTGTTAACATTTCATCCGTGTACATAATGAAGGCATGTATTCTAATGCACAGCAATTGGAAAGTGGATATGTGAGGACGTTTCAGTTAGGTTTTAATAAAGATGTTACCTATTTGTTAGCGCTGTTATTTCGAAATTGTTTTTTTTTTTATTACATACATACATAACTTCACGCCTGTATCCCTTATGGGGTAGGTAGAACACCAGAGGTTATAAGAACATCTGATGTCACATTTGACAAATGAGGTATTAGGTATAATGATGGAGAGAGGCTATTGCAGTGAAAGGGAGTCAGCCTATCGCCCACAAAAATGACAATAAAACCTCCTAAAACCCTTTTTTTTATTATTTATTTAAATATGTTTCAGTTTATGATATATTTCAATAAAAATTAAAATTTTCATATAGGTTTTTTTATATTTTTAAACTCACCATTTTTTTCTTTTAAGAACTTTTTACTTCCGTAAATGGATGAAAATATATAAGATTTGTGGCAGATAAAATTTCACTTTTTTTATAATTGTTAGAAAATTAGTTATTCACGTTCTTAGCCGCATGGATGACTTATTCACGTGGTTATAAAACAAGCTACTTTTAGTACCTACGCAGTAAACATCACAGTATGAATATCGTCATAGGAAAACATTTCTTTTAATTTTGCGCCATTTGCAATGCAGCTAGCCACTAAGCCCTGTTAAGTTTAAAAATCCTTTTAGGTGTTAAATTTAATGTTAGGTGTGTCATAACTAACAGACCCTTATACAAAATTAATATGGCGTCAAAGGAAATACGAAAGACGCTGGTTTCATTCACTTAAAAACATCTATTTTAATGACTGGGTACTAAAACTGACATAGAAATGCTCTATCAAAATGATCGAGTAATAAAATGAACATTCGGTATTAAATAAAATACAAAACAACCCGATTTTCAGCACTATTACACTCACAAAGGACCTCGAGATTGAGTGGATACTAAAAGAAACAATATCATGTAAATGCGCACGAGACAAAGCCTTCAGATGTGGGTACTTTCAGAAAAATGAAACTGTGCATCTGTATAGAAAGAATATGAGTATTACAATGTATGTAAAAGGAAAGTACCGTACCGTATCGTATAATAACCTAATAATAATATGTCTTTTTATGTAGAAATTCTCAGTTTTGTGTTACGTAAATACTTTAACTGGCATATTTATAAAGAAGATCTAAATTTTAAATATATATTAAATTATTAAATTAACAAGAAAGTAACAAAAGAAAAATCAAAGATGTTCCAAAAAGACTGTTTCTTTTCAATAATTATGTACTAAATTTTTAGCTTCTGTGTATTTACATATATTACGTACGTGTACATAATAAGCTTACTGTGCTTGCTTAAAGAGCTAGCATTCGTGTCTTTTTACCGTAGAAATAAACATTGGTATTTTTTTTTGGTTTTGTAGTCGTAGTTATTGTAAGCTCAAATTTGGTAAAAAAGTTTAAAGTAAATTTACCACGCTCAATCAGCAATCTAATTTGGTCACCGCCTCTTCTAGGGCCTGTAGAGTCCCAATTAAAACGAAAAGGATCGAGGAAAAAAGACAAAATGGAGTGTGACGCTTTGTGGCTCTAGTTTGGCATGCTACTTGCACTAGCTCTAATATTGCCTCAAATTTTCACGTTTCATTAAATTCATTAATTCTCAAATGGCGTTTAACTTTTTAACGGATTTATGGCGAAAAAAGTAGACACGGCTTCTGTAAAGGCACCGAAACATCGAGTTAAAATGTGAATATATTTCAGCGTTTCTGTTTAAAAAGCGTATTATTTTAGATATGATTAAGTTTTCAGGATTCATAAGAAATTTAAAATTTTAATTAAAATTTACTTTGGGACTCGATTAAATTCAACTTCCATAGTAACGAGCGACTTTGGCGACAGCTGACGTTCGTAGGCAGTTTGCTTTCATTATACACAGTGTTCCTGTTGATTTCCCATAACTTTGAGGTTTTGTTCCTTGCTAAAAAACAATACTTTTTACCACTGAATATGTGGTTCAAAAGTGCATACTTTCCAAGGTATCATCAATCTTGATATAATGAGTTTATAAATTGGGTATCACCCTTGTAAAATCTCTGTAACATTAATTCAGTAAACGCGTGTCACTGAAGCCACACAATAAACAACAAAAACATTTTAAACGTTGAGGAACGTTGCATACAATGTACAACGCAAAGCGTTGCGAACTGTACGCGATAAAAAAAGACAGAAAATGCCAGCTTATTCCACTAAACCCTAAAGCCTATTGTTCTCCAAATTTTACAGTCCATACATTCATTTCATTACAACCCCTAAAAAATTATAGGTATTAAAAATTAATAAACTGATATTTCCATACGTCAATTTCACTTACACTCCAAAACAATTTTGGTAGAGTCATCAGAAAAGTTGTAGGACAAATAAATAAAACACATGAATATAAATTGCTAATTGCACAGGATAATGATATCATGAATCAACAATCCGCAATAGCAGTACAATTAATTAAGAACTATACTACACTATAGAAATAAAAAGGACGAAGTCAAATTTGAATTGTTTAACACATAACTAATAAAATTAAAGTATAAATCACATCTTCAGATTAAAATAATTTACTATAAAATGTGTTTCGAAAAGTATAAAAAAAATATGACTGCTTCAAATTATAATTACTTACAGTAGGTACACAGGGTCATTTTTGAAATTCAAGGTCGTGATAGTTTGAGATCATACATAAAGAGATAAAATATCATAAAAAATAAATATTAAATATTTACTGAGTAAACTTGACCGAAAGTTAAAAAAATTATTACGCAACGCATGGTTATGCTAGCATGGTTGGCTTGGCAGCGATCCGCGTGCCAGGTCACATGCCGCGATTGACTCAGTTGTATGTGAAGTAAATAGTAACATAGTAGTATTTATTTATAGGGAATTCTGGTGAAAAATTAAGTATCTACTTTTATTACATAATTATGGTCAGAATCGAGTACAAAGTGCTCTCCTTCAGTATCTAAAATTTGTCACCAGTCACCCTGTATATCAGCGATTTCTACATCTTCTGAATTTCTGAATTAGTCCTGGTAACATTTAAAGCCTGGGTTTTAGCTTTATATAATCCAGACTTGATATCTTTGAAATCAGGCGTGTCATTTATTAAACTAAATCCAGTGTCAGTATAATCTAACACATTTTATAAATTTTAGTGATTGGAATATTATATTCCTCGATTGCTTTTGCACGTACCTTGTTTTTAAATGTTTTTTTAGCGTGTTTGTTGAGCACTTTTAATAGGACCAAAGTGACCAAAAGAAAATATTGCAAAAACGGGGAAAGTTCTTCAATTTTCAGTGCTTGCTTTGATTACCATGCGTAAACAATTTTAGTTAAGTAAAAATCATGTACTGCGGAAATTGCGGAATTGTCTTTAAGAGTTCTAAAAGAAAATTCTGGGACAGCGGAATGACTCATCATTTTAAGGGTAGTAAAATGTTTTCGAAATTAGTGTATTATTTTCGAAGGAGTCTTATCAACATAATATTAATCCTTATCCAAATAACAGTATTAATCATACGTAATCAAAAGCAACAAAAATTGTTTTTCATAACATTTTATATTAAACAACTCCCTAGGAGATATAAGGATTTTAAAATTACTGTGCAACAAAATAGGTGTGTGAGTTAAAGCGCTAGACGCGCGAATAGGGAAGGGAGCTAAGGAAGGACCAAGGCCGCCCGCGCTGGCCCGCACACATAGGTATTCCCTTAAGTTTTATAATTTTACTAAAAAAAGATTCAACCACTAAAATTTGTGTAAAAGGCTACAATTAAATTTTATATGAAAATAGTTTTGACTGGTCCAGCACAGTCAACAGTGCTAATAACATTGCATCCTAATAATTCCCAAAAAGAAAAAAAATCCTGTAGTAAGAATTACTAAACTGGGAGTGAAAGAAAAACATAGAATGTGCCAGCTGCTTCTCTTCCCGGGCTTATCGTAAAAGTCAGTTAAGGGACGGAGGTTTTATTGACAGTTTTTCGGGCGATAGGCTGACCCCCTGTCACTTCAATAGTCTCTCTCCATCATTATAATACCTCTTAATTTGTCAAACGAGACCTCAGATGGTTTCATAGCCTCTGGTGTTCTGCCTACCCCGTAAGGGATACAGGCGTGAAGTTATGTATTATGTAAGAATTAATGTAAGAATTACTGTAAGAATTCCTGTAAGAATTACTGTAAGAATTACTGTAAGAATTACTGTAAGAATTACTGTAAGAATTACTGTAAGAATTACTGTAAGAATTACAGTTCCCGTGTTTTATTTTCAGTTTTTACTGTATAGGTACTTAGTTATTTTTTTAAGCCCGGGTTTCCACAAACCCGGGTACTACGGCACAGCAATGTTATCTACGAGTATAATAGATTTTCAAATAAAACGTACTGACTGTCTACATAAATTATGTAAGGAACTTCAAGAAGGATATAGTAATATTATTTATCCAATCGCAATTACCGATATTCACGCGGGCAAAGTCGCGGGCAACAGCTAGTTTAATATAAAATGAAAAATTTTTAATAATCCTGTGCCTCTTAAAACCATATTGTTGACTTTACTGTAAGATTGAGTTAACAACGACAAGCAAAATGTTATTTACCAAAATTACATACCTACTTAATAAAACGTAAGTTATAGTTTACATCATATAAGTCATTGTTTGATTAATTCACGGCAATTATTTTAAATTAAGAATTCCAATTCAATCACATTTTGCATTACTATCAAACATTTATCAATACAATTAATATCACTAACTAGACCTACTGAGTACTAGTTAAGGGGAGCAATATTGCCAGCTTCGTCTGTCACCTCCCGCCACTAATTTGTGGTCGAGCGCACTAATTGGTTGCCACTAAATTAGTTGTCAACGGCGCGTGTCGGCAGCTTTAGCATTAAATGATACAATCGTAAAGCACACCCTTGTTCGTGAGGTATGCTTCTTGGTTGTAGTATTTAGTAAGTGTTTGTATATCTACGATATCGGTTAATACTTATATAGGGTCGCCTTATAATAGTCAATAATATTTTAATAGCAGATTAATTACGAAAAAAAAAAATTATTTTTTATTTTTCATAAATTAAAATTTCAATATCTACTAAGTCATCAAAATTTGAGTTTTATCTATAGTTTATGACTACACAGCAAGTAATAAAAATGTTTCTTATCTAATATATGTATTCATAAAGTGTAGATCAATCTTAAATTTTACTCACAGAGAAGAATTTTGAAATTTTAATTTTTGAAATAACTTTAATAATTTTTTTTTTCTATATTCAGACCCACTCATCATTCCTAATCAGTTATTAAAATATAATTGACTATTATAAGCGGACCCTGTATAATGCCGGAAATATTTGCTTATAAACGTTTAGCCGGTAAAGAGTTTCTAGATTAGTATGGGACTGTTTTTTTTTTGTGATCGTTTAATCTATTGAAGTTAAATTCGTCTTATTTGTGTATAATACAAAATTTTAAGCAGGTTGAGTAATGGTCGATTTCTAAATCAATCCAAAATCTTTCGAATAAATTAGAAATCTAGAATTAGGTAATCACGTCAACGCTCATAAGTTGTAGTGTTTTAAATCTACGATCGAAAACTGGGGAGTTGATATTAATTAACTGTAGGTAAGTCAGTGTAGATGTAGAACCTTTATTAAATCCCCGCAGATGATATTTTTTAGTTAAAAAAACGTAAAGTACTTTACTTCAAGATAGTTGCTAGCCGATACGCTGTTTTTTGATAGTAAAACCGCGAAACTCACACGTGAGGCCTTCGCTTATAGTCGTGTGTGCATATCAGTAGCATTCATGAGATAATTGATGACAAGGGAGATACTTTGATATTTTACAATTACGTAAAATAAAAAAAATTACGACCGGCTGTTGTAACATAACATACAACTAACATACATACATTGCCTTCTATGTCAGAGGTCCTGGGTTCGAATCCCGGCGGCGGCGGATTTTTGTGTTATGAACACAGATATTAGTCGTCAAGTCATGGATGTTTATATGTTTATTTAAGTTTATTCTAATAAAAAATATGTATTTTTTCAATATGTATGTTTATATATTTCTTAAGTATATCAGTTATCTAGTATCCATAACACAAGTTCTTTAAGAAACTTAATTTGGGCTAGATATAGTTATGTGGGTGTCAGAAATATTTATTTTTTATTTCAGTTCAATTTCTCAATAATAATAACAGCTTGAGCCGAGGTGTTATGGGAGGCTTTTTTGTGGGCGATAGGCTGACCCCCTGTCACTGCAATAGTCTCTCTCCACTATTATAATGCCTCCAAATTCGTCAAACGTGACATCAGATGGTTTTATTACCTCTGGTGTTCTGCCTACCCCATACGGGATATAGGCGTGAAGTTATGTATGTATGTATGTATGTAATAACAGCTTTCGATATCTGTAGCTGAAATGTATGAAGGATTGTCAAAATATCATTACTTATTATCAAAGTTACCTAAAAGATTTACTTTTGAGAAAATATAGAAACGAATATACTGACGACCGGCTGGTGTAGCGGTAACATACATTGCCTTCTATGCCAGAGGTCCTGGGTTCGAATCCCGGCGGCGGCGGATATTTGTGTGATGAACACAGATATTAGTCGTCAAGTCATGGATGTTTATAATTATGTTTATTTAAGTTTATTCTAATAAAAAAAATATATATTTATTCAATATGTATGTTTATATATTTCTTAAATATATCAGTTATCTAGTATCCATAACACAAGTTCTTTAAGAAACTTAATTTGGGCTAGATAATGTTGTGTGAGTGTCAGAAATATTTATTTATTTATATTTATTTATTTATACTATATCCAATTTAGCTTAAGCCGCGCGCAATTTGGTATCAAATCGTCGAAATCAAAGCCTATATTCGTGTCAATAAAAACGAGGGTTTCATGAAAGCATACAAGCTTTTGCCTTTTGCCCGTAGCAACAATGTGAATCTAAAAGTCAATGAAGTCGTCCAAGATTCGTCAGAAGTTCTCAGCATTCCGGAGTCGAACGTTGAGTCAATCGCCAGAGCTTTATATGCGTGCTGTGTTACTCGAGGCTTGACAGACGGGCGTATATAATAACGGCCTTTTTTTATTAAAAACTAAGCCCGCGTTTAACTTCTATCTCAGCTGATGGTAACTGAAGATGAGATTCCTCCAGTTTATGGGAGAGGTATTCGGTATGGAGCCCGTTTAGGTTTGGATATTTTTATAAGATGAACACTGGTAGTCGCTCTCAAGTCATGTTATGGATGATGAGTTTATTTGTTATATTTATAAATTATACAGGGTGCCTGGTGAGAAATTTTAGAATTTCAAGCAGAACAAGCAGAACAATCAAGAATTTCATCATCACCATCATCACAACTCTTTGTAATGAGCCCACTCCTTGCAGTGGGCTCATTACAAAGAGTTGTGATGATGGTGATGATGATAAAGCACAAAATTAATTTCGCAACGATTGAGTTCTATAATAATAAGATAACCGATACATAATTCTAAGAAATAAATAAGAATAAAATTCCAATCACACTACATGGCCCCAAAGTAAGCATAGCTTGTGTTATGGGATACCATATAGCGAACTAGGGGGGAACCTAGAATATAAATACATAAATAGATAAACACCCAGACACGGAACATTTTTTTTTCTGGTTCCGTGCGGGGATCGAACCCGCAACCGCTGGCGTCTGAGGCAGATAGGTTTACCCCAACGCCATAGTGGTCGTCAAATTATGTAATAAAAGTAGGTATTTTTTATCTTCTTGTATGATCTCAAACTATCACGACCTCGAATTTCGAAAGTGACCCACTAGTCACCCTGTATATGACAATCTCCGTGGTGCAGTGGTCTAGACGCTACTACGCCAATTGTTTGGTTTCGGGTTCGATTCCCGCACAAAACAAGAAAAAGAATAAATAATGTTCCGGTCTAGGCGTTTATCTATATATGCATTTATATTATAGGTTCCTCCCTAGTCCGCTACATGGTATCTTTTAGCACAAGCTTCGCTTACTTTGAGGCCATGTAGTGTGATTGGAATTTTATTCTTATTTATTTCTTAGAATTATGTATCGGTTATCTTATTATTATAGAACTCAATCGTTGCGAAATTAATTTTGTGCTTTATCATCATCACCATCATCACAACTCTTTGTAATGAGCCCACTGCAAGGAGTCTCTCCCCTGGGTGACGAGGAGGTATAGGCCATAATCCACCAAGCTGGCCCAGTGCTGGGTGGTGGATGTCAGAATTTTCAGGGCGCCAAAGTGGCTTCTGACAAGCCTTAACGACTACTGTATACAAGTATACAGCAGCCGGGACCGACTGCTTAACGTGCCCTCCGAAGCACGGAAGTCGTCATGAGAAATGAATGATCGGCGGTCACCCACCCAAGCACCGACCGCACCAAACGTTGCTTAATCTGTGACATCGTATGATACACACATTAACCACGGCGCCACGACGACTTCATGCTTTATAATGTTACGTTACGACTGTGCTTTATAATGTTATGTAAATGATAGTACACAGGTAGATAAAAAATAAACGAACATCATGGTTTATATTTGTTGTTTAATGCTTCCGTAAAATGTATCCATTACATGGACTGAAATTGCTTGTGTGAGGAATATTGTTTAAAAAAAATCGTTTGTGGTTAAATATCATCGTCACAACTCTTTGCAATGAGCCCACTGCAGAGCTATAAGTCTCGCCACTGGGTGACGAGGAGGCTTACATTAAATGCTGGTTGGAATATAAAAACATAAATTAAGGGAGAAGAATCAAAGAAAGTCACATTAAAATTAACAAATAAAATTACCATTAGAAAATTATACTCTGGCGGTCTGACTCTAAAAACCCTCCTCGGTAAAATGTATACAAGCCTGATCAATAAATAGTTGAACTGAACTTACCTAGAAAATCGCATCTTTTTTAAACTTGTGATCAAAAATTATATATAAAAAATAATAGATAGTATTTTTTCAAAATTGCTAGTTCAAACCTAGATTTTTTTCTTTAAACAAAACGCGCGCGTCTGCACTTCCCGATGATAAAAGCCAGCTTGCCCCACCACCATCGAGTTATCTGATTTACGCCAATATGCGTGCAAGTTACATGCTTTGTCTGGCGAATTTCCTACCGCTTCTGATTAACATGTCATTCTATAAAACTGTTATAGGACTTTTATCTACATATCCGGTTTATGTTAACTTGTTCGAGTAATTGGATATGTTTTTGTATACCTACAAGTTGAGAATAAATTGGACTGGCAATGCCTAATTTCAACAGTTTTCGCGGATCATATATGAAATCTCATAATTTTAACAGATAAATATCGTATATTATTTTTGAGATTTTAAGGAGATACAGTTTCTGAAAAAAAAGCAAGGATTTTAATATTTTACTTTCTTAAGTTACTCAATAGACTACTAGTATCACCAATTGAAAAGAATCCCAATATCGCTTCTAAGAAATTAAATGAAGTCTGCACCAATAGTTAAGATATCAAAAGGCAGCATTTCAATGGCAATATCATCTTTATACATTCACATACCTGTCCAAAAGTAGTTTGACAGGTCAGAGACTGTTTAGCCTGTGAACATTACTCATTACGAATAGATGAAGTATAAAAAATTAAATTTCCAAATAATTCTTTTTTTTTTTAATCAAGCTTTACTTTGTAGATCAGACATTGGTTTTTTATAATAAAAATCCACTACCACTCCAGCAAGTCGATCTGGTAAGAAGAAGTGGCAATAAAGTGAACGCAATCATCTTTTATCGTCTTTGTATTCAGGTTGTAATAACCTTTCTCTCATACAATGTTTACCATACAAGTACTGTTTAAGCATTTTATGTGTATCTAAATATACTTATTTACCTTTTACACATAAGGGTATAAGATTCGCAGAAATGTGTTTCAAACGTTTTAACAGTATAAAAATTAAAACCACTTTGGCGATGGAGTAAACCTGTCTGCCTCAGACGCCAGTGGTTGCGCGTTCGATTCCCGCACGCAACAAGAAAAAAAAATGTTCCGTGTCTGGGTGTTTATCTATTTATGTATTTATATTCTAGGTTCCCCCCTAGTTCACTAAATGGTATCCCATAACACAAGCCATGCTTACTTTGGGGCCATATAGTTGATGTGATTGTCAGGGGATTTTATTTTATTTATTTATATTTAAAAGAGAAATTTCACAGACGTACGTCATTAAAAACCTAATAAACAAATGTTAAAAGTATTTAAATGAAATAATAAATATCTTTAAATAGCATATTTTCATCATTATCAACCTTGCCTTTTATCTCCTCTTTCACTTGACTGGGTGCAGACAAAAATGGCCGACCAACGCCAAATTGGAATCTTGTACTTTGCTCCAAGTTTCATAATGAGATGGGAAAAAGAGGGTTCATCCTTAACCGGAATTAATTATTTATTCCTAGTGGATCCCAAATCGATTAGGTTATTCGTGTGTGAAATTAGAATGAAGGTATGTTTGACAAGACTATTTTGTTTGAAACAGTACACGTTGATTAAATTTAGAGGACTTTTGACTGGGGTCGTTTAGCTAAATTTTAATCTACAAAGTAAAAACAATACACCTTTTATATAAAAACTAGCTGACCCGGCAAACGTTGTTTTGCCATATAAATAAAAAAAAAATAGATGTTGGCCGATTCTCATAGATACCGGATAAGCACAAAAAATTTCATCAAAATCGGTCAAGCCGTTTCGGTGGAGTATGGCAACGAAAACTGTGACACGAGAATTTTATATATTAGATATAGAAAAAAAATGTGTATTGGAAAGCATTATTTTTACAAACCGAATTATTACTGTAAGCATGCTAACTATATAGAGTTAATTTTAATTAACGCATCACGTCTTGCGGGCAGCCTCTCCACGTCAATCTCAACAACATTTGTTCCGAAACTTGTTAAAATTAATAGTTTTTAAAATTTTAGTTTTTCCATACAAAAAACATTTATTTTTGTAACTTTATTAACTCTGAGCGTAGGTATGCCACGCACCTTGCGTAGTAAAATATCGCTTCATAATAATAATAGGCACTTCTTACAAAATGTAGACGCTTTTTTCTTTTTTTTTAATTTTGTGTAATTTATCAAGATTTGTCAAATAAATACCAATTGATTTCTAAAAAATGGCCACTCTTAATTACACAAACATCAGTTCAATAGATAAATTTTGATTGAACAAAAAATTTTGTCCATAGGTACTTCGATAGAAATTTCTTAAAATGTTTATGTCTTAGAATGGCGGTAAAATGTGATAAGGCAATTTTTGCTAGTCCTATCTATTGCTACACAACCATTTTAAAATCAAAGTCATCTTCGACCTCATCTTCACTTACCATCAGGTGAGATTGAGGTCAAACGAGGCCTTAGTCTTTAATAAAAATAAATAGAAAAAAATCCAACCAATAAATATTTTTATTGACATTTAAATGTACTTTTTACTATTCAATTGCTTCGGATTAATTATTGAAAAAACACCCAACAAGTAGTTAACATTAACATAATTGAAGGTTATTATTAAATACTTTTGGCAATGACAAATATAGTTGCTAACAAAAAAAAAAACGGTCTGAAGTGATAGTAAGCTATAAGGTCTGAAGTGATAGTTTATATTGAAACAGTTTTAATAACTTTTGTCATATATTAGTAAAACTACATTAATTAAATTGGACTTTATTAAAAAGCTTTTAGATGATTTTACATTTTTTTGTAATCAGATTCACAAGTGTAGTCCTTCCAGGCATAGATATCCATTTCGTCCAAAGTATTGCAGTTGCATATTTCATTTCTGTATAAAAAAGAGAGATATTTATTATTTTTTATAAACAGAATGTAAAAACCATAATAATGAAAAGAAATACACTTACCCGTAGCCAGGATTTAAGAAAGCCCTTGGTTGAATGCGATTAACCTTATCACCAACGTCACACAAAAGTCTTGCTACTGTTGCTTTCCTTATCTCTAATAATTGATCTGAAAAGAACAAACAAGAATTAAAATATAACAAGTCATCAGAACTTCTTTTTGGAAACTGTCAAAACTCAATCTTACTTAATAGTTAGTGACTAATAGCGACTGGGAGGCCTTTTTTACTCTAAGTTTGCAATATTCGCTTAATGAGCGTTTTACTTTTGTTTACGGTGCCCATAAGCATTCTATTACTTCACTATCAATCAATCTAGTTCGTCAAATTTAATTTCAATTCATTAGTGTCCCTGTTCTAATTTCAATGTGTTGAAATAAGTCGTTCCAGCGGAAATAACTTGGAACACTATCAGTCTTCTTATTCTCCAAATAATCGTGGAGTCCCTCAGGGTAGTGTATTGGGACCTTTATTATTTTTAATTTTTATAAATGACCTCCCAAGTTATATAGGACATCAATGTATTTTATTTGCTGACGATACAACTATTACGATTAACTGTGACAAAAAATCTGACGCTGAGAAAGAAACGAATAAGACTTTAAATGACATAATGACTTGGTTAGATGTGAATGAATTATTAATTAATATTGAAAAAACTAAAATAATACAATTTCAAACCTATAACTCTAAAATCCCTAAATTTGACATAAAATATAATAACATCAAATTGGATATTGTTGACTCTACTAAGTTCCTTGGCGTTATAATAGATAAAAACTGCAACTGGAAATGTCATGTTAATAATGTCTGTTTAAAAATTGATAGATTTATTTTCGTTTTGAAAAAAATCCTACAAATTATATCATTTTCAGCTGCAAAACTTGCTTATCATGGTTATGTGTCTTCATTAATCAGATACGGACTTATATTGTGGGGTAATTCGGTAGAGGCAAATAATGTATTTATAGCACAAAAGAAATGCATAAGAGCCATCTGTGGGGCACATTTCTTAGATAGTTGTAGGCCACTTTTCCAAAAATTAAAAATTTTACCACTTCCATCACTTTACATATTTGAAATCTGTTGCTTTGTTAAAAACAATAAAAGCTTGTTTGCTGATGATAATCATATGATCGGACGTCGTGGTAAAGACAGGGATAAATTGTATGTTCCTTATCAGAAACTGAGCGTTTTTAGTAATAATGTGTATTGTATGGCCATACGCATTTACAATAAACTACCTTATAAGTACAAAGAGCTACCACAACATCAATTCAAAGCGGCATTATTTAATATATTATTGAAAAATATGTATTATTCCATAAATGCTTATTTAATTGACAAACTCCATTGACTTTTGTTATTTTTTGCTATCTTTTATGTTATTTGTGTTATTAATTGTTATTTTTAAAATTTGATGACCTGTAATTGTATGTACTATATTATTTGAATTCGATTGCTCAATTGATATATATTTTTAGCTCTCCATTTGTATTTGTATTGACTTTTTTTTTTTCTTTGACTTGTTTATTTTCTTAATTCAAGGTTTTGATCATTCTCTGTTATACTATTTTACAAATGTTTTATGATAATTTTAATAAGTTTTATATGTTAATGAGGTTGCCCAATATGTTTCTTCATAATCGTTTACCTTTGACTGAATTATATAATTGACAAATTTTCTAAATTTATGACTACATTTGCACGCTGACATGTCAGCAGTATGTGACTGGACATTTATTATTTGTAACAACATTTATAACGCACTTACTGGCAAATAAAGATTTTATTATTATTATTATATATTTTACATTCGTTGTCCGGGTTTTGTTTTTCATAGCTTTAACAGTGGTGACGAATTTAAAAACGGAGAAACGTGTTTAAGAAGGAACTGAACATAAATGCTGAATACCGTCGAAACTCATAATGAAGAAGGAAACACAAATAGACATTTAAATTATAATCGTGATAATTCTCATCAGCTTGTCAAAGAATAAAATACTCACGCAAATTGAATCCATGAGGACGATTAGGTCTCTCGTACCAGTGTCTATCTGAAACTACATTCCTCAGCAGCTGTTTGACTACTATGCAGTAGAAGGTTTGTGGCACAAAACCTCCACCTACAAGTTTTTCAGACCAGACACCAGCCATTAAGTCAATATCTTCGACATCTTCATACAACTCTTTCATCAGATCTATTCTCTGCAACAGATATATTTATTTAAGTTTTTAACATAAATAAAACAAGAACGTCGCGAAATTATTATGAATGCCAACGAGTTCCTGAAACTCCTACAATAAGTGCATTGCTGACCATGTGATGTTAGATGGTAAATTCCAGCGTGCCAGTAATTACACTCCTTATTCTGTCATTCTGTCCATATCACATTAAATTTGGTGGTGGAAATAAGTAGGTATTTTGAAATAGTTAGTCACAAATAATAATAATAAATAATAATAAATATTTCTGATACTCACACAACATTATCTAGCCCAAATTAAGTTTTTTAAAGAACTTGTGTTATGGATACTAGATGACTGATATACTTAAGAAATATATAAACATACATATTGAATAAATACATATTTTTTAATTAGAATAAACTTAAATAAACATATAAACATCCATGACTTGACGGCTAATATCTGTGTTCATCACACAAATATCCGCCACCGCCGTGATTCGAACCCAGGACCTCTGGCATAGAAGGCAATGTATGTTACCGCTACACCAGCCGGCCGTTTAGATATGTTTAAGTTTTTGATAATTAATCACTCTAAGTAAAATAAATTATCTAGATTGTGGTCGTCAACATCAAACTAAACTGTTAAATAAGCAAATCTGTAATTCTCTTCGTAAAACTTACTGACCTCTTCATCAATTGCAATGGCCAAGTCATCGAAATTGTCAAAGTAATCTCCGTAACAATACTCTCTGTATTTTGTGTATGAAGGCAAGCCAAATAGTCTGTTCTTTGCAAGATCACTAGTTGGCAAGTCGAAGGCTTTTTGATGAGGACCAAGAGCCAGTTCCGCTAACTGTAAAAAATACCGATCAGTTTCAAAAAAAAGTTATTGCGTCATTCATTTATTGTATGGCAAAAATAGTTGTTTAAAATTCATAATTAATGTCCCAAATACAAAACTGGTAACCAGCATGCAATATTATTTTACTTAAAGAAAAAAGTAATTATGAAATTTAAATGTCATATTAATAAGTTAAATAAATAAAATGAGAACAATTGAGAACATTCTTTTATTAGATTTAAAAAAGCTTGCAAAATGTATATCATTGAAAATATTCGTTAAGTGAGTAAAAACATTTTTCTTTTAACCACCTTGACAATTCGAATTATAAGTTATATTATGTAAAGTTTTATAAATAGGTACCATGATTACCTCTTTATATGCATTAATTTTTATTTGACAACCATAAAGGCGGACGATGAAGTTTATTTACTTTCCAAAGGACGCATTGAAAAGGAACTAAACCATTAAATTATGAGGTTTGAATGCAACGAACTTTTTAAAAACCTTTGCGTCACTAGTTTGATATAAGGGACTATTACGGACTGATCCTCAAAATCTGATTTCCTTGAAAATATTTACTATAATAAATTCTATTGTTACAAAAAGTCCTTACATCGGGATCCACCAAATAATCGATCTTTCCTGACTTCTGCCTAAAAGCACCTTGAGTCATGTAGACAATGTTATCGTCAACTGCCAAATATCCTGTCCTTAGAGTAATGTTCACCATGGGAAACTGTTTTAAATAACTTCCATCAACGTCGTACATCCTAAAAAAGTTTAATAAGGGTTATTAAGACTAAAAGTGCACACGGGTTTAGGAAGAAACGAGCTCATCATCATCATCAGCCAGTAGACGTCCATTGATTGATATAGGCTTCCCCCAAGGGTTTTCACGTCGCTCGGTCCCGAGGTCATCATAAAGTATTGCCGGAACACATCACCGTAAACAGCATTTAGGTCACATTTGACGACAGATTGTATATGACGGGTGGTCGCCAGCCAGGCGGACCCTGAAATCCTACCCTAAGCGGAAGCCACTCGGATTCGACTCTTTGTCATCATCATCATCATCATCACAACTCCGTGTAATGGGCCCACTGCAGGGCATGAGTCTCTCCTCTGGGTGACGAGGAGGTTTAGGCCATAATCCACCGAGCTGGCCCAGTGCTGGGTGGTGGATGTCAGAATTTTCAGGGTGCCGATATGGCTTCTGACAAACCCTAACGACTACTGTATACAAGTATACAGCACCCGGGACCGACAGCTTAACGTGCCCTCCGAAGCACGGAAGTCGCCGTGAGAAACGAATGGTCGGCGGTCACCCATCCAAGTACCGACCGCGCCGAACGTTGCTTAACCTGCGATATCGTAAGATACACACAGTAACCACGGCGCCACGACGACTCTTTGTACCACAAGCTTATTCAAAGGCGCAAGACCTATTTGAATCCGATCCTAAGCGGCTAAAATATATTTGAAAAAGACATATTCTTTAAGCTACAAACTTCTTATAGGTACTCATTAGTAAGAAAAGCCACTCACTTAAGATTTGCCTCTTGCAAAGTGTGCAACCATCGCAGTATTTGTAAATACTCCACAGAGGTTTGAGGAAGTATATCTTCATCATAAATGTCCCTGAATCCAAGATGTGGGGATATTACTCCATCCCTCACCAGGTTATGATGGCCTAGAAAAAAAATCCGACATGTGATCAAGCTATAGGCATTTATGAAAAGGAAAATTTAACTTACTCCTGTATTTTTATACAGATTTAATTTTATGTCATAGATTTAAAATAAAAGAAAATAAAATCTGTATAAAAAATAAGTCTTGAGTGACCAGTGATATTATTTTTCTTACCCATCAACAGTGGCATGAGTTCATAATAGAATATTTGCAGATATATCGCTAAATTTATCTCTCTAGCAGTAAAAAACAGCTTGTCATCATCCCAGCATGGGTTTATTTTTGCAAGGTTCTGGGCGATCAAATTGTGATGTCTCCAAAACCAGATAATCATTAGGTTTGTACCCAATAATGCGTTGTTGCCATCTTCAGCTGCAAGAAAAGTAAATAAAGATTCAATTTTTAATAACGTCTTGCAAGTATTGTGTTTCTAAATAACTTGAATCTCAAAGGTATTATTTTTGTTTTACATCAATCATGGGTAACACTGTTTTGATTTTTGAACAGCAAAAATATGTAAATAAGGTACATGACTTCAGTTATTATACAAACTGATAACAATAACCCTGTTTGGAATTAGGATCCCGTCAGGGTCCAACTGGCTAGCGAACACCCTTCATATAACATCTGCCGCCAAATATTTATTTCCGTTCCGGCGGTGATGTGTTCCAAAAATATTTTATGAAGAGCCACTTCCTTCCTAAGCCCTTCGACCTCATTCTCACTTACCATCAGTGAGATCGAGTTCATAAAGATAAAACTTGTCCGATAGAAAAAAAAACTAATACTTACGTAATGAGTGACAACGAGTTTCTCGTGGACTTTGGTTGAGCAGGCAAACATCTGGCTTAGTCTTGGTACTTGGAGGCCATATTTTACCATCCTCAACCTCGTATTTTAGTAAACCTCCTTTGAATTCCCTCGCTCTTTTAATGAGATCATTAGATTTGCCGTATAGCGCGGAAAGATCCAGCAAAGGTGTAGCTGACAGAACCTTAAAATATATTAAATTTAATTATTGTTGTATCAAATGAAAATAAGAAAATATTTATTGTATTTAATATATTTTGTATCTACTTACTTATAATTGTTTGAAAGGAAAACCTGTTATTAGCTTTATTTTAAGTAAACTGCTTTATGTAAATTATTATTTGTAAACGCTGTTGGTTTTCGTAATAAATAAATAAATTTCTAAATATTTGTCACGTTTCTCTGTTTCAATTAAATCATTGTTTTAATCAAGAACAAAATATAAGATGTTATGGTCATAATGTCATCAAAAATTATAAATTGAAAAGGCTTTTGAACAAATTTTAATCAAGTTTTCACAACTCATCCAAATATTAATTAAAGAGTATTGACCGAATATTTTTTAATTTTTTATCAATAAACGACATAAAGACTTACTCTTTCGGGGGTAGTATTATTTGGTACACAACCGGTGGACTGGAAAGAAAATGGTCGTGTCAGGTTCATGCAGCGCACGTCAGAGAACCTCCGAACGGGGTCATCATCAGGGATGGTAGTGGGAGTACAGTCTCTGTCCGCTTTGCCTTTTGGTTCACAGCAGTAAGTTTTCCAGAGAATGTAGTTTACTGAAAGTATATTTTAAATTTGCTACATTAAATTTGCCCCTGAAATAAAGTTTTATGTAAAATCATCAGAGACTATGGAAACTTAATATAAAACCAAAATCTTAGATTGTATGTTTCAATATATAATTATATCCTGTTAGTAGTAGCAATGAGAGCTACACATTTTAGTGACTGTTCTATTTCATATAAAAAGAACGAATATAGATCTAAGATCCTGTGACTAGTACCCATGGAATAGGAATCTCTATTGCTTTTAGGTTCCTGTGAAAGTTAAAACATATCGACAAAAACAACTTTCTTTGGAAAAAACCAAATCGTGTCATCCCAAACATACACTTAGATTTTTCAAACATTATAAAGTATATTTAAACCATATTTTTTTTGTCGGAGATTAAAAAGAATGAAAATATTATAAAGTAGATTACTGTCATAAGATTACGACACTTAATGCAATGAATGAATGAATGACTATAGGCTGGTTTCAATAACTTCCAAAGAGTTATAGTAAAAGTAAAGAAAGAAATACAAATAATTTCTTGCATCAAATTTGTCACTGGAGCTCAAGTTAGTATAGGAATTACTATCTTTACTTCTACTTTAACTTTATGATAATGAGACCAAAAAAACCGGCCGTGAGTAGACTGCAGCGTTGACAACACGCCACGAATGTGACATAAAATTAGGAATCTGACAATTGTCAGAAATTTGATTAAGGTGGCTAGGATCTCAAAGTCCATGTATTGGTTATAAATCGGTAATATGCAGTATTGGTATGATAGTATTGGTTGAAAATACAATCAAGAATATAAATAAATATGTAATTATACAGCTATAATTGTACCTACGGACTCGGTGGGCTGCCTTCTTTCTATATTATCAACATTCTCATTTACAGGAAATTTAATCAAATGAAACTTAATTAAACATGCGAGTGGGATAGCACTAATGTAAAAAAATTAATAACTCTGCAAGTATGTAGGCAGCACAGATTGCATTAGCATGAAAAGTTAAAATGTTTAAAAAAAAAAACGTAACATAATTATTTTGGAGAATCTTTAGGTTATCCCTGTTTAAAAAGAGTTTCAGATAAGGAGACCACTTATCTATAAACATACACTTATGAATACATCTACCACGGCACAAGGATTAAACTGAGTGCTATAACCAGAACTTCCAACCTCCAGAACTATAGGGTCTTTCAATAAGGACGGGTCCATTTCAAAATGGTATAAAACAAAATGGCTGACTATGAGATATTAACATGGTGGCACAAATCTGGGAGGTTCAATTTTCAACAGATAGACAACAATCAACAGACAGATCTATTTTAATCCAATTTTTAAGCCTAAATTGAACCATATGGATATGGTATTTTCTTGTGGGGGTTTTCGAAGTCTCCAATGACCAATTGGAATGACCAATAAGCCGCAGGTAGGTACTAGTCTCTGGTAGAATTAATGCATCGGAGACATTGAAAATTGGACTTCCCGGATCCGTGCGAAACTGCAGCGGACATTTGAATTATGTTATAGTCAAAACAAAATAGCATGAATGGACCTTTTAAATAAAATAATAATTTCGTTAATATCTCACATATAGCCTGTTTTATTCCATCTTGAAATCGACCCGTCCTTATTGAAAGATTTATTCTGCCAACAGTATTAGGGTCTTCAGTTCAAAATACACCGTATATGAAGATGCATACGACTGGCTGTACCTAGTATAAATTTCTTCTCAACGAATCCCTTCGCTGTATCCCCTACGTATAAGTGTTTTGAAATAGTTTGATAAAGGGCTAGTTCCTTACTTAGCTCGCGTGCTCAACTCTCATCAGCATTGCCGCTTAACATAAGGGGTATTATTCGCCACGATAGAAGTCTTATAGTACAATTTTATTTAGGAACTAAGTTTGGAAATAGCACTTAAATATTTATTATTTCGATTGTTTTAATTATCCTGTGTAAAAGCGTGTCAATTTCAAACTTGACAGCAATTTCATATGACAGGAAAGGTTATTTTAACCCAAATAGTCTTTTGCTCTCCATTTGAAAATTGAATAAATACATAATTAGTTATTCACTAAACCACATCATACCGGAAATATTTTCATGAAATTTTAAGGGTAGGTATTGGTTTTTTACGATTTTGTGATATCAATTCTATACGAATAATGATAACTTACCTGATTATTCTTGTAAATTTCTTAAAAATTATAGACATAATATTGCTTTGCTGGGTTATTTGACGTTTTTTTTGTTACATTGACAAATTGTAATGTGCACTTACCGACTTCTTATGGTAAAAAAATTTGTAACCTTATAAGGGTAACGTAATGTGACAGGTCAATTATAGGAAATTTCTTATTGTCATAATTGATTGAATCAGGCGTTACTTTGCGGAAATCCATGACAACTACTATAAAAAGTTATTTTGCTAATTCCGCGACTTGTACTTGCACTAGTGATGCAGGATTTTCATGCGTAGGTTCACCGCCCTCCCTCCTTCAAGCAAGAAGCAAGACATGCAATGAACACACACCTGGAAACCCACACCACAAGCTATCACCGACACATGTTTCGCTTCAACCAGAAGCATCCTCAGGGCGCAACGATGTTCGGTGGTGGTGTAAGTCAAAGATAGCAATTAAGCTATCGTTTTTGTCCTTTGATATTTTTTCCTCATTTTTAATCTGCCGAATTCTCTATTTTCTATTCAAATGCCGTCTATAGCTTTCTTCGAAGGTTTGTTTCTTTAATGGACTGGCTTGCTCATATACAAAATATGTGAAACATAGATCCTTTTTATGTTTAAAAAAAAAGATCTATGTTTGTTGAGTTTAGCTTTTTCTAGTATTATGAGACTTCACTTTAGGAAATAAAGAAACATGTTTCTCAATGCTTAACTCAGTGCTGGAGCTCATTTTTTGAGGTCTACTATTGTGCTTTCCTCTTAAGTCTGTAATGCCTTCGTCTATTTTAAAATTTTCTGTATAATTTTCATTTCATTTGTTCGTAAATGAATAAAGTGTTAAGGAACAAACTTGAATCTCTATATTATTAAAAGGAAACAAATATTGGACCTCTAAGATTTGTGCCACTGTTCAAAGACGCGGCAGGCAGTTTAATGATGTCATAATCAAACAAAATGGCATGAATAGGTCTTTCAAAAACAAGACTAATTTCGTTAATATCTCGCACACAGCCAGTTTTATTCCATTTTGAAATCGAGCCGTTCTTATTAAAACACCCTATGGTTTGTGTACGATCATTTTTCCGATCTAGAGTCATTCGTTTGATATTTTCTGTTTTAGTATGTTTAATCAATTATGTTTAACCATTGATGTGTTCGATCAGATAGTTAATAAGTTTTTTTAAATAAATCTTGTCTCTGCAGAGATGTGAATTTACTGCCGCAGTTCATTTTACAGGTACACTTAGCCTTTTGTGAATATAAAACGAAAAATAAGATATAATATTACTAGCGTTTTTGATACTTTCTTGTTGGTATTTTTTTTAGTGCGTTAAAGTGAGTAAAGTGCGTTAACGTTAAGAAACGCATACTTGATTGGTTTCTTGCCAATACGTATATCAACGATCCTCATGATTACTGTAACAGATATTACTGAAAATGTCCACCCTAAAGATCGCAAGAATAAACCTGTAATCGCGGTAACCAGAAAAAGTTTAAAAAATATTTTACAGTAATAATATTTTACCGGAATCACTGAATTAAATTTGCAATATTGTATTCCGATATTTTTCCTGTAAATGAATTTTGAAAAAAATCCGAAGAACAAAAGTGTTTTAATAAAATTCATAGGAAATATACGCAGAAAAATTCTGAAAAAAAAATGAGTAGGTGTATGCAGAACCGTTGATATGGAAAATGATATAACAGTAAAAAGTCACTATGATTTAATGTATTTACGGGATTCTTACCACGATTTTCGATTCTATTTTCGCACGTCCGATATTTCGATGCTGTTACAAGCACCATGATCGCGGACTGGCAGATGTAGGTAGGTGGCGATGACAGTTAGAGGCAGATATATCGATCTACCCCCTTTCTTATTCGTTTTGATCTGCTACTACTGGAACTCACATGAATGTCACTTTTGCAAAACACGCTCACAGTATCACTGGGTTTTTGACCGGACACACCACTTTCGCTGTTTTTTGGTTTAGTAAAAGTCCTAACCACTGGGTTCCACGTACTAGACAATTTAAAACCGTCTTCTCGATTAAAGTTATTTTCGCACTTTTTTATTTCTAACGCTTCTTTAACGATTCGCGGTATGTAGTGTCGTTCCGTAGATAAGATCCGAGTATTATGGAATTCAATCCAATGATTAGGGCCCGATTCTAACAGATGTTCGGCGATGGCTGACTTGTTTGTGTCTGAGTTTTTTATGGCTTTGATGTGTTCCTTAAGACGGCATGAAATAGTTCTCTTCGTTTGGCCAATGTAGGAGCTGCCACAACTGCAGTCAATTTTATAAACACCCGGTGTCTCAAGCGGTATGTGATTTTTTGGTGAGCGCAGACACTGATTGATTTTCTTGTATGGAGTGAAAATCGTGTCGATAGAGTACTTATTTAAAATCCTTCCTATTTTATCTGTGACTCCTTTTAAATATGGCATGAAGGAGGGCTGGCGCTTCACCTTGGGTGTATTTGGTTTGGTTCTCGTTGTTCTCTTTATATTTGACCCCTTCACGGTGTAGCCATTGTTTATTAAGACTTGTTGCACATGCTGTAGTTCGCTTTGAATATGGTCCTTATCGCAAAGATCATAAGCGCGATTAGTGAGTGACGAGACTACTGCATTGAGATGACGGGGGTGGTGGTGAGAGGATGCGTGAAGGTATCTGTCAGTGTGTGTTGGTTTCCTGTATACTGAGTAGTTTAAATAGCCATCACTCTTGATCGTTAGTTTTACATCCAAGAACGCCAAAGATCTTTTATTTTCAAGTTCTACAGTAAAGCGCATTTTAGGGTGTACACAATTTATATGGTTCAAGAACAAATCAACTTCCGGTGGCCCACCTTTCATAATGCAAAAAATGTCATCAACATATCTCTTCCACAAGGTAGCATAAACTGGAGATGTACTCAAGGCTAAGTTCTCGATATGTTCCATCCACAGATTCGCGATTACAGGGGCTACTGGACTTCCCATCGCTACACCATCAATCTGCAGAAAGAATTCGCTCTTGTAGATGAAATAACTTGAAGTTAAGCAGTGTTCTATTAGCTTGATGTATTGCAGCGAGATTTTACTATCTTGTAATTTGGTTTTTACAATGTCGAGACATTCTTGTAGGGGCATATAGAATCGAAAATCGTGGTAAGAATCCCGTAAATACATTAAATCATAGTGAAAATAACCGCGATAGTTTAAAACAATTAGTAAAAAGTCAGTTATAATACGGGTTTATTCCTTTGGGACGTCGAAATGTGCCTGACCCTCAATTATGCTTTTAACATAAAAGATCAAAACATTTAATTTATTCTAAGAATTGAAAGTATATTTTTGTTTTAACTAGGTTTTCCCGCGACCATTTTGCATATATTTTTTACTTTTTTGGGAACTCTTTGGTCAAAATCAGATTTTCGTGCAGGTGTCATCAAAAATAACGGAGACGTTCAACCCATTTTATACCAACTTATTTGTCTAAATACGTTTTTTCCTGAATCCCGTACCTACGAAATCAAATAAAAAATAGTTTAATTCTAATTCACAATGCATACACAATATTTTTTTGAGTAACTTTACTCTTACTTATTGATAAATTACTTTTTCAAAATTTTGTAATAAAAAAAATGTGTATGAAAACGGTAATTTACACGTTTCGCTCAACCTTTCACTTCAGCCAAAAGTATTGACAGGGACTTGAAATGTTGATGAAATTGATTTTATGCTCTGCATTCGTTGCTCTTTTTATCATATTTACAATTTACAGACAATTTAATAACATGTGTACCATTAATTCATACTCACAAGTGTCGTGCAGTGAGGCAAGATCCGCCGCGGCAAACACCGTGTAGTAAGACAATAGTTGAGTGAAATGCCTGTCTGAGAGCTTGCCTTGCGGTAGCGCTGTGGTGCGCACGAGACGTTCTAGTGGTTTGGGATTTCCGGACTTGGCAGGTTTTTTACTAAAATCTGTAGAATAAACAAGCCGATTATTTAAATTTAAATAAGAAATATAGAAGAGTATAAATATATTTTTAGATAGATACTAAGAAAAGGAACTTATTTTTCTTTTCTCGTGCTGAAATTGATCCCGCGACCTCACGATTTGCTTCGTAGCGTGTTAGACCACTGCGCCACGGAGGCAGTCAAAAATTTTTAATTATCCTAATTTTATATAATACATAAAATCACGCCTGTCTCCTTTTTTGGGGTAGGCAGAGACTAAGGAACGCCTACATTTCTTAAAACAAGTTCTTATAGATTACTTGTAGTTTTAAAGGATGGATTTAATATTTTATCTTTATCGGTGTCTGAAGAGAAGATGAGTTCAAATACACTAACACACAGGTTTAGGAAGGAATTGGTTTGAGAACTATTAAAAATTGAAACAAAAAATAAAATCCGGATACTATTAATTGTAAGGCATTAAGTTATATTTTTTGATATACGGACGGATCGGTGTGTGTGATTAACGCTACCGAATCATCGTTTTAAACAACCTTGGTTGTAAATCGCTTCAGTGAACACAAGTGTTGGCATTGACCTTTTAAGCTTAGGAAGGCTCAAGCTGATGTTCAATCTGATTGCTGAATTTTCAACCTTGCTACGATAAGGAGGGATTAAAAAAAACAAAATACCTGGTCCAAAATCTGCTGGTAATTCTCTTATCATAGGTGAATGAGCTGCGCCTCTAGGGGGGTATTTTAGATTAACACATGATCCATCGATTCGACGCCACTCGTAGGGGTCGCATGGTAACACGTCTATTACACACCAGCTAGAAAAAGGATATAGGTTAATAATATAACAAGAACTGTTATTTCTACTATCTGTAAAAACCCAAAAAAAAATTAATATGAGATGACTAAAAAGCCCGGTTGCGTGCTTACACAAAACACCTGTTATTATTGCTTGTTTGTTACAAATACTACTTCTAAGCTGTAAAAATGTGTATTAGGTAACTAATTAAATATTTAATTCTTATAAAAGCAGTTGTATAAAACAGTTATAAATATTCATGGTAGTGTTATTTGCATACTTAATATAGTTACAGGATATGAATCATAACATTGCTTTTTATTTAAAATTAAATTGCAGAGCTGTCTTTAAAATAGTAATTTGTTTCTTTATTCAAGTAACTAAGCTAATTAAATTACATTTTTTTAAAGTAATAAGTTGCTTGTAGTAGTATTTATAACAAGATAAAAGCGAATCATTATTTTTTTTATAAATTAAGAACGGAACATTCGGAAATTGCCTGAATATATAATTATAAATCATTTTATGTAATCTGTATATGTATCCATATCATTCTTAATAATTTAAAAAAATACAATAAGAAAATAACTACTGTTAAAGCTTACTCGCACTTTGCGCAACAAGGTCGCTTATGCACGTTTGTGTAAAAATATTCCACTCGGTACATTTCAAGCCTCGGTTTTCTATCGCACTGCATGTACATGGCAGCCCCTAAAGCACCCTTAAAGCAGTGATTTTCTTTCTTGCACAGTATTTTTTTACCTCAATATTTGACCTCAATCTCACCTGATAGTAAGAGAAGATGAGTTCAAAGATGACAGCACACGGGGTTAGGAAAGAACTGGCTCTTCTTAAAATATAGCTGGAACATATCACCTCCAGAGCAGTAATATTTGAAGAATGGTTGCTAGCTATTTGGACTCTGACGGGATCCTACTACAAGGTCACTTCTAAGCTGTCTCCTCAGATCTGATCTAATGCTGGATGCATGACAGAATTTCGATGGCGCTAAAATGAAATTTTAAAGACCGAACGTTATAGCGAACTCTCCGAAGCACACCGAAGCACAACTTCGTGCTATAAATATTTGGAGGTAAATAATCCTTGTCAAGAATGCTTCAAATTGAAGGTAAACGTTTCAAAAAAAGGAATACAAAATAAAAAACGTATGCAGAGTATTAAAAAACCGACTTCACTAACATATTTAAATTCTTGTGAAAACTTTGACTGCAGTATAAGGTCATCAACGATAATGTTCTCCGTATCAATACATATTATTTCGAAAATTTAAACTTATTCACAAAGTACTCAACTGATTTCAGTGAAATTTAAACAGGACCACCTCCAAAGTATTCTCTGTCATAGGAAACTTTAAAATTTATGCAACACAAATAAAAAAAGACCATAGACACGATTGAAGGTAAATGAGAGAACCTTCTTCTTTTGCAAGTCGGTTGAAAATTTATATTTAGTTTAATAACATACTTACAATGTATTATTTACTTTAACATGAACCGCTAATTCTTCTTTAGATACTGGCTTTCCACTAAACGAATCATATGGCACTAGTTGTGCAAAATTAAAAAATGAAAATAAAAGCAAAAGCAATAATTTAAACATCGCACTGTTGAGCACTGACAGAAACAACACAAGACACTGAAACATAATTACTAGCCACTAAATATAAGTAATACCTTTTTCTTTAGTTTTTTTATAAAAACCAGTTTGGAAAATGGCCTTGTTTGCATATTTTTCGAATTCAAGTTCAGTGCAATGTATTATTTATATCCGTGTTATTTAGTTATAACATATAACATAACATAAACATTTATTTATTTTCATATTCTGCACATTTTTACAATCTTAACCTAAAAAATATAATATTAAGGAATACAATTGTCTAAGTGCCTGAACTAGGTTTACCCTGTTTTTCAGGCGAAAGGGGGTCTGAGAGTTTACAAAATAAAAATAAAACTTAAAATAAATACTTATGTAACTATATCTTTTAAATAATAAGGATGAGTAGAAAAGAAAAGCAAAAAAAGGAGTCCTAAAACGGTGGTTATAAAACTAACGTTAGGCAAAAATATTTTCTAATTGAATAATGCAATTTATGAATTTTACACTAACTTATTACTGCTAACAGATTTTCTGTGTCTTCATAAGACATGTTTTGTAACGCCTCTTGAACATTTTTTTTCATTTCATTCAAACACAGAGAGTACAAATTTAGTTTTGCATTAACCCTATTGTAAAGAAGAGGGCCAAGAAATAAGAAAAATCTGGTACATAAAGCATGTTTGATATCTATATCAATCCGGTAAGCTATATCTTTCCTTCTTTTGTTATTAATTTCGGGGTTGAAAGGAAGTGCGGTGTGCTGCTTTAGGACTGTGTGCATTATAAATAATTGTCTAACTGTTAGTACACCACAAGCTTTGTAAAGGTGGTGCGTTGGAAATAGAAATGGACGGAAGGTTGAGACTTTTAATACCGCTCGTTGAGCTCTCTCCAAGGATATTATTTTAGTTTTAGCCGCGCCGCCCCATGACGTAATACAGTAGGTTAGTATTGACTGACAAAGTGCAAAGTATATTTGTTTAATGAGAACGGAATCAGCTACAGTGCGTAGCTTTTTAAAGACAAATATCAATTTACGTAGTCTGCTGCTTAGCGTGTCAATATGGTGGTTAAATGTAAGAGTCTCATCAATTGTGACCCCTAAGTATTTTATTTTATCAGTGTGGCGTATGGCGGGGCAGTCGCATCTGTTACTAAAGGTCTCTTTACATTGATGGGCATAGAGTTTAGGCATGGGTGAAGCAAAGGTACATCTACGTATAGAGAAGTGCATGCTGTTAGTTTTCCCAGTGTTTAGTGATAAGCGATGATGCTGTAGCCAGTTAATTACAACATTGAGGCCATGTTGAGCATACTTATAAACCTCCTCTTCGTTTGATGCGGAAAATAATAGCACAGTGTCGTCAGCGTATGAGATTATTTTTCCACAGGTCAGTGTTAGCTTACATAGGTCGTTTATGTAAACTAGAAATAGGGTAGAAGATAATATACTTCCCTGGGGCAAACCATAGGGTGAGGTATTTAATTCATCGCTGAGAACATTGTCTATTTTGACGCGTTGGGTACGCCCTTGTAGGTAATCTGCGAATAATTTTAGCTGTGTGCCTCTTATACCTAATGTCTCTAATTTGTGTAGTAGGATAGATTGGGACACAGTATCGAAAGCTTTGGCGAGGTCTATAAATATACCTAAGGTTCGGTTATTCTTATCAAGCTGTTGAACAATGTAGTCCGTTAATTGGTGCACAGCGTTGGCAGTAGAAAGTTTAGATCTGAAACCAAATTGTGTTTCTGCTAATACGTCATTTTTATCTAAATATTGAGTGAGACGAATATTGATAATCTTTTCAAAGATTTTGGATATGGAGGGAAGAATAGAAATAGGTCTATAATTAGATATTTCCTTTTTACTGCCAGATTTGTGCACTGGGACTACAATTGCTTTCTTTAAGCAAGTGGGAAAAGTACCTTTCTCGAGGCATCTTTGAAAAATGTGGGTAAGCGGAGCTATAAAAATATGTTTGAAGTGCTTAAGGATCTTGTTTGATATACCGTCCCACCCAACAGCAGAATCATTCTTCAGCCCTGAGATAATTCTTTCTACCTCAGATTCATCAGTTTCTAAAATAACGAAAGAATTTAAGGTGGATTTAGTGGTAGATAAAGGTAGAGAGGCATGATTTTGAGTCGAATTCGTTAGATTTTTTCCTATATTTATGAAGTAATCATTGACTTGGTTAGCAATGGAAACTTGTGAATCCTGCCCTTGAAATAAACTTGAGGAGGATTCTTGGTTTTTTCCTATGGATGTTACGGTTTTTATACACTTCCAGAGCCGTTTACAGCTAGATTTGGATTTTTCCAACTCGTTTTTCTCGTAATCACATTTAATACGTTTAAGTAGGTCATTGCAGAAGTTTCGATACCTCTTATAGGTCGTTTGCAAAGTCAAATTTGACGGGTTCGCTTTTGCCTTGCTATGTAATTTATCCCTGTGTTTCATACAACGAATTAGCCCTGGAGTAATCCACGGTTTAATATTATGAAACTTTTTGTTTATCCGGTATTGTGTAGTGTTATATAATATTGCATGTTGAACACATTCAACAAAGTAAGTCATGGACTTGTTAGCGTCAGCAAAATTGTAAACTGGGCTAAAATCAATATTGCATAGATGTTCCTCAAGTTTATTTATGTTTAATTTATTGCAAAAGTGCATGCGTGTGTGTTTAGGCATTTTTTCATCAAAGGTTAGTAGGACGGCTCTGTGATCGGTTACTGAGGAATTATTGACAAGAGTTATTGACGATAATTTCGATTTTAGCATGACATGATCTAAGCATGAGCCGCTTTGGTGCGTAGAGAATGAATGTGCAGGGAGAAGGCCATGGAATGAACATAAGTTGAGGTACTCTTGGGCGTTGTGGTCTAAATGCCCGGGAAGAATGTTTATATTTATGTCTCCTATTAAAATAACGTTATTTAAAGACGATAGCTTTTGCAATTGGTCATTTAAAGATGAAATAAAGTGACTGATATTTTTAAAAGCTGGGGGTCTGTACATAGCCAGGATAGCAATATCATGCCCAATTTTTAAAAGCATTCTATTACAGTCTAGCATATTTGGCTCTTCAATCGAGATATTTAAATAATTTTTGACATAAATAATTAATCCATCATTTTGATTATAGGTAATTTGACTTCTATGCATATTATAGCCGTCAATTATAGGTATAATAGAGTGTTTGTCAATACGACATTCTGTAAGTATAATTACGTCACAGTTATATTGAAGTCTTTGGAGCAAGGTGCTAAAATTATCTAGGTTTTTGTTAATGCTGCGGATATTTTGTGTTATTATTGTAAGCGGGTTTTTGATATGGGAAAGATATAGCTTGCACTCTTCAACTTCGCAAATTTTTGAATCTGATATAGATAAATTATCCAGATCGGTCATAAGATTATGGGACATAGTAAAATAAAATAAAATAAAAAATAAAAATAAAGTTAGAACTAAGTTAATACCTCAAAACGGCGCTCTTAGGCGCCCACATAATCAATTGAGTTGACGTAGCGCTTTTCAGCCATTTGTTTGGCAGGACACTCGGAGTCGCCAGTAGTGTGATCGCATGGCTTCTTAAAGTGCATGCATGTGGCACATTTTGGAGGCTCTGATTTCTTTTTGCAGTCCTTATTAGAGTGACCTACTTCACCACAATGTCCGCACGTGTCAATCTCCATCCGACAGGTCTTGGCAGCGTGGCCGTATAACTGGCATTTGTAGCATCTTGTTACTAGGGTAAAATCTCTAACAGGACACGATGACCAGTTCACAAACACCCTGTCATTTTTTATTAGAGCTAAGCGTATTTGTGCAGATACTTCCAGGATGTAGTTGCAGGACTCAGCGTCTTTTCTGCCTGACTTATGGCTCAACTTGATTGAGGTCAAAAAGGACTCGTATGTCATATCCTTTAGTTTATCGGCGAGGTTTTGTTCATATATGCAGCTGAGTACGTCTGATTCCTTCATTGATGTTGGAACACCGATGACAACAATTCTAGGTCTGCGTCTTTGGGGTTCGTCCACTGTTAGGCCAGAGGAAGATAATTGGGCCGACTGCTTCAACTTGTTAAGGTCATCTTTAGAGTCAGTACTAATTATAACACCGCCATTCCTAGTTTTACGAAGACCTCTAACTTGTAATTTCATTTGACCTGGTTTGATAATTTCTTGGATTAGGGACTTCGTTTCTTCGCTGGTCTTTAACTTGTCAGTTGGGTATATTGCGACTAAGTTGGACTTCTGCGGCTGAATAAAGGTATTGGCACCCTTTTTCACCATTTCGGCGAATGAAACGGTTTGTGCTGTAGCTTTAGAGGTCGTTTCAACAGCTTTTTGTAGATTAGAGAGGCGTTCTGAGAGGTCGTGTTTTTCTTCATAGGCTTGAATTGTCGCTCGGTATTGAAGGGCATGTGACTTGGTCGACTGATATTGGACAGCCATTTGTGAAGTGCCATGAGCAACTTTGCGGCAAAGTGCGCTAATTTTCATCTTTTGCTCAGTATTGAGTTTTCCTTCTGAAGCGATATTGCATACTTCATTAAGGCACTGCTCTATAGATGATAACCAATTCTGTATCTCTGGAGTAGAGATAACAGTTGGTGAGTCCTCTTCCAGGTGACGGGACGGAAGCGGGGGTGCGGGCGCCGGCGAAGTCGGTGGGCTACGCCGAGTAATCATACTGCGATTAAAGGGGCTGCCATCCATTTTTAAACATAATATAGTAGAAATCTTCTTTAATGATCACTAAATATTCGGGTGGCACTATTTCAGTTGTTCTACTTACTGAGTAGGTCACAGTTACATAAGCAATAATTTTAATTTAATAAATTCATTTATTAAGCACGTCTGATCACGATAATCTACTTTGCCTCAATATTCATATGATCTATTAAAATAAATTATACTGTATCTAACAATCTTGTTTCAATATTTTCTAGAATCAACAAAACTTTTGTGTTACCGTATAATTATAGTGAGTGATTGAGTATTTAATTAATAATTGAATATTTAATTGCTAAGTATACGCAGGCCTGGCTCACTCCGCGCGGTACATCCGTTATTTACCTACAGCCAAGCGCTCCGCCGGCGGATTTCGAATGGATCGTGTGTCACGCGCGCGCCCGTCGGGACGTTGTAGATACCTACCTACCTAATAGCACTCACGGCAGAACGGCTTTTGATGAAATTTGGCATAGTAGGTAATAGCAGGCCTGGCTCACTCCGCGCGGTACATCCGTTATTTACCTACGGCGAAGCGCTCCGCCGGCGGATGTCGAATGGGTCGTGTGTCACGCGCCCACCCTTCGGGACGTTGTAGATACCTACCTACCTAATAGCACTCACAGTAATTCTATGATCGAGGTCGCAAATAGTATTTAAAAATGGACATAAAAAGAAACAGATATTCAATTAGATTATGTTTAGATTTGATTATGTTCAATTTAGCAAACAAAACATAGGTAGTATTACTAATTATTCGTCGTAACTTTTTTTTCATTTTGTACTTTAGGTAAGTTGAAACAATATTTTTTACAAAGGTAGAATAACAGTAATGCCTACGTCGGTATATACTTAATTACAAATACGGAGATTAATTATTCTTCACTAGGCAGCAACCCTAACAGCGTAAGAAAAGATAAGAGGCATGCGATAGAAAGAGACAAAACTTCTAGGTATATAAATTTGCAGGTACGTAATGCTGTGCGAGCTGAATTCCACCGTATCGCGTCGTAGCAAGACTCGAATTTATTTAGATCTTCTTGTGGAGTAATTCTTCTGTACCAACTATTACTTATTCTGTGGTATACGTTTAAAATAAAGGTTAAGCTTTTATCATCACCTGAAAGACGCCCTGAACAAAAGAATTACGGGGAGTTTCCACCTTTCAATATAAGATAGCCACTAGAGAACCGTACTGTATAATTACATTATCATCTTTGCATTTCTTCCAGCTATAACGCCTGCATATTTCCTGATGTCTGGTAGAAGGAATCTGCGAGCATAGCATCTCCATTGTCTGTTGAACGAGTCGCATCTTCTTTATACCAACTAAGATGGATTTGACGAACGAAATTTCATCATAACTGTGTGTAATGTGCCCACTGCAGGGCTATGAGTCTCTCATCTGGGCGACGAGGAGGTTGAGGCCGTAATCCACCAAGCTGGCCAAGTGACAGCTTCTGACAAACCCTAACGACTACTGTATACAAGTATACAGTACCCAAGACCGACTGCTTAACGTGCCCTCCAATTATTAAATTAAAAAGCCCCATATTAAACTTTAATTTAGTGTTATTTAATGGAGTGTCACATGATGGAACTAGGTGATACCTCAGAATACATTCAAACAACGCTCGCTTCGAAAGCTCACGCATTGACATTGCTCCAAAGAGGTCACCCTATTTATTAAATACTTTAAATGCTTCTAACATTTTTGTTAATACGTTAACATTCGATTAAATGTATTTTAATCATTTAGATTTAAATCGTACCGTCTGATTTAAACAAATCGATGCAAAAATATAATTTACAATTCAATGAGCAACACATCCTACTCTTTATTACAAAAAACAAATATTTTTTTAATTTCTAGTCTGAGAACGATGTTGAACTCGTGGTGTAAATGTTTGGTTTTATTTACATATACACTGACAGGTTTTACGTTTATTTTACTGCCTAGATATAACATTTTATTTAGACATTTGTTACGCTGTAGATATAAAAATCTCATTCCGAGCGTCTCAATCCTTTTTAATAAACTCCAATGGTTTTCTTGAAAGCAACTACTTCGAGCTTGATGGTAGAAATCTTTACTCAATTTCTGAAACTTTATATTAGGTAGATATCGGTTTATGTCATTTTTCAGAACCAGTTATTTTTCCTTCTTGAGGCTTATCTCTGTTACGCATCATTTCACCTGATAAATATACTGTTTGTTAATAACCTGCCAAGGTTAGCAGGTTATTAGAGTCAATTTAGTTACAAGACTTTCTTGTATCACTCTTTTATGAAGAATTTACCTTGTGAATATTGTCATACTATTAAATAAAACATAGAGGGACACTCGTGAACACGGGGCTGCAAAGACACCGAAATTTCGAGTAAAATTTCTAGTTAAAAGGTGTTTTATTTAATACTTGTAAAGGTCATAAGTAATTAAGTAAAATTATACATCAGATAAATTTAAGGTTTCGCTATTACGTTAAGAGTAAGACCAGTGAAAACATGTGTATAATAACATGATACTGTATGATCCTCAAATATATTTTAAGCAGATATTCTTTATTAGATTTATAGATATTGTTATGAAAGGATAGGATAGGAAAAGGGCATACCTATGTGTTGATACTAAACAATCACCAATGACCTAAGACAGCTGCAGTTTTAAAGGCACTGCTTGGAAAATTACAAGAGATGGTACCTAATTTCCGTTGCTAGAAATTTCATTGCGTATTTCAAACACTGCTTATGGAGCCAATGTTGTGCCCCTGGTGGTAGTATCCCGTCAGAGTCGGGCTATCTAGTGACCATCCTTCATATAAAATTTGTGGCCCATATTTGCGGGCATGAATATAGCCCCTTTACAGAATACAGCTCCTTTCTCAATATTTTTTCATCTTACAATTATACTTCAACAGTTTTCTTTTAGACATAATTATATCTTTAAATACTACTAGAACAACTAGTCTTAAAAATTGTAGTTTTAAAAACAAGACATAGGCCCAAATTCAGCGGTAAAAGGGCTATTTAAGCTATTCCTATCCCTACGTGGATTTAAGTCCACACAACACGGAAATGTATTTGTATACCATATTTATAAAAAAATACTAAGTGCCTTGAATTTCTTTATTAATCTAAAAACGAAATCAAAAGAAAATTTACATACCCAAAGTCTATTCAAATTAAAGTGATTTATATACACATCCTCCGATGGCCAATTACCTACACTTTCTTTCAACTGACATTAGAGTACATTTTCTTACATCTTCCAAAAGATGTACCAATAAATTGGAATTTATTAGCAATGAAGACACTCATACAAACATGATTTATGTGGCACATACCTAGAATAGTCATTTACGTCACAAATTTCTCTGAAATGACCATGCACTGAGAAATATGGCGTTTGTAAGTACAAAGCTGAATCGACTAACGCGTACCTAATTAGGATTTGCAATGCATTTTGAATACAGAATTCAAAACCACCCTTAAGTTCAGCAGATTAAAGCTTGTATTCATCTGCTTACATGATTCATTATAACCATTTTCAAAGGAATAGAAGCAATTGATCATTTTAATGTTTGTGATATGATTTTGTTAAGAATTTTAAATTGGATTTTCTAATAACTGACATGCGTGGAAAAAGATGATGTTATTTATTTTAAAGTTGAATGGGCCGCATTCGACAATATCTTTTATAAATTAAATTTTCTTTTAAAAAAGTCTTTGGGACCTAGAAATTACCAGTTGCTAAATTATACCAATAATTTATTGAGCTGCTAGTTGATTTTGATTTGTGACAACAGAGAAAATTAAAAGGTACAATTTGAAATTTGAACTTATGTACACCCCAAGTAAACATTTAAATCTACTTACAGTAATTAATAAGCTTTATGAGCTAATGAATAATAGATTATCGTTGAAAACAATCGACTATCACATGTTGAAATCACGAAAGAAGTTCTAAAAAAAAGTTCTTGCGCAACAGATTTATATGAACCATTCTACTAATATTTTATGATAATCCAGTTTCTTCCTACGGCCATTTAATCCATTTTTTAGGTCATCGACACAGAATCTAAGGTTAAATTTAGGTCATACACAGGTTTAGCCACTCTCAAATAAAATCGTTTTAAGTAAAATATTTTTTGGCAAAACACTAACAAAATGACCTTCAATTTCTAATTTATTAGTCACCGAACTAAATGGCAGTCGACGAATGTTTTGATATAAAAAAACGCACCTACAATAAAAAAAAAACAGAAATAAGGTTAAATCGTTATTAACCGGAAATTTAAATAGGTAAGCTTTGTAACTTTAAAAAATGTGTAATTAGCTCTAGGAAACTTATTAATGTCACTATTCCAACTTGTGTATTTACTCTTAAGTATTATGGTGCGTACAGATTGCTGTAATGGAACTTGTAATGTAACATTCTGCGCACTACACATCCAAAGACGCAACGTGCGCAGAATGTTACATTACCAGTTGCATTACTAGCAATCTGTACGCACCATTAGATATAGTATTTTACATTTGTAAGACTGGCTGAGAGAGGACTCGGTATTAACACACAAGGACGTGTATTATTGAAAGATAGCCGAGTTGGGTCAATGATAAGTTAATTTAGTTTCATTAGTAAGATGTTCGTAATTAAGACTTGATAGTAGGTCACTAACTGAATAAATGACTCTTTAATTCGATTGCAGCATCGCACAGTGTGTCGTCTCGTACAAGCTAGCTGGACAAAATTATTTACCGATGTTTTAAAAAAAAAAATGTTAATAAACAAAGAGACCTTACTACACTTTTCCTGACGCGCTGCCTCAGTCAACACGCACACCACCACCCGCTAAGTATCTATTGCATTACGCACAGTTACCATGCTTTGCATAATGATTTCTCTATTTTGCGGTTAAGTTTACTCAGTAATTAATGAATATTTATTTTTTTACTATATTTTTTCTCTTCATATATGATCTCAAAGTGTCACGTCCTGGAATTTCGAAAATGGCCAACCAGTCACCTCGTATACATCTAAGTTGTTTGCAGTTAAAAAAAAAAAAACAAAAAAAGAAACTTATTTAAAAAAAGATAAAAATAGACATTTCTTATACACAAAAAAAAATATAAAAAAGAGCAATAAATGAACTTCCGCATCATCACTTAACTCTTCTTCAGAAGAATCTTCTTCTGTATAGTCATAATGAGATAGGTTCAACACTTAAGTATCAAATGGATTTCTATTTGAATTAGTTTTTAGCTTTTAAATTAAGTCTAAAATCTCATAATGAAGAGAACCTGTTTTTTTATGCAATCTCTCTGAGACTGTTAATTACAGGATTAGACGTGATAAGTATCGTGTTAAGCAAGTCTGTATTCGTGGCAATACGAGACTGCTTTCGGATATTGTGTTGCCGAAATCTTCTGCAATCTTTATTGCGAGCTTCCTGAGATCCCTCAGAAAGCTGCCCAATTGGTAGAAGAGACTGTATAACATCCGCCCCGTTACGTTCAGTCTTGAAAGCGGCATCTTGCATGTCTACTATCCAGCCAAGGGTTGTTCAGATGAGTTGGATGAAATCGCAGTTTCGTATAGCGTACGAAACCTTTTATCACCCTCTAGCCACGAATTCTAACAGATTTTTTCTACTTATCCGATACTTTCGCAGAAAATCTCGAAGAAGCTGCCTTAATATTTTTTTGTGGTTTAAGAAGTTTATTTCCCAAAATAAAAGAATACAATTCACTTGTCTTCGAGAAATACAATTTGAGATTCAGTAGTGTACAGAGTGGACTTTGTATTAAAATATTTCATATTTTATCTACAAAACAAAGTTCAAAAACCTCTTAATATAATTTTAATAACAATTTTACTTTTAACGACTGCTTCGATATGCTACCTAGATCATGTTTCATTGCAATAAAACTGAAAAGCGCAGTATTTCTCCCAACCCTGGAAATTTTCGACTATTCTTCAAAAAACTTAATTTCTGATACAGCAAAACTGTCTCCTACAATTTTTTTTTATTAAAAATAAAAGAGCAAATTCGATCAGCCAAAAAAAATGAATTTAAAACTGCAATGATAAATCTCTCGCTTGATAAAAAAAAAACAAACTTATATACTTATAGTCTTTTAAACTTATTTTTCTAGTAATATATTTTTAATCACACGATTTTTCTTAATAACGCGTTAAACAATGTATATATATATATATATAATAATAATAATATCAAAAAAACTATTACCTTTGGTTATTGAATCCATTCCTAATTCACAACTCAACAACAAATGAGAAATCACAAAAATGTGTTCGTATTACAAGCTTAAACGCAACTAATTTCATACATTGTACTCGAGAATCTTACTAACCCTTGCAAAAGTTTTGCCACATTTCTTAAAAAACTGTAACTGTTATCGTGATAAGCAACTCAAACTCTGATTATCCTCATTAACAGTTTTCAGAATCTTTGATGTTGTTTTTGTCCACCTATCTTCTTCTAAGCGGGACTCTGTGCGTCGCGGTAATAGCTTGAAGTAGGATACAGATTCAGGCAAGTTGTACTTTTCATACGGTTAGGAAACTAAAACTGATGGTTGAAATAGTAACTCGCAATTATTTTATTTAAAATTTTGATATAACGCACTTGCGAGTAAAGATCTTGTTGTGAATGAAGCCTGGGTTATATCGCATCCCCACGGACTTGGAACTTAGTATAGGCAATAAAATCGCGATAAATTAACCAATTTAAGAACAGAACAATTGAACCATAATTTTTGAGCAGGAAATAAGTGCCACTCCTCTAAATATTTTTAAATAAATATTTCTGATACTCACACAACATTATCTAGCTCAAATTAAGTTTCTTAAAGAACTTGTGTTATGCATACTAGATAACTGATATACTTAAGAAATATATAAACATACATAAGTATTGAATAAATACATATTTTTTATTAGAATAAATTTAAATAAACATATAAACATCCATGACTTGACGGCTAATATCTGTGTTCATCACACAAATATCCGCCGTCGCCGGGATTTGAACCCAGGACCTCTGGTATAGAAGGCAATTTATGTTACCGCTACACCAGCCGGTCGTCGTCAATATTTCCTTTATTGAATAAATACATATTTTTTATTAGAATAAACTTAAATAAACATATAATCCATGACTTGACGGCTAATATTTATGTTCATCACACAAATATCCGCCGCTGCCGGGATTCAAAGCGTAGAAGGCAATGTATGTTACCACTACACCAGCCGGTCGTCAATATTACTTTTATGCTAGATTGTATTCAGTGTAGGTAGACTCATCGATTAGTGTTAAAAGGGAAATAAAAACTGTACTTTACAAGCAAATATTTATAAGTTTTGAGAAATAAATAATTCTTATACTTATTTCCTGACAAACATGACTGACTTAGACTGTTTTATTCGGTTTCCCAAAAAACAGGATTGTGTAGTTATTTCCTTTTCAAAAGTTAAGGCTCAATTTATACTCATATAATCAACCGATACCGTTATGCGAAACATTAAGCTATCTTCTCAAATCAATGCTTTTTCTCACAACAACTTTGCCATCAATTTGAGCGTGATCATAAAATATGTAAGAACATTAATACTTTACATGATATATGGCAGCTCTAGTCATATAATTCTGGTGCACCGCCCGTTCCATGTTTTGTTGATTCAACGTGCGAGTATAATATTAAAATATTGATTAAATGCACTCACTTGGAAACACCGATATTTTAGTTGCTTTCCCTTGTTGAACTTTTGAATAGGAATGGGCTTGAACATTGATTAAATACTATTTCCTTGTTAAACTATTTTGGGCGCAACCTCTTTTTAATTGGAATATTTGAAGCAAACAAAAAAAACTGTTAGAATACTTGTTTTGACACTGAGTTGATGATAAGCGATGGTAATGAGGAAGAGGATTAAACAAGCGTTCTTTTCAACCGACTTAAGAGTTCTGCGCATACGAAGTTGCGGGAATACGCTCGTTTTATATAAATCCCTCAAGCTGCTTTAGAGTGAAGGGTAGATAACAAAATATATTCATCATTCCTCATCCACAACATGTAATTCTCTGTTAGAAGGAAGTAATTCCGTGATGATATGAGGTAAGAAGGTTTCTTCTGTGTAAACTTAATACATAAAACTCTTCCGTTATTGACTGAGTGACTAAACTACTGGCCGTTGAGAGCTGCAATTTGGAACATATAATCCTAAGAGGTTGTAGGGGAGCACTAAGGGAAGAATTCCAGAAATTCCCACGGGAACGTAAATTATTGGACTTTTTAGTTTCTATGAAAAATATTATTCCTTGATTGCATCGATGTGAAACTTGGTGAAAAGGTTCTTCAATGGGTGTCTGCCATATGGAATTGCCATATGAAAGAAATTTCCGAAATGCCCAGGGGAACGGGAAATTAAGGACTTTTTAGTTTACGAGCGTTTTAAGAGTTATATAAATCCCTCAAGCTGCTTTAGAGTGAAGGGTAGATAACAAAATATATTCATCATTCCTCACCCACCACATGTAATTCTCTGTTAGAAGGAAGTAGGATGGGCTGAATATCCTTATACACCTTAATACTAAACTAAACTGAATTTATTTTTTAGTATAAATATGGTTCAAAGAATAGGGTGACAAAATCAAAATAAACCATAATATTTTTAACCGACCTCTAAAAGGAGGAGGTTCTCAATTCGTGTGTATGCTTTTTCTACACTTATGAATCGATTTTAAATATTCTTATTTCACATGATAGAGGAAACTTCAGAGGTGGTCCCATATAAATTTCATCGAAGCCGATTGAGTACTTCATGATTTTTTTTAAATTTTTGAGAAAATATGTTTTGAGTTCGGAGAACATTTACCGTGGCAACATTATACTTTAGCCAAAGTTTTAAAGTCGGTTTTTTTCATGCTCTGCATTTGTTGATTATTTCGAATTCTATTATACTAACCTACTTTCATTTATTACAATAACGTAACAATGTTACACATGTAGCTATATGACTTAATTCAAATTTAGGAGTCTCTGTTTACTTATTCGATTACTTTACGTGGCTTATGAAGCGTGCAAGCGTTCGATGTTGCGGAAGTAGTAAAGGGTTAGAATTAATATCAACAATAGACTTGACATATGAAGCAGCGCTATCTGGCCAGAAGTAGAGAATATAGCTAGGACATTTATTTCTTTCAACAATTTATGTACAGAAGGCTGCAGATGAAGCGTTTCAGATCTGTCAAAAAATTGTAATTGAATCTGAACTCTATGCACTCGACATTAAGTTAAAAAATGGTTGGGGAAATAACACGTTTCATTTTAGTATGGACGTCTGGCCAGCACCTGTGCCAAAGAAAATAGTTGTGGAATAGCATTATGAAAACACTGAAATAACTGTCAATTAAATTGTTAGTTACTTTTCGTCTACATTAAGAAAAACTACTTAAATCGACAATGACCACGTGGTGGTCGTGGTCAGGTGACTGACCACGCCATACTGAAGTCATATTTTTACTGATTCCTATATTTTTGATTTTTGCCTAGACGTAAAATACGATTTCAATAAAAACACTAGAAAAGCAAACTGAATTCATAAAATACTGTGTATTTTTGGTAGTGGTGAAATGTCACTTCCGTACATTATGTATGTTGACCTTTCAAGATCATCTCTCATTAAGCGTTTTCTAACTTTTTGTTTTAAAACTTGTATGCTTCGAAGTAAATTATATATTTTTTAAGTGTTTGTTATTTTTTATACATTCAAAGAACAAAAGACAAATCTCTATAAGTTTGGAACACATTTTATTGATAGATTGAGTACGTACATATAGTAAGTACTTCCGGCCATTTTGGATAACTGTGGAGATTTATGGCAATACCGTCGTTTTGTTTTTAGGTTTGAACACCTAAATTACTGATTCAAATTTAAATGTTATATTTTTGTTTGATTTCTGAATAATTTCCACGATCCTAAAATTTGGCACAGGTTGCGGCCTGGAATGCAACGGAACCTTTGACAGGTTTGAAACGTTTGATCTGATGCCTTCTGTACACAAAAGTTGAACTTATCTCTAATGAAATTTCTTCCAGCAGACCTATTTCTTTTATAAGCGGCAGCAGACCTTTAATTTATTGTCACGTCAAACTTATGTCCATAATGCACCCAGCCCAAAACACACAAGCGCGTTCATGAACACAAATAATTACTTACATTGTGTGGGGATCGAGCATGTGTCCCCTGGCTTCTGAGGGAGAAAGTTGGCCTTCAGCACCACAACGGTTATATTCAGCGCCATTTTATTATCAAAGTAACTATGTATTGCAACATTTTGAACCGGTGTTTTAACTGTCATGTCTAATAATATGTTATATACATTTAACATTATAATACATTTTCATTGGACTTTGAACTTTATCACAACCGAATAAGTTGCGAATTGTGTACATATTATTGCACGTGACTGTACACATTATCTTTTAATTTTAAATTAAAGAATTTGCATTCTATATAGTTTTAATTTAATTCTGTTATATTAAAACTATAATATTCGAAAAAAATTAAACGTTTTCGAATAGCATTATTCAAAGTTGTTTTGCATAGCTTAGTTTTTATTCTTGCCGCTAGATGGTGTTAGCTGGTTGAAAACATACATCACAATTATTAAGAAGAGTAAAGGATTGAATAGACCATTAATATTGAATATGAAATATGAGTTACTTTGGTCACTTAGCACTTCGGACTTAGAAGTCCGCTTTTGGTAAGATAACTAACGTAAACGCTGGACGACACAAGTTCTTGAATAATCAACTAATGCAGAGCTTAAGAAAACCGACTTCACGTCCAAAACTTTGGCTGGAGCGGTCGTCAATGTAAATATGTAGAATAGTCATAATATTTTTTCAGAAATTTAAAACTTTTCTTGAAGTACCTACTCAATCGATTTCGATTGGACCACCATTGAAGTATCCTATGAAATTTAAAGAATATTTAAAATCGATTCATAATTGTCTGAAAACTCGTGTAACAAAGATCTAAAAAAACATTCAGACGGATTAAAAAACTCCACCTTTTGGAGCTCGGTTTAAAATATTATGGCTGATTTTGATTTCGTCACCCTGCTCTTTGAACCATATTTATCATAAAAATTAAATTCAGTATTAAGGTGTATAAGGATATTCAGCCCATCCTACTTTCTTCTAACAGAGAATTACATGTAGTGGGTGAGGACTGATGAATATATGTATTTTGTTAACTACCCTTCACTCTAAAGCAGCTTGAGGGATTTATATAAAACGAGCGTATTCCCGCGACTTCGTATGCGCATAACTCCTAAAACGCTCGTAAACTAAATAGTCCTTAATTGCCCGTTCCTCTGGGCATTTCGGAAATTCTTTCCATGTGGCAACCAGACACCCATTGAAGAACCTTTTTACCAAGTTTCACATCGATGCAGTCAAGGAATAATATTTTTCATACAAACTAAAAAGTCCAATAATTTCCGTTCCCGTGGAAATTTCGGGAATTCCTTCCTAAGTGCTCCCCCACAACCTCTAAGGATTATATGTTCCAATTTTCAGCTCTTAACGGCTGTATTTTAGTCACTCAGTCAGTAACGGAAGTTTTATATATTAAGCTTACACAGAAGAAACCTTCTTACCTCATATCCTCACGGAATTAGGATTTAATAGCCTTAACCTCGGGAAACTGCTAGTCGGTTACTAATCTAATACTTAGTATTTACAACTCCGTCTGGCTGGATTGGTGCAGCAATTATTTATTTAACGACAGTGTACCTTATTTGCTATCAAAATCTTTATTAGTAGGTACTTTTTAAATTTTCAATAGACATTTAGAGGCTACTCCATACGATAGGTACCTTGGTTTAAATCAAAACTTTTTTTAATGTGTCAAAAAAGAAATCTTGAAGTTAGGCATTTAAACCGCCTAACGGTAGAAAGCGCCATCCGAGCCCATAAGAACACCATCAATTATTATAGATAATAGAATTAATTTGTGTTGCCGAAACAATACTTCAGCTGTAAAAGATTTGTAAAAATAAAATATTTTTTCAACATCCGGAGTTTATCTGTTACAAACTTCCTTCTCAAACTCTTCTTTTATTTAAAATAATGAATCATGAATACTCAACATAAAATTTCATAACACAAACTTTTGTGAGTTTACTTCAGTAGCATATACTTTGGTACCATATCGTCATTTGAGTAGGCACAAACTTCAATTCATTTTAGATTTTTTCCGCATTCAAGACTTTTTCAATTCGAGAATGGAACACAAACCCGTCATCCCAGCTTTAACTTTTACAATTCAACGCGATTCCGAATTCAGATTAAATTTAACTACAGCCATACGCATCTATATGTCGTATGCAGATGAGGTCCTTTATGCAAATTGTCGTAACTCCTGAATAATTTAAATTTAGATGCAGAGTGTTTATGAAGACTATGAACATAGGCTTAGCTATAATTAATACAAATGGCACCTAGAATATAATGAGCCGGCCAATCTAAGTCAAGATATGTTAGCTTGTTAGGTTGGGTTTTAACAAATCTTATTTTGCTTGTTTGCTGTAGGTAAGAATTTTTTCTTAGAGAAATTGCGATAGCAAATTTTTCTAAATAATTTCATAATTGACTTTTTAAACATAAAAAAATCAATCTTCTAATTTTATTTTGGTTCGTTCGTTTGAACAAGACAATAACAAGGCTTGTTAAAATCACTCGTTCTTTTTTGTTTTCGTGAGCGAACTAAGATTAAAACTCATTTAAGACACAGAATCAATAGCAGAAATTCTCCCCCAAGCAAAAATAAAATGGTAAATGTTAGTGAGAGTTAAATTTTTATGTGACTTCCGCTGACAACCCCTTGTTTTTCTAAGAAAATTGCCAGATCCCTCTGTTAGACACACTGATTTGAGTTTTACAAACTTTTCCATTTTCTTTTACAGACAAATTTTGACAGAGAAATGAATTATGTAGACGTACTATTGCTTTTATTTTGGATCATTCTGTTTATTTTGTTGATTTATTTTATATAAGTCAGAAGTTAAAACTTTTTGCAGAGGTAGTACCTATATGAGTCATTACTTTAAAAATAGTTTTAATTTGGCTTATTTTCACCACCAAGCAGCGTTATTATTTTGAAGTGTGAATTACCATTTATACTTTTTAGTGTTTACTGATCATTCCAATTTCTGTTATAACATTACCGGTCAAAAAGTTTGACTATTTAGCTAGCGTGTAGCTTTTTTCTTTTTTATCAGCACACGGGCTTACGAAGGGACTGACTCTACATAAGATTTTGCCGAAAAATAACCCCGAAGTCGTCGCGTCGTCGTGGCGCCGTGGTCACTGTGTGTATCGACGATAACACAAGTTAAGCAACGTTCGGCGCAGTCGGTTCTTGGATAGGTGACCGCCGACCATTCATTTCTCACGACGACATCCGTGCTTCGGAGGGCACGATATGCAGTCGGTCCCGGGTGCTGTATACTTCTATATAGTAGTCATTAGGGTTTGTCAGAAGCCATTTCAGTACTTGACAAACCCGTGGTGATGAGCACCGAAGGGGGTTTATTTTAAGGTATTAAAGTTAGTCCCTAGTCAGGTGGGACAGGAAGGGTTCCCAGCAACAAAATCAGATTAATCGCCTTTAACAGCATCCTTATCCAGGGGTAGCAGACCTATTCTGTGCCAAACTTACACGGCAAACAATTATCCTCGAGTTTTGATTAAATACTATCCAAAATCCTGGATTACTTTACTTATATCCAAAAACACAAAGAGATAAGATGCTCTCCTCAGATCCGTAGGATAGTTTTGTAACACTGCTGGCAGATTATACTACCTAATCTACCTAAAGCGAGCTTTTTCTAGCTTTACTATTATAAAGCCAGAAAAAGCTCGCTTTCTAGGAAGACCGTTAAACATCACATAGCTTAGCTTCATGGCATTCTTCTAATTTTTCGTTGAGTGTAATATAAGCTACCGTGAAAGTCAAGTAATTGCACCTTGTAAACGTTACGATAAAAACAAACACTTACCCAGTTTAAAAAACAAGCAGCCACGAATCAAAACATTACAGCTCAAACTTCAATAAAACCAAAACAAATAAATTTCATCTTCTCACTGTCTGTCACTTCACGGCTCCCAACCGTTATAATATGAATAACTTTCTCTGCACAATCACTTTAAACTCTTATACTGTAGTAATAAAGATGAAATTATCTTGATTTCTATATATGTGTTTCGCTATCCTAAAGCGGTGCTGTCATTTTTAGATTATGTAAAGTAGCTAACGATAATTTTCTTTTCCTATTAGCATAATGCATCGCGATGAGGCGAAATATTTGATGAAATATTATTCACTGTGAGAAAAACTAACATGACATGTCACTGTTTTATAATCATATAAAACTTCTAAGTTACTTAAAACCTTAAAGCTTGGAGAATAAGTGTTATTATTTTTTAATTCACCAGTTATGCGGGTATACTATGTGTTTGTTTGATTGCACGTGTTTATCGAATTTCAACGATATCAGGTTTCTTTTTTGGGCCCTTTTTGTTTTAATGTGTAAGTGATTGAAGAAATATCATATCGCACATGGGAAAATAAATAGTAAGGACATGTTCCATGAATTCGTAGCACAATGGTTGGCTAAGTTGCTCCGTAATTCGAATCCTAGCCGGGCTTGTCTCAAAGATGGTTACAGGTTTTCTAAGCGCATCATTAGGAAAAACTTAAGTCCCTATTAAATAATAATAAATAAATATTGTATTCGTTTTTATTGAAATTGGAACCTTATGACAACCGAATAAGTTGCGAAGTGTATACATCTTATTACACGTACACTCTTTATTTTTGAATGTACAATTTACTCACAAATTGTAGATGATTGAATCATTCGAAGAGCCAATTAATTAATTTAGTTTGACTCATATAGGAGAGCCGTAGTTGTTTTTTATAAACACTTGGAACTTGTAGAGTAGTTTTGTTCGGTAGGAACCGTTAAAAATATTAACAATTTATCTTATATCCCGCTTTAACACTTTGATGAATTGTTTATTTTGGTACGAAGAAAATTTAAATTAAGACTATAATTATATGTACCTAGTGGTTATTTTTGTTGGCTTTAATTCTGTTATCTGGAGCCCTAGTGAAGACAGGTACAAATTTATGATAGAACGCATACAAAATAAGTTTTCGCGTTTTTTTCTATTTAAAATATTATGGGGTATATCCGGGATTTCCATTACTGTAGCCCACTTTGTTCGTCCTCGGAATGGTGGGATGTTATAGGTTAGAGATACGTAGGGATATGTCTCTTGCTTTGTATTTGTTTAAAATATTACGAGGCAGGATACCATAACCCTGACATACTGCAGTAGCTGCAGCTGTGTGTGCCTGACGACTACCTGTGGCGGCGGCGGCGCGCGCCGCTGCTGGCCGTGCTGCGCGCGCGCACCATCCTGCTGCGCGACGCGCCTTTCACTCACGCCCTGCGCACGCTCAACACTGTGCAGATAGCACTAATATTTTTACGTGTTCAATGAGCGAGTTCACTAGAGTTGCTATGTTTGTAATATGTAAGTTAAAATAATAATAATAATAATAAAACTCTTTATTGTACACCAACATGGTTACATAGTATAAATGAAACAACAATTACAATTAACATACAAAGGGCGGCCTTATCGCCGAAGCGCGATTTCTGCCAGGCAACCCAGGCATACCTTCCTATTGTTTAGTGCTCGTGTTTTTATTATGTGTATAAGATAGTTTATAATTTGTTTTTATTTATGTGAGATGGGTTTTTAAGATAGTTTGTTATTTTTTATAATTTATGTGAGATGTTGTTTAAGATTTTATTATTTTCTATTATAATAAGTTTAAGATGTGTAAGACACATAGTTAATTTGTTGCACTTTACTGTCGCATTAGGCCTCCTGCAATGATAGGTATAAGAGTTTTGATGTAATAATAAATAAATATTTTTTTATAAAAATGATGAAACAAACCTTATTTTATTATTTCAGTTCTAAGTCTATTCTCAAACTCAACTCAAACCTCAATTGAGTAAAGAAGACTATTTCAAAATGGTAAATTTATAAAAAAAATACCTATTTTTACTTTTGTTGCGTATCAAATATACTTGTGTATTAAATAAAGCTTTTATCCTTAAAATTGTTTCTTTTGACTGTAAGGATATAATCTTAAAATATGTCTTCTACGTTTAAATGCGAGTTCCGGAAAACCTTCGTTTACTTTATTTTAATACATCCGCTTTCTCCCCTTGGTTTTGTCCCATGTGACGTATTCCTTTCCTCATAATTTATTACTCCAAGAACGTAAATGTGACATGCGTAAAATTAAAATTAAATGTACCATCTTGTAGTATTCCTTTGATTTTGACTTCTTCGTAATTTTAATATAAATTTCAAAGCGTTACGTTCAGCGTATCATGGGGTGTTTACGGGTTTTGTCGCGCGAAGTAACAATTACTAGTCAAATATAAATTTGTAAAACCAAAAACATTCATAGATAAGGAATAAAAAAATATTCACGTAAATAGTCGCGAATAAATAAATAAATATTTCTGACACTCACACAACATTATCTAGCCCAAATTAAGTTTCTTAAGAACTTGTGTTATGGATTACTAGATAACTGATATACTTAAGAAGTATATAAACATACGTTTAGAATAAATACATATTTTTCATTAGAATAAACTTAAACAAAAATATAATCATCCATGACTTGACGGCTCATATAGTTCATCACACAAATATCCGCCGCCGCCGGGATTCGAACCCAGGACCTCTGGCATAGAAGGCAATGTATGTTACTACTACACCAGCCGGTCGTCTATAATTTATCGGTAGGTTATAATTTCAGAAATTACAGTAATTATTTTGGTCCGTGTACATAGGTTCGGCTTAGAATAGACATACCACCCCTGGATAAGGTGTCTTGAAGGGTGACTAATCCTAGAGGTAGGATCCCGGCTGGGTCTGACGGGCTAACGCTAACGACCACCCTTCATGAAAAATCTGCCGCCAAATATTGCCGCTCCAGCGGTCATGTGTTCCAGCAATATTTAATGAAGAGCCAGTTCTTTCCTAGGCCCGTGTGCTGTCATCTTCGACCTCATCTTTACTTTCCATCAGGTGAGATTATGGTCGGATTTAGACTTTCCTTGAAACAAGACAAATCTTTTACTGAAAACCGCATCCAAATCGATTCAGCCAAACGTGAGAAAATCGCGGACAAACATACATACATACTTACAGGTCAAACTGAGAACCTTTTTTTTGAATTTGGTTAAAAATGAAATGTTAAAATGATAAAATACCTACACAGTTCTAGAAGGAAATTGTATGAACTGAGTCAGGTTCTACGACTAGTTTTATACTTAACGTTTAAGGCGTATGCATGGGTATTTCAATGCTCATATGATCTTCATTTACTTTAAACTTTGTGTCGATACGGTTTAAATAATCCTCCTCTCATACATATTCCTTTTCAGGGCTTTTAGCTGCAGACATATTTGCATATTTTAATTGAATTTATGAATTTTTACTCAAGTTGTTACTTATCGAACGTAAACGCAGTCAAATTATGTTTTTTTATTAAATAAAAGGGATACAGAAATTATGTCTTTTGCTGACAGTATAGTGGGTTTAATTGTGATAGTTTCACATGTATGTTTGAAATATATTTAAATTATACTACGGTTTTTAAAAAAAGGTATCCCATTCCAGTAACTCAAATTAACTTACCGAACTCTCATAGATTTATAATAATTTTTCAATTCCTAGGGTTTTTGAAGAAGACGTTTTCAAGATAACTCTCTTAGCCAAATACATAGTCATCAAAGCAGTTAATTTAAGACCCTGGAAATTTTTTGTCACCAACCTTAAATATTAGTCTGGAATTTCGATTGAACTAATACATTGCGCACTCTATCTAAATCACGAACACAATTATTTTTTCCTAATTGCCTTTCTAACGGATTCAACCGCCATACGTAATTCGTACCATGTAAAAAAACCAGCATAAATATCGTTTCATGAGTGATATCAGCCCTTGCCTTAACTGTAAACGATTTGATATGAGCTTAGCTCAATGCTCCTGACCGTTGCAGCGTGAAGAAACATCAAATATCCTTCTTTCCTTACAAACGGCCACGTTTGTCATATAAGTAAGATATTAGTTCGATTTAAATATGTTTATCTACATATATGCTTGCTTCGAGGTTGTAAAATCAGACTGTACATTTACAGAAAATAACTGCCGATGCATGGATTTTTTACATAAAGAATCTTGTGCATAGATGTAAGGTTGCTTGCTTGGCTGTATATAACATTTAGGAAAGTGCACGATTACTTTAATTTATACAATTTAATCCACATCCTTTTATTATTAGCCTGCTATACACTGACATAACTCTATGTAGTGGATATTTAAAAAAATTGTTAAAAGCGCTCCGATATTCCTTTTTGGTACATGTCGTCAAGATGTGGCAAAAACTGCCTGCGTCCGTTTTTCCTGACCACTGGTGTTTTCAGGCATCGCATGAACAGGTTTTGCTTGGACATGTAACACCTTAGTCTTAATGGTTACTTTCCACCAGGCAACATGAAAGTATACTTTACAAACTGTACTTTACTATATTATACTATATTTACTATATCAATATAATATTATTAAATTATATTTTAAAACTAGTTATAAAAAAAAGGTCTTGGGACACCATATCTTTCATTACAAACTTACCTAACACATCTAATAAGAAGCTAAATATTAATACAAGGTGAATCACAGTCATAATATGTCATAAGCATTAGTCAGTCGTCTGTTCTAATTGGTGGCGGCCATGTTTGAAAATTATGCGCACCCGCTCAAATGTAAAGTGTAAAGGAAATTGACATTTCCTACGGACAAACTGACAGCTCGAAGCGTTACTGACACTGATTTATAATTCGAATACTTGGAAACAAAAGAATCTTATTTGCCATAAATCTTTTGCATACGTAGTTTGAGAACATTCCTTATTAAATAGAGTGCTGGAGAACAAAACGGTACCCGATCTTTTTAAATAAAAAGAGCTTTACAAATAGTATTGCAATTCATTCATTCCGAACATCTTATTTGTAAGAGTTTGTTAGGATGGATAAATGGATGTATTGTAAAGATTTTCTGTCTTTCGATTTACAATATGTTCTTACCGGTTCTTAACTGACCCTCGAACATCGAATTAGGTACTACCCTCTCTATTTATATCTCATACTCTATCTGGAATCTGGAATATGGTATCGCTGGTAAAGCTGTTTACAAGTGTAGGAAATAAGCAAAATTGCGGCTTCACAAATCAGTCATTCCTTACCACCTTTTGATATATTCATATTTTTAAAGTGATTGCCGATTTTTTATAAAATATAAAACGGTAATTATAAAACGGTAAATATAATACTAATGTATGATCCTCTGTATTTCTAAATAAGAATCTTTGGAAAACTTAAAAAAGTACATTTATTTTTGTTTTTTTACATCAGTAGCAATTATCACTTTAAATCAGGAACACTGACCGAGCTCTCAGGATAATCCTTGCAAGTGTAGCTAATCTTTTAATTGATGCAGTGTTCCGGCATTACCCTGATGCATTTATACTGTTTGCTCTATACGTTTCGGAATGGACAGTTGGGGTATTCCTGATAAATTTGGGGGAAAACGTTCAAATGTATTTGGCAAAGTGGGGATTAACGGATACATTTCTTTGCTTTTTTGCTACTCACGGAAATGATATAACATAATATGAATACTTTCATGATTTACGATGAGTCAAGATATATATTACAGATATAGATTACAATAACTATAATCAATGAAACAGCTTTTTATAAAGTATAAATTAATTTATCAATTAACAGCGATTAATAAATAAGCATAAATATATCAACTCTAAACAATATTTTCAGCGTACTTTTCTGTTTCAACTGTGTATAGATGTTTTAAGTTTATTTTCTAACAAGGGCTCTATAAAGTCCGATACAAATAACTATACAAGCTTTCTCATTTTAAATTGTTTTTAATATAAAGTTAGTGTGAACCTGCAGTTTTGCTCGCATAATAAATACAGACCTAACCCAGAGCGCCGATCCCGTGGGAAATTCTCGTGAAATTGCTTTATATGGAGCACATTTATATTATTAAATTAAGAACACACAAGGCTCTGCTTCATAAAGTACTACCTGGTTACCACATACTTGAAGTTTGCTGTATTATCGTCTTGTAACTGGAAAATAGGTTTAGATATTACTTCATTTCACGCAGCAGTATTTACAAACTTAAATGTGTTTATAATATTTGTTTACTTTTATCAGTATAGATTTTAGTATAGAATTTAAAGTTTTAGGAATTTTCTCGGAAAATTTTCAGAGGTTTATTTAATGACGTTTCATAAACTATACATGTAGGTAGGTATAATCCCTTTAAAAAATAAATAAGTAGGTATATCCATGAACCCTTTGAATTATTTTGTAATCCTTCGACCATTAATATCCTGTACTTACGGTTTTTTTATGTTTTTTGAGCGCTCTGTGTGGTTTCTTTTAACATACCTACTACACTATTACACTTTTGTATCAATGCAGAACCCTTCGATATTTCAGCAACGTTTTTCTTCAGGGTTCGGTTAGGCGATGGAATCTTTCTATTTTAATTCCATTCATAGCAATGTGTGAACGAAATATGTTTCCTTATATTAAATAATTTATTATTAACAAGATCTAAGGTTGGAAATGCAACCAGAATCAAACACTGTTACCACGTTACCACATTCAACTAATTACATTAAATAAGTTAATCAGACATGTAACCGACACATACTCGTAGTTGGAAATGACTTTCTAGTTAAAGTGCAATGTAAGTCCAAGTTCATTCACAAAAATATACGTGCTTGTAAAACAAAAATAAATATATAAATTCACAACTTCTTCTTGTGTTTTTTTTTTATCTATAGGCAAAGGTGTTATAGGTGTTAAGGAGGTAAAGGTGGCACACTTTCTAGATCATATTGTTTTTGATTTTCTTATGCAAAAGTATTGTATACGCATAGAATTGCCATGACTTGCATTCAAATAAAATACATTTTGTATATTTTACTGTTTAGTGCATTTCCCAGTTTTCCAGCTTTCACGTCGTTTTTAGTGCTTGAGCTTTGAATACGTTTCACTGATGCTTTCTTCTGACATTAAATTTAAATATGCTCGTAAAATATGTATTTCTTAAGTGTTGTTCATGTATTGAACAATCTAAGCAAATATTTATAAGCAAAACAAACGATGACTTTAACAAACATTTCAAACACTAAATCTACTTAGTTAACTGCACTATATGAGCTTTGGAACCACATAATTATGAAGCTAAAGAAGCGATGATGCTGTAATTTAACTGACATATCCCTACTTTTATCTTGACTAAAACTATTAAATTTAAAGAATGGTTGTAACACGGGCTCTCTGTCACACACGTGTGTTTCTCTCTTTAAATACAAAAGGTAATTAAATTCACAAAACTTAACTTTATATACTCCTTTCATACACTATTATTTACTATTTTTATATGCCATGTTATAAATATTCAATTTTGTTATAGATGCAATAAACATTAAATGGTGTGAAAATGTTTCGATGGAGATTAAAAGACAACTCTGAAACTATTTTAACCGCATTAGGTCATTAAAAATTCTGATCTAATAAATAAAATATCAACAGGACCCTATTGTATAAATAAATATAAGACATAAAAGTATAAGCTACAATCCTTGGCAGGGTATATAAAGTTTATATCGCGCAGTCCCGGAAGCTTCCGCCGTCAACAGGATGTTATATAATTTGATAAAAAATCTTTGTCTTATACAGGGTGACTGGTGGGTCACTTTAGAAATTCCAGGACGTGATAGTTTGAGATCATAGATGAAGAGAAAAAATAAAATAAAAAATAAATATTAATTATTCACTGAGCAAACTTAACCCAAAGTCAAAGAATTGATTACGCAACGCATGGTCACGGTAGCTTTGGCAGCACTCCGCGCGCAAAGTCACGTGCGGCGCTTGACTCAGACCTAAGTAAAATACATAGTAACATTGTAGTATTTATTTATAGGGAATTCTGGTGAAAAATTTAGTACCTACTTTTATAATCAGAATCGTGTACAGAGTGCTCTCCTTCAGTATCTAAAATTTGTCAAAAGTCACCCTGTATAAAGGCACATGCCGTTAAAAAACGTTTACTGATTTATCAATTTTATAAGGGACCTTTGACGGTCATGAAAAAAGGTTTTATAAAACCTTTTTAAAGACCTTTCGTTTACCTTGACTACTTGCACTAGAGCTATGTAAGCTCACTGGCCTTCTATCTGATAGTGAATTTTTCCAAATAATTAGTATTAAAAAAGAGGACCTTAATCGCGAATCAAAATATTGGTATTCGTATTTTTATGTATGTTTAAAAAAAAAATATAATGAGCGTTGTGTGGTTTTACCGACATTATCCGTCACTAGGATTTGAAATAAAGTATCTTTTTTTCATGACTCATTTGCAATTATTGAGATTAGCGCATTCATTCAAACAAATAAAAAAAATCCTTTATTTCAGTAATTTATTGATTTAAGGACTTAACTTATTTAACATCGCATCGCCCTGTATAATTATAAATGTATGTACCCACAGTAAAGTAAGCTGTACTCGAAAACGTTTACTCGGTGTCCTCTGTACTCTTTTCTTAAGTAGACTGAAGTACTTTCGAGAGGTTTTGAAAGAGAGTTCACAATGGGAAGAGCATTTTTGTAAAATGATTCTTCTCGTAAAGTGTTTGAGTATTGACTTATTCTTCGTCATGCCAGACATGTCTGAAGTGCATAGCTGCTGGGCAACTGTGGAATAAATACAAGAAAAAATATTCATATTTTTGCACTTTGTATAGGTATCTAGAGAAAAATCTAATAATGTATTCAATAAAAAAATGAAGTAAATTATGAAATATTGAATTGTGATTTTTAATAATAGGAAAGTTTTTAATTTATATAAAAAAATATTTTTTTATCCACGTCCAGGAATGTGGCTATCGATTTTATCACGTTTATTAATCTCGCGTTAATAAAAACTCGCAACCACATTTATTAATCGCATCTCAACTATTAACGAAGTCATATAATCAGTTTATTAAGTTTTTTATTATCTTCCTTTATAGGCATAATATTCAAGTTTCAGAACTAAAATTTTGTATAAAAATCACAGTTCTTACATAACCATCTCAATAAATCAAAACTTTGTCGACCATTTGTCGGGACGCCCATGTTAGTTTGTCGACAAAACGATAAAACATTGTCAAATCTTGATATAATTATATTAACGCCACGATATATTAAAAGCTTTGCTAAATAACACGACACGAATCGCTAGTTAAAAACTTGAATAGCGTTTTAGTTTATTATACATCTAAATTTACAATAGGTTCCGGCTTGGTATATATATATAAAACCTAAAGTAGTTCGTATTCTGTAATTAAGCAAAAAAATCCTAAAACCCCAGTTCTTATCAGACTGTAACCATTTTTGTGTAATCAATTTTGTTTAATACTAGGTCGAACAAGCAATTAAGATTAAAGTTTTATCAGTAGGTAAACTTAATTTATATTGCCACACTATTTTGGGACGTGGTAAAGCGTTCCGTTCTAGCATAGAATAAAAAGGTATAGTAAATTTGGCCTGGCTGGGACTCAAATCCTGATACTCTCACACCGTAGCAGACGAGAACTTGACCAATGCACCACGTAGAAACATTTAGGCATGATTATTTACTGGTCAGATAAAAGTTATCTAATGAATAACACATTAATCGACAGCTTCAAACTCGCCTCAAGTTAATTGTTATGCTATGTCAATGTCAGACAATTATTTAAAAAAACGCAAAACAACGTTATTTCGCCGAGTATGTACCTGATACTTAATTTGTTAGATTACTTCTATCCGAAACTTTAAATTCAATTCAAATACTTTATTCCCATTTGCATAGAATGGATAAATATTGACATAAAATTTACAATATAACATGAAATGTGCAATTTGGGTGGCCTTATCACTTCAAAGCGATCTCTAGCAGGCAACCCTATCTTTCTTACATTATTTAGGAAAATTACTCCCGTGATACTTAATTAGATTCGAGAAACGACTGTACAAAGTATGCCATAATTCAGTTATTATAGTTTACGGTAAACTGTTTACCTTTAATTCATTTCTTATTGATTTATTAAATAAGTAGTATAATTTACACATAAAGGATTATATAAGAAAACTTCCTGTAAAAACAATCATTCAAAAGCCTGATCGTTCATCAATCTTTCCTGAAAGTTAGCCAATTTATATTAATTAATAGTAACTACTAATAAATTGAATATTTAAATCCACTAAATTGAAAGTAATTCAGTTAGTAAGGCTGCTCTACCCTTTATTTCCACTTACACTTTTCACCCACTCATGAGCTATTTTAAGTGATAAATATGAGTGGGTTTTAACTTTACTTTGACGAACGCCTTATTTTGTTTAACAGATATTCATTTTAAGATAACAGGCAACAGTGATTTTGTGAAAACAATATTCCATTACTAACGCACCCCAAAATAAACAAAACAATAAACAAATTTCAGGACAAATCCATCGCATAATAAAACTTTGTAAACTACCCTCTTTTTCTTAACTCATTTTGAAAAAGATTTACGAAAATAATCTTTATCTTTAATGCAACAAAGAAATCTATTTGATTTTCGAAAAGCATTCTTAAGTGTGAGCTATAAATATCAGAATTGTTTTTCTTATTTTTGAACCCCAGTGCATTTTAGACGTCCGTTGGTAGTCGCTGTGATTTTGGACATGTCACGGATGTAAACTGACACGGTGTTTGAGAAAGTGGAATGAAGCTGGGGGACAAGATGAAAATCCGGTAAAATTGATTCTTTTATTTTCTATTCCTTGTAGGTATTTGTAACAAAAACATGCTTGAAATGACGATAGTTGAATATAAAATAGTTTTTACAACGTTTATAAATCTATTGAGAAATTACTTTTTTTACTAGACCGGTTCAAAAATTTTCTAGTGTCATAAAAGGTAGTGATCATATGCTCAAAAACTCTGAGTCGAACCATTGCCGTATTTCATGTTAGCAGCAAAACACATTTTTTAAATACACTATCATATATTGTAATAACAGAAAAACGGACGGTTCTGTGTTTCCGACCACTTTCTTAAATGTACCAGAAATCGAAATAAAAATAATCACTGGTGGTATGTGACAAACCCTTTGAAAGTCATCATTTGTTGAAAGAGTAGAAAAAAGAAAGCTGACAACAAAAGCTCGCCGCGCTAGTAGTCAAAAGAAGAAAAAGAAATATTCTTTACACAAATTAGTAAATAAACAACTTGACACTGACACGTATAAAAAACACAAAACAGCTTTTCGTGTGTGCAAATGCCATGTCACAGTAAGATGTTAACATGGTGATTTGCATTTAACTTTAAGAAATAGCCTGTAGAGACATCAATTCCTTGATTTATTATCGTATCCTGGTAGATTTCTATTATATATATATTCAATCGCTTATATTTTTATACACAGTTGTAATCTAGATTTTGGTTCTCATGGCAACGCCCCTACTGTACTATAGCGTTTATTTAAGATCAAAGATTGGGATTCCACATTGATATTAACTACAAGTTATCTTTGATTTTACAATGAACATTTAAACATAAATAGATTCATAAAACAGTTTCAAGATATTAGCTCCTACTGACTAAACGTCACTAACTAAACAAAGCAAAAATCATTTAACATTCAATTGTCACCTTTTCAGCTCGTTATAAATAAATGAGGAACAAAAGTCAGTTAAAGTTTAACTACACCCCGTCTATTAACTTGTTTCAGTCAAGCGTAAACAGCATCTCGATCACTGTCTGCAACGTTCAACCAATCGTTTCCAGGGCATTGCTCACAATCATTTATAAATTTGTTGCTATTAATTACTTCGTTTCAAAACAAAGGTTTGAAGAAATAATATTCAAAATAAAAGACAATGGGGATCAACTGATCAGCACATAATCAGGCGACTGCGACGCGAGAGGTGTAGGATTGATTATATTTCGTCGCTTCATTCTTCAGATATTATATAACAGGTAGTCCTTTTTAGGTACTAGGTAACTTCGCACAATTTAAAGTATCATAAAAAAAACACTGTGGTGGGGCGCCGCGTCGCATGATCCACCCGGTTCGCGCCAAGCCCTCATTCTTTTTTCGTGCGTGGTAACAAGCATACGTCATTTACTTTAATCATTTACTTAAGTTTTTACAAAATGTTAAACGTACAGCAGAAGAACAGCTTCAACATTATAATATAAAGATAAAAAAGTTGGAACAAAAAATAAATAAAAAACGGAAACAGCGAATTATTTCTACCGATGAAGAAGAAATCTTACAAGGCAAGACCTACTTATTCGGTTTAAAAATGTTATTTAAAAAATCAGAGCAGAAAATGCGTGTAATCTATAATAGATATATCACGTTATCCGCTCAATGTCGTTGTGATGTAAACTTTAATAAATTTTATCTGATCTTATCGATCACCTTTTGTTTTCAATACGATTACAAAAAATGCGGGTAATCTCAAGGAGGTTTATCTCGTTGTCTGTAATACGTTATGGGCGTTATATTAATATGAATTAGACATAAACATGTCGCCTCCAAGGTTATTTGAAAAATCAGAGCAGAAAATGCGTGTAATCTATAATAGATATATCACGTTAACTGCTCAATATCGTAATGATGTAAACTTTAATAAATTTTATTTGATCTTATCGATCACCTTTTGTTTTCAATACGATTACAGAAAATGCGGGTAATCTCAAGGAGATTTATCTCGTTGTCTGTAATACGTTATGGGTGTTATATTAATATGAATTAGACATAAACATGTCGCCTCCAAGGTATGAGTTACCGCTACCACTGGATGATGTAAACCTGGATAACCAGAAGACTGCCGCGTCATTCACTGTGGATCAAAAGCTATCTGCAAAGACGCTCCCTAATCCGGAGCCGTCAATATCACAAGACGCACCAGGTATATCGGGAGAACCTAATCCCGATCTGGATCCAGAGCTGCCTACTGCACTTGGAGCTGCAAATTCCGATACACCCGAATTTGGCGCTAAAATACACGATACGCTCTCAAATTTATGGACACCTTTACTAAGAAAAGGACTGTCCAAAGAAGACAAAGATAAATTAACCATAGAAAATACGGTACCCGAAAACTGCAAAAACTTGCAAGCCCCAAAATTAAATGCGGAAATCTCGGCAGCCATAACTGACCTAGCAGGAGCACGTGACAAAAAAAAAAAATCCAAAACTTTCAGCAACAGCTGGGGTACGGTATTACCGCCATAAATCGAGGGATTGACGTCCTCCTTGGGAAGGAAGAAAACAAATGAAGGCCCTCCGTCACGTAAGTGATGGATGCCGCCTATTATCAGACCTCCACTTTATGTTAACCAAAGATAGGGTAAAACTGATTTTACCTAATTTGAATACAAACTTTAAACATGTTATACAAGACTCCGAAAGAGACAAAACTTTATTTGGAAGTTCATTGCCGGAAAAAATAAAGGCAAGTAAAGCCATTGAAAAGTAGGGAGCCCTAATTAAAAAAGGCCCAGCCAAAACAGTCGACTCTCAAAAATCAACGGTCAACCGGTCGTCTCAGCAGGGAAACTGGACCTCCTCGTTACCCGGCGGGGAGGTCAGAGGAAACCGATAGCAGCTCAAACACAGCAGCGCCCACAATCGGACTCTGCGTTCAACGCCAAGTTCCAGCCGCAGACTTCATCCAGGATGCGTGCTCCGACCCAACATTAATCAAGGTACATGCAGGTCGAATTAATTTATTTTATGATTGTTGGACAAACATAACTAAAAATGAAGTTATATTGAAGTGGATAAAGTATGGATTTAGAATACCATTCGATACTCTTTGTCAGTATTCTATTCCTAAAAATAATTTGTCATCATGTGAAAAACATGAATTAATTTATTAAAATAGCTATAAATAAATTATTAGACTTAGGGGCTATAAAACCTTGTTCTCCTTCAAATGATCAATGTATTTCAAATATATTTTTAGCTCCGAAACCTAACGGAGAAAAAAGGTTTATACTAAATTTAAAATCTTTAAACAAGTTCGTAACAAAAGTACATTTTAAAATGGAATCTTATAAAACAGCCTCGAAATTAATTCCTCGTAATGGATACTTACCCAATATATATATATTACAACAATACCGATAACAATACCGATTTTTGTTAGTGACAGAAAGTACCTACGATTCGAATTCCAAGAAAATGATTCGTCTGAGCCGATCACTTACGAGTTCACAGCAATGCCGTATGGATTATCGGTAGCTCCGTGGGTATTTACAAAAATTATGCGTGAAGTAATGAGTCATTTGAGAAAACAAGGTTTTAAGTCTACTAACTATTAAGACGATCTTCTTATTAGAGATACATATGAAGAATGCATGATTAATGTAAGAGAAACTTTGAAGTTATTACATTGTCTAGGTTTTATTGTAAATTTCGATAAAAGTCACATTGTACCAAAAAAGTCAATCAAATTCATAGGTTTTATGTTCAACACAGAACAGATGTCTATTACGTTAACTGGCGATGAGCGGAATAACATTGTACAGTTAATAAATAGGTACATTAATCTTAAAACTTGTTCAATACGAAATTTTGCTAAACTTGTAGGTGTATTGATCGCAGCCTGTCCAGCCACAAAATATGGATTCTTATATACAAAAATATTAGAGACAAAATTTTTTAGCCTTAAATAAGTTCGGAGGAAACTATGAGGCAAAAATGAATCTCAATAAGATATTACTAAAAGATTTATAGTGGTGGAAAAATAATATTAATATTATTTCTTGTCTAATCATTACTCAAAATTATAAGTTAGAAATTTACACCGACGCATCTAGGACAGGCTGGGGAGCAGTATGCAAAAATAATAAATATAGTGGTTCATGGACGAACAGTGAAAAAGAAAATCATATTAACTTTTTAGAATTACTCGCGGTTTTGTTAGGTCTCAAAAGTATAGCTAGTGAAGAAAAAGAAAAGAAAGAAAGAAAGAGTCCAGAAAACTTAACCCTGATACTGAATAGATAGCGCTTTCCAACTTATTGTAAATAGTTTCGGGCCCATTAAGATCGACTTGTTCTCAAGTCGAGCCAAATGTAAATTATTTGTCACCTAGAAGCCTGAACCTGATGCAGTCGCAGTTGATGCATTTACAATAAGCTGGGCTGACTTGGATTTTTATGCATTTCCTCCCTTTTCTCTTGTATTAAAATGTATACGAAAAATCATTGATGATAAAGCCGAAGGGTACTTGTATTCCCCTTCTGACCTTCTCAGCCATGGAGTCAGCACCCACTGCACTCCAGCCTTACCCTGGGTGCCGCGAGGCTCTCCGGGCGTCGTTCAGCCGGCGCGGCTGCCCACCAGAGGCTCTCACGTTGATGCTCGCCTCGCTCGCTACTGTTCGCCAGTACAACGTCTCATTGAAGTAATGGTTTCAATTTAATAAGGGATGTTCTTACGGTTCATTAAATACGCATCGATCTGCATTATCTCTTTTATTAGGAGAAGAGATAAGTGATAATAGTTGTGTTAAACGCCTCTTAAAAGGAGCCTATAAAACTAAACCTATTAAGCCTAAATATTCATTTACTTGGGATCCAAATTTAGTACTAAATCAACTGTCTTCTTGGTATCCAAATATTAATTTATGATTAGAAAATATTACAAAAAAAAAAAAAAACTCGTTACATTATTAGCTTTATGTACTGGTCAAAGAGTACAGACATTGTCTTTAATTAAATTAAAAAATATTATTTTTCAATCGGATAAAGTAAATATTATTATAAAAGATATAATCAAGACTTCCGCTCCAAATCGTAAACAGCCCTAATTATCTCTCCCAAACTTTCAAAGCAATATCAACATATGCCCAGTATCAACTTTAAAAGAATATATTTTTATTACAAAAAATATCTGAGGTTCAAACTCCGGGAATCTCTTCGTAACATTCAAAGCTCCCCACAGAACTGCATCAAGTCAGACGCTAAGTCGATGGATTAAGCAAACGCTCGCCACGAGTGGCATTGACATGAGCGTTTTAGTGCGCACAGCACACGACACGCGTCAACCTCAGCCGCGCGCGCGGCCGGTATCAGTGTCGATGTCATTCGAAAAACGGCCGGGTGGACACAAAACTCACAGGTGTTCGCAAAGTTTTACCATCGGCCTTTAGATGATCAACAAAATAACTTTGCTTTGTCGACACTTAATCGAGACATGAACAATACTTAACCTAATATTAAAAATAGTTATTGAATATTACGTTACGTTTTGATATTAAGTAAATTACTACATTAAAAATTATGTGTCTATAAATAGACTATCACTAAGTTTCATTAATTTAAGCTGATTATAATTTCTAGCAACTCAAATAAAGTAAGATTATTTAAAGCTCATTATGCAATAATACTAATTATTAAGTACTATAATAATAAAATATGTAATTACATTATTTATATCTTTACTTATTTCAATTCCAAGTATATACCTAAACAAAACTTTCTATCTCTGAAAATCTACCTGTTATATAATATCTGAAGAATGAAGCGACGAAATATAATAGATGATTAAACGAACTTCTAAGTGAAGTTCTATCGCTATTATATGAGTCGCTTCATTCGAAGATATGACGTACCCACCCACCCCAGAACCCATTTAAAAGTTTCGTTTAGGGTCTCTAAAGAATGAGGGCTTGGCGCGAACCGGGTGGATCATGCGACGCGGCGCCCCACCACAGTGTTTTTTTTATGATACTTTAAATTGTGCGAAGTTACCTAGTACCTAAAAAGGACTACCTGTTATATAATATCTTCGAATGAAGCGACTCATATAATAGCGATAGAACTTCACTTAGAAGTTCGTTTAATCATCTATAATTGCTTTATAACAAAAGTTTTTGCCCGAGATTTCGTACGCGCATAAACATTGTTTATGTGTAATTTTTAAAAGAGCTATAACTACCATTCCTGTAGTGCACCTAAAATTTTTTCAATAATGCAACCAAATATCCATTGAAGAACCTTTTTACTGAGAGAAGATTGTCATAAAAATTTAAAAGTCCTATATTTTCCGTTCCCGTCGTAATTTCGAAAGTTCCTGCGAAATGTTTGTTCCAAATTTCAGCTCTCTACGCTTAGTAGTTATTGCTGTACGATGTCCGTCAGTCACTCAGTCAGTAACAGAACAGTTTTATGCACGCGTAGTATCACCTAGGAGTATCCTGTATCTTTACAGCGTGTACCACACCGCCAAGTATCATAGCTCCCGCGATAATTATGTTTAAAGTAAAGTCAGTTCGTTTCAAGGCTATGCCTCTAATGAAAAATTTAAATGATAATTTTACTTCCCACAATCATTAAAAATCATATTCACATATATCATCATAAAAATAACTTACGTATTATTTAGTGGTCTCATCACTTGTCCATTGTATCAAACTAACAATTTCCGGTTTTAGATTTTATTTTTAGACAACAGAAATGCACTATGGCTGGTGCTGTAGTTAAATGCATATGTGTATATTACTACCTACTTGTCTTTATTCATCACAACCCTTTTTTAATGAGTACACTTTAGGGTCATGAATCTTTCCTAGGTGCGACGAGGAGGTTAACGTCGTAAATCACTTAACTGACCCAGTGCTGGTTGGCAGATGTTACAACTTGCTGGGCGCCCAAAAACGACCAGACCGACAGCTTAACATACTGTCCAAACCACGAGATTAATATAATTTTGTTGGATGTTTCCATTAATTGAAAATGATATAGTTTATAAAATTATACATACTTATAACATACATACACATACACAACCTCACACCCGTCTCCCTTTGGGGTAGGCAGAGACAAGGGAACACCAATTGCTTCGATCCAGACATACCTCTTTCGCTTCCTCCACGTACATTAATCTTTTCATACATTATCGCCGGTTACGGGTACTTTTAACAAGGCCCATTTTAAGAACGTCGCCAATTTGATCGGCATACGTTCGCCTAGGCCGGCCCCTTCCAACAACACCATCCATTCTTGCTCTGTACACCTCTTTCGTAAATCTACTTTCACTCATCCTTTCCAAATGTCCAAACCACCGTAGCATACCCTTTTCAATCTTAGTCACTACATCTTCTTTCAATCCACATCTCTTTCTTATTTCACTATTGATTATGTTAAAACATTATATTATTTCGTAAACGTATACATATTTCATTACGAAATTCAAGTATCATTAAACAGAGATAGTATTATTTAAAAAAAATCTTTGCTTCATCTTCACTTAACTTCAGGTGAAAAAAGATTACTTGTGGGTCAGAATCGCTTACTATGGGTTCCGTATCGTATTGTTAGCCTTATTGTTTTCAAAAGAACTACGCTTTAAGCTACGCGTTAATTTAATCATCATCATGATTCAGCCAGGAGACGTCCACTGCTGAAAATAGGCCTCGGCCAAGACCGGACCGACGAGATCCGCCAAGACCCGGCGCTGCCCTCATCCAGCGTTTACCGGCTACTTTGACCATATAGTCGGTCCATAATATAATAATAGGTACTAAAAACAAAGACAATGAAGCTAAACACATTAAAAATAAATATTATTTAAATGAAGGCGTGAAACGCGTTATGGGTTAAAATGAATAGCAGCAGGTAAGTACAGTGGGCCAAACGCAAGTGGTGTATCAGTTTTGGTTTGGTTTTCGTTAACATTTTTGGTGCATTGGATTTAATTAAACTTAGAACAGCTATAACATAACAAAAAATAATCATTGCTATCAATAATTAAATAAAGATGGCACTAGAAGTTTTCCGATCGATCTACAAGCAAAACTCATCTTTATCACCGTTGAATATACAAGCGGCAATCAACCATAGGGTGGTACACCACTTTTTGGCTGTCTGTACCTAAAGAACTCCATTGGGTCGGAACCTTAAAAAATACGTAAATTAATAATCTACTAATTAAATGTAGGTACACCCATTAAAGAAAGGTTAATGACTCATTATTGAATAAGTATCAATTGGTACAATTATCAAGTAGGTAATTAAACTGGTTCTAGGGTAGACGTGAATAATATATCCACGAATGATAAATTAACATAAATTAAGGTGATCATCATACATTTCACACAATCAAGCCTACATGCTCTATCGTAGTTCCTAAAAGTATCTTGATAAATTTAAGTGTATGAATATTTAAAAATCATCGTCATCATGCAAAGCCCTAATAATAATAAAAAAAAACATTCATTCTTTGATACTGAAGCATTCAATAAATCAATCAATTGACACACGTGTTAAAAAATATTGGGTGAAGAATGTCAATATAATGATTGCTGCTAGAGTTAATGCAATAAATTTGTCTGAAGTACTGCTTAAGATACAAAAAAACCTGCTTACGAGAAATGTTTCAGCATGTATACATATTAGGTACCTATTTTTATATTAGCCCTACAAAGTATTAAAAAAATTATAATAAACCTAGGCAAAACTTCCAAGGTTGCCTAGAAATAATCGTTTTGTAAGTATGTAAGGTCGCCGAAATTGATTATTTCTTTATTCCTACTGATATGTCTTTTGTACTTCAAGGATCCAATGTGTTATTGATTGATAGATCGATGAAATAAAAAAAGCGTCCGTGGTTTGAGAGCAAAATAACACCACAAATTTCTACTAGGACTCTACAACCGCGTCACTTGACTTCCGAGAATTTTTAGTAAAGTTAGTAAATAAGCTTGCCTGTGATCTCAAACTAAACTGATACGACGGTTTGTTAGAGATCGAATAAGCCCCGGTCTGTTTATGAGAGTTTATCCTGAACAAAGTTTAATAAAATTCTAAATCTAAAATGGGTTTAAACGACTAGCAGAATACTATCATTTGTACTTATAAGTATTTCTTCAGACAATATTATGACTTAATTACAATTTGATCATAATTTATGATTGTTTAGTATTAGATAATTATTATTAAAAAAACGAGCTATTTGGAGATCAATATTTATAGTACAAACTTACATAATTATATTGAAATGTTACAATTATATTAAATTATAATGATATATTTTTGCGTCAAATCTTTTAAATTCGTATTGTTGAATCCGTAATGCTAAATATTAAGGAAAAAATGCAATAGTTAACATATTTAGTCTCCTGAGTGATTTGAATAAAATCCCTAACTAATCACATATATTTTACATTCCACACTAAACACATAAAATTCAGTATTTACATTTACAATTTTTCTCACTAAACCCATAACGCGGTCGTAACACTCATATTCTTAAACAATGTTTCCAGCAAAACGAAATTTCAAAGAACAGATTTACTATATTGCAAATCCGCCATTTAACTTGTATTCCCTTAACGTATAAACCCATACTTTGGACCCGTAAAATGACGTCTTCGGATTGGAAACGACGGTTAAACCTTACATAGTTGCAACGGCCACCTACAGTGTCGAGAAAACGTATTTCGGTATCTGAACGTAAATGAAAATGGCCAATTTCAATGTGACTAAGTATTTAAAAGTAGAACTAATGATAACCAATAATAGAAATGAAAAGGTGCGTCGATAGCAAATACTTTTGATATCGGAGTGATTATTATTAATGGCGTATTACGACTAACTCAATCTTTAACTTCTTTAAGATTTCTAAATTCTTATTTTGTCGGATTCCGATCGGGCGTAGTGCGTAGCCACTTGAACGTTTGAAAATTGGACAATCTCATTTACTATGGTTATACAAAGACAAAACGTAGCTGTCGGTATAAAAAATAATTTAAATATTTAATAATGCATTTATGTCCAGTTCTGTTAAGAGGTCCAAAGTATTAAATTATTATTGAACTAGCCATCATTTTCCTGTAGTTTCAAGACAGTTTGTCCGATATCCGACCGATTTTGACTGATTCTGATCTAAATTTCATGAGTGATAACTTCTATCCGTAGTAAATAGCAAGCGATATCTATTAACACTATTTATGAATATTGGACTTAAAATAAAAAAAAGCACAGGTCATCACGGTGACCAAAACCTAGGAAGAGCCATTTTATAAATTTTACAGGAGAAGCAAAACAATTTTTTTTGGATGCCTTTCCATATTTGCTTTTAAGAAATGATTCTGTTGCTTTTTGCATAAACTCTTTATCTTTTTTTACAAATACTCAAATATACGAAAACTTTTCAAATAGGTATACGTTTTATGAGACTTACTACAAAAATGGTTAAAAAAAACACAAAATCAAAAAGATAGTAAGGTCTCTTGCTTATTTATAAAAAAAAATATATTTTTTTATAATATTTTTTGTATTTTTTTGTAAAATAGTTTCTTGCCGGATTTTGTGTCTTATGTTGTATCGTAACAGACTCAATTTTTTCTGTAAATATAATTTATTAGATAGTAACGAGATGCATTTTTGTGCATTAATTTAATTTCCTACACTTAATTTTCCTGGAAATTTTGATAAAGTTATCAGTTTATACGATAAAATTAAAACTTTTTAAATAGTGATAAATATTGAATATGAATTTAACATTTATCACTATTTAAATGTGTTATTTTTATATATATAATTATTAATTAAATTTAATATAATTATTAAAAATTAAAAATATGACGAATCGTGAAAACTTCAGATGTTAAGACAAAAGTATCGTCCCTTCTTGTGTTAATTTCATAACATTAAATAATGTATATTCGGACTCTCAGTCGCAGTAAATTTTACACGCCTTTAAATTGTAATCACAGGTTTCACAAACAGGGAAAATAAAAAGAAACTCTTAATAATAAACCTGTCACGCGATCAGACCAAAGTTAATTTCCTGTTTCGCCCGTGAAAGAATATAATATTTTTGTATAATGTAAGCTATAATATTAAAATCATTCCTATAATATTTTGTAAATGGTATAGTTGTTCTGTAAAAACTACAATCAATATTTGAACCTGGGACCTTTCAGTTGCCGGACGAATGCTCTTCCACTGAGCTACCGGGCCCCTGCGTCACTTAGCATATTCTGTTTTAAGCGAGTGGTCCTAGGTTCGAGTACTGGTCGGGTGATTTTATTTAGCATTTATTTTCAGATATCATCTTTATCAAAGGTGCAATATTTAAATATATACAGGGTGACAGGTCGCATATTTTATATATTTAAGGAGAGCACTCTGTACTCGATTCTGTTCATAATTATGTAATAAAGTAGGTACTTAATTTTTAATATATAAATAAAGAGTTCACGAATGATTCACGGCTCGACGATCATTTGTGAAGTCGTCTATACCTACCTACCTATTCGATGTTGATAGCGCCCCCGTGAGTACGTCCGTGGTAAGTAGTTACCAGTGAAACCACGCGTTGGGTAATAGATTCTTTAACTCTCGGTTAAATATACTCAGTAAATAATTAATATTTAATTTATTTCTCCGTGTATGATATTATCAAACTATCACGTTCTCGAATTTCTCAAGTGACCCACCAGTCACCATTCATACCAACTACATGGCCCCAAACTAAGCAGAGCTTGTGATATGGGATACCATATAGCGAACTTGTAGGGAACCTAGAATATAAATACATAAATAGATAAACGGGTTTTTTTTTTCTTGTTACCGTAATCGAACCCGCGACCACGTGCGTCTGAGGCAGCCAGTGTTACCTCATCGCCATTTAACCTATCAAAAAAGCTGTATCTCGTAAGCGGCAGTAATTGAATTGAAGTAAAAAGATAATCTTCGTCATCCTCGTCACTCATGGCTTTGCAGTTGGCTCATTAGAAAGAGTTGTAATAAGAAATATATGTGAAGGTAAAAAAAATCTTTTTATTTGTAAACTATTTCTATATTATATCGCTGTCGCTGGTTCTATACCTAAGCAGAATTAGTCTTTATTGGAGACCGCAGTAGCTTGGTGTTTCGTTATTTACTCAAGCAAGGGATTTAGAACTTTTCCTGTTAATGTGATTTATTCGATAAATGGGAAATGCTGTTTTTTACGCCTTGACTTAATCTTCGTGGCAATGTTGATTAAGTTAACACGTTACACGTTTTATTGAAGGCAAAACGACCACTTTTTTGGAGATTGTAACTTTTTTATGTTAAATCGTTGTAACTGAGTATCGGCAATATATTACTGGTTCAAGAAGATGATAAAAATCATAATATATAATATTATAATGTAAGTATAATATACTTACATATGTAATAATCATATGTAATTATAATATACTTACATATGATTGTCGTGGATACCTATAAAATTAAATACTTGCAAATTAGCCTACAAACTATTTTATAATATCACTTTAAATTTCATGATTCTTTACATTTTAACTCTGGTGTTATTTTTGGGTTAATAAAGATTCCGTGGTCACGTAACAACATTTACATCGTAACTACCTAATTGAAATTTGAAGGTACTAAATAATATTTATTTGTATTTTGAGCTTCCTCTTAAAGCTCAAAGTGGGAAATAAATAACGAATAGGTAAATGTTTAGGGGATCTTGCTGGAGGAAGTACTTCACGACGAGAGTGTGGTTGAAGATGATTCATCCACATCAGAAGGAGCACGTCTTCAGGTAGATTTCCTCTCGCCAAGCTTCTCATCCTCTGGAGCAGGTGTGATGGCTTCTGGTCCTTTGGGCGCTGCGCAGACGACAGACTATCCGTGACGCACTTTTTAGTCTGTGAAAATAGAACCTATGCAAATATATGCAGTAACGCACACGACGCGCAAAAAGTCCGGCGCACAATAATTTGACAAACTTTTGTATAAAAGGCTTACAAACTAAATAATTAGCACTAGTTTCCGGCTCCTTTCGGTTGCAAATTGACATCCAGTTACAAAATTTGAGAATAAAAAGAAAAATAGTTAACCACCGATTTTTACTAATAACTAAAATCTTTTTGTGCGATCGAGTCTGCGGTCCGGCGCCGCAGACTCGATCGCACAAAAAGTGTGCCGTCTGCGCTGCACCTTAATAGTGTGACAAAACTGAGTATTTTCGAGCAGGATTTCAAAACCACAATCTCATAATCACAACTGCATTTGTAAAAATAACCCATGGTTTAACTGGATAACACTTTGTTATTCATAATTGTATCATTCAACGTCAAACATTATACCTTTCCAGTCATACCTAACACATTTCTGAGGTTGTTGCGCTATGTTTCGTTTACAATTGAGCCAAAAAAACTATCGAAATTGAAGTACCGATAAAAATTGTGAAATAATAATTGTGTAATATTTATAATACGTTTGTAGTCTTTTTCCATACGAAAGCTTGGATAAATGGGAATACTAGCATACGCTAGCTTTCGTGTCATATTTAATGTATGTAGTTACATACGCAGCCAGTCGTTTGCGTTAATAATATATCTTGAACACGACGACGATCTCACGTATTTCATAGCTATATTGATCTACTTATTGTATAGTGAATTTTAAAGCACTTTACTTGTACACAATCTTAGGAACTGTTGGTCGTTCAGTTATTTCTCTACTCGTTTTATTTCTCAATGCGTTCGTTAAAATTAAAAATATCTCAAGTTACCTACCTACTTATAAAAGAAAATAAATGCAGTGTTTTCCGATTTACAATTTGCCATCGCGGAAAAAACAGAAATAATTTAATTTACTCACACAAGTTCTCGTACGTACCTCTCGTATTCACAAATATTTTTTTATTATTTTATAAAACTAAAAAGTCAGACTTCAATATACAACTTTGTTTCTTATACATGATATCATTTTAGCATGTGGCATATTATAGGATAAGCTCCAACGATAATCCTATAATGAAGCTTACATAATAGACTCTATTCAGTTAAAACATAAAAATTGTTTTCAAGTACTTAGGGTTGTTTGCAATCAGTTTCCTATTCAGCAGAAAGATTAGAGGGGGCATGATTAGAGTGAGAGAACGCAATTGTAAGATAATTACATCTCAGCTTACCATTTTGCAATACTTGAAGCAGCTTGTGTTACTTTATATGATTTGATAATTTAATGGCTTTTTTTTGCTTAATTGTGATGTGGAGTAGACTTGCTTCGACTTCTACGTTAATCTAGAATGTAAATAGAATGAAATGAATCAAATCAAACGTAGGTATTGTAATGCAATATCACATAACCTCAAAAACATGAATGATTTAATTTTTAGTTATCAGTAAATACATAAATAATATTAATAAATAAATAATTCTGACTCTCACACAACATTATCTAGACCAAATTAAGTTTCTTTAAGAACTTGTGTTATGGATACTAGATAACTGATATACTAAGAAATATATAAACATACATGTTGAATATATATATATATATATATATATATATATATATATATATATATATATATATTTTTTTTTATAAGGATATAAACTTAAATAAACATATAGACATCCATGTCTTGACGGCTAATATCTGTGTTCATCACACAAATATCCGCCGCCACCGGGATTCGAACTCAGGACCTCTGGCATAGAAGGCAATTTATGTTACCACTACACCAGCCAGTCGTCCGTCAGTGCTGTGGTTATCAGATTTAGATGTTAACATGTTAAGGGCCTACACTACCTCAAACACGCTCCGAATCCAAATTTTGATCTCTAATATCTATCAGAGTACTGAACTAATAATTTTAGAAAAAACATATAGCAAAGTTAAGAGTATGAACTAAGAACCATTTGTTTTGAAAACACGATTAATGAAAAAAATCTCGATAGAAAAAAATCACAAACTTACCTCTAAAATTAACAAAGAAACCTTATTACTTAATTAGTACTTAACCTACATTAATGTAACTTGGTATTTAGTTTCAAGGTATGACAATACGTGTACTATATGATCTGATTTTAAAATTATTTTATTATTTTTTTTAGTATAAATCTTAAATCTAAAATAATGTGTTTGGCACGACGGGTGACCTGCGCCCGCTCAACGATTCAGTTGCGCTCCGGCATTCGTACGAGGAACCTGTGTCGCTTTCACGCTTGCCGCCGCCGCTACAACATCACGTAAATATCGTGTTTTCCATAAATAAATTTGTGGTGTGTTATATTTTAAAATGGGAAATGAAAGAAATAAGATACGGAAAAGGCAGAGTTGGAGAAAACAAAACGCGAGTGAGTAAGATAGCTCCGACGCGCGTTGCGGGGTGCTTCACGGCCGGGCGGTGAGGTGGGGGCAAAATTCAGATTCAAGCTGGAGTAGTATGGGCTCTTAACATTACCCAGTCCGAGTTGACTTATTTTTATATTATTGCTATTACCTTTTGGGATATAATTATTGGGATGGACAATTTAATATAAAACAAAAAGATATACAGGGTTAATTTTAATTAACGCATCACCTTGCGAGTAGCCTCACCACATCAATCCCAATAACATTTGTTCTACGACTTTTTACAAATCTTGATAAATACCATAAAAAAAAATTAAAACAAAAAAAATTTTTGCTCCTTAGGTACTCTACATTTTGTAAGAAGTATCTAAGTATATTATAGTACCAGGCAACGTATCTATAGTATAGTATTCAACCAATCAAGTTTTTACACTCGTTACATTAGCTTATTATGCTGTGTGATTTTTGTCTCTGAATTCTTTTGTTAGTGTTTTCTGCAAAGTACGTTGAGTAGAGTATGTACTCCTCGCGTCTTTACGATCTCGAAGATTTTACTTTTGTGAAGTGATATTTTTTCATGAAATACTGACTTTCTAGTGGGATGGTGAGTAAAGAAAAGGAATTGCGTTGATTTTGAATGACTGGTGCAAAGAGGTGAACAATTTGTTGTGTGGCAAAAGCATTAAGTTTGACGAAGACGACCCTAAGAAATCTATGGCCTATAATTATTATATCAAACACAAATATAAAAATAAAAAATGAATTAAGAAAAAGTAAATAATTGTCTGAGTTTTTTTTATTACTCCCAACTCCCATAGCATCATGCTTTGTGTAGTTTATTTCAACTTATTACTATTGTGCAGTTCAAATGTGATTCGTTACTTATGTAATAAAACAAATCAAATTACAATTGTGCAATAGTAATAACTTGTACTACGAATTTCTGAAAATTTGAAAGTGGCGCGGTACGGCCGGGCTGCATTCTAGGGTTGCTTTAGTCAAAAAGGTTCCTAGAGTGGATATTGTATGGCGCTAAAATGCAAAACCTCGAGACGGTCATCTATACTTTAGTATAAAATAGAGTTTATGTATGAAATAGAGTTACGCCTCTAAACCGAGGTTATAAATATTTTTTGTATGTGAAAACTACGATATTAAGAACTTTTAATTTTAAAAAGTTGTAGAACAAATGTTGTTGGGATTGTTGTGTAGAGGCTGCCTGCAAGAGGTGATGCGCAATCAAAATTAACCCTGTATAAAACCAATTAAATTGTAATGTCCTAAAATGTCTTGTTTCATCAAAATAAAACAAATTTTATCCCGTCAATAACTGCAAAATATTGCTCGATCAATATACGAATGTACAACACTAAATGCTTTATGATAATCGAGTGGCTTTGAATTTCTCTCTCTGGTAGGAATTACTTTGATGTTTAAATTGCATTTATTTGACCTTCAATGAAGCAATAAATTTAAAATTTTCTGACATATTTTATTGACTGACCAATGCCGCCAACTTTATGACTTCATAAACGTCAGAATGTCCCATCGTCAATATCATATTTCGTTTTAACATAAACCGTGTTTAGCCAATGAAAGACTGCAGTAAATTATACTGTCAATATGGTAACGAAGTTGTTATAAGCTGTACCAGGAAAAATGTGAATCATGTAAGTTAGATATGTCACCGTTGCCATATTTTAACTGGCTTTAAAAAGATTCAAGCTCTCGAATGAAATTTTTGATGAAATCATGTACTGTTCAATAAGCAAGTTTTACCTTAGCTACAATGGTTAAGGATGTCTATTTCGATCCTCTTTCCATTCAAAGTCAAAGTATCTTTGGTATCAAATATCAAAACCTAAAGCAGAATATCGTTTTGTTTTATCAAACAGCTTTGATAAGCCCTGCACAAGAGTGTCGTAAAAATCGACTAATCCGAGCGACCCGCGCTTGATGATAGGATCCCGTCAGGTTCCGACTGGCTTGTGACCACCGTTCACATTAAATCTGCTGCCAAATATCGTCACTCTGGCGGTGATGTGTTCCCGCAATATTTTATGAAGATCCTGATCATGTGTGTATGTTTATATATTTCTTAAGTATATCAGTTATCTAGTATCCATAGCACAAGTTCTTTAAGAAACTTAATTTGGGCTAGATAATGTTGTGTGAGTGTAAGAAATATTATTTATTATTATTTATTTATTTATTATCTTCGACCTCATCTTTACTTACTGTATAATCATTAAACCGATCCTTCATCAAATCTTCATATCCATTGTGTTTCCTTTACCATTTTGAATTTCGCGCCACGATGGTTTTCATTCGATCACTGTACGTACGCTCTCTGCGAGCCGATCAGTATAGACTAAAAAACAGTACAAAAAAATATGGCTGCCGCGCTCATAGATCTTGCGTGCGTGCCTTGATGTATAATATATTTAAAAAGTGATTGTAAGAAAATAGCTGACTGTTTATGTTCTCAACATCTGCCTGACTTGGAAGATCAAGGACTAAACCAATCTGTAGTGCTGGTGTTGTGATAGCTGGCCGGCCGGCTCTGTGTGCGCCCCGTCGTTGGTGATTCCCACCTTTCCCGCCTATCCAGGTTAGTGTTTATGCCTTTCTTACCTTTGCGAGTCACAGGGTTTCGAGAACATATCAACGGATAAATGCAGAATTTTCTCCTACAAAGATCATACATTAAAATTTTGGTGCCTCCTGTGAGGAATTTCCTCAATAAATCTCATTATTTCTATATATATTTACCTTTTCCAGTATAAAACATTATACTGGAATCAAAATTATTCATAAATTGCATATCACATTATCATTTCAAGCTACAAAAACGTATCGCTTTTATTTGTAAAGAATAGGTTATATTCTTTTGTCAACGCGCAACGTGCCGTTCCCGCTCAGCCAGCGGACGAGCACTTGTTACTTACCTACTTCTAAATAACTTCTTAACTGTATGTAAAGATTGGTAATAATAATTGTCTATCCGCAACATTTGATTTTTACTAAAGATAAAACCTTACTGCATTTGTCTGATGGTAACAAAAGAATTCGTGATAGATAGTTGTGCTCGAAATAATTCTTACATTCTTAATATAAAATAAATAGGCTTATAAATTACTTTCACTAAAACATTTCTAAGCTGTTAATTGATTTAAAAAATTCTCGTGGATCTGAATGTCATAATTGAGTGTTTGCTTTTTCGCTATTTTGGTAAGTAATATCCGTAAAAATATCTAGATATCTATTACTGTTTGAATTCAGCTAATTTATGCGTAGTTATCTGTACCTACTACGTTATACCAGGCAGTTGGGGACTAAAACTCAATATTGTTATAAATCAGTTTTGTTTACCTAAGAGGATCATTCGAACTACTTCGACTAGGTACTTGTCTATTCTGGTTCATTTTCAAAGATGACAGAAATTCTGTTACATACCTATACTAAAAAACGCGAATATGAATTCAAAAATATGCAAATTATTTATGATCTTTCACAAGCTGTGAAAGAAAATAAGGCTAAAATATCGGCATTCAGGGCTAGGTACAAGTCTATTGATAAAATACGAGATAGCTACGTTGAATTGTGTGAAGAAATTAATAAAATTCAATTGCAAATAAATCCCAAATTCGTGGTTGATAATCACGTATTATTGTCGTTCGATGAGTTATACTATGCAGCAGTCGAGTTCTCAGACTCCTTCGATAAAAGTACAAGCGTGCAGTTAGAACCTTGTCACAGTCACTCGTCCATTTCACCAGTTAAATTACCTAAATTACAAATTCCAAAGTTTGATGGTCATATTGAAAACTGGCAAACATTTAAAGATAGTTACGTGCCACTTGTTCATATTAACCCTTCATTGTCAGACATAGAAAAGTTTCATCACTTACTTTCATGTTTATTAGGCAGTGCGTTATCACTCGCGAAAGGCGTTCCGATAACTTCGTCGAACTATTCCGTAGTATACAACGCCTTACTGAACAGATACGATAACAAACGCATTCTTGCTACTACTTATTTAGAAAAAATATTTAAACTAACGCCGATTCAGAGACCATCGCTTACTAACTTATCAGTATTGACCAATGTTTTGTATGAAAGTGTAAATGCGTTGCGTGCGTTAGATATTGACGAGTTGAGTGAATTCATTTTATTTCATATTGCATCGCGACCGCTTGACCTTGAAACAAGGCGCCGTTTTGAGTTACAGAATAAGGATGAAATTCCCAAGTTTAATGATTTGGTTGAGTATTTACAAAGTTATATTAAAGTTTTAGAGGTTAGTCAACCATCTACTTCGACTCAATCTAGTGCAACAAATAAACAATTTCATATTAATAAAGTTGATAATATTTCTCGTCATCAGAGGCCGTCATTAATTGCGTCGACTAAACCAGCCCGCAGTAATAATAATAAAATTACCCAAATGGTCTGTACTTGTTGTAAAAGTAACCATTCTATCTATAGATGCGGCAAAATTCATTCAATGTCAGTTGAACAGCGTCAACAATTTGTTAAAGATTATAGTTTATGTTTAAATTGTTTAAGACCTGGTCATGATAGTGAAAATTGTGTTTCGAAATCGACTTGTTTTATATGTAATAAGAAACATAATACGTTGCTGCACGTCGAGCAAAAAGGTATATTAACGCAAACAACGAACATGTCGGAAACTGCTGGTACCAGTACCACACTTACTTGTGCTAATCAAACGGAAGCGTTCAGTCCTAGTTCGATTACAAAAATTTTAGGTACTGCGGTTGTGCGGCTGCGTCACGCGGACGGCTCTCAGCGGTGCGCGCGCGCCCTCATCGACAGCGGCTCGATGGATTCCTTTATTACAAACGACTGCGCTCGGCGACTTGGTATGCGCGTCAAAAAATGTAACCTTAATGTGAGCGGCTTAGGTCAGAACATTGTTTGCAATGTAAAAGGTTACACTGTAGGTTCGATAACGCCTCGCCAGAGTGAATCGCCTGAATTTTATTTGCCATTAGTAGTTTTACCGAAAATTACTTCAATGATGCCTTCGTCATCTTTACCGATGCACGTCAAGGAAAACTTTAAAAGCATGGATCTCGCCGACCAGGACTTCTATAAATCCGGCCCGATCGATCTTTTGTTAGGAGTCGAGTGTTTTGACCAGATATATACTGGTTCGCGTTACACGCCCGGTCCCGGACTACCCTGCGCCTTGTCCAGTGTTTTCGGCTGGGTGGTAACTGGCCAGTTTCTTCACAACACAAGACCTCGAACCCCAGATGCATCCGTTACGTCACTCATCGCGTCCTCATGTTCGCTCGAAGATATCGTTCAACGGTTCTGGGTGTCCGAAGAACCGCCGAAATGTAAAATTTCCGATCCTACGGACGAAATTTGTGAACAACTTTATAAATCGGGTACATACCGCACACCTGATGGTAGGTATGTAGTACCTATCATGTTAAAAGATGAAGTTGATCCTTTAGGTGACTCATATAACCAAGCACTTAATCGTTTTCTCAATCTAGAGAAACGCCTTATGAGTCAACCCGAGTTAAGAACGGAATATCAAGTATTTATGAAACAGTACGAAGAACTAGGCCATATGCAGCCGGTGAAGTCTTCGTCTACTGATTGCTACTTTATTCCACATCATTGCGTCGTGCGTCCAGATAGCACTACAACGCGATTACGAGTAGTCTTCGATGCCAGCAGTCGGACTACTAATAATAATTCTCTCAACAATATAGTTCATGTTGGACCTAAACTTCAAATCGACATAATTGATTTAATTACAAAGTTTAGGCTTCACAAAATCGTATTTACAGCAGATATTTGCAAAATGTACCGGCAGATTTTTATTAGGCCCCCCGAAAGGCGTTATCAACATATTTTATGGCGAAACGATCCTAACGAGGCTCTAGTCGAATATGAACTTAATACTGTAACCTACGGAGTTAGTAGCTCTCCGTACTTAGCAATCCGCACCATTCGACAGCTTGCCGAAGATCATGGCTCTGAATATTCGAGTCGTGTGGCGCAAATATTGACAGAAGAAACTTTCACAGATGACATAACAACAGGGTGCTCGTCTCTTAGTGAGGCCAAGCAGTTGAAATCAGATCTCACGGCCTTACTAGCGAAAGGTCACTTTGAACTTCGAAAATGGAGTACAAATACTCCAAGTCTTCTATCTGATGTTCCTCCAGATCATTGTCAAACTTCCAAATCCTTCGATGAATCGGGAAATGAGTTTATCAAAATACTAGGCATCCGGTGGAATCCATCAAATGATATGTTTTCATATTCATTTTCTGACTCTTTCGATGTTCAATTTACGAAAAGATCCATACTGTCAGTAGTTGCTCGAATTTTCGATCCGCTAGGTTGGATTTGTCCTGTAATTTTCGGGGCAAAGTCGCTATTGCAAGATATGTGGCGTTTAAATTTAACTTGGGATGAAGCTATTCCTAAACAGTTAGCCAAACAATGGCACTTAATAGCTGCAAATTTATCGGATTTACAACATATAACTTTGCCTCGGCTAGTGATCCCTCCTAATCCTATCGAAATACATTTGGTAGGATTTTGTGACGGCTCACTAAAGGGTTATGGCTGTTGCGTCTACCTTTGCGTAGTCGTTGACTCGGCAACTACTAACACTTATTTATTAATAGGAAAGTCCAGAGTAGCTCCGTTAAAGCCAACCACCATAAATCGGCTCGAGTTAAGCGCAACGGTGCTTCTAGCGCGAGTCCTAAATCATTTACATAATCTTTTAAATGATAAAATTAAAATAAATTCAGTCCGGGCGTATTCAGATAGCACCACTGCCCTGTCATGGTTAAATACTCAACCTCATCTACTCAAAATGTATGTGGCGAATCGTGTAGTACAAGCCACCGAATTAATTGGTCCACATCAGTGGTATCACGTTTCCACTAATGAAAATCCAGCCGACTGCTGCAGTCGTGGTATATCATGTCTCGAGTTAGCTAACCACCCGCTGTGGTGGAATGGCCCTTCATGGCTACAAGCCTCACATGATGCTTGGCCTTGCAAACAGGTGATGCTTCCTAAAGACGAAATCCCAGAGTTGAAATCTGTAGTTTCCGAGAATCTTCATTCTGCTCAAGACAATAATGTTCTGCTTAATTTAATTTCTAGGTATTCAAATTTAACTAAACTTCAAAGAACTTTAGCTTGGTGGTTTCGTATTATTTCTCATTTCAAAAATAGTAAGTCTAAATTTAATGTTTCCTCGTTAACTAGTTCTGAATTACAGAAGTCTATGAAAGTTCTAGTTAAATTCACTCAAAATTATTATATGAAATCAGAAATTGTTCAAGTGCAAAATAATGTACAATGTATTAAATCGATCCAAAAATTAGCTCCTTTTATCGATGATGAGGGTTTATTGCGAGTGGGGGGACGTATTGATGAAGCGAACTTGGCACCATCAAGGCTACATCCCCTTCTTTTACCTAAATTTTCTCCTTTATCTCTATTGATAGTTGAGTATTTTCATATTAAATATTTACATTGTGGTCCACGTACTTTACAATCGTTGATACAAAGACAGTTTTGGATCATCGGATTAAGATTACTTATTCGTTCCGTACTTGGGAAATGCGTGCGATGTTTTAAGGCCAAACCAAGTTCGATGCAACCTAGCATGGGCAAATTACCTGCTGCTCGTGTCCAGCCGTCCCGATGTTTTCAAACCACGGGGATAGATTTTGGTGGTCCTTTCTTGGTAAAAGAAAGTCGTCGTCGCGGAGCGAAGACCTATAAGGCTTATATGTGCTTATTTATTTGCCTCAACACGAAGGCTGTTCATTTAGAAGCGGTAACGGAATTAAGTTCAGACGCTTTCTTGGCTGCGTTAGACAGATTTATCTCGCGCCGTGGTATATGCCACACAATTATTAGTGACTGCGGAACGAACTTTGTAGGTGCGAATAAGCAACTTAAAGAAGTTTTTGATGAAATTCGCATCTTGTATCCTGACATAGCGGATGGTTTAGCAAACCGTAAAATTACGTGGAAATTTAACCCTCCTGGCGCACCACACTTTGGAGGAATATTCGAAAGTGGTATAAAATCAACAAAGTACCACCTGAAACGTGTTGTTGGTACTCAGATTTTAACATTTGAGGAGTTTGTCACAATTCTAACAAAAATAGAAGCAGTCTTAAATTCTCGACCACTCTGTACCTTATCTACAGACCCTCAAGAATCGGATGTGTTGACGCCGGGACACTTTTTAACAGGAGGTCCGCTAGTTTCTTTGCCCGAAGAAACTCTTAATGAAAATACTTGCCCTCGCACTCGTTGGCAAATGGTAAAAAAAATTACTCAGTGCTTTTGGCGTGTTTGGCAACGTGATTATCTTCACACACTTCAACAAAAGCAAAAGTGGATTAAAAATTCTCCAAATGCGAAAGTTAACGATGTAGTTATTATAAATGATCCAAATCTACCGCCTCTGTTTTGGAAATTAGCAAGAATAGAACAAGTGCATCCGGGTTCTGACAATGTAGTAAGGGTTGTTACTCTCCGAACTGCCAATGGTAAGACGTTGCGCAGACCTGTTGTTAAGGTCTGTCCCTTACCAATAAATTAGTTTTAAGTTATTTTTACTATTGAGCAATCCGATATTATGCATCGCGTTGTTCTAATTTAACTTCTTAGATATAAGATTTTTGCTTAAACTATTAAACATAAAATTATTGTTATTTCGAGCACTGCTTCTGATCCGCGCATTCAAAGCTTCGTGAAACCCTTGTGGCTTTCAAGTGGGGGGAAATGTATAATCATTAAACCGATCCTTCATCAAATCTTCATATCCATTGTGTTTCCTTTACCATTTTGAATTTCGCGCCACGATGGTTTTCATTCGATCACTGTACGTACGCTCTCTGCGAGCCGATCAGTATAGACTAAAAAACAGTACAAAAAAATATGGCTGCCGCGCTCATAGATCTTGCGTGCGTGCCTTGATGTATAATATATTTAAAAAGTGATTGTAAGAAAATAGCTGACTGTTTATGTTCTCAACATCTGCCTGACTTGGAAGATCAAGGACTAAACCAATCTGTAGTGCTGGTGTTGTGATAGCTGGCCGGCCGGCTCTGTGTGCGCCCCGTCGTTGGTGATTCCCACCTTTCCCGCCTATCCAGGTTAGTGTTTATGCCTTTCTTACCTTTGCGAGTCACAGGGTTTCGAGAACATATCAACGGATAAATGCAGAATTTTCTCCTACAAAGATCATACACTTACCATCAGGTGAAATTGAGATCAAACGCGGGCTTAATCTATAAAGGAAATCCTAAAGGATTTGCTTGGCTAGGTGTTCCAGCGTTCATGCAAAAACTACCAGCCAATATCACAGCTCCGGCGGTACTGTGTTCTGGGAATATTTCATGAAGATTCAGTTCCATGCTGGACTGGGAACGAACTCTTCGATGCTAAACTGGGAGCGAAAGAAAAACATAGAATGTGCCAGCTACTTCTCTTCCTGGTCATACTGTAAAAGTCAGTTGTATGGGCGTTTTTCAGGCGATATGCTGAGCTCCTGTCACTTAAATAGTCTCTCTACATAGCTATAATACCTCCAATTTGTCAAATGTGACTTCAGATGGTTTTAAAGCCTCTGGTGTTTTGCCTACCCCATAAAGGATACAGGCAAGAAGTTATGTATGAAGTAATGTATTTATCAGTTCCATTCAAAACCCGTCTGTTGTTTTTTTTCACCTCATCTTCACTGACCATCAAGTAAACAAACTCGAGGTAAAATTTGGGTCAAAAGTAACCCATATTTCCTATTAATATTATAAAAAAATAAAGGCGAGTGGTTGTTTGTAACTCTTTCATGCAAAAACAGGTTAAAGGATCTAGATAAAAATTGGCACAGACTAAGATTGTTGTCTGAATCAATATATTTGACATTTTTTATCCCGATACTCTCACAAGATAACACATATCACAGGTAAAACCGTTTGAAACAGCTTCAAAAAAATAAAAAATGACGTCCAACGTAGTGCATTGAGTGAGAGTTGGCCCTAAACGCTATGCGATTCGTTTTAGAAGCAGCTGGATCTTTGTTATGATTACCGTAAGTGGCAACCCTATTATCCACGGTGCACCTGAAAATGTAAACTATCGAGTTAAGTATAGAGTTATAGAAGAATGTTTATTAAAATAATAATCTAGGTATGCGGATCTTGCTAATAGTGGCACTATTTTTGTTAAATTTGATTGTTATACAATTCTCTATTACAAATTATCTCTCTCCATCATTATAATACCTCCAAACACGTCAAACGTGACATCAGATGGTTTTAAAGCCTCTGTTGTTCTGTCTATGCCATAAGAGATAAAGGCGTGAAGATTCCTATATTTTATATGACTCGATCAACAATAGATGCAGCCGAGGCAATGAATACTTCGCTTTTTCTACTAGCTTTCTTAATTATAGTTTTAAGCTGGTAGTTTTGTTACCTACTGTTTTTGGCATTGACTTGATATATTCAAAACAAACCAAAATGGTTACTTGGTCCAGTTTTTGCAAATTATTTGTTATTTTTTACAAGATTTTTTGTTTTAAAATCGGGGAAGTTTCAAGTAGAAAAGGATACTCATGAGTTAATTTTTCATGTGTACTACAGTAGTACAGTAGCGGGAAAGTCAGTAACTGACTATTAGCAGGTCAAAATCCCTTATTGAGTTTGACCATCTCTTTTGGAACATACATACATTACATTCTTTAGAGTACTGAGGAAAGAATTCCCGAAATTCTCACGGGAACGGGAAAAATTGGACTTTTTAGTTTGTATGAAAAATCTTATTCCTTGAGTGCACGACTGCGATTCTTGGTATAAAGGTTCTTTCCATGGATGTCTGGTTGTATAATAGTAGTGGATATATGGGGGTTCTGGATATTATCTATTCACGCCATCTATTCAATCACAACATCACACCATCCATTCATTCTGTTTATTTAGTCAGTAATCTATTCAGAACACTACATCATACCATCTATTCAATCAGTTGATCTAATTAATATTTTTTATGGCAATAGAGCGACTTAACTGCGTTTAAGGGTACTGTGTAATCTATTCAATCACAACATAACACCATCCATTCATTCTGTTTATTTAGTCAGTAATCTATTCAGAACACTACATCATACCATCTATTCAATCAGTTGATCTAATTAATATTTTTTATGGCAATAGAGCGACTTAACTGCGTTTAAGGGTACTGTGTAATCTATTCAATCACAACATAACACCATCCATTCATTCTGTTTATCTATTCAGTAATCTATTCAAAACACTACATCGTACCACCTATTCAATCAGTTCATCCAGTTAATAATTTTCATGAAAATAGAGCGGCTTCACCATGTTTAAGGGTGCTGTGTATCAATTCTGATTTCGTATGCTACCTGTTATGAGCCTCATTTTCAGATGAATTGAATGCTTTACTACTTATATGCAACTAACCACTGCTTACTAGGATGTCATTTTAAAATGAGAACAAGTTCACTATCATTAATTATAAAAATAATTTAAATCTAACCCTACCAGAGGTTAAAAATAAAACATAGGTAAATCAGTTAACATACATTTTTTATTTTAACACCAGTTATTTACACAGGTAACAACTTCAACGATTATTCAGTAGATACATATAGTGGACGACATTTTTTCCGTAATTTCTTTAATTGATTTATAAATATCATCTAGTAAAATATTTTTCACGACATGTTGTACACATAATTCGGCATCACACGTACAAACTGAACCGGCCAAATGAGAGAATTGGGCAGCGTCATATATTTCAATTCTTATTACTTTCATGCCACGTTTAGGTTTTTTAATGTAAGAAAATGTAGTGAAGTCCTTTTTCTGTTTTTTGCAACTGCTAGGAGTAGCTAGATTCAGTGTTTGAGTATTCCGTATATCCATAGATGAGCCTCGAAAATCATTAGGAAGGAAGTTGAATAATTCACTCTCGCTATCCTGAAATAAAAAATATACATGTAGATAAGTAAGTGAGTTTTTATTTTTTATCTGAATAGATACCAAATCACAAATATTATACTTAATAAAAATAACTGATTAATTACTCACCGACATTATTGATCATTAAGTGTAGTCACTCGTAAATTCTGATTTTTATTGAGGATTTATTTGAAAACTATTAGTTATTTATACCTCACATATTTCGTTTATAAAGTCTTAAATCGAACATGAAATTAGCTAGCATGATTAACATCTGTAATGCAATGCTCGCACACCTTATACGGCTACGCTGCACGTTGTTCACGTTGGTCTACGCTACACCGCTCTTTCTCAGTATCTACCTAAATTATCTATTCTTATTTTAGTAAACGACTTCGTAAAATAAAAAAGGTTTTTCTAATTGATGTCTATTTTCAATTAGATTTTATTCATTCTATCACACCTCACGGTTTGTGGGAACGTAAATAAACAGACATACAGGTAAATTATTACTAGATACTAATAACATGAGCAGGTGCTTACTAAAACATGAATTGATAAATACCGAAAACTATGGCCCTGGTTTCACCCGCATAAGAATCGATCGAAGTCGGTGGGCCAGCGCGAATATCGGTCCATGATACTAATAGCTTTCGAGACAGCTGAAATATTTTTTAAATCGATTCGACATTTTTATATTTATCTATTACGAACAAACAAAACATCGAATCATTCCTTTATATTATTCATTTACTTATTGTACCTATGTTTCCTAATTAGATGTAACCGATGTCTATTAGTGTTCTTAAAATGGACTTTTAACAAAGTCAGCTATTATGCACAAGCAAGTTTGTAATCGGTACGTAACGCACACTATAGTTTTTCTTTCAATATATACTGGATAAATCAGTATGGGATTTCATTAGTGAAAAGCTACTCAATACAAGCAAGCAAACTACAAAGAAGACTCCAGCAACTGTCAATATGTAAGTATTACTATTTCAAATATATTTCTCTATGTATTCATCTATTCTACTTGAACGTATTCTTATTCTTGCTCATTAATGTTGACAGGTCTAGATCCATGCCACAGCTTTTTGACGAGGTGTTTCCTGCGTCGTCGGACAACGAGGAGAAGGTGGTTGAAAAGAAAAAAGTAACTGCAAAAAGGTAAGATACTTTAAAATTATTAGTATAACTATGTGTTTGTGAAAAGCGAGTATTCTTTCTCTCATTAACTTATACACTTTGTTGGGTCAATATTAATAGCTTTTTAATTGTTCACAGGTTACGTTCACCGAGTCCCCGGAGTACGGAGCACAGGGCACCAAAGAAAAAGGCTTCCAAAGAAAGTAGCCATGAAAGAAACGAGGCAGAGAAAAAAGAAAAAAAGTAAGTATTACATTTGTATCTACGATTTTATCTTTCAATTTAATGATTGATGATAATACTTGATACATATAAGTATAAGAAATAGTATAAGTATAAGAACACTAATAGATATTTACAAAATGTTAACAATATTTCTCAATTTATTACCAGATCACAAACAACGGTGCCTGCAGACGAGGAGGTATCAATGAAACCGGCCCCGATACCCCATGGCTCCAAGAAAAAAACACCCTCCATCGCGCCGATAAGACCGGTGAAAACCACGGCTCACGATCTCTTCGGGACGGATAGTGAGGGTGAGGAAGACTCGGAGCCATTACCATCTCCAACACCGCCACCGTTGCAATCTGTATTTGTCAACAGAGTGGCGAGCGGCCTGTCGAAGCAGGTTTTGCCAAACAAGATAGGCAGCCACTACATTGAGGTAAAAGTGTATAGATCCGCGGACATCGAGCATGTTATGCCTATTAATAGATGGCGTCACTCGGTGTCCAACCTGAAGATAAGGACGGACATGGACACCGATGTTTGGCAACATCTTGCCAATCTAGTAATGGCGGCCAGGAAGGAGTTCCGAGGCACGCCTAATATTTTTACCTCTAACTTCAGCATGCAGCTATAGTAAACACTTTTATAATATCAATGTAGTGGGCTGATTTTAATGTTAAGTATTAATGTTAAGTATATAATACCTGATATTGTTATAATATATTGTTAATGTTGCATTTATTTTATTGTTAATATATATTATAAACTTTGAAAATATTTTTTTCTTTACAGTTATCACCGTACACCCTTCTCGAGATCCTACCAATACAAATGAAATAGTTAAATGTGATTATTGTGATATAATATTAATGAGAAATAAGTATCAATATCATTTAAAAACTGAATTACATAAATTGAATTCTTTGATTATGAGCGAGTTTGACAATATTTATATAATTAATACAGCATTTAAGAATCGAGTAATAAGTTATCGTATGAAAGCTGAAAATAAAATTTATTCTATGCCAGAGAATTTTTTATATGACTATGAAACTGATATTTACAAACTTATAGAAATGAACTTACAAAAACACAGATGTCTTAAGATACAATTTGAGTTATACGCATTTTTTTTATTACCAAAAACTCTAGAAAAGCAATTAAAATCATTTAATACGAAATATGAAATTATAACTGATATTATTGAATTGAAAGATATATTTAGAATAAAAATTATTGATGCAATGAAAAGAAAACTTACTGAATTTGAACACTCTGAATCAGGTTGGACATTTTTATCACTCAGTCATTTAGAAATAAATATAAATAAGTATTGTGCTTTGCGTGGAGGTACATATATAAAATTACCTCCTCGTGTATCTAATACTAAAAGCTGTATTAATGTTAAAAATGATGATGACTTCTGTTTCCTTTGGAGTATTTTAGCGGGGCTTTATCCATGTGTCAATAACTCGGATAAATGCAGCTCCTATCCTCATTATTCAAATGTGTTTAATATAAATGGCATGAAATTTCCTCCATCATATCGAGATATAAAGATGTTTGAAAGGAATAACTCAAATATAAGCATAAATGTTTTTGGTTTAGATAAAAATAATGAATATATAACTGGACCTCTGTATTATACTGCTAAAAAAAGAATTAATCATTTTAATTTACTTTTTATCGAAAGAAATGGGAAAGGTCACTACTGTTTAATCAAAAATATTGTAAAATTAGTGCGAAGGCAACTAACAAAGCATAAAGGTGATGTTTATTTGTGTGAATCATGCATACAATGTTTCAGTAGTAAAAAAAAATATGAAACTCATTATTGTTCCAAAGTCCTACAATTACTACCGAAGCCTAATACTTATTTAATGTTTAAACACTTCGAAAGACAACAAAAGGTTCCTTTTATCATATACGCTGATTTTGAGAGTTTATTAGAGAACTATTCAGATGATTCACAGAGCACAAACACTACAAGATATAAGATTCACAAACCTTCATGCTTTGCTTATTATGTTTGTTGTACTTTTGATAGCTCATTAAACAAATTGGTTTCCTATCGAGGCTTAGATGCACCTAAAGAATTTATTGAACATTTAATGGAAGATGTGAAATATATCAATGATTTAATTTCGTTTGTTAAACCAATGACACAATTAAGTAAAACACAGCAAAATGAATATGATTCAAGTGCTCACTGTCATATTTGTAAACATTTATTGTTTGGTGATAAAGTTCGTGATCACGATCACATCACCGGCGAGTATAGAGGCGCAGCTCATTCATATTGCAACCTTAATTATAAAATATGTCCATTTGTACCAGTTGTATTTCATAATTTATCTGGCTATGATTTACATTTGTTTATAGTGGAGCTATCGAAATATGATGGATCAATAAATGTTATTCCAAAAACTAAAGAAAATTACATAACGATCACGAAGTCATTCACAATAAATGAGAACAAATCTTGTGTAAATGTGAAATTCATTGACTCTTTTCAATTTTTAAGTGCAAGTCTAGATAAATTAAGTAAAAGCTTAAATGATGATGATTTTATACACACCTCAAATATTTTTACTTTTCCCAGTCAATTTATATTGATGAGACAGAAAGGCATTTATCCTTATGACTACATGAATAGTTTTTCAAAATATGAGGAAAAATGTTTGCCACCGAAACATAAGTTTTATAACAATTTGACAAAACAGCATATATCTGATAGTGAATATACACATGCACAAAATGTTTGGAAACAATTTGATATAAATGACATGGGTGAATATACCGACTTATATTTGAAATGTGATGTTTTGTTATTGACTGATGTATTCGAAAACTTTAGAACTATAAGTTTACACCACTATAAGCTAGACCCTGCCTATTATGTAACCGCACCAGGGCTAAGTTGGGATGCAATGCTATTTTATACAGATGTCCGATTAGAATTGATACATGATCTCGAAATATATCAAATGTTAGAAAAAGGAGTTCGAGGAGGTTTGGCACAATGTACATTGAGACATGCTCAAGCGAATAATAAATACTTACCAAATTTTGATTGTTCCAAACCATCAAGCTTTCTTATATATCTTGATTCTAATAACCTATATGGATTTGCTATGATGAAAAAAATTCCAATATCAGATTTTAGATTTTTATCGCCCGATGAAATTAACAGTCTGAATATTGAAACTATTTCAGATGACAGTGATTATGGATTTATTCTAGAAGTAGATTTAGAGTATCCTTATCACTTACATGATGCACATTGTGACTTACCCTTTGCTGTTGAAAAACTCATTCCACCAGGTAGTAAATCACAGAAACTAGTTGCAACTCTTTATGATAAAACTTCTTACGTTATACATTATACTTATTTGAAAGAATGTTTAAAACAAGGACTACGGTTAAAAAAAATTCATCGTGTTATTACCTTTAGACAAGAAATTTTTCTAAAAAAATATATAGAATTGAATACAAGTTTGCGTCAGGCCTCAAAAACTGACTTTGAAAAGGATTTTTTCAAATTGCTTAACAATTCAATCTTTGGAAAAACTATAGAGAACAAGAGAAAACAAGTTAATGTAAAACTGGTGACTCAGTGGGAGGATAATAATAATCTTACAAATAAATGTGTTGGTGCTCGAAAACTAATTGCTAAACCAAATTTTAAATCCGTGTCAATATTCTCAGAAAATTTTCTTGCTATTCAGTTAAGTTTAGAAAAAATTACTTTAGATAAACCAATTTATGTGGGATTCACAGTCTTAGAATATGCAAAATTACATATGTATCAATTCCATTTTAATTTTATTAAACAAAAGTATGGAGAAAATGCGAAACTTTGTTACACTGATACTGACAGTCTCTTATATTTAATCAAAACAGATGACGTGTATCAAGATATAAAACATAATATTCGAGAGTTCGATACCAGTAATTTTGAAAAAAATAATCCGTATGAAATCCCTAGAGTTAATAACAAAATACCTGGATTATTCAAAGACGAAATGGGAGGTCAAATAATAACTGAGTTTGTAGGATTAAGAGCCAAACTTTACTTCATAAAGAGCACTAGAGAGGAAATTAAAAAGGCTAAAGGTGTATCTAAGTCTGTCACAAAATATTTGAATCGTAATCATTATTCAGATTGTTTATTATATGACAGTGATTTAAGATCTAAGATGAATATGATTAAGTCTTTGAAACATACTTTGTATTCTCAAGAAGTAGATAAGTTAGTTTTAAATCGAAATGATGATAAACGTCAGATATTACCGAATCAAATTGATACTGTTGCATGGGGGCATTATGCGTACAAATAGCTATTAAATAGAATTAAGAAATAAACATGTACTTATTGTGTAATAAAAATATGTAGACATCCGATTTTTGTTTTTATTTTTTATCTATTAGATCATATACTTACTTCTATACCTACTATAAAATAACAATCATGTGTCAAAGACGATCATTTACTGATAATGAAGCTTAAAAAGCACCCGCTAAGCTTGGATATCAATCTAATTGATATTGAAGAGAGATCACACCCCATACGACATAGTGAATTGTTACCTAATAGTATACGGTGTTTGATTTGCGGGCCATCTAACTGTGGTAAAACTAATGTGATGGTTACTATGTTATTACATAAAAACGGGCTTAAATTCAAAAATCTGTTTTTATATACAAAGACTCCATTTCAAAGTAAATATTGCTATCTTAAAGAAGTGCTTTCAAATATTTCTGAAGTCAAATATAAAGTATTCAGTGATAACAGTAAAGTCCCGCATCCAAATGATGTGTTACCAAACACAATCATAATTTTTGATGATGTGGTTTGTGAAAATCAGGCTAACATTCGTAATTATTTTGCTATGGGAAGACATAGTCAAGTTGATTGCTTTTATCTATCACAAACATATTCAAAAGTTCCAAAACAGCTGATTCGTGATAATGCAAATTTATTATTACTCTTCAAACAAGACGAAGTGAACTTGAAGCATGTATACAATGAGCATGTCAATTCGGATATGTCATGGAATGAATTTAGAGAAATTTGTCAAAATGTTTGGCAGGAAAGGCACAATTTTTTAGCTATAAATAAAGACTCTGAATTGAATAAAGGTCGATATAGAAAAAATCTAGACACCTTTATATACTTATCATAAAATCGAATGTTATCATTTATGATAGACAAGTGAGAGAGATAAGACAAAAATGAGTCTCAGTATTAAAGAACAGATAGTTATGTCATCAGACATAATTAAAAATAAACTTAAACAATTAAAAGATGTTGAAGATAGAAACAACTATGAACTGGATAAAATATTTAAACCAGTTACCAAACCTTTAGCACAAATGATAGAATCAAATCAAAGTAATGTGAACTGTGATTTTAATGTGAGTGCTATACGAGTGCCGGTCAAATTAGATGACGCAATAACCTCTACACCATCAAGAGTGCATAAAGAATCATTGAATGATGATTCAAATTTAGAGCATTTCACTTCAGGCGTAGAATACTATAATGATGCAGATAATATTGATAAGCAAAACATATCTATAACAAAAAAATATCTTAATAGTCTCTATGATATAAATATTCCTTTTGGAGTTCGTAAAGTAGGTGATCAGTTAATGATGGGTAATTTTCCAGTTAAGATAATTGCTTCTGTCGATGGTGACATGGAACCATGTAGATTGAAGATTGGTAATGATGAATATCAATTGACTCAAGGGCTTAAAGAAGTATTATTATATAAAAAACCAAATCTAGAATTAGTAACTGAAAACGATAAAAAGGCTTATAAAAACATTTTGATGAAAACAAATGCTCATAAGCGTGACTACGATGATAAAGGTCAGTTAAAAGGTGACAAAGGTGATAAATATAAACAAATTATTAAACCAATGTTCATAGCATCAGAAGATGAAAGTGGTAAAAAAGTTGGTGGTAACATAAATGTTTTAAAAAAATATAGAAAAAATACTGATTTCATTTATTGGGATGATCCTAACGAGTTAGTTGAAAGATTGAAACTTCTTATTGCTTCCAAACAAGCTGGAAATACCAATCAAGACAATGAAATTATATCAATCATAGAAGAACTACAAGAAGCAAATATAATAAAATCATAAAAAGCATAGTGTTATTAAAATTTTTTTAGTTGTTAAATGGTTGTGAATGACGAAACAAGCTAAAAATGAGTAAAGAAGATGTAGTTAACGAAATACATAAAAATGCAAGAGTAAATTTTCCTCGCAGAAGTGTTCTACTCAAAGATATAGATGATCTTTGGCAAGCTGATTTAATAGATATGCAAAATATATCGAGTATGAATTCGAATTATAATTTTATACTTATTGTGATTGATTGTTTTTCAAAATATGTTTGGGTCCACCCGCTAAAAAATAAAACTAAAGATTCTGTTACCAAAGCTTTTCAATCAATTTTGCATGAAGGTAGAGTCCCTATGAATTTACAGACTGATTGGGGTAAGGAATTTTATAATAAAAATTTTAATCAAATAATGCAGATGCATTCAATAAATCATTATTCAACATATTCCATTAAAAAAGCTTCGATAGTAGAACGAGTTATACGTACTATAAAAAACAAACTTTACAAAAAGTTTAGTTTGAAGGGTAACTTTAAATGGATTGATGGAACTCTAGACCATGTTGTGAATGATTACAATCATACCAAGCATACTACTATTCAGATGTGTCCAGCGAAAATAAATAGACATACAAAGCACATTGCTATGCAAAGATACATCATACTGAATAAACGAAAACTTAAAAGAAAATGTACTTTCGTTGTTGGTGATGTAGTACGAATAAGTAAACATAAAGCAATTTTTGAGAAAGGATTCACTCCAAATTGGTCGACTGAGTTATTTAAAATAATCATGGTTCAGAATACCAATCCACCCACTTATGTTCTAGAAGACTTGCGAAAAAATAAAGTTCTAGGAGCGTTTTATGCTCAAGAGCTTCAGAAAACCAAAAATCCTGACATCTATTTAGTAGAAAAAGTTCTTAAGAAAAAGGGAGATAAAGTTTATGTTAAATGGTTAGGATTGCCTGCTCAGGACAATAGTTGGATAAGCAAAACCAATATATTATAAATTACATTTGAAGTTTTACCATTCTTCGTTTACCTATGGAAGGAAAAGGTCTTGTGAATAGTATTATAAATCATCTACCAATCGAGTTACATCTCCCAGGCTATAACTACTGTGGGCCAGGAACAAGATTACGTGAGCGACTTATCAGAGGTGACAAAGGTGTGAATGAACTTGATGAGTATTGTAAACAACACGATATTGCATATATGAATACAAAAAACCTACAAGCCAGACACGCTGCAGATAGAATCTTAATGAAAATGGCGAAGAAAAGAACAGCCTCATCCCAAGCGAGTGTAGGAGAAAAGCTTGCAGCAAATCTTGTTAATAAAACAATGTTGATGAAACTTTCGAATGGATCGGGACTTAAAAAAAGTTTTAAAAATGTTGTTGCCTATGCAAAAAGAAATATTCGTCTAGCTAAACCAAAATGTAAAAAGCTAGCAATAGATTTAGCGTTTGCTGCTATTAAAGATCTTGCTTCTGATTCCGGGCTGAAAATTCCGCGTGTGATACCATTACCAAAAACCGGAGGATTCTTGCCACTGATACCAATCATTACTGGATTAACCGCTGCTGGTGCTCTTGCTAAAAAAACATCTGCTATAGCACGAATGATAAAAACGTTTCAAACTGCACAGAAAACATGGAATGTGATGAAAAAACTCAATCAAAGTTTTGACCCAGTACATTTAGGGGAAGGGTTGCAGCTCAAACCGTACAAGAGTGGTTTAGGTATTTATGCTTTATCAAAAAACTGAATAAACAGCTACCTGATCGTCCTCTTACCAATATTGATATAATGAGATATTCAAAAAATATCCCGTATTTTCGAGGGGTCTTCATGAGAGATCAATTACCTCAGCACCCTCGCAAAATCGAATGTGGTATAATTAATTTGGATAGCTCTAAAAATCAAGGCACGCATTGGGTAGCTTATGTGAAAAAAAATGACTATGTTGAATACTTTGATAGTTACGGTGATCTTAAACCACCGACAGAATTTATTAAATATGTAGGGGGTAAAATTCAGTATAACTATGTAAATTATCAGGGTAGTCATCCTTATAACTGCGGTCATCTATGCCTTAAATATCTTGAAAATTGTATGATTTAATAAGAAATAAATTGTACGATTGAATCAAAAAATATCAGTGTCAGTTAATTCTTTGAATTGAAAAGAAGCATTTATTGGTGCTAACAACATAAAATTGTAATAAAATAATGATTGATTTCAATATTAAAAGAAGAAAGAAAAGCATCGGTAAGCCGATAAAAATTAATAGTTCAAATCACGACTCGAGTAAAAACACACGCGTTGTACCAGCTCTGAGTGAGATTAATAAAGAATTTTTAAGAAATTTGGGATTTAAACTATGAGTATGTTGCAAATTAATGAAGCACCGCATTTTGATAACTCTATTGAGAGTTACGAAGTGCATTCCTATACTCCATATACTAATAGCTTTAAAGAAAACGATGAAATCCGAATACCTATTAATCAACAAGACATTTATTTACTACCTGCGAGCAGTTCCATTTACATTGAAGGATTTATAGAAGTTTATACGAAGGATACCGCAGGAAAACTTACGAAAAAAGTGTGTCAATTTAACAATAACCCTATACCGTTTCTTTTTCATGATATAAGGTATGAGTTAAATGGAGTAGAAATTGATCGTCTTAGACATGTTGGTATTACTTCTACAATCAAATCTTATGTCTCGATGAATGAGGGAGAAAGTAAACAGGCTGCTCTGTGGGGATGGAACTTGAGAGGATCAAAATCTGTTAATGGTTTTTTTAATGTAATATTACCGCTGAGTAAACTATTAGGATTTGCTGAAGACTATAACAAAATCATATTGAATTGTAAACATGAATTAATTCTAACGAGATGTAAATCTAATGCTGATGCTCTTGTACTTGATGGTAATAATGATCACGTGTTAGTTAATATCGAGAGAATTCAATGGCGTGTACCACATATTAAAGTATCTGATCGAGAAAGATTACTACTCTTGAAACAATTAGAAAAAGATAAGCCAATACAAATGGCATTTCGAAACTGGGACACATATGAATATCCGCTTTTACCTAGAACAAAGAAGCATTCGTGGTCAATAAAGACTACCTCCCAACTCGAGAAACCTAGATTTGTAATATTCGGGCTTCAAACAGCGGACCAAAACTTAAAGAATAGAAATTGTTCTTTTTTTAATCATTGTAATTTATCTAATGTTTCATTATATCTGAATTCACAAACATATCCTTATGATGCCCTTAAACTTGATTTTGATAACGATAAATATCATATATTATATGAAATGTACATCAAATTCCGTCAGTCTTATTACAATGCTCCAGTTGATCCGTTGCTTAATATAATTGATTTTAAAGAAAAGGCACCTTTGTTTGTAATAGACTGTTCAAGACAAAATGAGACATTAAAAACTGGTCCAGTTGATGTAAGACTAGAAATAGAGAGCACTAAAGATTTTCCTGACAAAACGAGTGCATTTTGTCTTATCATCAACGATCGCATAATAGAATATAAACCTCTCAGTAGTATTGTTCGCAAGATATCATGAAGTTAATAGTTGATGTTCAAGGTTTTAAAAACGAATTAAATCAGTTCATTCCTAAAGAAATAGCTATCCTGAATAATAGAGGAATACAGAGTTTTTTAATAAGACCACCATGCGCTTTCTATGATTTAAGTTTAAAGGAAATGAGGCAAGTAGGCTGGATCGAGAGAAATAGAAATATTTATTGGAAGGAAGGATTTATTTGTTTTTCAAAATATGAGCCACTGATTTCACCTCTACTTGAAAACAACTGTATTTATGTAAAAGGTGAAGAAAAAGCAAAATGGATTAAAGAAATGTTTGTCAATTATCATGTAAATGTGATAAACTTAGAAAATTTTAAGTGTCCTAATTTTTATACCCTATATGAGCTTTACAGCAAATGTAATGATGTCTATAGATGTATCTATCATAAGAATATTTGTGCCTTAAAAAATGTAATCTGTTTAAGTAAGTGGTGTACTGATAATAAAATTATATACTAACTTAATTATGTTTTATTTTCAACCAAATGTAGATTAAGACTAAAATTATTATAAAAATAATGATGGTAGTGAACTGTTCTCATCTCAAAGTTCGGAAATCGAATTTACTGACTAGATGAACAGATCTTAACATCATTGAACGGAATTTTATAAACAGATTGAATAGATGCTATGAATAGATAATATCCGACCCAAACAGGTTGAACAGATCGTCCCATAGGTGAATGGACTAGATAAACAGATTGAATATATGGTATGAGCAGATCGTCACATCGGTGAATGGAGTAGATAAACAGATTGAATGGATGGTATGAATAGATAATATCCGAACCCCATCAGATTGAACCGATCGTGAAATCATTGAACGGACTAGATAAACAGAATGAATGGATGGTATGAATAGATAATATCCGAACCCCATCAGATTGAACCGATCGTGAAATCATTGAACGGACTAGATAAACAGAATGAATGGATGGTGTGATGTTGTGATTGAATAGATGGCGTGAATAGATAATATCCAGAACCCCCATATATCCACTACTTATAATGAAAGCAGTTTCTGAAATTCTTACAAGGAAAGTAGTTTAGCGCGTACGAAGTTGCGGGAAAAAGCTCGTAAGTAAATCCCCATAAAAACACTAACTTACATGGCCCCAAACTAAGCTAGCTTGTGATATTGGATACCAGGCCTGGAGAATTTTTTTAATGCATCCGAGCGGGAATCGAACCCGCGGCTTTACGAGTTACACACAAGCTCTAGTCTTTTTGTAAGTACTAATTTTAAAAAAATATTAACGCAGACGAACATCAAAGAAATAGGATGGGTACATAATACAATATGGCAAATGATTTGATTTGATTTGATAAGCAAATATTAACATTCGTATTTATTTGATAAAATAAACCTTTTAGTCCATAGAAAAAACAGCACCATTCCTAGTTTATTGTATGAATTTTGAACTCCAAATTTCGAATTGATGAAACAAACATTCGATGCGTAAAACGAGACGTTTAATTAGCGAACTGCAACTCATTAGGCTTTATTGATATGACATATTACCGTTCCAAATTCAAACTCATGTCATTGATGAAGTGTTATTCCATGCGCTTCAGTGAGTGTTGAATTTAGAATCCATAATGAAATGACAATTGCTTCCGTTGCACATTATTTCGTATGGTAACATTTACTTTTTAATTAATACACAGTCGTTGAACCTTCACGCTCTTTGGCTTACATTATAATGGTTTCAAGGTAATCGTTTGCTGAGAAAGAAGTATTTTAAGAAGTAAGTATAATTGTGGAAAAGTATTTTCTTTGTTTTCATTTGGATTTGCATAGGTATTTTTGCGTGTTAGGAACAATCAGCTCCGTATATCGTGAAAATAAAAACGATTTGATTGCGGTTAATTGAACATTACTTTTCCATTTTATATTGCTTAAACGCAGAAAACATTACATTACGTTGTAATTTCTTGATTAGGTAAAGCCGAGTCAAGAAAACTCAAGAATAAGGCTTCCAAGAACAAAAATATATAATAATGTATTTTTGTTATTAAGTATATTTGATATCAACATAAGCCATATATTCGTTTTAATTATTCGTATTAATTACCTTTGATGTAAATAAGTTTGATAAGATATTGTACACCGAGACTTGTACTCGTTCTAAAAGATTATTTTCAAAAAGATTTCCAAAGAAAAAGTATGGATTCGGGGATTTTGAAGGAATAAGTAAAAGTAGGATAACTACTTACTTATTATACTTATTTGTATAAAACATATTTCACTAATCTTACTATTCATATAAATTAGAAAGTTTGGACGGATGTGCCTATGTATGGATGGATGTTTGTTTCTCAATCAAGGCAGAACAGCACTACAGATTTAGATGAAATTTGGCATTAGAATAGTTTACAGTCTGGAATAGTACGGCTATATGCTTTTTATCCCGATATTCCCGCGGGATTCAAAATTCCAGGGGTAAAATCACGCAAAACAGCTAGTTCTTTATAGATTCGACTTTTACTGTGGTTAAAACAGAGAATTAAAATCGACTCATTCAAATTACAGATTAAAATCCGTCTGGGGCTGCCATTGAATGAATTCGTTTTGTAGTTTTATATTGAAATTTAAAATATTGATGGCAGCCCTCGACGGATTTTCTTGCTCTTCTTATAAAGTTCATAGGGAGTTGAATACCTATGTTAGTGCGACATCTACATCTTCGAGAACCGAATAGGTAAGCGTAGGGAAGTGCTTTGAAAAAGAATAGTATGTTGTTCATAATATGACCGACTCTGTGTGAGATCAAGTGAACTTTTAAAAAAGCTTTTCACGTTAATTATCTCTCGTCACATAAATCATTTCAGTCGGGGGATTTTAAATTATTTTATTCTTTTTCAATCACTTTTTAACCGTCGCGTCGTGAGTTTTTCAAAATTTTTATTTTGTTTTTTATTTCAAACTTTTTAAAGAGCATAATATAGGTACCATACATTACAATACACAACAACAAACCCATGTAGTTTATTTAAATACATAGTGAAGTGGTTGTTATTACAAACAAATGTTTACTGCAGCGCCCCCTGATGAGTTGTTACCGTTAAACCTATTTAAAAACATTATACCAATCAAATCCAAAGCGATAATTGAAAACGGCATTCAAATCGGACCAATGGTGTGCAAACAAATATTTACTGCAGCGCCTCCTGGTGAGTTGTTACGGTATCTCAGAACATGCGCTAATCAAATCCAAAGCGATCACTGAAAACAGCATTTAAATCGGACCAATGGTTTTGCAGATAAACGGTAACATTGGCTTTTAAAACTAATGTTTACTGCAGCGCCCCCTGGTGAGTTGTTACCGCTACACCTATCTAAGAACATGCACCAATCAAATCCAAAGCAATCACTTTAAACAGCATTTAAATCGGACCAATGGTTTTGCAGATAAACGGTAACATTGGCTTTTACAAACAAATGTTTACTGCAGCGTCCCCTGGTGAGTTGTTACCGCTACACCTAACTAAGAACATGCACCAATAAAATCCAAAGCGATTACTGAAAACCGCATTAAAATCGGACCAGTGGTTCTGGAGATAAATGGTAACATTGGTTTGCACAAACACCCTCTCACCCTAAACGCATATACCGTCTCCGTTCCGTCGTGGGTAAAAAAAAGGAAAACCAATACATACATAACGTAACGGTAGGCCGAACACCAGAGGTTACAAGACCATCTGATGTCACGTTTGACAAATTTGGAGGTATTATAAAGAAGTAAAGAGACTATTATAGTGACAGGGGGTCAGCCTATCGCCCACAAAAACGCCTTTAAACCTCTGCCCTTAACTGACTTTTACAGTATGCCCGGGAAGAGAAGCAGCTGGCACATTCTCCGTCTTTCTTTCGCTCCCAGTCCAGCATGGAAACCTTCAAAATTCCGGTCTAATTACCACTAAACATGCATAGGTAATAGCATAATAAATAGGTTGACATGGATTGTCTCAGCCTCGCCTAGTACATCGCAGGAAGCTGCAACAATGCGTGTAGACCTCAGCCTACAGAATGTGAGCTGGATGTTCCGTCGCAGTAGCGGCGGCGCGTTGTTCATGGGGGGCCTAAGATAACGCTTTCATACGCATCCATCCAAACTTACACATTTATATTATTAGTAAGATAGTATTATGAATACAATGTGAATAGACATGAATTTGCAAAGCCCCGCCTCGTACGTAGGTACATCGCAGGAAGCTTCTCACGTAATTGCGTAATAGTATATTATGTAACAAGTGAGCGAAGTTGCTAATTACAGTCGAGCCTGTGATTTGAGCCCGAGCCGCAGGCGAGGGCTTAATAATGAGCCGAGACTGTAATTAGCAACGCTCACGAGTTACATACGACGTTTTTCAACACACTTGTGAGTAAAAGACAGACATACGAGCTCATAAAATAACAAATACATTTGATAACAAAGCTGTGAATTGTGATTGAAAAATGGCGCCGAACCTCGCGCATGCGCGTAGGTTTTTTTTTTCTGCCAAATGTGTCAATGTCTGTATAGCATATACAGCCTATTTTAAGTGAAAATGTTTAATTTGGAGTGGTAAATGCAAATATTTTAATATTTTATAACAAATTATTGTAAATTGTGAATAATTTGTTTGATATACAAATTTGTTTTACTAATATAAGGCGCAAACATCTAAAAATGTATATGGATTTGAAGTGGTATAAAACCTCTTTGTTGTTTCTGAAAATATTTAATGTATAACCCGGACCAATAAAATATGCTCTGTTTACTCGCATGTAATTTGCACAAAGGTACAATTCAACTTTGTAGGATTCATTATATTATGCACTAGGGTATAATATATTATTGCACGCGTGACTTATAGCCCAGTTTATAGTTCTAAATTCAATAGAATAACGCTCACTTTACGAGCAAGTGTGTTGAAAAAATATATATTTCTCTAGGCGTAAGAATACGTCTAGTCAGAAGACTGTTCTGACTACCAATTGTGTGTTTGATACGAAATAATATAGATTCGGTGATTGTGCTAACGTATGTAAAACTTATTGGAATGCGCACCAATTAAAATACTCGTAGCTATGGGCTTAGAATATTTTTCCATACCTATCTCCTAAAGTGCACAAATTTTAAATTCAATGTTTATTCTCACAGTGACAATTATTCGATTGCATTCAGTATAAAATATTTCAACATACTTCGTTCTGGGACAGATTGGAAAGAACTATCGTAGAAATTATTTGTTTAATTGAAAATGCATAACTTTTATTAGCAATAGCCAAATAAAAATTTAAGATACACTTTACATAAATTGATTGGCACTGTACAATTTATTAAATAAACATCACTGGATAAAAAATCAATAATAAAAACATTAAAAGAAATTAGATGTATTAAATAACTAAAAATTGAAGTAAATCTTATAAAATTATAATCATGTAGGTACCTAATAAAAATACCTCCTTCAAAACAAGAAGCGTCATTTTAGCTGCTCTCAAATCTCTTGATTCTGATGGACATTTTGAGGAGTTCAGACATACATACCCGACGGTGCATAGCTTGCGAGCTGCACGTAACTCTTCACATATTTTGTAATGCTACGAGCTATTATTTCAATAATTGGATTATTTCATTTCGTATGCGAAATTAAATAAAACACCTTTTTAACCGGATTTATCGTGAAAACTTAAGACTCTCCCTATCTGTGGTCGCCCTTTGGGGCGTCACTGTAGGGTCATTCTCTTAAGTTTTCGCGATTCATACTATTAAATAAAACACTTTTTAACCGGATTTATCGCGTATATTTACATTTTAAATTTTGACTCGACGTTTCGGTGTCTTTGCAGACCCCGTGGTCACGAGCGACGATAAATCCGGTTAAGAAGTGTTTTATTTAAGGGTGTCATTCCCACTTCCGGTTTGCGTTCGCTCCCGAACGGTCGTGTCTGCGGCCACTCCCGAGTGTTCGTATTGCGCTGCCCTTGTTCCCTCCCCCGCACTCGTGCGGGTAAGGTCCCAAGTTAAGCTCTTTCGGAAAGTTTTCTCTTGTGGAGGCTGTGTGGTTAATTCAATTCATCTGCCCTTTTCAGGGCGGACCCGACTGCTGCCGGCCGAAGCATCGCTGGTCAGGTGGATACGTAACCGTGACAACTAAGCCTGATCGTCCGCCGTCCACCGGCAATAGGTCCGTGTTAGGTTGATCCTTTTTTTCAGCGCAGTTTGTGCAGCCGTCTCGCCGTTCACCGGCACGTAGTTCCGTCTTGTTTCGATAGACTCCTTTCTCTCAGCCTAGCATAATGCAGCGTCACTCCATGCATAATTGCACCGATATCCTTGCTGACTTCCATAAGGAAAATAAAAGAAGATAAGTCCTTCAGGAATGGTATGACAAATACTACCCTAAGATTAAAGAATTGGAGGCGGAACTAGCCGCTTGTCCCTCACCTTCAGAATTCAATCAGTTGTCCTCAGATTTCAGTCAGTTGTCTTCTGATTTCAGTCAGTTGTCCAGCGAAAAACAATCACTTTCATGCAGCCGAGAAGGAAGCCCTTCTCGCTCAAATCGAGTCCTTGCGAGAGCAATTGTCCGCTCGTCCTCAGGTCGCCTCCTCTTCACAGGGGTTTCAAACCGAATCTCCGGCGTCTCCAGACCCATCCGAGTACGTCGATCCCCTTTCAGACTACATGTCGGTAGATTCCACTGCATGCAAACGGAAAACTACCCCGCCAGGTAGCGATTCCGACTCCGCTCCTTTAGTTCCAGAATCTCCTGCTCCGTTCACCGAGGTTCGCAAAAAGTCCAAGTCTAAGAAGAAGAAGCAAGATGCTTCTTCGACTTTTTCACCATCCGTTTCAGCTGCTCCAGCTGCTGTTTCTGCTCCGCAAAATGTCGCACCGGCGTCTGCTTCTGCGCTTTTTGTTTCAGCGATCCCGGCGTCACAGCCTGCGTCGCAATCAGATTCGGCTCCGCTGAAAGTCAAGTCTCCGCCCCCCGTCTTTCTACGGGACAAGAGCCGCTGGACTGAGGTCTCAGCTCTCTGCGGTAGGCACAATCCTAAAATCCAGTATAGTAAAGCACCCAACGTGGGTGACTCTATTAAGGTCGTTGTCAATTCCATTTCCGATTTCAGGAATCTTACTCGGCTTCTTGCGGATCAAAAGCTCGAGTACCACACTTACGCCCTCCCTTACGGCACTAATCTTACGAGGAGCGTAAGATTAGTGCCGTCCCCAGGAATGTGCCGTTAGAGCTCTCGAACGAGCAAATCCAAGAGGACTTGTCTTCTCAAGGCTTCCCCGTCGAATCTGTGCACAAAATGCACAGCCGCCGAGGCAAGCAGTTCCCACTTGCGCTAGTAATCCTAGCGAATAGCCCGCAAGGGCAGTCCATTTTCAGAGGCAAGCCCACCGTGTGCGGTCTCTCCAACATCCGCGTCGAAACTCCACACAAGCGTGGTTTCCCAGGTCAGTGCCACCGCTGCCAATTGTATGGTCATGCGGCGGCAAACTGTTTTGCTTCCCCTAGGTGCGTCAAGTGCCTAGATCCGCATGGGACTAAGGAGTGCTCTCGCACTCCCGAATCGCCCACCGCTCCGTCCTGCGTCTTGTGCGGCCAGTCAGGCCACACAGCAAACTTTCGCGGCTGCCCTAAGGCACCACGTGCTGCCAGGGCTACCGTGAAGCCCATCGAGAACTGGAGAGAGCGACCGCAGCCTAGCTCGGACGCCCCTCCAGTAAGTTCAAAGGCCCCTAAGGCCTTGACTTCTATCGTTCCAGGTCAGCGCAGCCGGGTCGCGACTCAATCGCAACCGGCCGCCAAATCGGCTTCCCAGTGCCAGAATGCAAAAGGTTCTCAAGACCGCATGGCGTTCTGGATCCAGCTCGCTCCCATCGGCGAGATCCTGACTTTCGGCGCCGCTCTCGACGCCAGCCCAGAGGGTTTCAACGGTGCTCTTCCGGTCCTAACCAAGTTCGCTCCCCTTATCAGGAAACTCCAGCAAGCTCAACGTTTCTAAACGTAGTCCTTCTTTCCAGCATTCCTATCTCAGAGTGAGTCTGATTACTCTAGATAATCTCTTAGTTTCAGCTTTGTCATTTCTGCTAGTCTTAGCATCTGAATTTCTCGCTTTCAGTTCCTTTTGGTGGCAGCCGTCCGGATGCCGCTCACTGCGCAGCCTCTCTCTCCAATTGGCTGTCGCTCCGATAAATGATCAATAACCTGAATCAAGGTAGGTCGAAAAGGGGGATGTTTAGTGGGTATGCTCGGCTTCACTGAGTGAGTCTCCACACTGTCTGGGCATTCTATTCTCCGTTAGCCACTACGGTTAACAGCTTATAGAATGCCCATTCGTCCGTAATAGGATTCATCCTCCTCCCGCTAAAGCTTGCTTTACTGGTTAAAGCTTGTTTTAGGGGGTGCCAAAACTTTCTGTGGCGGAAAAACAAAAAAAAAAGGGTGTCATTCTTTGGCAGGAAAAAAAAAGAAAAAGGAAGAATATTCTGTATGCGACATTTTATAGGCATGTTTAAATTTAACTATCTCTAAACTTAGTCTTCTTTCTAGGAAATAATTTCGTAAAAGGCAGTTGGAGCCCTGCTTAGTTTCAGACAAAATTAGCTCCACCGCTTCTGGGTAAGAATATCGAGGCAACTTATCTGAGAGATTTCCGCTTGGTCCCTTCAAGGTTATCCCCCTAACTAACGATCTCCTTTATTTAAAGTAATCCTAATATTACTCATATCCACTTCATGATAGATTTTCCTGGCTACTATTTTTATAAGTAGTCCTGGTTCTTTCAAGTGTCAAAGGAATAAGTTTCATGGTTTCTCATGGTTGGACACATTGTACCTCGTCTTCATGATTACTTGCCAACAGGAAAGATGAATGACAAACGTCCAATTCGTTTATGAAAAAAATTGTCACCAAAAACGTTGAGCTAAAATGTAAATAGTAGGTACATTCCTGCAGCGGCCGGCAAGGGAGGCATTGATGGACGAACGAGTGAATGTGGGCGGACGCGAAGCCGAGCCACATACGTAAGTCCATCAATGCCTAGTTGCGGCCAACGCTTGTATAGTACTTTTCTCAAATAAATGACGAAGTTGACGAACAACGAAAAACAGTAGTTTTTTACGCGTTAAAGTATTTTCTTTTCTATTTTTTGTGCAAGCCAGTTCGAAATTTAAATTAAACCTTTGATAAGTTACCTCTTTGGTCGCCATGTTGCGGAGAAGAAGATTGTTCCATTTTTAAATTACACGACAAATATGATTTTACATAGTTATTCATTTGTCCGCTAAACATGACAAATATGGATTTTCATACAACTATTGCCAGCCGCTGCACGACCAGTGCAGCAAGTTCGATTTATCTCGAAGAAGGTTGTCAAAATAATGCTCAAATTTCCAAGCATGTTTGAGAAAATATAACTAAATGCGATTAGATCAGTTTAAAATTTCTTTGAATGCACAATTCCACTATGCACATCACTCTAATAATTTTGTTGATGATAATGAAAAGGCGACATCGATTTAAAAGTTCTGAATTCGAAATAATGTTAAACAGGAAGATAACCTTTTATTAATCAACACCCTTTAATGCAACTGAAATTTCGTCCAGTAACCGAAAGACAGATATCGAATTAACAAAATAGAAAAGTTAGTAGGAAGTATACTTATGGATACAAATATCTTACTATTTATTTACTTCATACAGATGCAGTCTGATAAAACATTTCCTTCATAAGTAGAAAATTATTGAAAATACCTACCATACATGTCAATTGTTTACCCGCGTATACTCTTTTCCCTTAAAATATATGAAAAACGCTTACAACATAAGTAGCAATTAAATTATTACTTTAAATTTAATTTCACTGAGACTTGTAACAAATTCCCTTCCTACATTTCCTTTAATTTCCTGCCATTACGACGTAGTCACTTAGCTATACAGGTATTTCATAGACAAACCTAGACTTGAAGTGTTTGCTAAGATCATACTGCCCGCATATTCATTTGGCTAATTGTTCTGTCAGTAGCCAGAGCTTCTATTACAATTTGCAATGGCTGTCTGAATGTCTGATGAGCTTTCAAGTGTTGTAACTGCCGTGTGCAACCTTAAAATAGACAACGAAAAGTTTATTGATTTTGGAAATTGGACGGAAAATGCTCGTTGGCGGAAATAGATTCGCTAGCGTTCTAGTAATGTCTCAATTATTGGAGTTTTCTTTTTATTGGGTTTCCAATAAAAAGAAAACCAATTGCACGCAAATTGCCAAAAAAAAGGTGGTCTGTTTGTCACACTTAATTTTAATTGATGCAGATAACTTAGGATTGTCTTCTAAGATAAAACAACTCAGTTATCGCAAATATTTAAAAATATAGTTGTGATCTTTAGATTTCTCAAGTGACAATATGTATTAAATAAAACACTTTTCAATTAATCACTTATAATTATATTTTTCATTGTAACTCGACAGAAGTGTTGTACAAATTCTCTGAAAAAGCTCTGAAATAATATTTATCCTTATTGTGATTTTGTTTTCCGGTTATTACTACTAATAATTGTTTCATTAATAACATTTTATTCCCAGACTAAATTAACATTAATTTTTCAATCAAAAATTTAGGCTTATTGTTTCCTACTGTAAATTGATTTAAAGCGCTAGTTTGTAGATTGACCTGTCACAACCAGTCCCAATAGAACTGTTAGCGTAATAGAATAAGTGATTGATTGGTAGATCCTACCCAGTAAATTGTTCTATTAGTTTGATGGTACAATTTCTTGAATGCATTGACTTTGTTATTGTAATTATCAACTAGTTGTGGGAAACTTAGTTTCGTACCGTTTAAATAAAATAAAGGTCCTGGAACTTTTAAGCGTCGAGTGTCATAAGGGAATATGAAAAAACATTTATTCTGAACACTATATTTATCTAACTAGCTGCTGCCCGCGACGTCGTCTGCGTGAACGCTATGCAGCACCAAACGCACCTACGATTATAACACTGCTAGCGTGATAATATGTAGCCTATATGTTGACCCGACTTCTTAACTATCTTCATGCCAAATTTGAAGTAAATCCATGCAGTACTTTTTGAGTTTATCCCGGAAAGACAAACAGACAAACAGACAAACAGACAAAAATTCTAAAAACTATATTTTTTGTTTCTGTTTCGATTGTAGATCATACCCCAAGTATTCTTTTAAAAAAATATTCAATGTACAGTTTTGACTTTCCTACCATTTTATTATATGTATAGATTACGATCTTTCTCTGCTTCCTGAGCTAGGTATTCCTGTATTACAGAAGTCAGAATACCAGAACAAATAGCTTTCCTAATGCCCCTGTCCTTTCCAATATAATATAATATAATAGCCTTACATAATAAAAGATTTATAGACTGTCATTGGTTAAAAACAATACATCCAGATAAAATCAGAGTTAGTCATTTGTCTCGTTTATAAATACTGCATCCAACTCTAGATGATCATTCCATACTACTTAAAATATTTTCAAAGAACTAAAACAAGAATCACAAGATTTATGACTCTTTTTTAGGCAATCAGTCTTCTACACAAAAATTGTTTGTTTATTTTATTTTCAGTTTTTAAACGCCCCAATTAGATACACAATGACAAATGAGGCCTTTTTAAGAGGGTACTTAGGGAGTCATGTTTTACTTGCACGAAGCGTTTGAGTAATGGCGTGGTTCAGAAATAACTTTGATTTGTTCGGTTCAATGTGAATCACTTTAGGGTTACCGATTCGATTCCGATTACAACCTGAGTAAAAATTACAGACGAGAAATGAATTTCACTATAGGTATGTAACTTATTAAGCTTTGAAAACATAAGAAAAACTTGCATATTAGCACTTTTATCAGGTTAATGGAAACTAAGATTAAAATGTAAGAAATAAATAAATTAAAACTGATAACAAATTTTACCTGCTACTCAAGTTTTATCTACATTTTACCTGATGATATGACCGACAACGATCTTCGGTCCACCTTGCGGGAAGATCGAAGATAATGCACGGGTTAAGGAGTTTTTTCCACCTTTTTCTTTTCTTTAAAAAAGCCAGCACTAATCTTAAGCAAGATCGCTAAGATAGAACTAATACTACCTACTACGTTTTTGACAACCGATGCGGAGTCGTCGATGAGCTTGCTGTCGGGCAGGAGTTTGCGTGCACGATCTATAAATATATGAAACCTGTCCATGTGCGTTTTTGGCTTATTCACCAATTGGACAAGGAAGACTCAGCATACGTGTGCCAAGTTGTTTAAACTACATTTAATGTCATTCATTATTTCGCCATCAGGGCACGCTATAATTTTAACGTGTGTTCAGATGGTGAAACTTCAATTAAATCACTTTCATGTTTTCGTCAACTTGATACATACAGGTTTTTTGTTTCAAAGAAGGTACAGTCAGGTTATGAATCGCCTTTTCAACTAACCGGATCAACTATTGTTTTAACAATAGCTCTAAGTACCTCAACAAACACTTTGATGAGAAATTTTCAAAACTTAGATTGAAAGGCTAACTTTTAAAATAACAGCCAAACTTTTACAGTGACAAAACCATAACGTACACTTTTTACTTTAACATTCTTACTGCTTGGTTTTTTTCTCTAGATTTAAAAACTTATCTGTATTTTTCCAAATATTTGAATTACTACTTTTAGTAATATTATATATATGTATTTCAATAATTAAATAAATGGAAGTTAAATGTGAATCGTATGACGTAAAATGGAGTCTGTGTCTGGAGTACATCTCTAAAACGTTTTAAGTTGTACATTATTTTGTTAGGTCGAGTAAGTACTTTGTGATTGTGAGAAGAACAGAGGAGCACTCTATTCATGCTTTTCTTGTGTAATGCCAAATGTTGTTTATTGTGAAAGTGCCTTAAATGTATAATTACTAGCATGAATTTTCCAAGTGTAATTCCATCATTTTCGAATTTCCTTTCCTTGAGGTGTAATAAGTACTAGAATCGAAGCACTCGACGTGTTAATCAGGATATTTGTGTACCTATACATTTCTTTTGAATCAGTGTATTTTTTATTGAAAGAATAAAAAAACATAAGGAATAAAAAACATAAAAAGTATTTTCATTTATGATTTATAGGTATACCTGTTTGTAAACGGTTTTCAAGTTTCAAGTTAACTGTGTAAAAAAGTTTAAATTAACTTTAGAAACGGGATATTTACCATGTTTTTGATTTATTGTGAGTTCTCGATATTTCGGCACTGTTACAAGCGCCATGATCACGACGGTACTGATCGGTACTGACCGCAGGTACATGTATCAGTACCGTCGTGATCATGGCGCTTGTAACAGTGCCGAAATATCGAGAACTCACAATAAATCAAAAACATGGTAAATATCCCGTTTCTAAAGTTAATTTAAATGTTAATGACCATGCCAGTTTAAAAACTTATATTGTGTAAAAAAGGTTTTGGGTAACTAAAAATAAAATAAGTCCCATAGTTTGCTAATATTTATATTAAAATATCACATTAAATTACAGTTAAACACTAAACTACCCTATCGTCGAAGATAAATATAAAAAATTGGCAGCAGTTTTAACAGTCTTTGACGAAGCTAATTACAAAGATTTTGACTATTTAAATAAGAAATGCTGTGTAAAAGTACCCTTAATAATTAATATAATAAGCAAGGCACATTAAACGTTAACTTAAATATTTCCAAATGTGTAGAACGGAGAAGAAAATACTCATTAAACTATTTTCACTACAAGTTATTTGATTATTGTTAAACATATTTTGTCTCTATAGCTTGTATCCAATGAAGAACTAGGGATTGTAACGGCGACATCCACTTTAGATATTGTTGAAGGGGACGATGCTTGCAACTCTCCTAATGATGATGATTGACAATCACTTGATCTCGATGTTATGGTTTTCGCTGCAACAAATAATGTCAATTGTAAAACACCTACACCTATTTATATGGGGAGAAGAACGAAAATCTAGACAATATAAGATACTTTATATTGTAAATGCGATTCCTAAACGATGGTGGTCACTTGCCATCGTAAGTGATGGTACTCAGAATAATATTTTCACAAAAAATATCCGCAGAAGCGTTGATAATTGGTGACATACTATAATAATGGATGGTCCTGCCACCAATTATGAGTCACTTAGATTATTTGTTTTTTTAAAACTATAGATAATTATTCCAATGATTACATGTATAAATAAATATACAGGGTCCGCATATAAAAGTCAATTATATTTTAATAGTCTGTAGATGAGGTATGATGAGTGGATCTGAATTTGGAAAAAAAAAAAATTTTTTTTTCAATATTTGTCATAAATTAAATATTCTAAATTTTTCGCTGTGAGTAAAATTAAAGATTAATATAGATTTTATGACGATACAAAATTAGATGGACACGTTTTTATTACTTATTATGAAGTCATAAACTACAGATCAAACTTAAATTTTTATCACTTAGAAGAATTTTGAAACTTTATTTATGAAAAATATTTTTAAAAAGTATTTTATTTTTGTAATTTTGACCCACTCACCATTCTTAATGTGCTATTAAAATATTATTGACTATTATATGGCGACCCTATATAAATAAATTAATCTGCTACGCGATACCATCCATAGAGAGAAAAAGACCGAGTAAAACATTTTCTGCCTCATAGTTCCTTCCCATTTAATGAGATTGAGGTCACACGCGGGTTAGTCACCGCCCAAATATACGTACCTATACTCTACAAAAAAAACGTAGATATCCCTTCTACGAGTATAATAAGTTGACGTGATGACTCACGTCACAGAGACAAAGCCCTTCACTAAGTTTTGTCTACGCTATAAGATTGAATGAATAGAGTGTATGACGTCATTATACATTAACGTAAACATCAGAATGGAAAGTTTAATAAAGGAATAATAATGTCAACAATATCTTCTACTAATATGACTTCTCGTCTGCGAGAGAATATAAGTATGATGGTTTTGAAAACACAAAGTGTACAATATGGCAACCTGAACACGATATAATTTGTTGGACTTATTTTTTTAAAGGCTGAGTTTTTAAATAAGTTTAAAAATTTTACTTAAGTTTATAAATAACCGACCAAATTATTTTACAGCAAAGGTAAATTGTAGCATGATATTTGTAAGGTATTATAGAAATTTCAAATTCATTGTCTTTCTGTAAAAAAGGAATAGATAAATAACTAATAAATTCCTACTGTATTGTAAAAACTTACTGTTTGTATAGCAACTGCTGGCTGAATCAGCCGTTGGACTATATGGCTTCATCTCATAATGATGACTGTCAACACACGATGGCTGGTGACTCCTGTAGCCAAGAGGGGTAGAATAGCTAAAATAAAATCAGAAAAAAAATACCCTTTAAAGAGGATTGCATCTTTTATGTGGTTTTATCTTGTAGAGGACAAATGAGCATATAGATGATAAAGTCACGTAACTAACTCTGAGTCAAGCAGGTGTAAGTTGAGTTTTGCCTGTCTTGCGTTTCCGACGGGAAATCAGTTAAGCGGAACTATATGGACGGAGACGGCTAAACGTTACCATGACGTGCTCCGGTATATTTGAGGACGGTGGATGTCCTAGACAATCTGTCCTAGAGTGCATTGGCTGTGTTTATGTTTATGACTACTTAAGATGCATTTTGATATTTGGTGATCTTGGCTGCTACGCACTTATAGCAGCTGACTCTACCATGGTACTTATTGTTTATTCATTCAGTGTATTTACAGAATCCTCGCAATGGTCTGTATTCACCAAAATTTAGGGAATCTCTCAATTTCAATACAAATCAATCTGTCAGTTCCTTTTTATTATTTATACTACATAGAGGATGAAATCATACTTATGTTTAGGAAAATTGCTGAACAGTATCAATTTATAAATTGAGAAGACAGTTCAAATTATATTCTGACTAGAAAGTACCTTAGTTTTTTTATTTTTATTTTAACAAAAGGCAATCACTTCTAAGTTTATTTAAAAAAAAACAATGTTTATTTCAAGTAAAAGATAACATACCTCTCCCTAAGTTGAGGAAGTTCGTAGTGATTATCAAGTCCCTGCATCCAATACTCTTGACAGGTCCTTGTAAGGTCCGGCGCGTCCTTGTTGCGCCCTTGCGTTGATTTAGGTATTCCTACAGGAGTTATGAAGAGTTATTACATCTATTTTTTTTAAATCTATTTTATCATTATTTTTATACTTAAATCTGTTGTTTAAATTAAGCCCACATAATTTACACAATTGACTTTACTAAATTAAAAAAAATTTATACATATGTTTTTATTTCTATTTTAACAACTTTGACATTGTAAACTATGTATTTTAGTTTGGATTTTATTAGGTCATTACCTTCTTAAGACTCATTTCAATCATAATTGGGACTAATAAAAAGCAATATAAAAATGACAAGATGTTCTAGAAATGTCGCTCGTTGTAAATTTTAAATGGATTTAATTTAAACATTACACTTGATAACTTTATTTTATTGGAAAATAATCCTGCGTTAGACCTTCATTTGAGCAACCATGAGATCTTAAATAGAGCATCAGAGTTGCAGTGATGCTGTTCTATGGGATGTTTTCTATGAGCCACTCGGATAACTCTTTGCTTATCTATTAGCGCTAAGTTTTCCAAGACAACTGGCAATATTAATTTTTTCTTTAACGTGCGTCTCGTTAAAACATATAGAATCTAGTTTTACCTTTTTTAAGATTAGCTGTATATTGGCAAAGCTACAATAAACATCTTACGAGGGGCAAAATGATCTAGTGAGTTAGTTACCAAGGGATTCTTGCAACTCCAAAGGACCTACTTATGCATTGCATCCAACAGAAATATAATATTAGAAATGTTATTTCTAAAACGAATTTTCTTCAAGAAAAATATATTCTATCCAATACTATCTAAGCATAGCATAGTGTAACTTCAACGATTAATCACATAAAAGCAAGCTCAATAAATATGGGGAAAATAAGAAATACTAAACAATTAGTTAATTACCTGTCCTGGAGGCTAAATATCCGTGTTTGGATCTGTATTTGCACCAGATGAAGATAAATGCCGCTCCGACGCCCAGCATTGCTATGGTGACGCCAATGACTACGTACGCTGTTATGTTCTTATTTGTTAGCGACCCTGGTAGGAAAAATCATATTTCATATTTAATACCTACCATTTTTACTAGATTTTTGATGATATCATTTTAAATTGATGTTTCGTTGTCCTTTAGGACAGTGGTTTTAATCGATTGTGCATAAAACGTGACAAAAACCTATGTGTGAAAATGCATCTTTTTAATTTGTTTTATTTAGCTATATAAGTTTTTTTAAATAATATGAAATTGTTACAAAAAGCAATGTAATTTGTTTAATATTGGATTTAGTGTTAAAAGACTTTAATCAAATATAAAGTTTTAGGCTAACGATATCGCTATTATATTAACTAGCTTTTGAACTTTTGAAATAGGTTCTAAAATGACAATGATTAAGTTTTTATTTTAAAGTTAATAAGTCAAAATATGATCAAATAATATTAATAAGTACTGGGCGTATAGTCTAAAAATTATTTTATTCCTATATATTTTGTAGACTCATTAATTCAAAAATACATAGCCCATATACTAACCTAGTCCCGCCGAGCACTGTCCATCAACGCAAGCCGCATGCTGCATGACAGAACCGACGCAGTTACTACCCTGACAGTTGCGGTGTCGCGTTCTGACGCAATCTTCAGTGCAGGTCGACCACGGCGACCAGGCTGACCAACTGCCCACTGATAACAAAGGGGGTTGTATTTAAAACGTATAGAAATTTTTTATAATTTTATGGTAAATGAGTCCGTATGCTGCTAAACAAACAATGTTGAAAATCGAAAAGAAAATAAACTTTATACAACGTGTAACATAATGAAGAGATAATACTTAAGGGGATTGTATGTTTGGTGGTGTAGTTTATAAGTAACAGTAACATAAACTCGTAATCCTTACGGTTGGTTCGGAAAACAAGTTCAAAGTTTAGATCAAAATATCGAAGTGCCAACCCTAAAAACAGCTGTTACCTTTTGATAGAATCTATTCGATAACAGATGGCGTTAAAATAAAGCGATAAGTAACCAAGAGAGATACTACAAAGTGTAATTTTGTGCCTACTAAATTAGACGACAACAACGTCTCGGGAATGTTTTTTTCGATAGTATCTAAGTGCAGAATATTTTTAAAACTACCTTTTCACCAATATGTGCGTTTATCACGTGGCTTATCAATTTAAAACTCTACTGAAATAATTGATTTGCACGTTCGAACCGACAACACGTTAATTTTAACTATCCGTGAGAATATATTTTCTTAACCTTAAGCTATGATGCATCACTGACAAGGATATTTAACTTCTTGTTTATTCTCACACACTTACAACTATCATCACCACCATACAATAAAGCTTGAAATAAATTTTCTGCATCCAGCATTCTGCATAATTTTTATAGTCTATGAAATAGCAAGTTCGATGCCCTTTGTCTGCCGCGGATCGCTCGCTTGCTACTCCCGGGCTCTCACGTTTAAGTGTTACGTATTTTAAAAACGTTTAATACTTAGAAGTCGCACTGTTTGTGGTTATGAACGGATGCTGAGCATCGGAAGCCTTATATTTCTAATACTTAACAACATACATGATCGAAATACATTTACGGCTAAAATCAAAAATGTTATCAAATTAAGCATAAGTAATCATAAATTTAAGAGAAACGTAAAACAAAACATTAATTTAGGTATTCTCAATAAACTATGATATCAAACTTGTCATACAAAAAACTATCACATTTCTTTAGAAATACGCTATTGCAAGAAACTAATATGAAATTATTACAAATCTATCGGTAGGTATCACGTGGAAATTCTTTCGCACGGCGTCAAATCGCAACTTATACCTAATGAAGAGAGACTCAAATGGACAATTAAACTTACCCATAATTCTAATAAAAAACGAAGAAATATCCTCTCTCTCTTACATTCAAACTTTCTAAGAATTATAATAGGAAACATATTCGGTAAATACCTATGATTTTGTAAACCTCAAACTATGATACAATACTTACAGCTTCTTGTACCTACTTCTTGTATTCTACCATACTTATAACTATCAATACATACGACAACAAAGCATTAAATTAATAAAATTAGCAACTAAGTAAAGTCGTTTTCATAAAAGATAACCCGTATAGCTCTTATAACAAACACACAAGGTGTATTATCGCTCAAATCGCGGGACTTCTTTCGGCGTCTCGTCGCGAACTTGCGCCTTTCGGAATTATACCCTTTGAGATTTACCGCCGCCGCCGCCGCGTCGCTTCCAAGCCAAACTAAAGGTTGTTCCGTTCAATATTTATTATGAACAAATTCTCAACTCAACTAAATTTTTTATTTAAAAAAGTTAAATTACTGATGACTAACTAATTATTGTTTTTAGTTGCGGTTGTTTCAGGCAGCTGAAATTATTTTCAAACGCTATAGGGAAAAATATCCTAAGTATACCTGTCCTGAAACTTTATTTTTTTATGAGGAATCTTTATCTTTTATTATTATTCTCTTTCTTGAGAAACAAAATGGATTAATTTCTTTATTTAAAATGTGTGAAGCGTAAAAATAAGTTACGTAAATTAACAAATAGGTAACAGTTTTTAATACTTTGATATTGAACAAACAACTTAAAAACTATTGAAGTGATTTCACGATTGAAAACTATTTATTTGTAACAGAATAACTTAACAATACAAAAACACAATATAATGAAGTCATTTCACTGTTTAATAAATAAATTGGGTACTAAGATTTTGTTTATCATATCGCTATAGGTGCGGAAAAACCCTAAAAAAATTAGGTACTAGAGAACTGTTTGGTTCGGTTATTAGTAAAATTAATAGAAATTTATTTCAGTTCTTTCATGTCCGTTTTGAAGTGTGCACGTCAGTTGCTATCGCTATTTTATTCGAAGTTTTCTTAAAATTTCTCGACTTGAAAGTATTGGAGAAAGTATTGTTATACGACATGTGTATTCAAACAACAAATGTTACGATATGATTCTGTATGTTGGAGCCGCTAGTAATCACAGCATCAACGAAGCTCGAAGACTTTACAGGCAGCGGTTTGTGGAGTGCAGGCCGGCAGCTGAACAGCGCCACTTACCCGGCTATGGCGTGTTTTGAAGCATGAGTCTGCGGCTCAGCGCGCCGGTTCTTTTCACGCGAAACCCAGCGCGGCCACCTTCGCGTTCCGAGAACTTAGAAGAGCAAGTCTTGGATCATTTCGAGGAGGATCCGAGGAGCAGCACTGGACGAGTCGGCGCTCTTTTGGATGTCAATCACATGGTGATATGGCGCACGCTTAGTGATGATGGCCAACATCGTTATCATTCCCGATGGACGCAAGAGCTGATACCAGCGGATTTGTGACCTCCTCGGTTAGGCTTTTGTCGGTGGCACAAACGTCATGTGGATGTGTGTGTATTGAAAAATAAGGCAGAAATTGTGAGCCGTTTTTGTAATTCTGGCCAAGTGTAAGGGAAACCCTAGATATAGTTGTGAGTGTTTTTACGCAAAGTGAACTGAATGTCGATTGAAATAAGTGCGATACTTGTCATAAGAGTTTGTCAGATAATATTACAAATTTAAGTTGTAATAATTATAACAAACACTCTTTATTGTCATTAAACGTAGAAATAATTATGTACACAATATTTAAGCGATTTAAAAAGCTTTAAGCGATTTCTTTCAGGCAACCCGATTTCTTCCGCGCAACCCGTTTATTATTAATAAATAGAAACTTGAAATTTGTACTAACATGTTGTTTTATTTGTTTTCATTAGCTAGGTAGTGTGATAAAAATTGTGTCATTCAATGTGCCAAACGATAGGTAAGTAACAATCAGCTGCGCTGATATCCGCGCTACTCGCAGTGGGCGGCCGCGGCGGCGCGGCGGCGTATCGCTCGCTATTCAGCCGGTGCGGGAAAGGTCATAAGGTCACTGATTGCGGCGCAAGTCTATTTTTAGCTTGTTAGGTTGACTAGGGTTGTCAAAATATTTTATTGTAAAATAATTTAAAAAATTTGTATGAAAGTCTATACCAGCACTGATCATGATAATTCTTTTACTGTACATTCTACGTATGGTATAGAAGCTAACCCTAAAGTTTTATCTCTCCATTTTGTTACACGTTGTATAATGTTATGTGAAAGGAGTCCGTTTACTGATCAACGCAGGAGGTTGAACTTAAAGAGTAAAAACTCTTTTTGAAAATGTTATGTGTAAAAGGAGTCCGTATACCTACTTATTAACAAACGAGGTTGCTCTTAAAACTTTTTGCAATGTTATGTGAAGAGGTTGCACTTAAAAAGCATACAGGGTGACTGGTGGGTCATTTGCAAAATTTCGGGACGTGATAGTTTGAGATAACAAAAAGACAAAATTAAATACTAATTATTTACTGAGTAAACTTGACCGAAAATTCATTACGCAACGCATGGTTACATAAACGAAATGCAATAGGTAGATACTTAGCGGGTTGTGTTGTGCGTGTGGCGGGAACACTACTGTGTGCGTGTTGACTGAGGCATCGCGTCAGGAAAAGTGTAGTAAGTCTTTTTATTTATTCATAGGAATTTCTGGTGAAAACTTAAATACATAATTTTATTAATTACATAAATTTCATTACATAATTATAATCAGAATCGAGTTCAGAGTGCTCTCCTTCAGTATTTAAAATTTGTCACCAGTCACCCTGTATAAACTTTTTATCATGATACTAGCTTTATCCCGCAACTTCGTATGCGCTTGACTACCCTTCTCTTGGAAATTTCAGAAACTGTACAACAAGACACCTACTGAAAGAACCTTTATACCAAGTATCACACCCATGCACTAAAAAACAAGGAAAACAAGGAATAAGTTTTTTTCATAAAAACAAAAAATCATATATTTCCCGTGCCCGTGGGAATTTTGGGAATTTTTTTCGTAGCACAACCAGTCACTCTTTGAAGAACCTTCATGCCAAGTATCACATCCGTACACTCAAGGAATAAAATTTTTCATACAAACTAAAAAGTTTTCAACCACTTCCCGTGTGAATTTCGGGAATTCCTTCCATAATACAAACAGACACTTATTGAGGAACCTTTATATCAAGTATCACATCCGTGCACTCAAGGTATGGGATTTTTTCATACAAACTAAAACATCATATATTTCCCGTTTCTTTCATAACTCAACCAGACACACATTGAAAAACCTTTAAGGCCCAAATAGACTGTTGGAAACAAAACATCAAACCAAGGTGACCTTGCTAGTTTACAACGTGTTTCCAACAGTGAAGATGGCTGTTGACAACCAAATTACATGACCTTGGCGGGTTGGAAACGGCGGTGTTTAGAATCACAGACATACATCTACATAGACAACGCAAGTGCCACGATTTGTATTCGAACCAAGCGTGCCGACTTTTTAAGACCTATTGTGATGTCACAGCTGATATTTATTACTGGAAAATACAAAAAGATTCAGAGACACCGATACCGCCGATGAAATCGATTATTAAGACCGATATTGATATTCTTGACTCGATTTTCTAACAGACATACATACAAGCATATTACAATACATATTAAATCTAGAGGCGACCAACCTTGACATTTGGTTGGGGTTCGGACACGCAAAGGACATGCATTTGCGTTATCTATGTAGATGTATGTATGTCTGTGTTTAGGACTGTGTACGCTTGTTATTGTATATTTTACTATGTAACTATAACTATAAATGACTCGAGTTTTGTAGCTTTTTATCCTGCGTTTCAACCTTTCCTTCTTTGTATCCTCAATTGCATACAAAACTGCCATCGCGAAGATGTTGTCAACGCGAGAGATCAGAGCACACTGACGATTAAGGGGCGTGGCCTGGCGTGACCTTGGCTTGTGTTCTTGTTTGTCTCCTTGTTGGAAACCACCGTTTGTAACAGTGTGGATGACTCGGAATTGGTTGTCAACAAGTTAACCTTCCTTAACCTTGGTTGGATGCATTGGTTTTCAACGTGTTTTCAACAGTCTGGCGGCCCTCTTACGCATCGGTGCACTCAAGGAATAAGATTTTTCATACAAACTAAAAAGTCCTATATTTCCCGTTCCCGTGGGAATTTCGGGAACTCCTTCCTTAGTGCACCCCTACATCCTCTAACTAAAGAATGTATGTTCCAAATTTCAGCTCTCTACGCCCAGTAGTTACGGCTGTACGTTGTCTGTCAGTCACTCAGTCACTCAGTCAGTAACGGAACAGTTTTATATACATATATTGATTATGATTATGAGAAAGGAGTCCGTATACTGTTTAATAATGGAGATTGAACCTATACAACATAAAAACTTTTTATAATGTAATGTGAAAGGTCCGTAATAAATAAATAAACATTTTGGACACTCACACAACATTATCTAGCCCAAATTTAGTTCCTTTAAGAACTTTTGTTATGGATTCTAGATCAATGATATACTAAAGAACTATATAAACACACATATTGAATAAATACATATTTTTTATTAGAATAAACTTAAATAAACATATAAACATCCATGACTTGACGACTAATATCTGTGTTCATCACAAAAAATATCCGCCGCCGCCGGAATTCGAACCGTGCGTCCTGGCATAGAAGGCAACGTATGTTACCGCTACACTAGTCGGTCGTCGAAATGATTACACGAAATGATGAAACGAATGATTTACGAAAGGTTTTTAAACTTACCATTGTTTTGGCATCCTCTGCAATCATCATCACTTTGGATAGAGGGTCCTCTACAGGGTGCTCCTCCATTGACCGGCGCAGGGTCTGTGCAGGTCCTAGTTCTTCTTCGACCAGAGGTCTGTGTGCCGCAGCGACAGGGAACCCACGGCGACCAGGGTGACCATGCCCCATTTACTATGACAATAATTTAGAATCATAATTTTTCGTCAGCTTATATTTCAACATTTCATTAAAAATATATTACAGAAAGGCGCATGTGAATTGCCGAAAACCACTCCACATGGAAACCTTCAACTCTGAGGAATTCCTTCTGCTGTGCCGGCCTTAAGACTTCTACACAGACATTCATGTTTCACAAAGCGATAATAATTTCATCATTATGATCGTCCCCGGGCGAGGTCCACTGCTGGACAAAGGCCTTCCCCGAGTTTTTCCACGTCGCTCAACCCTGTGACCCTGTACTGCATGTGTGACCTTAATCGCCGGTCCACCTTGCATCGGGATACCTATTCCACTATACTTTACCGTACTCTACGCTATTATTTTTTACAGCGTGCGCCATTTTATGAAAAACAAAACATTGAAAAAATTGCATCTGTTTCAAGTACTGAGAAAACATTTCAAGAGAACAATATCTGTGATACTGAAAAAAATAAAACAGAAATTTATCGTCAAAAGTATGAGCAAATTAATTTGGAAACTTTACATTAAGCAGCGAATGAGTTATAATAATGATTCAATTCAGTTGGAGTTGAACACCTATTGTATAAAAGTGATCAGTAACAAGTTGCAAATGCAGACATGCAGTAAATTTTTGTCATATGAATGATATTTTTTTGATATTTTTATTGGGTTAATTCATTCAAACAAGACACGCATGACATGTGAGAAGGCAATTGACAATATGCACGCTTAAAACGTTACGTTAAACGTTAAGGTTACATGATGAACTTCATCGATAAAACGAAACCATATGAAACCTTTCAATGTCAATTTCTTTCCAAACCAGTTACACCTATCGAGAAAACGATGAAACAGACTACAAATCTCGGTATTATACTCGTATGATAAAGGCGATAAAATTTGATCGACAAGACCATGTCTGCTAATTAAAATTCACCCTTTGCCAAACTTTGTCTTGTAAAAGCCGTACATGGCACGCACAATCCAATTAGGTGCTTTTTGTTTTTCCAATTTGTGTGCTTTTTGTTTTTTCAACCGACTTCCAAAAGGAAGAGGTTCTCAATTCGTGTGTATGTTTTTCTTTTGTGTCTTGGTTACATGATATTTCAGACAATTATGAATCGATTTTGAAATTTATTATTTCATATGATATAAAATACTTCAGAGTTGGTTTCATATCAATTTCATCGAAATCGATTGAGTACTTCATAAAAAAATTGAATTGTATTTTCCTGACCACTACAGTCCTGGAACTTTTTTGTGTCGAGTGAAAGGTTTCTCGTGGATGGACGTGTAACGCTACAGTCTTCATGCGCACTTTCCATCAGGTGGCATGGAAGACAAACGTCCTATACTTACAATATAAAAATGAAAATAATAATAATATTTATGAATTCGGAGATCGTTTACCTTGACGACCTTATACTTCAGCCAAAATTTTGACGTGAAGTCAGTTTTTTTAATCCTCTGCATTATCTTGTTTTACGATATTGTAGGTTTTTATGAAAAAAGGATATAGTTTTGAATATCTAGTAACTTTGCTATGTACTTAACTAAGGGCTAAATAGCGGTATGTGAATTAATTGCGTACCATAGTAACTGATGTTCTTGAAGTATTTAACTCATTATTCATAATTAAAAGTGAACGCTAGACAATTATTAGTTATTCCATTAATATTTAAACGGCAGTTGTAACACTGGGGTATTATTTTTACCTCAGTACCCTATCTATTTTTTCGCATTGCGCTAGGTGAATTATCTATACTCATATAATAGGCCTAATCTACCTAATAGGCTTAGTTTGTTTATTTTATTCTCAAAACCTACTAGTGTCCAGCCCCTACAACACCATGAAACACAAAACACTATGTGCCTAATTATGAACATGGCGGTTCTAATTCATATCCAATAACTGTTTCGTACATTGTGAATTCTACACTGTGCAATACACGGCTGAAGAAATCAATTACATACATACATAACGTCACGCCTTTATCCCTTATGGGGTAGGCAGAACACCAGAAGTTACAAGACCATCTGATGACACGTTTGACAAATTTGGAGGTATTATAAAGATGGAGAGAGACTATTGTAGTGACAGGGGGTCACTACACAAAAACGCCTTTAAAACCTCGTTACCTTAACTGACTATTACAGTATGCCCGGGAAGAGAAGCAGCTAGCACATTCTACGTTTTCTTTCGCTCCCAGTTCAGCATGGAAGTAAAGAAATCAATTACTAACGCTAATATCACTTTCCATATATTATACAAAGTTGTGCATGTAGCAATACATTTTAAAAATCAGGAATATCAGGTCATTAACATATCTACAGCCCTAACATTTAAAAAAGCTTGATTTCTCTCGTTAAAGGCGACTAAAGTACCTCTTCAATCTGCTATTAAATACTGTCACTTAAGCTACGATATACTCAGAAGTGTTTTATAGGTAAACGAGCGTTTGCCCGCGACTTCGTACACGCATAAACTCAAAAGTCCTATTTTCCGTTCCCGTGGGAATTCCGGGAATTTCTTCTATTATACAAACAGACACTTATTGAGGAACCTTTATACCAAGTATCACATCCGTGCACTCAAAGAATAAGATTTTATCATACAAACTAAAACATGATATATTTCTCGGTCCCGTGGGGATTTCGGGAATTCCTTTCATAACACAACCAGTCTCTTTTTGAAGAAGTTTTATACCAAGTATCATTTCCGTGCACTCAAGGAAGAAGATTTTTCACACAAACTAAAAAGTCCAATAATTCCCGTTCCCGTGGGAATTTCGGGAATTCCTTCCTTAGTGCACCCCTACATCCCCTTATGAATATATGCTCCAAATTTCAGTTCTCTACGCCCAGTAGTTACGGCTGTACGTTGTCTGTCAGTCACTCAGTCACTCAGTACCTCAGTCACTCAGTCAGTAACGGAACAGTTTTATATATATTGATATAAAGGCAATTCGTTTATTTTCACCGCAAGTTGAGACAAATATATAAATCAAACTTATAAGTAGGTAATCACAATGTCCTTGTATGTCTGAGATCATACTTAAGACAGTATTGTTAATCTGCCGGAATTACATGCGACATAATATACTCGTATGTATTTATTGGACACAATATACTTAATTCCCCAATTTGTAATGGGTATTCAAATGGGATATTAAATCTAATGGTTGATCATCATATATGAGCAACAGCCTATTTACTTTGTAACATTGTAGATTCTCTAGATTGATCAATATCTCATAATTATTTAATAAACAAATAAAATAAAAAAATTTAGCATTTTTGATGCACTAAAACGTTTCATAATTTAAAGAAACCACTCTGATTTTTCTAGCGCCCATGCATCAAAAAAACTATATTAGACCTCACTATATGGTAAATCAACATTTTAACTACGCTAATATGTTTACCCAAAAATTTTACAAACTTACGATTTCTATTTAATACTTTGAAGGGCAGTATACAGGGTGCTTTAATTTTTTTTTTATTATTTAATGTTTTAACATCTATAGGAGTTTATTGCCCTCTAAATCTTTGAAAATATCGAAAGATATGACTCACCATAGACAAGGAGGGTTGCTACTTCGGACTCTCTCTTTCCGGCAATGTTTTCGGCAACACAGGTAAAGTTTGCTATATCCTGTTACAAAATATTTATTGGTTTGAAATAACTTAAAGACATAAAGTTTAATTAATGGCTAAAATAGGTTAAACGTGAATTTTAACAGGGAGTTATATTTTAGTACATACATACATAACTTCAAGCCTGTATCCCTTATGGGGTAGCCAGAACCCCAGAGGCTATAAAACCATCTGATGTCACATTTGACAAATTTTAGTACCTATATTGTATATTTTAGCAAACGTGTCCCGTACCAATGAATATTATGAAATAGATTCGTTTTTAGAAAAAATATTTTCAAAAATGTGCCAGCAATTTATTTTAACCACTATGAAGCCTAGTTCATTCATTCGTACGAATCGGTTTCGCGTTCCGTAAATTTATTAAAACCAGGCATAAAAAGAACTTTAAAACTTATAGATTTCTACGTTTTAGTTTTTATTTATTTATTTACTACAGCAAATAAAATCCAAAGCATCTTTTCAGTTAAATTAAACTACAATTTATTTAATTCTCATACAAATTGAATCAACTCTTATCTCATTTCAGACTCTGTAGTGAGATAAGAATTGATTCAAATTCCACCTCTGAAGTTCAAAAAATGATATTGTGTTTCACGAAAATTTATATTATATACTACTACTAATATATATACTACATACTAAGTTTTATATCTTATCTCTATCTGGCTGGGGTACAATTTCGAAAAATTCCTTTAAGTAGTCATTTACGACACATAAAGAACTAAGTTGTATAATTAAACTTTTCGACTTAGCAGTATTCTTTGATAGCTGTCAGTGTGATTGGCCTTAACTTATATTTATGTCATGACCCAATTAATATTGACGATGATACGCCCCGAATTATACAGAACTTGTACACAGCTAGTAATTAAATAATAGAACTAGCTCTTAGTCTAAACTGTAAGTTTATTGTTACTTTGAAATCGTTTTATGAATTCATATTAATAATGATATATTTATTTTTATGTTCTCATAGTTTAGTTTTCATTTGTGGTCTTCAATTTGTTCAAATCAATGTTAAATCATGAAAACTTTACTTTTGTTGTTTAAAATATATAAAATAAAAACCTTAAGAAAGGTTTGACAAAATCTATTTACTAATTATTTAGAGGACGCGACGGTATGGGTATCTAATTGTAATTTTATATTTTTATTTAGGTTAGTTAAACTACATACTTTTAATCTCAACTTCACCTGATGTTTAGTGACGCTGAGTTAACCGTGAGGTAATCGATAAAATCGCGCCTTAAATCTAATAACAATAAATCTTAATACTTATAAGCCGTTAATTGAATCCGATTATCCGAATCCGAAATTAATTGAAAGCCGAAGTATTGTATATCAAAACTTCTACTTAATAAAATATTACTCGTACCTGAATGCCAACTTTTGGCAACACTAGTATTTTATCCTCAGCCTCCAGCTCTACTCCGTTCCTTAGCCATCTCAACTTAGGTGCAGGTGCACCAGGGGGCGGAGAGCAGTATAGTGAAACGTCACGGCCTGCTTCAACCGTCGCTGATTGAGGATGATTGACAAACTGCTTCTTGATAACTGTTGAAAAAATGATGTGTTAACACAACTAAGACTTAAATTCATGTCTAGACGAATCGGTAGCTATTCATTAGGTTAAGAAATAACACAATTTTAAAAAGTTTGTTTGCTTTCACGTAGCATTTTAAGAAAACCTAAGTTCCTAAGAAAATCTCGATAAGGGGAGCCGACAAAATGATATTATGCTTAGTTTGTGATACTTATTTGATTCCAAATAAAAAATATATAGAGCAGTTCCCTTGATATGTAAAAAACGGAATTCATGTTACTACCAAAAGGAACCCTTTTGGACATAGATATAAACACCAAAATCCAACAATCTGAATTCCAAAATACCGTCGGTTTTTTTATAGACTAAAAAACAGAAGGAAGGAATTATAAAGATGATTGATTTTCTTTTAACTGTCAATTTGACGCATGTCTCCCTAGTCCCTTGTGACCGCAGTGTCCAAAAAAAGACACTGAATTGGAAGAAAAATGTTTTATCAAACGAGATATAACCGGTTTTAAAGTCTTGCTTGATTGAGGCTAAATAGAATACACTAATAAAATACCTTGAAACCTTGCTATACCTGTTTACGCTGGAGTGGAAAACTCTTGTAATTTTTAAAATCTTACACCGAGCGGTACATGGGAAATCATACATTTTTCAGCTTCATTATTACCTAGTGATACTTTTAAATTTTAACAGAAGGCTTAGATTTGATAAGTGATTCTAATATTTTTTTAATAAAGAAATACATTGAAAATTTATTGCTAAACTTGATTGGAAAAGTCACCATTTATTTTTAACGGACGTAGCTTACAATATTTTATTACTTTTTATATCTAAAATTATTCATTTATATTTTCTAGTATTTATTATCAAAAGAAAATAATTAAATTTCTCAGAATGAATTAGTCTCTGAATTTTAAAGTGCTTTTATAATTATTTCTTATACTTCAATAACTGAGGTAGTTTTTTAAATACTTTTTCGGCTTAAACAAGTAATTAACCTACTTCTGACTATTACGGGGAAATTTCTTCTGTAAACCACTATACTGGCCCAGTGGCGCGTTCCTACTTTGTCGTGACGATAGATAATCGTGGAGGTAGTTTTAAGTGGTTACGGGGTTAATTTAAGTTAGCGCATCCCCTCTTGCTCTCCACACCAATCTCAACAACATTTGTTCTACGATTTTTTTAAGTAATAGTTTTTTAAATTCAAGTTTTGCCATACAATTTTTTTATTTATCGCCTCTAAACTGGCGTTACTCCATTTAATCTGAGCGTGCCACGCGCCACAAATATCGCCACATGCAGCAGCAGACAAATTTTTTTTTAAATAAAGTACCGAAACATTTTTATTTTTTTTTTGCTAAATATAAAGATTTGTATAAAGTTGTAGAACAAATTTTGTTAAGATCGAGATAGAGAAGCTGGCTGTGAGAAGTGCGTATCTCTTCTTAAAATGAAAATTAACCCTGTATATTTAAATGGAGGTGTTCACACATAGAATGATGCAGTTGACTGTCATCTACGACTTTTTTCGCAGCGACGACGGATTGTTCTTATAGTGGAAACAGATAGTACAACAGTGGTATTGCGATTAAAAATCGTCACGACTAAATCATGACAGCAAATGATATACGAGAGTCTCTAAACTATAAAAAAATTTGGAAAACAGTCATTTATAATGGGAACAGATAGATAAATCTACTATAAATTCACCGCTACAACATACTGGGGCAGCGCCCTTAGCGTATTTCAGGATTTTAAAAATACTAAAATGGGTTTTGACTGACTCCAATAACTAGACAATGATTAGTTGAAGAAACCATTATTATAAATTACCTAAATTAAAACAATAACTACGCATCCCCAGAAAGTGCCGAAACTATCACAAAATCAAACTATGACTTATCCTTGTGCAGACTCATGCTTGAGTCAGTATAGAAAAAGCATCTATCTTCTTATCTTAATATATTATACAGGGTTGATTTTTCGTCACCTGCCAAATTTAAATATTAGTTCTTAAATAACCGAAAAAGTTAGTTTCTTTGATACGATATAAACGAACCTGCATATTTATTTAAGCGTCGCTCAGTACAAAAAAGCAGAAATAAGGAACCACAAACTTTTTAAAAAATAGTCGCTGTTGATGAACATACCTACTACGACGCGGCATTTCCTTGATAATACTACAAAATTTGTGTAGTAGCGCGTAATCATTTTTATTTTAATGGTAATTTAGAGTGACCATGCCTTAGTTAATATGTTAATTTCCTGGTAAAAAAAAATCTTTCTTTTTTGCAAAAATCGTTTCTATAAATGATACTTATTGTGTAAAAATAATTGGCCGGTGACTAGAAATCAACCCTGAATATAAAACTCTTCCGTTACTGACTGAGTGACTGATAGACAACGTACACCTATAACTACAGGCCGTAGAGAGCTGAAATTTGGATCAAACAATCCTTAGAGGTTGTGGAGCACTAAGGAAGGAATTCCCAAAACTTCCACGGGAACGGGATTTATTGAACTTTTTAGTTTGTATGAAAAATCTTATTCCTTGAGTGCACGATATGATACTTAGCATAAATGTTCCTCAAAGAGTGACTGGTTGTTTTATGCATGGAATTCCCAAAATTCCCTCGTGAACGGGAAATATATGATTTTTTAGTTTGTATGAAAGAATCTTATTCCTTGAGCGCACGGTTGTGATACTAGGTATAAAGGTTCTTCGATAGGTGGCTGTATCTATTATGGAAGTAATTCCCGAAGTTCCCACGGAAACGGGTTGGAATTTTTAGTTTGTATGAATTATCTTATTTCTTTATTACATGGATGTGATATTTGGCATAAAAGTTCTTCCATGAGTGGCTGACTGTGTTAAACATAAATAATTTTTATGCGCGTACGAAGTCGCGGGCAAAAGCTAGTAAACATTATAAATCTTAGAGACGGTAGCTCAAGTACGAAACGCCACTGAGCTTCAAAAATAATTAAAATTTTGACCCTCTATCGAAACGCGGCAATGTTAAAACATTAAAAGATTTCTACGCGGGGCTGGCAGGTAGGTTCTTAATAAATTAGCGATCCGCCCTGTTTTCGTACGGGGTACATTAAGCTTCGCAGTCTGCATTTTTTTATATCCTTGAAAATTATCGTGTCCTTGCCAAGGACTCCTTGGTTGATATCCTCAATAGAATGAAGAAAAATACTCCTAATCCATCATCATTTGACGGCCTTTCTAGTGTAGAATTAATAACAGCGGAGGTCCCAAATTCGAATCATGGCGGTGATACATAATTGTGTAATAAGAAATTATGAATTTACTCAAAAGAAATTTATTTAGTGTATTTTTACTGTTATAAGCCCGTGTTTATTCTCAATCTGACATGATAGTGAATGAGGAAGATGTCGGATTGAACACAGCACATGGGTATAGTAAAAAAAAGGTCAATTCTAATTTTCACATTGTACCTAAATGTACCTATGTTGATATATTTCTGAAGTCATCTAGAGCAAAAATTCTTATATGTAGTGTGTTTATTCCTCAAAATGAAATTCAAAATTTTCTATATTTTGTAAGTATTTAAATACATTTGAAATAAGTCAAAAGAAAAAATACGGTAAACGCTGGATGAGGGCGGCGCAGGACCGAGCGACGTGGAAGATCTTGGGGGAGGCCTATGTCCAGCAGTGGACGTCTAAGGGCTGTGGATGGATGATGAAATAAGTCAAACAATTTAAAAATTAAACTGAATCTACCACCACTTCGGAAAGTCGATCTGTTGAGAAGAAGTGGAAATAAACTCAACAGCAATCATCTTTTAAAAATACACAATAACAATTTACAGTCAGGGAAACCAGTCTTCTTACATCCGGATATCTTATAGTAAACCTTTTCACATAACACTTATCCTTAAATCTATCGAAGGGTTAATCTTAATGAGTACACTCCATATAATAATATGAAAACTCATACTTTTGACGACCGGCTGGTGTAGGGGTAACGTACATTGCTTTCTATGCCAGAGGTCCTGGGTTCGAATCCCGGCGGCGACGGATATTTGTGTGATGAACACAGATATTAGTCGTCAAATCATGGACGTTTATATGTTTACTAGCTGACCCGGCAAACGTTGTTTTGCCATATAAATAAAAAAAAAATAGATGCTGGCCGATTCTCATAGATACCGGATAAGCACAAAAAATTTCATCAAAATCGGTCAAGCCGTTTCGGAGGAGTATGGCAACGAAAACTGTGACACGAGAATTTTATATATTAGATTTAAGTTTATTATCTAATAAAAATTATGTATTTATTCAATATGTATGTTTATATATTTCTTAAGTATATCAGTTAACTAGTATCCATAACACAAGTTCTTTAAGAAACTTAATTTGGGCTAGATAATGTTGTGTGAGTGTCAGATATATTTATTTATACTTTAAGGTACTTTCTTAGGTCATCGCGTCCAAACATACAGACACGTGACGCGACGGTAGACTGTGACGGTAGCCTTTGTTTTACAACCTGTATAGATATTCTCCAGCCCCTCATTAATTGGTAGTCGCGCTCGCGGCAATGCACACCCCAAACATCTAAATGGGAGTTAGTGAGCATTTATCAAAACTCAGGTACTTACTCAAGTGCTGAAGTTAACTGGCGGAAGTAATGCTTCCTCGAAGTAATGGTTCCGCTGCGTTGTCACCGTTGCCTAGGGGATGTTCGTTAAAAGTACGGTTTTTGGCGGTTGCATTCGACGTAAATTGGGGTTTTGTTTTAGATACACCTGGGGGATCCTATTTTTAAAAGTTTTGTGATCAAATGTTTTTTGGTTTGGTATTTGAAATAAATGGGAATTTGTTTCTAGTTATAATTTATCTCAAACAGATTATTTGTTTTGAAATGATGAATAAATGTTAATTAAAAGTAACGTTTATAACGTGACCACAATAATCATAATATAGGAGCCACTTCATCAAATATAAATCCATATGAATTATATATAGGGAATACTTTACCGAAAAACTGTGGAAACGTTTCAATTTTAATTTTCCAGAACAAATAAATAAGTATCTAGTTGAAGAAATTGTGAAACCGCTACAGTCTTATTAATAATCTCGGACTAAAGTCGTATTAAAGTTACGTTCATTTTTAAATTTTTTTTGAGTCTTAATATCATGCCCTTTATATAATCCTCATTTTAGATTTTTTGTTCTAGTAATAACGGTTTATCACGAAATATTTTGTTGTTTTATATTAGGCTAGAGAGGAAGGAGAGATGGCTCTCCTTTACCTTTTCCTAAAAAATTAACGTAACTTTAATCCAACCTTAGTCCGAGTTTTTATCAATAAGACTGCTAGTGAACAATGACTCATTTAAGGTGATAGGCTAAAATATATTTCTACTTAGATTTGGGTTAAGGTTTTAATCTAGTCTGTTATAAACAAATTATTTTTTAACAGATTTATGTATATTATGATTATACAGATAATAATTATAAGCATAGATTATGCAGTTATATTACCATAGGTTTTGTCGTCAGTTTATGAAAACACAAATTAATTGAGGGATTTCCCTTTGTTGAAAATGATATAAGAATTATAATTAATAGTGTTAATGATTATTTCCGTACTTAACACTATTTTTTTACTTCAGGGCTAGGCGCGGTGGTTGTCCATAAAATGTTTGTGAAAAGGTCCACGCTGCACCAACTGTTCTTAATTGTTCACATAGTCGTTTCTGTTTTTTTTTTTTTTATAAGTGACTAAACCCGCGTTTGACCTCAATCTCACCTGATGGTAAGTGAAGATGAGGTCGAAGATGAAAGCACACGGGTTTAGGAAGGAACTGGCTCTTTATACAATATTGCCGGAACACATTACCGCCGGAGCGGTAATATTTGGCGGCAGACTTTATATAAAGGGTGGTCGCTAGCCAGGCGGACCCAGAAGGGATCCTACCACCAAGCATCTGTTGCTGTAGAACATCCATATCAGTACCATATTTACGCACTATTTGCTTTCACCATATGATTGTAATACTTATGCGTGAATCAAACCTGTAGGCTCTCCTGACTTCTGAGTTAAATAGAATTCACACCACCACAACGATTGTTTAGCAATTTATAGCCATGGCTAGTTGTTGCCCGCGAATCACACATTACTTTTTACTAGTACTCGTATAATATGTGGGATCTCACATTTTAAAGGGCAATGACGTAAAAGAGGTTTACTAAGCGATTAAAATGTACTTAGATATTACAACGACATCTAGTATCAAAGCAAGAAATTAAATTCTTGAAACAAATACTTCGGGATGCGTATGTGCCATTCAAGACTTTACACTACCTACCTATTTCTGAGCAAAACTTCATCAAGCTCTGTTCAGTCTTTCGGCCGTGATTGAGGAACAAACATCCATACATCCATCCAAACTTTCACATTTATAATTTATGTAAGTATACACAAAAAATATTCTTAGTTCAAACAATTTTAACAAACCCAAACCTCGTTACCTTAAAAACCAACAACATTCGATATTTAAAAACTGAATTCAATAAATCGTTTAAAATGTCATCCAGATATCGATCGCTCGGTCAATTCATTTAGCAATAGCCCAAATTACATCACCGTTTAAAGATCACAGATAAGGAAGCCATGTTGAAAGTTTCATTTTGTGCTGACATTTCAGGCTTAATTCGTTTGTAACAACGCGTGGGGTGTTTATTTCTGGTCATAGACAATGGCTGTTCGTTAATTTATCAGACGGTTTATTTCTGGACTTTGAATATGTTGTTTTGGCTTTTTTTAGTATTTACCAGGTAATTTTAGCCAGCGTCATAATTGTGTCTTATCGAACAACTGATACCCAGATATTTTAAAACATGAACTAAATTTAGATTTATTATGAAATATTGAATTAAGTATAATTACTGATATTACAAAACAAGAGCCCAGCAACTACAAACAGGCTATTATACAGGGTGACTGGTGGGTCATTCTCGAAATTCCAGGACGTGATAGTTTGAGATCATACATGAAGAGGAAAATAAAAATAAATATTTATTATTGACTGATTAAAGAATTAATAACGCAACGCATAGTTACATACATACATATGGTAGTAATGCATTAGATACTTAGCGGGTGGCGGTGTGCGTGTGGCGGGAACACTGCTGTGTGCGGGTTGACTGAGGCAGCGTGTGGAGAAAAATGTAGTAAGGTCTCTTTATTTATTCATAGGGATTTCTGGTGAAAAATTAGGTACCTTTTTTATTACAGAATTATAATCAGAATCGAGTGCAGAATGCTCTCCTTCAGTATCTAAAATTTGTCACCAGTCACCCTGTATTTATCTAACTATTTTTCCATTTGATAGCTCACTTCTTCGGGAAGGCTAAAATAATAGGTATTTTATTTAAAAATGCAGGATCAAAAAACAGTAAGTCGTGTAAAATACACGTCTGCTGGTGTTCATGTATTCCTTATATCCTACTTATACATATTATAAACGTGAAAATGTGTATGTACGGATGTCTGTTACTCTTTTACGCAAAAATGGGTTAATGGATCTGAATAAAATTTGGTGCAGCTATACAGGGCGTCTCAAGGCTATGGGACATCAAGGAAAATTACCTGAAATATCGTGGATAGGGTATTTTGCTGAAAGAAGACTTTATAGGATTTTATTATTATTAGCACAGCATACTTTTATCCCGATATTCAAGGGCATTCAGAATTTCGCGGGCAAAACCGCGACAAGCAGCTTGTGTACTTATCTTTCATCCAGTTTCCTTAACAAAAATTAGATAATGTGGTGTGAATCAAAGAAATATTTGTTTGATATTCAACCTTACAGAGTCAGCTTAGAATAGAAACTTGGTAAGCGTATTGTGAGGTCCACGGAAAGACCCTGGCTTCGCAAGGGTTTGCCTAGTTAGCCTTCATCTTTCATATAAAGTTTCATATAGAAATGTCAGCAATTTTTTGAACCCACCTGTTCAATTTTCAACTTTATTTTAATTAGAGTTAAATTTGAAATTAACGCATACAAGAATTACTACAAAGATTTCAGTTTTATGTAAAAAGCTGTTTTATGTAGGAATCCAGTTTTGCATCTAACGGCTGTTACAAGCACTCTGGGTGATGGCATTAATAGTTTAATAAAATCAGATATAGGTAATTTAAAGCACGTTTAAAAGGGGATTTTAAATATTAAATGCAGTTTTATGATGTTAAAGCCAGATATAGATTATAAGTTGATTATGAATTCATAATTATAGGTTGGATGAGAGCATTAGCGTAATTTATACATAATTTAGAAAATAAAGAAAATGCATCGTGTATGACCTCATGAATAGCTTTGTAATTATGATGATCTTCTTATCGTTACAGTTAACGATAGATCTAAAGTAACAATACATATGGAAATATAGCTCTTACAACCCAGGAAATAAGACTGTACAAATTCGAATATGTTACTATTGAAGTGGCGTCGTCTGTATAATAAATATTATAATTTATGAATGCATTCAGCTTGTAGTTCTTACCATGATATTATTAAATTTACATGACCGTACCTAACTGTGTCTGTATGAAGCAACAACATATGCTTGCATTTAAGATTTATTGCAAATTCAATAAGTTAAGATTACATATGAAATATGTTCTTGAATGATTCGACTTTGAAATAATCACCGCGCGAGTTCACCTACATTATAAAAACGGTGTTTAAAAATGACTAAAGAGTTTCTTAACAACAGAAGCTTACCTACTTTATCGTGAACATTATCATTTTTAGGACACAAACTCCACCAGCTGTCACTTTAAAAAGAAAACACGAGAATAAAAATCACGCAAGCCTATTGAAACCCAGCACGACTCCCATTTAGATTATAATATTCAATTTAGCTTCAATACTAAATTAAAACTGGTCGACTCAGGCGCATTATATTACGAATAATAACCACTTACATGCAAACTCGATGTGCGCAGCTTGACTCTGTATCTGACCCTTGCTGTTCCACGCATAGCACACGCAGCTGTATTTGCTGTCCCCGAAATATTCATCAACACTGCTCTTTGATACGTTAACTTCGAGTTCTACAACACGTACACCTGTTTGGGGGTTTACATGTTCAAACTGTTCAGTCTTTTCTGCTTTAACTCCGTTACATTTGAAGTATGCTTCTAGAGCATTCGCCGCTCGGCACATAAGCGTTGCTGGTTTTGAGCGGAGTACGTATGAGTTTTTTGGTTCTAGAATGAAGGTTGGTAAGCCATTGATGTTGATGATGCCGTCGTCTTCAGGAAGGGGGATGTAGTCGTCGTCTAAGGGCTCGTGCTGTTGGGGTTTGAAGTCGGAGAAGTAAGGGTCCAGAGATAGCAGTCCTTCAGGGTGAATGTATTCTGGACCTTTTTGGACTAGTGTAGTGGATTCGAGTTCTGTAACAGAAGAAAAAAGTTAGTCTCTGAAAGCTATTATGAGAAGTCTGGAATGGGAATAGGAAGTTGAATACTGTTATTGATTTTAAGGTGTAATAGCAAATTGCAATAGTTTTTTTTTAATTATTCAGGTATATGATTTTTTTAAATGTGAAGTAATCCTATTAAAAATGTTTAAAAACACTTGGGAATCAAATCAAAGCCGCTGGATATTTTCGTTATATAAACACTTTTGTGGGGCTGCCATTGCAAAATATCAAAAAATCTCAAAAGCTTGAAAATTAAAATAATTTAGGTAAAATGTTGCAAATATTACCACAGAATATATATCAGTATTACAACCTTTTTGAAAAACACTGTTACTAGCATCCTTACCTATGAGCTTAATGAGTCGTAAATACCTAACAAAATATCTAAGTTTATATCCTTGGTAATAAAACTCTGATTTACTTCTTGACTGCGGAAGTATTCTGACCACTAAGGTACACTTCTCTTTTTTATAACCCCTTTGACTTTAAATGTGAGGTAGGCATCTAACAGCAATGTAATGTTATTTGTTTTTTCAACCGACTTTTAAAAGGAGGAGTTTCACAGTTCGTGTGTATGTTTTCTTTATATTTTTTTTTGTATCTTACATTTGATTGAACGCGATTTTTTGGACTTTAATGAATCGATTTTGAGTATTTTTCATATGATAGAGGATACCTCAGAGGTAGTTCAATATAAATTTCATGGAAACTGAATAAGAACTTTTTGGAAATGTTTCAATTTTCGAACATTTACATTGATGACCTTATACTTCAGCCAAAGTTTTGGCATTCGTTGATTAAACCTTATAAATGAATAAATCTTATCTTATCTTTGTTCCATCTGGACTGGGAGCGAAAGAAAAACAGAATGTGCCCGGTGCCTCTCTTCCCGGGCAAACTGTAAAAGTCAGTTCAAGGACGGAGGTTTTATTTGCATTTTTGCGGGCGGTAGACTGACCCTGTCACTCCAATAGTCTCTCTCCATCATAATAATACCTCCAAATTTGTCAAACGTGACATCAGATGGTTTTATAGCCTCTGGTGTTCTGCCTACCCCATAAGGGATACAGGCATGAAGTTATGTATGCATGTATCTGATGTAGTTACCTAGATATTTACAAGCGTACATTTCGCTATGAACACTTTCTCTCCAAATAACACTCGCTCGCACTTTACTAAGAAAGAATTCCGCGGTTCATTACAATGTCGCTTTATAGTGAGAATGTGGACGATTTGAAAGTTTTTACAGCTCTTAGAAATACCTACTTAACATATTACACGTCAAAGATTCCCATAAGCTAGGATGAAGAATTCTACCCAATATAAAAATTCTGAACAATGTATGTAGTGCCAAAGATAGCTTTGATGTGCGAGAAATAAATAACAGAAAGAAGAACTAGGGGGTATCCCAGTTCATTCCTTAAACTGTTCGGACTAGACATCGGACTCAGGAACTTTTGCCCTTCGGAGGGCAAAATTAAAGCTAGGATAAGGTTGTTACCTCAACAAACGATCGACGGTTGACTGTCCGGTTCCATTCGTCCGTCGATCGTGGTGTGTTAACACCCTAAGATAAGAAGGAATTCGACAATTGATAACGAGCGGTTATAGCTCTTTTAAAAAGAACCTGTACCATCTGTTTTATTTTTGCTATATAAACATATGACAATTTTGGTACCTATTAACAGACATTAAAATTTTAACCAAAGTCAAGAGCGTGTCGTTGCAGCAAACTGAGAGTTCGGTCAAATTTAACTACTTATAATTTCTGCGCATGCCCGACTATTATTATTTATTACTTATTACTAACCCGCTCGGGTAGCAGAGTAAACGCTCCAAACAGTAAGCATTATTTTTTCTGTTATTTAAAACAAACATTCCGACCATTTCACACATAACCTCAACGAATTAAACCTTCCTCGTGAACCAGTTCGAGCATTAGGTGACTGAAACCTCAATCTCACCTGGTAAGTGAAGATGATGTCGAAGATGACAACACACGGGTTTAAGAAAGACTTGGCTCTTCATAAAATAACATTATGATGTTAGGAAAGGAGCTTTTTTGGCCGCAGATTTAATATCAAGATTGGTAAGCCAGGAGGACCTACCACCAAGTTTTTTTTTTTTTTAATCTAGCACCTCCGCCAATAGGGTGCAGTTTTTATATAACAACTCCTTTTATGCCAGTTCTCACATTTATGCTTCTCGTACTTCCATTCTACATACTTTGTTTCCTTTCATTCATCATACCTCTCTATTTTTTCAGTCTGTGCGGGAGAATATCCCGACTTACATTAACTTTAATTCTAATCTATTTGTATCTCATTTCGGGTGGGATTTCCCGTTTACCCTACTCCTACTTCTCAGGCTTGGGATTGTAGCCAGGGAGGGTTAATAATTGGGTTACCTACCACCAAGTTGGGGCCATTCCGATTAGTCGCTTTTTACGACACATTTATCGAGGAGCGGTAAGGTTTATTACTAAGCCAACCCTACAAGTGCTAAAGTATTCGACTAGAGTTTTTCGTGTTCTGACAGACAGACACTACGAGAGGTTAAAATTATGCTGAGGAATAACAAAGCTTCTGTGATGATAAGAATCTTCAATATTTTGTTCTAAAAAAGCTAGCTTGTCCCTTCGCGCGCACTCTACCACCGACAGTTCATATTAATAAGATATTTTCAATCTAGCCATGCACGATATACCTAAGTGAGCTCTTGGCTAAGCCGAAGTTCATACCCTCTAGGGCGCGTTAAAGCATTTAGTCGCGAGCGGTGAAATTTAAAAGGCCCTTCGGACCAGTATTTATGGCCTAATCAAAAATATAGAGCTTCCTTTTGACTTCAATTTCGGTTACCTCCGTTTGAAACTAAATTGAAATGATTATTTACAATGAAACTTTTAGTTTAAATCAATGTTTTTATAATAAAAGTTTTATTAGCTATCAAGGTTATTGCAATTTGAATTATATTCCAAAACGGGAAAACCATGTTTTGCCAGTGTCCCATGCTACTGGCACGGTAATACTGTTTATATTGGCCTTTACAACAACGCCGAAGTACCTACCTATCCAAAACTCAAAATAACTTAAGTTACCTACAATTTACTAAGAACATGGAAAATATATCAATCTAAACTTAATTCATGCTATTCTGAATGCCATGTAAAATCCCCACCCTACTTGACTTCTTAAGTTACTATAATCAATAATGAACAGTAAATTTCCCCATTGTATTGCAGGTAAAAAGGTGTCTGTGGGTGGTTCGCATAAGATAATTACGGAAAATTCTCATAGAGATAATACAAATAGAAATTGAGCTAATTAGATACTTAAGACATAGCTTAACTGGATGCCTAGATACTTAGGTAGACAATATGGTAACCTAACTACATGCATGCGATCAAAAATATGGCCCCATTGTGTAGGTAATACCCAATAAGGTACCTACTAATTCTGCAATCTCACTTTTATATGCATTTAAAACAGGACTCACGGTCACTATCATAATACTTACTTGTTTTCATAACCCTAGAAGCCACAAAGATTAAGTAACGTTTTACGATTTTTTTTACGTTCTTATTAAAATTGGCTTGAAACACATCATTTCTCATTGGAAGCTCTTAGACCTATGTGCCATGCTATTTAGCATAGGGAAAACGAAGCTTTAAGTTTTCTAACCTTTTCAAGCATCAGTCTCAATCACTATTTTTCAATCATTCAGTCGTGAGCACGGTGCACGTAAATACATAAAACATTTAGTTTAAATGTAGAACATAAAATATAGGTGATAAACCTGGCTAAAGTTTTATACTTATACATAAGTCACTCTACACATAAATCTACCAAATAGATGTACAAATTATTGAAAATTATTAAAAAATAAAATTGTATCTACTTCCTTTAACTACAACTATGGAGACTCATAAGATAACGCTACTGAAACGTTCACACAACTCATAATAAAAATGTTTTTCCTTTTCCTTTTTATGCAACCAATAAAGAAGTCATCATATTTACTTATATCAAATAAACTTACCGCTATTCAAAACAAATCCATAATTATGTAAAGCGATCGAAAACGCAATCCAATACACACACACACTCATCACTTTACTGAAGAGCTCTACATTAACACAATTATAACTATTTAATTAAACAAAAATAGTATCTTCACGCATGGGTGTAACTTTATAAACACGACCGGTTACGTACGGCTAAAGTTTATTTTTAAAAGAAAGCACGTGCATTCCCCATGGCCGCACGAGGCTTACTGCCAAACGAAATGAACCCCTCGTGTTAAAAAGCTCTTTACTTTTCTTTCATATGAAAGTTTTTTCTCAGGTGAGTTATGCATAAATTATGGCAGAACCTAATTTATTCAAAAATAAACTTTAGTTGAAGTTGTGTAGGTAGATACTAGTCTGTTTGTTTTATTTATATGAAAAAAATGATTTTGCTATGTTATTTATTATCCAGAATATGACAAAATATCTTCGGCAATATCCCTGCAAAAATCATCGGTCATTTTAATAAATTTAATCAAACTTAACAATGTAAGTATGTTCAACAAATGAAAAATAAAATGACTGTAATAATATAGAGTTTAGAGAAAATATAATATGAGAACAGACCAGACCAACCCCGCTTTACGTAGAGTTAACTCTAAAACAGGACATTCTTATAAACTGAATTATACTTAATCGTGTACCAAATTTATAGAATCTGTAAATTAGAAGATCAAAGTGACATCTGTTGATTAATTCCTGTACTTTTTCCAATAAAAGTGTACGTTGGCAACCACATACTTCTATGTCAAAAAAGTTTTTACTATAATTGACAGATGGCGCTAGCAGCAAGTTAATATTTAAACATAACTGCTACCTAGTGGCCAAAACTCAAACTAATTTAAAGAAGTTTTGAGTGCTATAGAGCTCTCTGTATTTATTTAGTACTCGTCTTAACCGCTAGGATTCGCATTATACAAGTAGCTTTGAAATTTGTTGTGGATATCTTAATAGATGTCTCTGAACGTATTATTCTGCACTCAGTGAGAATTTGAGATTGAAATTATACATTTATATCAATACCGCAGAACAACAACTTAAGCTGCTTTTATAGAAACCTACATAAGTTAAAACTCATCGTAGTCTGTCTGACGGAGGTGTTAAAATCTTCTAATAAGTTGGATACAAAGACCCAATAGGTTACCAATATATTTTATTACTGGATAAGCAAGTAGTGTTTTTGACTTTCATTGAGTAGGTATACCTAACGGCTTATAAGTTAAATTGTAAAAGAAAGGCTTTTCTGATTTTGAGAAGCTATTTAACCATTCAATGCTTTTTAAAAACAGAATAGCCTAATACCTATTTTACCTATTTGAGACCTGTTACAGAATCCTATACGTAGTTTTTTTTCACTTATAAAGTATTTATTCTCAAAAAATAGTGTAGGTTACGATAAACGGAGTGAGACAATTTTTTTTTACAAAAATTTACAAAACTAATTCTATAAGTCACCTTTTACTTAACCTTAAAAAATTAGGTACATACTTAACCATAATAAAATTAATGTAAAATTATATGCAATGCTCCAGAATGAAAAGCTTGTGTCACATTTTGCCCACCCTAAGAGTAAAATGGTCCCATCTTGGTCATGTCGGGTAAAGAAATATTTTTTTAATATAAATAAAGATATTATAATTTATCATTTTCTTTACAAAGAAGTGTGAGATGCATTTTCATTGTCATTTTTGACACCACTGCAATATTAAAATAAAATACCTGAATTAAAAAAAAACGCCAATATAAATAATATTATCGTGCCAATAGCATGGTGTACCTCAGGGTTTTACTTATCCACTGTACACTGTACTAAAAAAGAATAAAGATAGTTTCTTCTTGTTTAGTACTGTGGATAAGTAAAACCCTGTAGCTATCTAATTATTTGAGATCTTTGTTACTTGGTCAAATTTATTTTTCTAGGAAAATAACTTTTCTTGGACATAGCCCGCATTTGACCTCCGACTTCTCTGATGGTAAGTTATGATAAAGTCAAAGAAGAAAGTACACCGGAAGAATTTCAGATCACATCGTGGCCCGAGCAATAATATATTTCAGCAGACCCTAAATGAGAGACAGTTGCTAGGTGAACAGAGCAGAGGTCTTACCACCAAACTGGATTATTGTAGTACCTACCCCTTCCACAGGGTGATTGCTGGGTCACTTTTGAAATTCAAAGACTTGATAGTTTGAGATCATACATGTAGAGAAAAAAAATAATAAAAATTAAATATTAATTATTTACTGAGTAAACTTAACCGAAAGTCAAAGAATTTATTACGCAACGCATAGTTGCGCTAGCGTTGGCAGCGATCCGCGTGACAGGTCACTTGCTGCGATCGACTCAGTTGTATGTTAAGTAAATAGTAACTAGTATTCATTTATGGGGAATCCTAGTGAAAAATTAAGTACCTACTTTTATTACATAATTGTGATCAGAATCGAGTAGAGAGTGCTCTCCTTCAGTATTTAAAATTTGTCACAAGTCACCCTGTATATCTAAAACATGTTGATCTCGCAGCTTTAGGGTGTTACCACACCAATCGATCTACATCGAGCGGATTTTTCGGCATAGTAAAAACTATCGATCGACGTCCACTGTTCGGTTCGTCCTATGAGGTAACACCCTTAAGGGTTATGCTTAGTCAACCCTATCCGGCTATACCGATGAAGTCACAATCATTCATGCACTTGCACCAAAACCAAAACATCAAGTTAGATTCAAGTCAGATATTAACAAGCTTGAAGAAGTAACAATCCGGCTTGGTCTTAAAACATTATTTGGGATAAAAATCAAAGAAATCTAAATATTTGTGATCCACGATTACAAAGACTGTCGTATAAAGTTTTTTTTTTTGCAAAGAGGATATTTTTATTGGAGGATATTTAACTTAATATAAAGCAGTGTCTGAGTCGTTGTTACTTAGCATATATATACACCGAGCTTAAAATGGGTCAATGAGATATGCTCAAATTAGTTTTATGTACTGACACGTCTAATAAGATGGAGATTTTTATTGGTATTTGAACCTTATCTCAATCGAATAGGTTACGCGACATTCGTTTAGAGTCTTTTATCTTTTCAACGCAGGCACTATAGGTACAAATCTACCTTATAAACTTTATTTGTTAGACAGGGCTGCGTAACGGCTAAAAACACAAATTCAGTAAAGATTTATTTTATACAGAGTGACTGGTCGGTCACTTTTGAAATTTCAGGTCGTGATAGTTTGAGATCATACATGAAGAGGAAATATATAATAAAAAATAAATTATAATTATTTACTGAGTAAACTTTACTAAAAGTTAAAGAATTGATTCCGCATGCCAGGTCACGTGCCGCAATTGACTCAGGTCAGGAGTAAGTAAAGTAAGTAGTAACAAAAGTTTATTTATTTATATTGAAAAATTAAGTACCTACTTTTATTACATAATTATGACCAGTGTCGAGTACAGAGTGCTCTCCTTCAGTATCTAAAATTTATAAACAGTCACCGTGTATATTAGATTAAAAATCTTTTAACCGGCTTTTTTATCTTATTCGTGTTTTAACCACGATGTTCAAAAAGATGGTTAGAAGCTTATAATGAGAAGTACAGTGTCCTTTGTTGTCCTTTTTGTATCAATATATCGATAAAAGTGTTGAAAAAATTATTGCCCATTGTCTTCTACAATAATTTTATTACAAGGCAAATCAAGAAAACCAGACATTCACTCCATTTTCTATGGTCCTATTCTAGATTTAGTAGTCTTAGGGTAAATACTTAGAAAATATACTAAATAAATAAAATTCCCAGACAATAACACCAACTCATGGCCCCAAACTAAGCAGAGCTTGTGATTTGGGATACCATGTAGCGAACTAGGGGGGAGGAACCTAGAATATAAATACAAAAATAGATAAACGCCCAAACCCGGAACATTTTTTTTTCTTGTTCCGGACGGGAATATAACCCATCGCCAAAGTGGTCGTCATTTTTTGTTTAAATAAGGATGGACGATTGCCTTCCATGATATCTGGTGTCAAGTGATCATGAAGCCCAATGTGGTAGGTACAGGTCCATCGACAAGAAACATATTTACTCTACACTTAAAAACAGACGTAGGCAGTTCATTCCTAACCTTGACGACTTTTCGAAATATCTATCACATTAATAAATAAATAATAAATAAATATTTCTGACACTCACACAACATTATCTAGCCCAAAAGCCCAAATTAAATTTCTTAAAGAACTTGTGTTATGGATACTAGATAACTCATATACTTAAGAAATATATAAACATACATATTGAATAAATATATAAACATCCATGACTTGACGCTAAATATCCGCCGCCGCTGGGATTCGAACCCAGGACCTTTGGCATAGAAGGCAATGTATGTTACCACTACACCAGCCGGTCGTCTACATTAGTATGGAAGTTGCGTCTACGTCTAGTCCGATGGTGAAAGGGTGTCAAAGGGTTTGTTCAAAAAGAGAACTCGCGCACTCTCCATAATGTATCGAGTAGTTATCAAAAAGACGACTTTACGACGATGCACTAAGGTCGATTTTCGTAAGGTCGCCGTTGATAATGATCTTACGGACTATTGCACTTAGCAGAACCATCCCAGAGGTGACAGCAGAAATTTATCGCGATTGATTTTATTTTTGGAGAATTACTAATTTCTAGGGTTCCTGCTTACTTATTAGTTTACAGCATTTGGCAAGCAGGTTCATCATCGTTACGCATTAATGGTTGATAGTCACCTCTCCCTTTGTAACGACTGAGATGAACGTTTTTAAACCTAATCTTGTTCCATGTAATGGTATTCATTTTCGCACGGCAGGAAAAATGCGATTTGAAATTCCAAGTGATTGATTCCAAATTCAAACGTTCTGAGTAGTGTTGCCAACATTGAATATTGATTGTTCAAAAGGCGTTTGGCGCCAAAGCGTATTTTCAATTCAAAATTATTCAGTAGCCACCAACTCCTTTTGATGCAGCAAAATATGTAAGTAGCCAAATTCGTCAGTCACATTTTTACATTCTCGAACATTTTTTATCTCTTTCTGTAATAAGAACATTACATTTTATATCTCTTTCGTGTTAAAGGTACGGAAATTCAAATTTGGCGGGTTGGCTCTCCTTTCCGGGACTGATTTTGAAGTCTAATGAGCCTTTAAAGGTTGTGCAATCAATCGAACTCTTTAAGTTGGATAAAAATAAGTCCCGATATTTTTTTTGGCAAAAGCTACAGAGATTTTTCTGATCATGTGCTTTTTGGAAAACAAATAATGTTTATATGAACTGTAGCTATTAAGAGATATTGTATGTAGCTAACTAGTAAAACAATAATAAATAAAACAATAAAATGTCCTAACTTAAGTAAATCCTTATTCTACGAGGGGATGAAGATGGCACAATTCTGAGAGGCACTTCAGTAAGTCTGGATTTAAGAAACTAGCGATGCCGACGATTGCTTACACGGCACGATGCGATTTCCGTACGATTCTCAAAGTGCTGCATAAAAGTTGCTTAATAAAATTGACGCAGTGGCTCCTGTGTATATGTGTATATCAATCGATATCTCAGGATAAGCAACGCCTGGCCAGGTCGGTACTTGGATGGGTGACCGCCGACCATTCATTTCTCACGGCAACTTCCGAGCTTCGGAGGACACGTTAAGCAGTCGGTCCCGGAGTGCTGTATACTTGTATACAGCAGTCGTAAGGGTTTGTCAGAAGGCATTTCGGTGCCCTGAATTCCGACATTCACCAAACAGCACTGGGCCTGCTTGGTGGATTATGGCCTAACCACCTCGTCATCAAGGGGAGAGACTCATAGCGCTCATTACGAAGAGTTGTGATGACGATGAAGGTATACATTAGCAAGTTCAATCCGTTGCATTAATAAAATAATTACTTAATGATTTTAATCCTGTATACGAGTACCTATAGTGATTTAGAGCTAAAATGTGGAGGTTATTGGATGTAGGTAGGTACCTAAATCTGCTTTTATGGTTAAAAATTTAACATATTTTGATTATTTAATAGAGTATACATAAACTGTTAAATAAATAGGTAGGTATATAGTTCCTAAAAATATCAGGTCTTTTTTTGATAATAAAGATTTTACAACAGAGTATTTAATAATGCCATCCTTTGTCAATGTCGTGATCTACAGATGTCGTCAGTAGCTTTGTAAGTCGAGAGATAGAGTTATCTCAGCTAAGAAAAAGTTAGTCTAACAGCATCCTGTGGGCCTACGCGGACAGGTTTGACTTTCAGTACCTAAATCATAAATGGCTGCACTAAGCAAGAACCAAGTATCTCGTTTTTTTTAAAATTTTTGATTTTTACACGGTTGGATTCCTTATCAAAAGACGCACATTTCTACGTTAAAATAAACGCATATAACCTTTTGGTTTTAAAGCTATTAAGAAAAAAAGGATTCAAGTATCTCAATTTTGACAAGAAAATAAAGCTAAAACCAAGTGTTTCGACAGAAAAAAACTAAAATCAAGTATGTCAAACCAGACTTACATGATTTTAGGTATTTCATCTCCATTTGCTTGTTTTTAGGTTTGCCTAACCATTGATATACTTGCATTTAGCTTTGTGAAATACTCAAACAGATTCAAGATCACTCTCGGCTACAGTGACAGTGTTTTGTTTTCACTCTAAAGTTTCATAATCAATTATAAAGAAACAATATTTTTCATTATAATTATGATAAGTTCGTTTATATTTGAGTGATGAAATTTTATTTTATTTTCGTTTCGTGACTATTGATTTGGAAGAAACTAGACACATAATTAAGATTTTGGCGTTATTTTTTAGAAGTAGGTATATTTTTTGTTTGACGGATTTTTTTTTTTAATTTTAAGTAAACGACTAAGTTTTTTATATTAAGTTTCATATAGACGTACGAGGGCGAATCAAAAAGTTCTTAGAATGAATACAAAAAAAAAATTAAAACAAAAATATTTTATTTTTCTACGTAATCTCCTTCTAATCTAATACAATTAAAATACCGCATCTCCAATTTTCTTATTCCTTCCGCAAAAAAATCATTTTCACGACTATTAAAAAACTCCTCTACGGCAGTCATAACCGCGTCATCATCGTCAAATTTAGTTCCACGAATATGCTCCTTTAATTTTGGAAATAAGTGAAAATCACTCGGGTCTAAGTCAGGAGAATATGGTGGGTGATCAAGGACTTCGAAGCCAGCACTGCGGATTGCGGTGAGCGCAACTTCCGAACGATGCGGTGGAGCGTTATCCTGGAGAAACAACACACCCAATGACAGTTTCCCACGACGTTTTTCCTTAATCAATTAGTAATCAATAAAAAGGATTCCTTCACTATCCCAGATTACCGAGGCCATAACTTTGCCAGCGGAAGGAGAAACTCGAAATTTCTTCACGGGTGGTGAGGATGGTCGTTTCCAAGACATGCTTTGTCTTTTTGTTTCCGAGTCGAAATAGTGGACCCATGTTTTGTCCATGGTTACAACACGATGGCCAAATTGATCTGAATCACGTTGGAACATTTCGAGATTACGCTTAGAAATTTCCAAACGTCGATTTTTGTTTTCTTCGGTTAGCATTCGTGGCATCTTGCTGACACTTTTTTGAACCCCAGTGAATCGGTTAAAATTTACTGAATGCTACCAAACGATATCTTATGAATCTTAGCCAAATAATTTTTTTGTAATTCTTCTGTCGTCTAAAACCAATCTTTCCACTTTTTTGGCATTTTCTTCGGTGATGGAGGTTAATAAATAAAAATAATAAATAAAATCCCAAGACAATCACTCCAACTACATGGCCCCAAAGTAAGCATAGCTTGTGTTATGGGATACCATGTAGCGAACTAGGGGGGAACCTAGAATATAAATACATAAATAGATAAACACCCAGACACGGAACATTTTTTTTTCTTGTTCCGTGCGGGGATCGAACCAGCAACCACTGGCGTCTGAGGCAGATAGGTCTACCCCAACGCCAAAGTGGTCGTCAAAAGGAGGTTGAAGGTCGTCCAGAACGCGGGTCATCTTTACAGCTCGATCTACCTCTTTTAAATTTAGCAACTCAATAAGCCACAGTAGAATAGGGTAAAGCATCATTCCCTAATGTCTGGTGAATGTCTGAAAAAATCTCTTTCGTTGTCATGTTTTTCAGGAACAGATACTTTATTACCGCGCGTAACTCGTTTTTCTCCATAGTTTCGTTTTTTTATCAGAACACTCAACAAAAAAAAAATATTTTGCGAACGGTCTGTCGAAAACAATTGAAAGTATGGGTAAATAAAATGTAACTGTCAATCTTTAAAAAAAAATACCGAACTGCCTCCAAAAAGGTTAAATACATATAAGTTTCTAAGAACTTTTTGATTCACCCTAGTATTTTACGTTATTAAATGTACTTTCCCTCAAGCAGTTTTATAATGTGTTTTTATTGATTATAAATATCTAATAAAAACTTTTCATCATCAATTTTGTGTTTTTTTCTTGTCAAAATAATAGCTGGTTGCTAATAATTCATGTATTCTCATTAAAAGTTTCATAAACAAATTAGAATCTAACCCAAGCTAAATCGAAGTAAGTCGCGAGATACTTGGTTCGACGTTTAGTCAATATATAAAAAACCTTAAATTATTGTCAAGTAAGTGACTTACTTGTTTTATTGGTGGTCAATCTTTACAAAAATTATTAGTTTAATTAAGCTAAAACAATTTTTGTCTTACGTTTCCAAAATACACCAATATATAGGGTTTAAAACGTATAAAAGTGGTGAATTACGCTGCCAACTATAACATTTCAAAAAATCACTTTAATATGTTCATTATTTGCTGAGATAATTCAGTTTTAAGAAAAAAAACGTTATTTTGCTCTCCTGTAAAATTTGACAAAATGTAGATACTTGAGTTCAGTTTAGAGCAGCCGCATTGTCATATGATTCATGTACTAGCTAATACATAACTTTTAATAGTCTTATAGACCTGTGTTGTAATTATCGTTGTATTTTTATGAAATTATTTTTAGTTTAAATTATTTAATAAGTATTATGAATAGTAATCCTAAGTAACATTATTGTCATATTGCACAAACCTGAAATTGTATGAAATTATCTTTGACATTCGGAAATATTGGATTTTTTTTTAATTGTAATTTATTTAACATTGAATGTTACATAGGTTACATTCAATTTATATAATTGGCTTTACCGTGTAAAACAATGTTGTAAAAAAGTAGGTTTAAAAATTAGTGTAGATCATGAGGTATTTTTGTATTGTGTAATTCAATCACAGTAGATTATCATTTATCACCCGGTTGCGATATGCGCTCGGTTTTATATGTATCTTTTCTATGTAGATATACAATGTATATTACCTTATATCATCGGCATTGATATCTACTATTTATGCTCTTCCATTTTGACACGAATTTTTGATAGGAATTGACATATCTATAATTTCCTATAGTAACAAAAATACCTCTCTCTTTATAATAATTTGGATTGACAAACGCGTTTACTTACATCAAATTTCAAATAATCAAACGATAAATAGATCGTCACATATAAAATTGCCAATTTAGAACACATCGGCAACCCCATCACGTCCACAAACGAACTCCGTCGACTTAAGTCGAATCTTTTCTCGATTGTTCGAATCTTTGGGGGGTTAACTCGATTCTGGGTTACCGAGTGATAAACCGCTTACTAAATAAATCCTATTTTAAGGGTGATTAGCGACTTAGTGTTGCCCTATAATAAGATTGATTTGTAAGTGGTCCAGGCTTTGAAAGATTAGAAGGGTTTAATGATTCGTCTCCGAATTTCTTTATTGAAATTAATTGATAAAGGTGGTTTGAGAAATTCATATACCTACATATATTTGTTACAAATTTTAACTAGACGTTTTGGTGTCTGTGTTTTTTGAAGATATGTGAAATAAACAGATTATAAAATCGAATATCGCATTTAAATTAAAACAAAATCCATAGGTACCTATCACGACCTACTCTTGGGAAAATATGTCTTATTATACGAAGTCGTCGTGGCGCCGTGGTTACTGTGCATATCAAACGATATACTCGGTGCGGCCGGTATTAGGATGGGTGACCGCCGACCATTAATTTCTCACGACGACTTCCGTGCTTCGGAGGCCACGTTTAGTAGTCGGTCCCGGGTGCTGTATACTTGTATACAGTAGTCGTTAGGGTTTGTCAGAAGCCATTTCGGCACCCTGAAATATCTGACGTCCACCAACCAGCGCCGGGCCGGCTTGGTAGATTACGGCCTAAACCTCCTCGCCACCCAGAGGAGAGACTCATAACCCTGCAGTGGGCTCATTACACGGAGTTATGATGATGATGATACAATTTTACAACACCCGTAGTCGCGAGTGAAAAGACACCATCACCTCGACTTTACATGTAGGTATGATAAAATTAAACGCAGCCATATTCGTTTTAGGCCCGATTTTTAAATCTGACGAATGAAATGTTACATTTTGAATAAATTTATTGTACATATCGATGGTCGCATCGAATAAACGTGCAAGAGCCATTGCACAAAAAAATTTTTTTTTGTTTATTCGTATCCTTAGCCCCTCCTCTTACTCCCCAATTTTTTTTAGAAATTTTAGAACAGAAATATGTCTGTAATTGCATTTAAATCCTTTTTTCCACGGAAATAATATATTTTTTTGTCACAAGAACATTAATTTAAGTTACTATTACATGCTTCATGCTTTCTCTGTTACACAAGAATAGACGTGTACAAACAGCAAAACGTTTGACATTGTTAGTTCTTTGTTGTTTAGTATAGGCAATATGCGTTTGCACGTTTATTCGTGTATATTTTTTTGGTGCTTTTATGAGTAATGAGTCTTGCACGAGAAGTAACTTAGCAAATCATTTTGCATTGCTGCTTACCATAATAGATAAGTTCTATCATTTATTGCTATAAATCAAGCACCAGTATTCCATTATTCTTAATAAAATAATAAGTAGAGTAAAAGTGCCTTAACCAAATATAAACGACAAACAATTTTTGTAATCGGGTCTCGCAGGATAAAGGGGGTGCGGGTTACAGTATCATGTTATGATTTTGTGTGATTATTGTTGCTTACATGACGCGCGCGCGCATTATTCCTCAAATCGTGATCTCCCTTAAATATGAGTATAAATACAGGACCCGGAGTAAGCCGCTGCCCAAGAATATTAGAATCAGTGAACTATGAACTAAACAAAGGTGAGTAAAAATAAAAGCTGTATTATTATAAGATGAATATCTAGTTTGTGTAATAAATATTAAATTGTTAACAAGTTAGTGGAAAATTCGTTAACCAGGGTTCAAACTAATGATATAAAATGAGTATGTTAAGGTTTTATTCGACACAAAACTTGTTTTTCCGCTAAGAAAAGTCTTTGGCACCAAGCAAGCTCTAGCGGGAGGAGGATGAATCCTGTTATGGACGAATGGGCATTCTATATGCTGTTAACCCCAGTGGCTAACGGACTATAGAGTGCCCAGACAGTGTGGGGACCGAAAGTTCGGCCACGAGACTCACTCAGATCCGGCTGAGCATACACACTAAACATCCCCCTTTACTGACCCGCCTTGATTAAGGCCCCTGATCATCGTCGGAGCGACAGCCAATTGGTGAAAGAGGCTGCGCAGTGAGTGGCATCCTGACGGCTGCCAAAAGGAACTGAAAGCGAAAAATTACGAAGCTAAGACTATCAGGAGTGACAAAGCTGAAACTAAGAAATTATCTTGAGTGACGAGAGTTACTCTAAGATGGAACGCTGAAAGAAGGACTACGTTTAGAAACGTCGAGCTTGCTGGAGTTTCCTGATGAGGGGAGCAAACTTGGTTAGAACCGGAAGAGCACCGTTGAGACCCTCAGGGCTGGCGTCGAGAGCGGCGCCGAAAGCCAGGATCTCGTCGATGAGAGCGAGCTGGATCCAGAACGCCATGCGGTCAAGAGACCCATTTGCGTTCTGGAACTGGGAAGCCGGTTTAGCAGCCAGTTGCGATTGAGTTGCTCTGGCTGCTCTGACCTGAAACGAGAGAAGTAAAGGCCTTGGGGGCCTTTGAGATAGCTGGAGGAGCGTTCGAGCTGGGCTGAGGTCGCTCTCTTCAGTTTTCGATGGGCTTCACGGTAGCCCTGGCAGCACGCGGTGCCTTGGGGCAGCCGCGAAAGTTTGCTGTGTGGCCTGACTGGCTGCACAAGACGCAGGACGGATCGGTGGGCGATTCGGGAGTGCAAAAGCACTCCTTAGTTCCATGCGGATCTAAGCACTTGACGCACCTAGGGGAAGCAAAACAGTTTGCCGCCGCATGACCATACAATTGACAGCGGTGGCACTGACCGGGGAAACCACGCTTATGTGGTATTTCGACGCGGATGTTGGAGAGACCGCAAGCGGTGGGATTGCCTCTGAAAATGGACTGCCCTTGTGGGCTCTTCGCTAGGATTACTAGCGCAAATGGCAACTGCTTGCCTCGACGGCTGTGCATTTTGTGCACAGATTCGACGGAGAAGCCTTGAGCAGACAAGTCCTCTTGGATTTGCTCGTTCGAGAACTCGAACGGCACGTTCCTGAGGACGGCACGAATCTTACGCTCCTCAGAGAGGGAGTAAGTGTGGTACTCGAGCTTTTGATCAGCAAGAAGCCGAGTAAGATTCCTGAAATCGGAAATGGAACAGACTACGTACGACCTTAATAGAGTCACCCACGTTGGATGCCTTACTATACTGGATCTTGGGATTGTGCCTACCGCAGAGAGCTGAGACCTCGGTCCAGCGGCTCTTGTCCCGTAGAAAGACGGGGGGCGGAGACTTGACTTTCGGCTGAGCCGAAACTGATTGCAACGCAGGCTGTGACGCCGGGATCGCTGAAACAAAAGGTGCAGGGGCAGACGCCGGTGCGACATTTTGTGAAGAGGCGTCTTGCTTCTTTTTCTTAGACTTTGACTTTTTGCAAACCTCTGTGAACTGAGCAGGAGATTCTGGAACTAAAGAAGCGGAGTCGGATTGACTACCTGGTGGGGAAGTTTTCCGTTTGCATGCGTTGGAATCTACCGACATGCAGTCTGAAAAGGGATCAACGTACTCAGATGGATCTGGAGACGCCGGAGTATCGGTTTGGAATCCTTGTGAAAAGGATGCGACCGGAGTGACCTGAGGGCGAGTGGATAATTGCTCTTGCAAGGACTTGATGTGAGCGAGAAGGAGATCCTTCTCGGCCGCGTGTTGAGCTTCCAGTGCTTGTTTATCGCTGGACAACTGACTGAGTTCCGAAGACAGCTGACTGAGTTCTGAAGACTGAGGGCGAGCAGATAATTCTGCCTGTAAGGAATCGATCTGTCTGAAAAGTTTTTCCTTCCATCCCTAAAGGGCACTCTTATCATCTTGGAGATTTCGGATACGACGACGATTGATTTCGCAATTATGCTCGGTACACTCAGGGTGACGAGGCATTATGCTGGGCTGTGAGAGAAGACTAACGAAGCTGCGCTGTAAAAGAGAACAACCTAGTTCGGACCTATTGCGGATGAACGGCGGACGATCAGGCTTAGTTGTCACGGTTACGTATCCACCTGATCAGCGATGCTTCGGCCGGCAGCAGTCGGGTTCGCCCTGAAAAGGGCAGATGAATTAGCCCCGACACCACACAGCCTCCACAAGAGAAAACTTTCCGAAAAGAGCTTGTCTTGGGACCTTACCCGCACGAGTGCGGGGGAGGGAACATGGGCAGCTCAATACGAACACTCGGGAGCGGCCGAAAACACGACCGTTGCAAACGGGAAGTGACCGCGCCAGCGGGTGTACTCCCATTGAAATTAGTTCGGATGAACGATGTACTTGTCTTTGTCATACCCACACAGTGAGTGTGAAAGGGACAGGTACATTGTATATACAAAGTAAGTTCATCGGGAGTAGACATGCAAGTTGTTGTTTAGGTTGTTTTATTTTCAGATGTCTCTGAAAATAATGAGAATAAGCTTGAAGATGAATCAATTAATTTACCTTTAGGTAAGAAATAATAATGAATAAAGGACTTGAAAATATAGCCAAGTAAGTATTTATTAATTTCTTTTTTATTTGTTTCAGGAACTTTGCCACGTCTTTCACGAAGTTTCTTCTTAATTGATGGAAAAACTAAATTTTTATAGTAATGAGAAATATCTCTATTAATGTCAAAGGCTGATTATTATATATAATCAATATCGGATATCGAATATAAATGTATTTTTTATTACCATCCCTAGATCACCAAATATTTCTTTAATACAAGCGTGCAAACAATTGCAGCCGCCATCAAAAGACGCTTGATTTCCCTAGAATAATAGTGTATCATTGCGTTATGTTCATTAACAGCGTTTGAATTCACACGAATAAAGGTGTAATGATCTATAACAGTCAACTGAATACTCTAATTTCCCTCGAGTAACTATATAATATGGATTTTCATGATTATTGGGTAAATTAACGACTATTCCTTAAAAGTAATTATATCAGCTAAAAGATTATTTTTTTATCTTTAATTTCATTTTACATTGTTTTAACCTACCTATAATAATACCCGAGATAGTAAGAATTAAACGTTTTTATTCTCTCCTGTAAAGTCGACGTTTTTCAATTGCACGTTTATTCGATGCGGCCATCGAATTATGTTTTTCTGTTATTGTTGTAAGACTAAAAATCACTTTTAAAATAGGCCCTTAAACTAAAATAGTTATATATTTTAGTTTAGTTATTCATTAGTTCAATATCTTATTCCAGTAGATCTAAAAATCTAAACCAACACTTGCAGCCAACAGCTGTGCAGCTTTTTGTCGCCAAAAATAAAACTAATTAAAACTATCAAAATAAAAAAGGAACAATTCCATACAGAAGCACCGATGCGCAAAACCACATCAGCTTACTCAGTAAATAAATTATTATACTCACCAAAAAACCGATAAAAGATAATCAGATAAAGGTTTTAATTTATAAAAAATAAATATCAGCAAAGTAATTCTGGGAAATGTAACACTTGTTTTAATGGACGAGGGTTTAAAATAAGTTTGATTAAATTCGGCGCAGGTCAAGTGTTAAGTGGTTCGGTGGATTTTGAGAGGAGCAATATTTAAGGAACGTATATTTAATATAATACAGTTTTTTTAGCGGAAAATAATAATTAAACCTCCTCAGTCTCGAGTCTGGGAAGATATTATAACTCCAATGTGGCCTCATATTCACTTACCATTAAGTGACATGGAAATGGAACGCGGGCATAACTCAAGTATATAAAAGCCTCTAAACGATTTGAAAAATAATAATTACAACTCTATAGTCTAGTCTGCAGTGCGAGCACAGAACTTTATCGACTCGTATGTTTACGAATGTTCGTATAGTATGGAGACGGTTTGTAAGCAATAATTGAAATCTATCCATTGCCGCACGGCCAGCTTAAATAAATGTGTGCCTTGTTAATTTTGAATGTTTGTAAACATATTGTACTCTTAAATAACTGTACAATAAAAAATTACAATGTAACTAAAAACTTGCAACCGACTCCAAACTGTACGAACATTCGTAAATATATGAGTCGACAAAGTTCTGTGCTCGCACCGCTGATGCTGAGAAGATATTATAACGATAAACAAAAAGATTTATCTAGACAAAAGCATTCTGTCATAAAAAATGACATTCAAGAAGTTGATTAAATTGCGTAAATCTTAGTAAACTAGACAAAATCAAAACTCTATAATTTAATTAATCCACGGGATTCTTAAGCACCACGAATTTCGATTTCTATTTCGCGCGTAAAAATAATATTTCAAGTAAAAGGTTACTTTAAGGCAACAGTTCAAAACAGATAAAATCAAGTCTTGTTCTAAAATTGAAAATTCTCAAAGTTCAATTTCCTATGACATAAAAAACCTATAAATTAAACCACCTAAGGCAGACCGTCCACAGGCATGTTTGCTATCAGAGATCATAGCTTATTATATTGCAGCTTTAATCTGTGAACACTTGCCAGCGTAACCGCTACCAATACGTGACCGCAGACATGATGTGCGAAAATATTGGATATGCTTTTCTATTTCGTTAAAAGAATTAGTAAGTATTTAACTTTCAAATATATTTTTAAATTACCGAGTGCTTCAATAAGTATTACTTTCAAAATGAAAGATTTAGTGTTTCATAAATAACGGTAGAGTCACAAAGATTGTCTTGGACCTTAATCCCTAATGTTGTTGTTGTGAAAGTTTTGAGAAGTAATAAAAAACCTGCTACAATTAATATATTAGATTCCATATCTGCAAATTCAGTGCTCTACAAAAATAGCACAGTGCAGGCTTGTTTCACGTCTCCCACAATCGGCTCAGAGCGCACTGTGCCGTAAAATTGTATTTGATGCGCGCTCGGACGCGGCGAGACAGGGGAGCGGGGGGCAGATATTAACGCGGCTTAGGACAAAATCTCCGTGTTATGATTTCGAAAGCGATTATAGCTTTAAGTGTGTTACGGGATTTATTGCGGTGCAAACGGACAGGTGTTGTTTTTGTGTAAAATTATTTTGTTTCGCGTATTTGTTTTAGGTTTGGGAATGTAAGTAAGCTGGGAAATAACTTTTAAGATAACGTGACTAACTTTTAATTGATTTGTGCAGTGTTTCCTTATGATCTTTTTTTTTTTTTTTTATAAATGACTAAACCCGCGTTTGACCTCAATCTCACCTGATGGTAAGTGACGATGAGGTCGAAGATGAAAGCACACGGGTTTAGGAAGGAACTGGCTCTTTATACAATATTGCCGGAACACATTACCGCCGGAGTGGTAACATTTGGCGGCAGACTTTATATAAAGGGTGGTCGCTAGCCAGGCGGACCCAGAAGGGATCCTACCACCAAGCAAAAATCAAAAAGATCAAAGTTTGGCCAAGGTTTTGAAGATATTTAATTTATTAAATTGAAAATATTTGTAACTAACGTCTTCTTAGTACATATTTAATATTTTAGCAGTTAATATTTTATTTCAAAAGGACTGAATATTAAGCTGACTTCTTAAAGAGACAAATAATTAAAAAACGAAAAGGCTTTAAAACTGCAATGAAAAATCAGTCACAATTCAAAACAAAAAACCACTTCCTGTAAAATATTGCGAAAAAAACTAACTACCCGCAATATTGAATTAGCTAGCAACCCTTGCAGAGTACAGTCTGCAGATCCGGTCTCCAGGGAGCCGGTGAAATTGACGCTGGCTTCGTTCCGTGCGATGTTGAAATCATATTCTGTTAAATTCGTTATGTGTCCACGGCTTGAGCGGCTGACCTGGCAGTTCGTGGGATATTGTGGATACGACGCCTGGTTTTTTTTCTAATGCTACTAAACCCAAGTTTTAATTAAAATTCACCTAAAGGTACGTAAAGATAGGGTCGAAAATAATAGTATATGGGCTTAGGAATTATGGATGTAACAGGCGAGAGTCCTTCAAATTTTTCGCCTTTTGCGACACGCTTATCCAGAGGCGGTATGGTTAATCAGCTGACGGTATTGTTTTATTTACTTATTTTATTACTTATTTATTTACTTTATAGATTTTGTTTTTTTTCGATTCCTACAAAAAAGGTTAGTTTTCAATAGGCCACGATAATAAGTTTTAAGAAACTGATTTCACTGTTTACATTAAATAAACCTGCGCCTAAGATTAAAATTGACACTATATAGGTTCGAGGAGGACATGACTTTTCATAAAACATTGATGGTTGCTAAACATTCTTCTAACAAGAGGGAATCATTCGAATAAGTCGTGGTTTCGAAAGGGTATAAGCGGTGTCGTAGGGTCAGTCGTCGAGCCTGCGCGTTCTAATATGTTTAGTTGTAAATTTTTTGTAGTTGTCAGTTTTAAGGTTCTGTAACCAGATGGTTTTATGACTAAGCAGCGCTGTCTGTCACCGGCCCATCTGTCACCAGACTATCTCATGAATTATGACATTTTCGCAGATGATGTATTTCTGTTACCGCTACAACATTATACTAAATTACAGTAAAAAAATAATATGTAAACAAAAGCGTACACTCATGTTTATTTATGAATACAAAGGCTTATCCATAAACTCCTAGCATCAGCACTTCGCCGTAGTCGCAATACTGTATCGAGTTTTTGGTTATCACGAAGCTCACTGTCGTCCGATACAAGAAAATATTGGATCCGAACCTTTTTACTGTAAATGTCGGTGGCAATTGATTTTTATATGACTGCACTTTATATTACGGATCGAGGAATAAGGTTCGATGTCGCTCCGGGCAATGTGTTTCGTCGGAAATCAACTTTGAAGTAGCTATTTATTAAGATGGATTTTTGTAAGTGTGTGATATTTTGGGTTAAACTTTTGTTTAAATGCGAAAGACTTGATCTTTGGGTACATATTTAATATGGTATTGTTTTGCAAATTACATAATAGATCTTAAGGTCTGTCATGAATAAGATATTTACAGGTAATTTTAAATCAATATTATGATACAAATTGCTCATGTAAGTGTCAGTTGACTTTCAATCAAAAAATATTGCGTTATCGAATTACTTATTTAAGATTTTATTTTTATTTTTGGATACATTTATTTATTTTTATTTATTTATACTTCATTGCACACTTACAAAATAATAAAAGAAAAATAATGCATTAGAACAAAAACAGTTTTGAAAGGCAAAACAGGCGGCCTTATCGCTATGTAGCGATTTATTATTATAATCGCGAATATAAATAAATATGCTACACAATATCATTGAATAAATCATTACCTTCATATCAACATTAATTTATTATTTTTGACTATTCTATATGATTTCGCAAAAGATTTCTCCATACTTTTATCCCTACTTTTTATATCATTTAAAATAATAATAATTGGACACAATCAATTAAATTTAGTTTTTTTCAAAAATTCCCATCGGAAAATCTCCCAAAGCTTTCGCTTGGAATAAAATAGCCCAAAAAACAATTGAACATAAAACAATAAGAATCTCTTACTGAATCACCGAAGCGGTATCACTTACCAAGCAGTTTGGTCTTTCATATATTTTGATCAGAAAAATGTCAAGTACGTATCGCATTTTTCACTAAAACTTTACAAAACTCCACACAAAGCGAACTTCGACTTTATTTGCATGAGGACAAGGTTCAAAATCGAATAATCTTAAAAGATGTTGAAAGTTATAAAGGGAGTTTAAGTGGTAATGAACAATAATAAAAATGGCATGAAACCAGTATGGAGTGTACTTGATTCCTTTAGGAGTTTTTTAAGTTAAAAAATCTGTGGTTTTGTATTAATATTATTGAGCACTTACTAACTATGTATGTAGATGGTATGTTTGGTGGGAATAACGATGGGGTGGAATTTGTCAATAAAATGCATTCCTAATAACAAATTGGATATTTTTTCAATAATGTTGTGTGATTTACCTTAAGAAGACGAGACGTTGCTATCTTCTGTGTTTAAAAAAAACATTTATTTCTTTATTTATTCTTCATAAGGTACAAAGATAAGGTATATTTATAGAGAACAATTTTTAAGATACAGAGCACAATAGGCGATCTTATCATCGAAAGATGATCTCTAACAGACAATCCTGTAATAGATCATTAAATATATAAAGAAACATTTAGCGAGAAGGAGAGACCGCTGACTGCGAGACTCACTTCCGTAATTGGTCCTGGTTTATATCGGTACATTTATAAAATTCAAACAGAATATTCCCAAAAATGAAAAATGGGAATATGTGGAATATGTATGTGCATCAAATTATTATCGACTCTACTGAAAAACTTTAAATGCGAACAAACTTGAATTTTTTTTTAACTATTCTGACTATTTTTGGTCAGGGCAATCCTGTATATATTGTCCCATGAAGTTAAGTTGGGGTCTGAAAGAAAGTCTTATACCAAAGCTGCCGAATCCGACGAGCCTACCTATTTTTTTTTTGACCTCTAGATAATCTTTCTTAGGATTGAACGTTCATGACTTGACAAAGCATTTAATTTTTGCAGTCATAACTTAACGTCAAATCGTTAATTTTATGAACTTAACATAAAAATATTACAAAATATAAACGGTAAGTTATTCTGTAAAAAGGCCTCAGACCACAAATATAGTTTTAAGTTATTGTAGCTGCTCATTTAAATGCAATAAATTTCAAATTTGTACCAAAAGGTACTCTAAATGCCGATTAAATTTTTATATCATAGACTAGCTTTTGCCTGCGACTTTGTACGTGCATAAGCATTGTTTATGTTTAACAATGTGATTTTTTCATACAAACTAAAAACTCATATATTTCCCGTTCCCGGGAGAATTTCGAGAATTCCTTTCATAGCACAACCAGTCACTCTTTGAAGAACCTTTATGTCAAGTAGTACATCTGTGCGCCTTAAGGAATAAGATTTTTCATACAAACTAAAAAGTCCAACCCGTTCACGTGGAAATTTTGGTAATTCCTTCCATAATACAAACAGACACTTATTGAAAAACCTTTATGCGAAGTATCACATTCAAGGAATAATATTTTTTCATACAAACTAAAAAATCATAAGTAGCCCGTTCCCATGGAAATTTCGGGAATTCCTTTCACAAAACAACCAGTCATTTTTTGAGGAACCTTTATGCTAAGTACACTCCGTACACTCAAGGAATAAGATTTTTCCTACAAACTAAAAAGTCAAAAAATTCCTTTTCCCGTGGGAATTATGGGAATTCTTTCCTTAGTGCTCCTCCATAATCTCTAAGGATTGTATTTTCTAAATTTCAGCTCTCTACGGCCAATAGTTATGGCTATACGTTGTCTGTGTCAGTGACTCAGTCAGTAACTCTTCCGTTACTGACTGAGTCACTGACACAGAGTTTTATATGTTATATGTATATGTTAAGATTAGTGAGAAGGTAATATCTTAAGTTCTATTTACTCCGATAAAATCTTAACCAGCAACGAATAAGAAAGTTAGTCTTACGTCTAAATAAAAGTTAGTCTTATGCCTATGTTTATTTTGTACAGATTATCTCTATACAATACCTATTTGTATTTGTATAGAGATAATCCAACTTGTCAGAATATAAAAATGTTGTTAGGCATATTAATCAAAATCATCTACGAATAATCTTCTAATAGAGCCAGACTTAAATAACCGTGTATAGTGTAAAAACAACCAATCAAGTTAAACGTGTCTCATACCTATAAAAAGTTCCTATTTGCCGCTATCTGCTCCGACCGCGCGTTGACCGACATATTCTGAACGATGCTGTGATCGTAGTGGGAAACAGAACAGGGAACGTAAAGAGTTGTTATATGTACTTATTTACTGACTAATGTGAAGCTAAAGAATTTATTTATGGGTTTTATTTTTTGTATAAAATAGTAGGACGTTTCTTAACACATTGCCCTAAAGAAAATTAACTTGGAGATTGAAATTTTTACCTTTATTTATTTATGTACACACAGATATAAAAATACAGGGTTACTTAAATCTAACATATGTACAAAGGTACTGCTTATTTCTAAAATAAATTTCTACCAGCAGACCTGTGAATGGAGAGTTGTAACAGAAGCAAAATTAGTGCGTGCATACCTTACATAAATAATATTCCAATAGAATATACACATACTAAAAGCTACAAATAAACATACGTAACTATATACTTAACACATACATACATATAATATAATATTTCAAGTTATATTCGTTGATTAGTATTTGACTTTAAGTTATTGTGTTATGCATGAGAGAGGTAATGTTCCCTTACTCTTTTTCTGAAAAGTGTTATGGTTTTGACTCATGTATTTCGAATGGTAATGAATTCCTGAATCTTTTTTTTTTTTTTTTATATAAAATATGGATGGGACGTTTGTCTTCCATGCCACCTGATGTTAAGTGAACATGAAGACTAAGGTGGTACACATCCATCCACGAGAAACCTATTCACTCGACGCTTAAAAGTACTAGGACTATACTGGTCAGGGAAAATAGACGCAGGCAGTTCATTCCAAACCTTGGCGACCCGTATCAAAAAGGAACTGTCAAAGCGCTTAGTTCGACTTTTCGGAATATCAACCACATACGGATGGAAGTTCTGTCTGCGTCTAGTAGTCCGATGGTAAAAGGGTGAGGGTTCAATTTGCTCATCTGATATATAGATGTATATTGAAGGAATAGGAAAAAGAATTGGTTTTATGAGGTTTTATATATAAGAGTTTATATATAAGAACCTTCAGTTCCTGATTATATTTAGAGAATTTCCGTGGAAACTTAAATGATAAAAGAAATATCAACTCCTCGCATTTTTTGTTCAATAAAAGAAAATATATTTTTACGAGTTTCACACCATCTCACACAATCCGATGAGTTAGTGTCGAGGAGCGTGCACGACGTATGCTGTTCCATATTCAAATTGAACCGCCTTTAGAATCGACGCTCGCCATTTTGTTGTCACCCAGACGGAGAAAATGGCCGCCTGTAAGAAGCTTACCAAGAACTCTTTCGTTAAAATATGTTTCACGTTTTATTTAAGAAAATGAATTTAATTTTGACGTTTATTTTTATGATTCTATTCTACCTTGTAATGACAGTGCCGACCAATATGTGTAAATCCAGTCAAGTTAAGATTTTCAAGGTCCAAATATTTTAAGAGTGTCGAAAACATCGTTGGTGTGGCGCGATGCTGTTTTGGTCAATAGGTAATAATAATGTTTAAAGTAAATTGACACATAGGTTTTGTTGTGCATACAGGATGCATATACCTAGTTATTGTTCTAGCAGCATTATTAATTGTAAATAATAATGTGAATAAGTACTAAAGCCGGATCAGAACGATTTGCTCAAGGTAAAATAGTATTTTCGCTAAAGAATTTCTTTTTAAACTTAGGTATAAGTTTATAACTGCATTTAGTATCTACAATGTGTTATCGAAATTTAGTTTCGGAGGATTGAGTTTCGTAGTTACGTTAAGAAACGTTCGGCGCGGTCGGTACTTGGATGGGTGACCGCCGACCATTCATTTCTCACGGCGACTTCTGTGCTTCGGGGGGCACGTTAAGCAGTCGGTCTCGGGTGCTGTATACTTGTATACAGTGATCGTTAGGGTTTGTCAGAAACCGTGTCGGCACCCTGAAAATTCTGACATCCACCACCCAGCACTGGGCCAGCTTGGTGGATTATGGCCTAAACCTCCTCATCACCCAGGGGAGAGACTCATACCCTGCAGTGGGCTCATTACAAAGAGTTGTGATGATGATGATGAGGATGGAAAGTGTAAAGCTGTTCTGTATCGACTATTGTGGCACTGAGGTAACTTTATCTGATGAAATTCCAGTGGTAGTTGTCTTATGAAATCAATCGTATGCAGCAATGCTTTTCTATGAATTGGTTGGATGTATGATAAATGTATTAACAAAAGAAAAATAATTGAGTTTTATCCGTTGTCTATGTTGTGAATGTCTAAAAAGAAATGATATGTGTCATTTGGAACTTGATAGCGCTGCATGTTCTTATTTAAATACAATTAAATTATTGAGTTTTTACCCGGGAATTCACCCACAGAAATCCATATCTGATGTTATTAATAAGTCCCCATTTGTGAGATTCATATTCAGCTATTACTGTAAAGCTATTTTAGCGTCACATTAATCCTTATATGCTCAGAAATATCCATGTTTACAATATTTGCTATTGACTAAATAATTTGAAGAGCTATTCAAATTTATCATGTAAGTACCAAACACCACAGATTATTAGTATGATTTAATTTGTACTTAACAGGAGTACACGAAAATTGGGTCCAAAATTGTTCGTCTAAAGGTATCGCATTGAGGGTAGACTGCCTTAACTAAGAATTCTGTGAATAGGTGCTTCAGAGAAGGCGTGATTTATCGTTGAGAATAGGGTGACATATAGTATTGTCTTCAGTTTTCAGCATACTGTGTATAAAAAAAATGTCTAGAAGTTTTAGTGGTTTTTTGTGATTGCGGCGGAACAAAGGTCTTTACAACTTTCCCCATGAATTTAGGGGCTGCACCGTTATTGTGAAAATTTTAAGTGTTTAATTTTTTGCTCTATTTGCTGTTTGAGTGATCAAGTCTAAGATATTTTCATATTCCATTCTAATAAATTATGACTTTTAAATTACTATTCAATAAAATGTTACTTAAATTATTTCCCGCTCTTTCATTATACAAAATCTCACAGCTTATTTTAGGGTCTGCAAAAAACACAAATAAATTTCCGGAAACAATACTAGGGTGTCATCATAAAGAACGATTAGTTGCCAACCCTACGGCAACAAAGGACCAACTCCACTAGTTATCTATTTAAACCTGGATTAGCACTCGATAACTGTGATTAATAGTCGCGTCGACGGACTGTAGCGTCAGTAAAATATAATTCATATTTTAATACATATTTAAGAATTCAGTTGGTGTTAAGTTTTTGTGATACAAAATGTGAAATAAAAGACGTCTTGTACTGATTTCCTTAAATTTTAATTCACTAGTGACAAAGCTAACAGTATGTAATATAGTAATAATAACTAAACGAATGGAAAAAAGTTTGTTTTTACAAAATTTGCTTTAATTGTGTTATAAATAGTATAATTTATACTTTATTTAAGTACTTTTTAATATATTTATATAAAAATCATATACATAATACATCCCTCATAATACATCATCTTCACTTTACGTCATACGACTAGAGCTCGCGTTCTAATTTTTTTGCAAACTCTACCAAGTACAGAGGCGTATTCACGCGATGCGAGGAAGGTTGCGGCGTGCACCCAACAGATAGTACGTACAGAAAATGACCAAAATTAAATAATAATATATCATTTAGAATTAATTTACGAACAGTCAAGGAAAAGTATCAACTACGAAAATGAAATATGGAATATATATATGTATTGTTATTTATTTTGTAGTATCTACGTATATGAGCAAAATAGTGGTTTTCTAAATAGGTACAAAATTCCATTTAAATACAATAAAATTAGTTTTAACAATACATACCAATACCTACATATGTTTTAAATTCATTCTCGAACATTTTAATGTTTATTTGGGCATCGTGTTTGTGATAACTTACTATACTAATTAGTACTAATTTTATGATGCACAACTTTAAAAGATATTTTATTTATTAAAGTACAATTTTAGAGACCCTTTTCAAGCCAAAAAAAACATTAATATCGAAAGACTATTTTCCATATTATTAAAAAGCTTTTACGGTAGTTAAAAATGTAGAAAATAAACTTCACAATATACACTTTCCGACTGTACAGTTAGCAAAAGCGTGGATTAACACGCTGTTTGTAATTTATAGCGGAAAGCTGACGGGTCGGGCTTTTCGCAGCTCGCTGCGAGGTTGCATCACATTTTTATATTATACGCGACATGCTGCTTTATATGATAGGACATTTATCTTGCAGTTAACAAACTGCCGGAAATCGTTTTCTATATAAAAATTTAAGGATTTTATGAAACTTGGTAAATTATGTGTTACATTGTTAAGGGCCTCTTGTAACGCGGTGCATATTTCCATACTTCCCGCTCAGATATCGCTAGCGAATTTGCCTACGTGAGCAAGCGAAAATACGTTTAACTGGTATATTTTCAAAAATTATAGCTATAAAACTATAGTCGTGGCGCCGTGGTTACTGTGTGTATCATACGATATCACAGGTTAAGCAACGTTCGGCGCGGTCGGTACTTGGATGGGTGACTGCCGACCATTCATTTCTCACGGCGACTTCCGTGCTTCGGAGGGCAGGTTATGCAGTCGGTCCCGGTTGCTGTATACTTGTATACAGTAGTCGTTAGGGTTTGTCAGAAGCCGTATCGGCACCCTGAAAATTCTGACATCCACCACCCAGCACTGGGCCAGCTTGGTGGATTATGTCCTAAACCTCCTCATCATCCAAGGGAGAGACTTATACCCTGCAGTGGGCTCATTACAAAGAGTTGTGATGATAATGATAGCTATTTCAAAAATTCGCTTTACCAATCGGTTAAGAGAACTCCGTTGTATATTTTTATGTAACTTTTACATGAATTCATTATGGCATTTCGTAGCAAAATCCGTTTGAAATGGTAAATTAGTGTTATGTTTGTGACTTTTTTAATTATTTTTTTATTGAGCCAATTGTCATAAAGCATGTTTCTATCTTTACACAGCGGTTGGTTATATGAATTTATGTGAATAATTTCTTTTGCAGATACAGCATGTACACATTACTGGGTACATTTTCGTTCAATAAAGTATAAAAACGCTGCATCCTCGCCTTAACGCTTCATTGGGCCGTATTCAACATTACAACCTGTATTTTTAGGTCTCTTTAATGTCAAACTTACAAGCTTCTAAATCTGTTTTTATTGGTGCCTAAATTTTAAATTTAATGTTTCTTAATTTGGACTTAAAATAAGCGAATCTAAGGTCGAATCGAGCCTGTACATCGTTTGAAGTTTTTAAGTAGCTAGATTTTTATCTCAAATCGATAGGCAAAAATCATATAGGTATAAACACTGTGACAAAGCTCAAATCCTAAGCCAAGATCAAATTGTCTTAATCAAATTGATATTATCCAAAACCAATCCATATTCATGTAGAGTTCATGTCGTAAGGTCCTCCCAATACCCTACACCTTGAAATCCCGAATACTCTGGCTTTAATCTGAGATTGAATTAACGTCGTCATGTACACTGAATCTTGCATAAACCTACCGCATATGTATAAGTGGAATGTACAGGGCGTGATATTCTACCTAGACGACGAAGTTTCGACCAGGCTGCAGGCACAGTCGTTCTCACAAGAAGACTGTTATAAGGATAAAGTATTATCTTCTTTTATTTGTACTGTCTATTATATTTCGTCGCTTCATTCTTCAGATATTATATAACAGGTAGTCCTTTTTAGGTACTAGGTAACTTCGCACAATTTAAAGTATCATAAAAAAAAACACTGTGGCGGGGCGCCGCGTGGCATGATCCACCCGGTTCGCGCCAAGCCCTCATTCTTTTTTCGTGCGTGGTAACAAGCATACGTCATTTACTTTAATCATTTACTTAAGTTTTTACAAAATGTTAAACGTACAGCAGAAGAACAGCTTCAACATTATAATATAAAGATAAAAAAGTTGGAACAAAAAATAAATAAAAAACGGAAACAGCGAATTATTTCTACCGATGAAGAAGAAATCTTACAAGGCAAGAGCTACTTATTCAGTGTAAAAATGTTATTTAAAAAATCAGAGCAGAAAATGCGTGTAATCTATAATAGATATATCACGTTAACTGCTCAATATCGTTGTGATGTAAACTTTAATAAATTTTATCTGATCTTATCGATCACCTTTTGTTTTCAATACGACTACAGAAAATGCGGGTAATCTCAAGGAGATTTATCTCGTTGTCTGTAATACGTTATGGGCGTTATATTAATATGAATTAGACATAAACATGTCGCCTCCAAGGTTATTTAAAAAATCAGAGCAGAAAATGCGTGTAATCTATAATAGATATATCACGTTAACTGCTCAATATCGTTGTGATGTAAACTTTAATAAATTTTATCTGATCTTATCGATCACCTTTTGTTTTCAATACGACTACAGAAAATGCGGGTAATCTCAAGGAGATTTATCTCGTTGTCTGTAATACGTTATGAGCGTTATATTAATATGAATTATATGTTTGTTAAAACATAAACATGTCGCCTCCAAGGTATGAGTTACCGCTACCGCTGGATGATGTAAACCTGGATAACCAGAAGACTGCCGCGTCATTCACTGTGGATCAAAAGCTATCTGCAAAGACGCTCCCTAATCCGGAGCCGTCAATATCACAAGACGCACCAGGTATATCGGGAGAACCTAATCCCGATCTGGATCCAGAGCTGCTTACTGCACTTGGAGCTGCAAATTCCGATACACCCGAATTTGGCGCTAAAATACACGATACGCTCTCAAATTTATGGACACCTTTACTAAGAAAAGGACTGTCCAAAGAAGACAAAGATAAATTAACCATAGAAAATACGGTACCCGAAAACTGCAAAAACTTGCAAGCCCCAAAATTATATGCGGAAATCTTGGCAGCCATAACTGACATAGCACGAGCACGTGACAAAAAAAAAAAAAACCAAAACTTTCAGCAACAGCTGGGGTACGGTATTACCGCCATAAATCGAGGGATTGACGTCCTCCTTGGGAAGGAAGAAAACAAATGAAGGCCCTCCGTCACGTAAGTGATGGATGTCGCCTATTATCAGACCTCCACTTTATTTTAACCAAAGATAGGGTAAAACTGATTTTACCGAATTTGGATACAAACTTTAAACATGTTATACAAGACTCCGAAAGAGACAAAACTTTATTCGGAAGTTCAGTGCCGGAAAAAATAAAGGCAAGTAAAGCCATTGAAAAGCAGGGAGCCCTAATTAAAAAAGGCCCAGCCAAAACAGCCACCTCTCAAATATCAACGGTCAACCGGTCGTCTCAGCAGGGAAACTGGACAGGACCTCCTCGTTACCCGTCGTTCAGGGGGGGGCGGGGAGGTCAGAGGAAACCGATAGCAGCTCAAACACAGCAGCGCCCACAATCGAACTCTGCGTTCAACGCCAAGTTCCAGCCGCAGACTTCATCCAGGATGCGTGCTCCGACCCAACATTAATCAAGGTACATGCAGGTCGAATTAATTTATTTTATGATTGTTGGACAAAAATAACTAAAAATGAAGTTATATTGAAGTGGCTAAAGTATTTATTTAGAATACCATTCGATACTCAAATTTGTCAGTATTCTATTCCTAAAAATAATTTGTCATCATGTGAAAAACGAGACATGAAAATAGCTATAAATAAATTATTTGACTTAGGGGCTATAAAACCTTGTTCTCCTTCAAATGATCAATGTATTTCAAATATATTTTTAGCTCCGAAACCTAACGGAGAAAAAAGGTTTATACTAAATTTAAAATCTTTAAACAAGTTCGTAACAAAAGTACATTTTAAAATGGAATCTTATAAAACAGAAAGTACCTACGATTCGAATTCCAAGAAAATGATTCGTCTGAGCCGATCACTTACGAGTTCACAGCAATGCCGTATGGATTATCGATAGCTTTGTGGGTATTTACAAAAATTATGCGTGAAGTAATGAGTCATTTGAGAAAACAAGGTTTTAAGTCTACTACCTATTAAGACGATCTTCTTATTGGAGATACATATGAAGAATGCATGATTAATGTAAGAGAAACTTTGAAGTTATTACATTGTCTAGGTTTTATTGTAAATTTCGATAAAAGTCACACTGTACCAAAAAAGTCAATCAAATTCATAGGTTTTATGTTCAACACAGAACAGATGTCTATTACGTTACCTGGCGATGAGCGGAATAACATTGCACAGTTAATAAATAGGTACATTAATCTTAAAACTTGTTCAATACGAAATTTCGCTAAACTTATAGGTGTATTGATCGCAGCCTGTCCAGCCACAAAATATGGATTCTTATATACAAAAATATTAGAGAGACAAAATTTTTAGCCTTAAATAAGTTCGGAGGAAACTATGAGGCAAAAATGAATCTCAATAAGATATTACTAAAAGATTTATGGTGGTGGAAAAATAATATTAATATTATTTCTTGTCCAATCATTACTCAAAATTATAAGTTAGAAATTCACACCGACGCATCTAGGACAGGCTGGGGAGCAGTATGCAAAAATAATAAATATAGTGGTTCATGGACGAACAGTGAAAAAGAAAATAATATTAACTTTTTAGAATTACTCGCGGTTTTGTTAGGTCTCAAAAGTATAGCTAGTGAAGAAAAAGAAAAGAAAGAAAGAAAGAGTCCAGAAAACTTAACCCTGATACTGAATGGGCCCTCTCGGATAGCGCTTTCCAACTTATTGTAAATAGTTTCGGGCCCATTAAGATCGACTTGTTCTCAAGTCGAGCCAAATGTAAATTATTTGTCACCTAGAAGCCTGAACCTGATGCAGTCGCAGTTGATGCATTTACAATAAGCTGGGCTGACTTGGATTTTTATGCATTTCCTCCCTTTTCTCTTGTATTAAAATGTTTACGAAAAATCATTGATGATAAAGCCGAAGGGGTACTTGTATTCCCCTTCTGGCCTTCTCAGCCATGGAGTCAGCACCCACTGCACTCCAGCCTTACCCTGGGTGCCGCGAGGCTCTCCGGGCGTCGTTCAGCCGGCGCGGCTGCCCACCAGAGGCTCTCACGTTGATGCTCGCCTCGCTCGCAGACACTACTATTCGCTAGTACAACGTCTCATTGAAGTTATGGTTTCAAGAAGTGTGGTTATGAATTAATAGTTTCGAAAAATCCATTCCATTAGTTCTTTGATTATTAAACGAGCAATTTAATAAGGGATGTTCTAACGGTTCATTAAATACGCATCGATCTGAATTATCTCTTTTATTAGGAGAAGAGATAAGTGATAATAGTTGTGTTAAACGCCTCTTAAAAGGAGCCTATAAAACTAAACCTATTAAGCCTAAATATTCATTTACTTGGGATCCAAATTTAGTACTAAATCAACTGTCTTCTTGGTATCCAAATATTAATTTATCATTAGAAAATATTACAAAAAAAAAAAAAAAACTCGTTACATTATTAGCTTTATGTACCGGTCAAAGAGTACAGACATTGTCTTTAATTAAATTAGAAAATATTGTTTTTCAATCTGATAAAGTAAATATTATTATAACAAATATAATCAAGACTTCCGCTCCAAATCGTGAACAGCCCTTATTATCTCTCCCTCTTCTCAAACTTTCAAAGCAATATCAACATATGCCCAGTATCAACTTTAAAAGAATATATTTTTATTACAAAAAATATCTGAGGTTCAAACTCCGGGAATCTCTTCGTAACATTCAAAGCTCCCCACAGAACTGCATCAAGTCAGACGCTAAGTCGATGGATTAAGCAAACGCTCGCCACGAGTGGCATTGACATGAGCGTTTTAGTGCGCACAGCACACGACACGCGTCAACCTCAGCCGCGCGCGCGGCCGGTATCAGTGTCGATGTCATTCGAAAAACGGCCGGGTGGACACAAAACACTCACAGGTGTTCGCAAAGTTTTACCATCGGCCTTTAGATGATCAACAAAATAACTTTGCTTTGTCGATACTTAACAATACTTAACCTAATACTAAAAATAGTTATTGAATATTACGTATTTTGATATTAAGTAAATTACTACATTAAAAATTATGTGTCTATAAATAGACTATCACTAAGTTTCATTAATTTAAGCTGATTATAATTTCTAGCAACTCAAATAAAGTAAGATTATTTGAAGCTCATTATGCAATAATACTAATTATTAAGTACTATAATAATAAAATATGTAATTACATATTTATATCTTTACTTATTTCAATTCCAAGTATATACCTAAACAAAACTTTCTATCTCTGAAAATCTACCTGTTATATAATATCTGAAGAATGAAGCGACGAAATATAATAGATGATTAAACGAACTTCTAAGTGAAGTTCTATCGCTATTATATGAGTCGCTTCATTCGAAGATATGACGTACCCACCCACCCCGGAACCCATTTAAAAGTTTCGTTTAGGGTCTCTAAAGAATGAGGGCTTGGCGCGAACCGGGTGGATCATGCCACGCGGCGCCCCGCCACAGTGTTTTTTTTTATGATACTTTAAATTGTGCGAAGTTACCTAGTACCTAAAAAGGACTACCTGTTATATAATATCTTCGAATGAAGCGACTCATATAATAGCGATAGAACTTCACTTAGAAGTTCGTTTAATCATCTATTATTTTTAGTAACAAGTTTAAGTCACGTAGTTTGTATTTATTGTTTAAGTTATAATTACAACTTATTTGACGGATAAACATAATCAGTAAAATAAATATAGGGCAGTCTTCGATCATTCTAATCTCTGTGTTCATTAAATTATTACACAGTAAGTAGGTACAGCCTGAACTGACTTTGACCGATAAGGTCACAAAAATACTTATCTGGCCTAATTACAAAGAGATACTGTAATCAAAGTGTGAAGCCCAAATAATATTGAAATGCCTATACGTAGCCTGAAAAAGCTTGTGAACACTGCGGAGGCGTGCTGTGGGCCTTGATGAATGCAATGTATTGTTAGTTGCTGTTTTTAATATAGGACTATACCAGAGGTCTATTATCTAAATTTTTGCCAGTCTGAATGTTTGTTCCAATGTTTTTTCTGCAATATGCATTACTTCAGTACATCTTTGTAAGTGTAACTGATTCAATCCTCAAAAAAATTAAACAATTTCATTTTATTAAATATACTGTGTACTCACATTTGAGCAAATACAATGTTATGCTAAAATTTGGTTAGTCTATTATGTCTCAATTAAGAAAGGTTTGGTACAAAAGAATCCATTTGAGGTCAGTTTGTAATTTTTCAATATGTTTAATTTGAAACGTGTTTAGTTATTTGTATCATACTCTCGCAGCAATAATATCCATTAGTCGTTTTATATAATAGTGCAATATTCAAATTGATAGTCTTAAGCACCCTGTGTAACGTCGAGGCTAAGACGGTGAGAGCTACATGTGTGGAAAGACACCTGCCGGTCCACACCGGAATTAATAGAGGTTTGCCTCACCTCGGGTTCTATCAAAGATGCTAGTATATCTACTTCAGGTAATATATGGTAAAATAATACCTACCTATTCAGTGAGAAACGTTATCAAACACTACCGGTCATTTGAAAATAGAATGTTAGGTTAGGCCATTGAGGTGAAGGTAGCTTGCTTAGCATATGGAAAGTTAGCTCATTTCTTGACGAGTATTTTTTATACAAGGTGCTCCGCTTGATTTTCCGTAACTCTAGGGTATTAATGGGACCATGTAAAAGAATCAAATAACATGTGAATAATTTTTAATGTTATTTTTTTGTTTTTATTTTTCACACAAAATAATTAAATTAAGTCAAAACATTTTATGTAAAACACCTTTAAGCGAAGTGTGACAACTTGGCATTTTCCATCCCTTTTGTTATTGCTGTGCACAGGTACAGTTCGCAACGTTGTGTACATTATATGCACAAGGAGTTCATCACACAAATATCCGGGATTCGAACCCAGGACCTCTGGCATAGAAGGCAATGTATGTTACCGCTACACCAGCCGGTCGGCAATTAGATATTTATAATCAAAAATAAAACAGGTGCGAGGAACTAATTTATTTTTTATAATGGTTTAAACACAATGTCAAGAACAGATTATTATTTAAAAGAACTCAAAAACATTTGAGATCTCGTACTTCTTAGTTATAAATAAAACCATAACCATGAAACTAAAAATCCATTATTTTTAATGGCAACACAGACATCAAAACTGGTTGGAAAACTCATTCATATTGATTTGAAATTCGAACGTCAACTGTTCAAATACCGTCGCAAATGTTCTCGAACCGATTTATAAATCGAATTAAAATCGGTTGAAAGTGCGGGATCGAATTTATAGATTAAATCGACTGTGACGGCACTTTTGGTTATGACGGTTGTTTTATATGTGAGGGAAATGTAAAAAGACGATTAGATTTAGAAATATGTCGTCATATGTGTTTTTTGAATTGTAGCACAAATTCATAAAATTAAATACTAATTGTTATCTTTACACAAATGAATTGAAATAAATCACAAAAATCTATGAACAGAAAGCGTCACAGCGCGGCGGCGTACGCTAAGCGCGATCAAAATCTAACAATACATAAATTTTAATTTTTGAATTGAAACACCCTTTGAATGCGTTCACCCCTCTTCTGTTTCAAAAATCATCAAGCACTTTTACTAAAATCTAATTGTGAACTTTGTTAAAACGGTTTAGAGTTTATTTTTATGTGGTAAAGCAGAAATCACTGAAACGGCTTTTTTCACAAAAAGAGTTTAATAGAATTTCCCGTATCTTACTAATGGAACGGTTGGCATAATGAAATAAGGTATTTTCGTTCGTAATGGCGAATGCTCTGCGATTTGTTAAAAACTGTTCGTTTTTCAATATGCACACAGTTTGTTCAATGACTGGATTGTCTGAAATGGAATATTAGACTCGACGGAGTTTTGTTTGAAACACAAAGTCTGCATGGTTTTCGTAATGCTGTAAGTTTTTCATTTACAGATTTTGACACTATACTTTGTGTGAGATCAAATCGTTTCTTTTAACTTAAAAAACGATGTACAAAGTGAACCAATAATCATGTTTTCGTGATAAAAAATTTGTCATTAATTTTAAATTAATTAATTTTAAAATATTACCAGTAAATCATTAATTTTACTGGTAATATTAGTCACATATTGTATTCATAATAAAACACTGCCCCCAAATATCCTTGAAAATCAATCATTTCTGAATTATTTTTAAGGGCAACACCAAACCTAGGTATTTTTAAGGGCAGCACCAAACTGAGGTGGATATTTTTCGTTGATTGTTTACAAATCAAGTGTCGATGGAAACATAAATAAATTATTATACACTGCAAAAATATTAATTTTAAATTGCAGAATGACTATTCAAGTTAATTCCCGGTCCGTTCCGTGGCGTTTTTTTTAAATAGAGACTTATTCTAATCTAGCTAGGCTAAATATTTGTTAGGATTTGCCAAACTTTTTCTAGATTATTTATTTCATCATCACAACTCTTTATAGTGAGCCGACTGCAGAGCTTTGAGTCTCGCCTCTGGGTGACGAGGAGGTTTAGGCGATAAACCACTTAAACTGGTTCAGTGCTAATCTTACTTCTTACTAATATTATAAATGTGAAAATTTGGATGTATGGATGTTTGTTCCCCTACTACGGGAGAACGGCTCAACGGATTTGGATGAAATTTGGCATATTGATAATGTACAGTCTGGAATAGCTACTTTTTAACCCGAAATTCCGGCGGGATTCTAAAGTGGCTCTAGTGCTTTATATAACGCAACCGTGTTTAATCCTAGTTTACAGCTACCAACTTTTTTAAAACTTTTCTTTCATATTGACTAAATCTCATATTTACCGAAAAATCCTGAAACTAAATAAATCTACAGGCAAATCACATATGTATCATGTAGAAATAATTTAACTGCAAAGACTTTCAGACGACACAAACTTCTACAAAGTTTTTTTACAAGTCAACAAAAATGTTAAAAACTTACGCCCGAAAAATCTGTGACCATTTTTTCAACAATTAGATATCTTGGGGAAACTCCACGAAATTATCTTAATCCGCATCCATATACCAACTGTCAAGTCCCTACCAAAAAAAGAAGCTTTATCTCCTTGAACAAAAGAAGGGAAGATATTTAGCATAATGAGTGACATCTATAGAGCGTTTAGAGAGAGCGAGGAGGTTATATTCTAATCTAGCCGGGAGTAAAAGAGATGGGGTATGATTTGCGAGAACAATATTCACAATCTTGTTTCTGGGCCATTTAGTTAATTAGTGGTAGAGGACAGTAGGCCATTTATTACCTTCGTTATGATGAAGATATTCAAGTTAGTCAAATGCAATGGCTGGAAGGATTGGGGAGACTAGTTTGATATGAGATACTCAAGGTTGCCTGTTTTTTATTAATAAAAAAATTTATATTTCAGGAAGAGGTTAATTATTGATATTAGACATTAACTACCTACATTTAAGAAACGGTTTGATAAACGTTCTCAACCGCCACGCCCCGCGACGTTTCTGTGCCTGTTTAGGCACTGTGGGCATGAAAAGTGACATTTATAATGTCAGTATGTTTGACTGGGTTCATTTGACCTAATTTAGTCAACCCAAGACTCAATCACTAAACGATTGAATATAAAAAATTACAAACATACGATACGAATAGCATAGGTTAACAGTTATAATAATTTAGAAAAGCCAATATGCTTACCGTATTTTAGAAAAATTAACAAAATTTAAACAAGTTACATCTGTAAAAAAAAACATAAAAACAAAAGCATAACGTTATTTTTACAGAATTCAATGTTCAACAGAACAAATCAAGAATTAACCCTAACACTCTTTACATCAGGACGACTTTAATAAATGGCGACACGGGACCACAGACCATTAAATTAAAACATTTAACATTAAGTACCATTTTGGTTTATAAGACTACTAAAACGCACTGCCCCTGCAAAATAAGTTCACCATTTTGTGGTTTTTGATAAACGTTACGGAAGCAGTGAGTTTAATGTTGACTTTAAAAGGTTTTTTAGGTAATATAGTTTGTTGTAGATGTTGTTGAGTCCAAAGACAATAAAAATTTTAATCTTGGAAACATACACGCTGCTGATTTAATGAGATAGTTTGTCACTTCTTGTATGTTTGTAAATAATCACACAATAGTTATTTTAAGGCTAGAAAACATCCACTGACTTTTGAACTGATAATATATTTCTTGCAAATTCACAAGGAACATAAAGAAGAAATTTTCGAAATCAAATTGTATTACATAACGAAGAAACATATAATATTCAGTGTCGTCAGCAATAGATTTTTTAGAAACCTATTTGTCTAGATAAATAAACAACTTTTCTTTATGAAAAAAAAAGAACACGCAGCAATATTGAAATCATACTAGTTCAGCTAAACCATTCTGCGTAATCATGGTTCAAAGGAAATCCAAGAAAAAAAATGTAAGAAAAAAAAGAAGTAAGTACATAAATCATAGAAGCCAGACGGGTGCTTCCACCGAATTCTGAATATCAAATGAGATTCCATTCATTTGGGAGTTACAGCTTTTTTTTTCTTTTTTATATCTTTGAATGCTTTGTTACGGTGGCGGGAAAAATGAGGCGTTATCGGTTATTATAGTTCCGATATGCTTGCATAAAGTTGTCTGTGAAAGATGGGCAGTAAATGACTTCTTTAGATTTTGTTGGCAGCCTTGGAATTTGGTTATTTAATGTATTTAACAAGAGTAAACAGTTTCAATCGGGTATAATAACTTATTTATTTCATTCAAAAGGTATCTGAAACGTACCAAAAAGTTCAGTTTAAATGTTTAAATTAAGTATACTCTTGTTAAATATATTAAATTACCTGAAAAATTAAATGTCTGAAAGGTATCTGAAACTTTTTTATAATTATAAATCAAAGAAATTTAGGATTTTGCTATTTAGAAAAGCAGATGTTATGTTGGAGATTAAACCAAAACCAAATGACCAACCAAATAAGGTTGAAAATAGAGCACAATTAGGGCTTAGAAAAGAACTGAACTCTGATAAAATGTTATCAGAACACCAGTGATTTTATAAACCGGTGCATCGAATCTAAAGGTCACTTCTGTTCGTGTTGCTTATTTTCTAGTCATTTTCCACATTGGAAATGATCGTGATTTACCACTTTTAAAATTCTGCTCGAGTTTTTGACATCTTTTAAGAAAGACCAATTCATATAATTCTTACTAGAATTTAAAACAAAAATACCTTACCTATACCTTCATAATATAAAACTTATTTTATAATAGAAATAAAAACCTCTCTTGCAATGGTTTTAAGAACATTATAAACGAAAAAAAATATTACATGTAACAACCGTGGGCTATGCATATAAAATTACAAACACAAAAATTTTCACAAAGTGTTTACAGAGAAATCTGAGCTCACCAAAGTTAGTTCTTTTGAACATAATAATAAACAAACAAGGTAATGAAATATGAAAGAAATTTTGTCTTATTTTTCCTGTGAAAAGAAAGGCGGTGGTGCTTATTCATGCAGCTTTTCCTGTCCTGTGTTCTTTGCTCTTTGTTTTTTTTTTCTTTCTAAAGGAGAGTTTTTCTATTCATTTGTTTTTATTCTTTTGTCGCAGATTTCAGGATTTCTCGTACCCATATTTCACAGTCATATTGTCCAAATGATAAAGCGGCTTAAGAACGACTTAATATGAATTTAACAAATAAAATATGAATATATTAAGTTTTGTTCGACTGCCTCCGTGGCCCAGTGTCGGGTTTGGGACCCGCTGTATAATTAATGTTTGTTACATCTTTAGGTATTTTCCATAAAATATGACTTTATATGCACGTGTTTATAAGTAACTAGCTTTATCCCGCAACTTCGTATGCGCTTAACTACCCTTCTCGTGGAAATTTCAGAAACTATACAACCAGACACCCACTGAAAGAAACTTTATAGCAAGTATCACACCCATGCACTCAAGGAATAAGTTTTTTTCATACAAACTAAAGATCAAATATTTCCCGTGCCCGTGGGAATTTTGGGATTTTTTTTCGTAGCGCAACCAGTCACTCTTTGAAGAACCTTCATGCCAAGTATCACATCCGTACACTCAAGGAATAAGATTTTTCATACAAACTAAAAAGTCCAACCCTTTCCCGTGGGAATTTCGGGAATTCCTTACATAATACAAACAGACACTTATTGAGGAACCTTTATATCAAGTATCACATCCGTGCACTCAAGGGATGGAATTTTTTCATACAAAATAAAACATCATATATTTCCCGTTCCCGTGGAAATTTCGGGAATCCCTTTCATAATACAACCAGGCACACATTGAAAAACTTTTACACCAAGTTTCACATCGGTGCACTCAAGGAATAAGATTTTTCATACAAACTTAAAAGTCCTATATTTCCCGTTCCCGTGGGAATTTCGGGAATTTCTTCCTTAGTGCACCCCTACATCCCCTAAAAAATGTATGTTCCAAATTTCAGCTCTCTACGCCCAGTAGTTACGGCTGTACGTTGTCTGTCAGTCACTCAGTACCTCAGTCACTCAGTCAGTAACGGAACAGTTTTATATATATTGATAATTATTAATTATATATAAATATGCTTTCCACTTATAATAAGCTTTGCTTAGTGTTAAGCTAGATGCGATTCATTCTGCCGCCGTATATCACAATCGGCAATATACCTGATACGAGTTCGAAGGGCCAGTTCTTGTGTAGATCCAAGTGCTACCATCTTTGTGTTCATTGTCACTTAACACCAAGTGATAATTAGGTGATATCTGACTCGAATATAGGAGGTCGAATATATTGGAAGCATGATACGTATCAAATGGGTCCTCGTAACCACGACTTATGATGTTAGAGTTAAATGTAAGTTTAATGAAATGTAATTTAATAAATCCCGCAGCAAAGCGTTTCATTTAAGATTTTGAATTCTGAAAACATAAGACGTATTGATAATGTTTTTTAAGTTTTTTTGCATTTAAAATGCTCAATTATTCTTAAATAAATGAAAAATGTGATAATTAAAAATTATCCTGGTCGGGTAATTTTTATTTATCACATTTTTCATTTATTTAAGAATAATAGAGCATTTTAAATGCAAAAAAACTTAAAAAACATTATTAAAACATTGAAATGCTTCACTTAAACTGGGATTCACAATTTCTGTAAAGAAATTGATCTCAGGTGGTCTTAGCTGCAAAGCTTATACCATTAGATGGAGCTACGTTAGCAATATAACGTAAAAACAAAAATGTGGTAAGTAATTTCGAGGCGTAGCGCCAGGCCCCGGTAGCTCAGTTGGAAGAGCACTCGTCCGGCAAACGAGAGGTTCGTATCCTGGTCGGGTAATTTTTATTTATCACATTTTTCATTTATATAAAACGTATTGTCTTAATATTTATTACACAAATATATACTACTCAAAACGAAATAGGGGCCACCTAGTTTTTTTTTAAACCATTGTATGACACTTTAAACTTAATTTTAAGCTAGTTTATGTGTCTGCATAAAATTTATATGTTTATTTTTTTGTTTATTCTTATCATTATTCCGTGCGGCGCACGGCGTGCCGTACGCCGTGAAACGGCATGTCGCGGCGCCGTGAAGATGGATCCACGCCCTTAGTTTGAGGACTAGATAAAATGTAGAATTAAAAAATATATATTTTATGCACTGCTTCATATTAGTTCATTATAGAAAAAAATGCCGTGAGACGGCGCGGCGCATTGCCGTACGGTGCAAATCAATGCTTTTCTATAATAAACCATAATGTAGATAATTTTAAGAGCAAATATGAAACGCTGAATGGTGCGCCGTGCACTGCGCCGTAGCCGTGGCCATCGCCGTAGTATGAATCCACGCCCTTACTTTACCTACTTGAAGACCGACGACGACGGTCTGTCTTTCCTATTTATTTATCAGCACTTAACAGGAGATATAAAAAGGGATTATCTTAGCCCAAAAACTACAATCATTAGTTGGCTATTCGAATGATCACTAAATCGCAGCCCCTTTCCACCACATATGTCTAAGTGGGTCTTCATAATTAAAAGCTTCGACTCAACTTAGGGGTTCCTTAATGCAATTACAGTAGAATTTTTCACGACATATGGCATTCAAAATGCTGTGCAAGCTCGAGGGTCGTTGTGGTTTTACATCACCGTACTTTGGATTACGATTATCGAGCTTTTTTAAATAACTTTTTAGTGTTTTTTAACCCAAGTACCAAGAACGAGTAATTTCACTCATTTGGAACGGTACGGTGATATTTTAAGATATAGTTACTTTAATGTTAAAAAGTTGGTACCTAGGTGATTTGTTCGTTCATGTGTTTCTTACGGTTGTAATTGAGTATAAAACATTTTTACTTTTGTATTATTTTAATTACCTTTGCGACAAACTTTCATAATATCAGCATGAATACAAAAGTAAGTATGAAAAAACTGTATCTATTTCTTATATAGCCATTGGAGAAAAAAGTCAAAATACATACAAAGATGAAACATGGCATATTACAAATTGATGCAATTTAAAAAGTTACCTAAACTACCAACTCAGAACCGACCTAGTCATCACTGTCGATGATATACACCTAACACACTTATATCAAACAGCACCTACCTTTGAATTGTATTAATCTATCTATCTATCTTCTATCTATATCTATCTATCTATCTATACTTATAATAAATCTGTAGAGAGGTCAATTCTGTACATGAAATATATTTTCAAAATAACTACCAGGGGGTGATTAGTGATCGATACTGATGCCAAAAATGCAATCAGTAAAATTTTTGTCTGTCTGTCTGTCTGTATGTTCCTTATAGAAACAAAAACTACTTGACGGATTTTAACGAAACTTAGTAAAATTATTCTTAATACTCCTAAGCAGGTTATAGTATACTTATTATCACGCTACAATCAATAGGAGCAGAGCAGTGAAGGGAAATGTTGGGAAAACGGGAGAAATTACTTCATTTTTTAAGCTTCCGTCGCGTGTGCAGCCTTAATGGTTAAAGCTACATAGAAATTATGTATGACAGAAATATTCTTCATAAAAATATATAAAAAATATCCTACAACAGTATATGTCTATATTTTATGGTTGACTCACAATAAGACGTGTAAATCCCGATAGCTTAGCAGTTCGGAGCTTTCTGATTATATTTGTTTACTCTTACGTTTATAATACTCTCACTCATCCCTTATTAAAAAAAAATAACATTATTACCTATTCAATAAATAAAGAATCATAGAAATCAGTATAGAAACACCAAACTTATACATGAAATACGCTAATAACCCATCGCGCGTGAATACTGAATGATATAAGGATTATTTTTGCGTAACGGTTGCCGCGCTCGACGCGGCTCGCGCTCGCGGCGCGGTAGGGTATAAAAAGCCGGGAGGCGAGCGCAAGCTTTATAATTCATTCAATATTTGGCTGTTGATGCGTTCAGAGCGTTCGATTTTATTGACAGACAATAATTGATATTATAAACCGTGCTTATCAGCGCGACTTTTAGTCTTTTAATAGTTTATTTGAATTTCTTTCGTTGTTATTTTATAAAATAGGTATAGTTGTTTTGGTAGTGTTTAAATATTCGGTCAAATTCCAAATTTTGGCTAATTTATGTTCAGTTTTTTTTTGTATTTTTTTAGGTAAAAGCGTAGGTCCTGTACTTTTATTAATTATTGTAGTTATAGGTATTTATTTTCAAGTGAAGTAGGTATAGGTAGATAGCATTGTACAGGCGTTTCAGATTTATTTTCATTTCTTTTTTTGTTGTAAGCTGTACATATTTCTGGGTATAATTCTATTTGGATATCTCAAATTTTAACAGGTTGCAGTGCAAGAGAAACCGTCTTTATTCCTAGAATTCCCATAATACCAAATAATTTTCCATTCCAATTTAAAAGAACGCAATTCCCAGTATCGGTGTGTTTTGCAATGACAATTAATAAGGCTCAAGGGCAGACTTTTCGTGTTGCTGGAGTAGATCTCGGTGTCAGTTGTTTTTCGCATGGTCAGTTATACGTCGCTCTTTCCCGGGTTAGCAGTTCTAGAAATCTTCATGTTCACGTGCCGGACGGGTCAACTTTCAATATAGTTTACTCGGAAGCTTTGCGCTGAATTATTTTCGTTCCATAGATACTTAAGCCTCATGTGAAAGTGATCTAAATAATTAATTGTCAAATATTTTAAAATGTCAATCCTTATCCTTACTTATATTATAAATATGAAAGCGTGGATATTTGTTCAGCTTTCACGCAAAAACTACTCGAGGAATCATGAGAGGTACTAGAAGTAACAGGATACTTTTTATCCCGAAATTATCGCGAGCGGAGCCGCGGGCACAGCTAGTCACGGAAATAAAACTGTCAAAAAAATAAAAAAATATGCCCGCAAAAAAAAGAAGAAAAAAATTTTCTAAATATAAACTTGAACTGTAGATGCCGCGCGCCGGACTGAGTAGCTCGTTATCATAATTAAGGGGATGTGAGTCCCAGGGGTGGCCCTAAGCCCTAAGGTACATATGGCATCTAAATGTTCATCGTATTGACGAGCAGTCCCTATAGTTCTGTTAACAAATGCGAAAGAAATATCGATACGGATCAAATTGCATGGTAAACCGAGTGGTTAAAAGTTGGTTAAACTTTATGAATTTACAGATTTTACCTACTTTGAGTACATACATTTTTCCGAAATTTACAAATATATTCACGAAGTTATTTTGTAGATTTTAAAGACAGACCGACTCTCAGTCACGATTCGAAAACAAAGTTTTTTTTGTACTTGAATAAAAATATCTATCAAAATATGTGAAAGCACAAGATATTATTTAAGTTGTAAGTACTACTTAAATTAAACGATAATAACTTAAGATTAAGATGATAGGAATTAGTTTTAAAGCAATATCAAATATTCATCCTACAAATATGGTTTCAATGCTCTTCTACCCTTAATTACAAATAAATATCAGTCAGCTAGTCCCCAGTAGGGCGAACATTAGAGATGAAAAGAATCACTTGCCAGAACACCACTACCACATATGCTGTATTTGCAGCATCAAATAGTCAAACGGAAACAATCTTGATACTTTCAATATTTAATTCTGTACAAAAATCATAAGCTACCTACTTTGTACGTGATAATAGTCATAACATTTTTGTCTATAATTAAAATATCGGAACACTTTGTTGTTACCTTTGTTTAACTTTTTACCGAACGTAGAAAATTTTAAATACCCAGTTTTTTTTAAATAATTATTGATTCGCTAATATATTTTGTTTAATTTAAACTCGCAAATTATGAATTCATCTACCTGCTACTATCGATCTACTTAAAAAAAAAATACTATCATTAGTTTTTGCCGATAACAAAACATTAACATATTGCAGGTATGTCTTCCATCATTAGCATTACGGCACTATATTTTGGATTAAACAAAAACACACTTATTCAACATATATTTATTTCATCATTAAGTATCAAAACATTTAAACGACCTAGATTTCAATGAAATTCAATACAATAATGTAATGTTTCGCAGCTCTCAGTGGAAAGATGTTTAAATATGGGTGATCATTATGTGTTATAGCAGGGAATAGGGCAACATAACTAGTTCTATAATCAAGTAACAACTGTAACAATAAAGAAAACTACTCTGCTTGTTATAAAAGTTTTCTTGAGTGTTGGTTGACCCAATCATATCATTCGTTATCAATTTTCCAATAAGTACTGTCATAAAATCTATACCAGATCTTAAAATCTTCTAAATTCAAAACTTTAAAGTTCTGTTTTAGTACGAGCCTCTGAAATGAATGAAAACTCTGAAATGACTTCGACACTTATTTCTATGTATCTATGTATCTTCACTTATGTATCATTCATCCGAAGTTTACCTCATGTAGGCATCGACCATTTTATTTAATTTAATAATAGATTATCAAGACTTCAATATAGTTTATATAAAAACTGGTCGATGCCTACATCAAGTAAACTTCGTTTTACTTCCTTAAACTTCTTTTATAAAAAAAAACGTTAGTTTTAGGGATTCGAACCAAATTCAATATAATTTAAAAGTATTTGATAATCGTATCATATTTTCTCGACGAACAATTTATTTAGCCAATAACTGTTACGAATAAGAAAACCCAAAACCAACCAAATAAGTTCCAGTAAAAGGTCCTCTCATTATACAAACAATGTAAGTGAAACTTTATATAAACGCATAAATCACTTACTTCAAAAATTCATCATAAATAAGAAAATAGAATAAGGCATAGTAACCGACACTGACCCCATAGGTTGTATCTCTATCTACAATACTAAATATGCCTAAAGTTTGTTTATATTATTTACCATAGTAATTTTTCTTATCTATTAGTTTTTAAGACCAAATATTTTATCAATAACTCTTTCAAATATCATAATTTTATCAGTCAATAGCAGATTTGCACCCAAAAACACTATTTCATCTAAGCAAATACAATTCTCTTGAAAGCGCATTTAACACATCACATATGGTAATACTGTACGGGTATAAGGGAGTATTGTCCACCGCGGCTTTTATACCATATGGTCTAAAGTTCATAAACAAGTGCACACCAAGTCCCAATTTAGAGCTATACGAGATCAAACGTTCTGTACAAGTCTAAAAAGCGTAATACTAGCGTTTTATGAAATCCTTATTACCATCAACATAACGTTCAAAATTCTGCGATTGCAAAGACATAAACACGGGAAAAATGACTTTAAGTATGAAGATATAAAAACCTATATTCGACCAAACCAGTTAGATACAAACAGTACAGCCAAAACCACCGATACAGCTCACCAAAGCTGAAACTACCATAAACGAACTTGTAAATCGAAATAAACTATCAAACTATTTTAAAACTACAGCACTATACAATAAAGTTGAAAACGTTGTAGACGGCGAAATTAAAAAAGATTTTGACAATTAATAGGGTGAATGATCCAAAAGCGAATATTGAAAGTAGAAAGGGGATGATTATGGCTTGAGTTGAATTGTATTACGCGCTATTGTTGGCTTTGATAGTACCATATGGGACATTGGTATTAGAATTGCATTTTTCATACGTGGATTATGATAAACATATTTTAATGTCGTGTTTGTATGCAGGTGCCTCTGTCATTGTTCAACACTCTCTTGTTATAATCCATCACTGTTAAAATGACATTCGACTTGCGCAAGCCCTTTGATCGCATTTAGCAGATGGTTTGAGTTTTTTTTTCACATTTCAATGTTTTACCTAGATTGCTTTTTAGCTAAAAGCAGCTTTTGTGGTCATGAGTTTTATGGCTATAAAAAAATAAAATGAGGATTAATTTAGTTGTAACAACAGCTTTTGGTACAGGTACCAGCGCTAGGGTCAATATGGAATTACCCTACCACACTTCAATTGAACTTACATAGTGACTATTTCATACGACATGCACCACAAGACCTCTCATCCAAATACCTCACTTCGAGACGTTAACTTTAGGCACATTCTTTATGTCTTTAACTAGTATTTAACTAGAAGCCAGTTTCTACGTGAATCATATGCATTATGGTTCAAATATACAAGTCATTCAACACAATGTTGAAATTGGCTTACAATATCTAATAAAGTCAAATTTACCGATACAAAATTTGATCGCCTAAAATTTAGAATTTATTTAAAATTCGAGTTTTAAATAAATAAGACATCACAATATAAATATAATCACAATATAAATAAATAAATATAAAGATAACATCAACAAAATAAGTTAAACAAATCAAACAACAAACAAAACAATTAGATATTTGTCGAAGCAATCTTCAATTCCCGATAATTCCCAAAGGACCATGTCGACAAACGATCGGTCTTGCAAGAGAATATTAGTAGAGGCACAAACTAATCTGTACCGGTGATAGTCGATCAAGTCAAGCAACTGAACAGATCTAAAACACCCTTTACACTGCACTAGATAACTAAAAATCCTAGCAGATAAAAAGAGTTTACAAGGATGTGTTCATAAATGTACCTAGGTAATTATTACTTTTAAAATGGCTAATGGTTTAGCAATGACTTGAACAAATATCACGCGCTCTTTATTAAATACTAAAAATAATATCTACGAATATGGTCTGTATGGTAATCATAACCTTGTAGAAACAAAATGTTGTCTTGACTTTTAGCTAACTAGGCGAATCAGCGGGGCTAGCATGCTACCGTCGACAACGATAAATCGGGCCTTTTATCGATATTTTCTTAGAATATGGTATTTAGTGTATGTACTTTATTAAGATTATGACATATTTGGTTCCGCGGTCTTAATCATTGTATCAAATCGAGTAATTCTATCTATTATGGTGCGCATATTAGCTTACATAATAGGATAAAATAACAAAATAATATTTATCTTGTCGATTCGACTATTCATCGATGGTTGCATGCTAGCCCTGCAGGCTTTCAAAAATAATTTCTATGATAAATTATGAAAAATTGAGCTCTTTTGATAATATTAAGTTAGAGCACTTACGTTGTCTAAAAATATTTAAGTCTGAAACGTTTCTTTTGCCTAGTAATTCGATATTTTTTAAAGTAGTGTTATACTTCGTAATTATATTATGTTGGTCTATAATAAAACAGTTCACTATTGTTATTATTTATTATGCATTGTGGTGTACCTAATGTAGACAGTTCCTAAAGTCAACCTTTCCAAGTTTTCAAATCAAAGTTGCAGATGTGACCTCTTGACCGTTGGTCATCAGTCACTGACTCCACATTTGTGTCACCGACACTTATTTTCCCAAGATAGACGATTTATTTTCCGCACTGTGTATTTTTTTCTTCTTACATTGTAGCTTTGTAAAAGAAAAAAATATATAAATCGCTTCATTCGGATGTATTAAGAAAAGTAATGTATCGTTATGCTACTATTTATGCTACTATAAATTAAAAAGAAAATTACTATAAATAAATCAGACACTTTTTTTAAATTTTGTATATTATTTCGTTCACTTATTTAAAGAAAAATACCTTTTTAACTGGATTTTATCCCGCTTAATAATTAAACATCACACCGCTGATTTGAATCTCTGATGATTTACTAAACGCCTTATAGCTACATAAACAAATAAATGAAATAGCTATCTTGTAAGTATTTTTGTTGCCATAAATGACTCAAGTAAACTTTTCTAAAATTTTCAAATAATAAAACGAACCCAAGAAACCAGATAAAGGAATTTCTATTCTGTGAGACCTCATTACTCGCAAAAAAATACGAAATGAACAGATTCTCATCGACTGCAAACGAACGGCCAAAAATGACTAAAGCCTGACAAATGGGTTTCCTTTAACGTCTGCGCCCATCTTATTATCGTTACCTACTACCGAACAGAACTTAACTTCAATGCCTTATTTCCCACTACAACGAATCTCTTTGAAAATGCACCTTTCTACGAAGGACATAAAGTTTAAATTTCATTTTTTGTATTCACGAAGCTAAAGGTCATCGTATTCGAAGTAAAAAGAAACTTATTCGCCCCAAAAATAAGATCGAATTTAGGTCACATCATCGTACCAGCATGATATCAATTTGAGAAGAAGCGTCTGTGTTAATAGCTTTATTCACAATCTCATCCATACAGTCGAGGGTAAAGCCGAATTATAAGCGGAATATCATTTTTTATGTGACATATAAAACGTATTTATTGCCATCATAATCGCTAGAGTTTTCCTATTAGATTATTTGTGAAGAATAAGTTTTTTAGCAAAACTTATTAGGTACTACGTAAATCAATTTTTTTTTCGGTTTTTAGGAATAAAATCTCATTTCTAATAATTTTTGTTTAATGTAGTGAGTATTGGTTTCATATTGAAAATTTGTCAATAACTTAAATAATTTCAAGAGGTAAAAATATTAAATTTCAAATTATAACAGTTTCCGACCATACTAAAACAGCACCAGAACAAGCTTGGTATAAATTCAGCTATCGTTCTACGCTTGTTGAGCTGACCCTACCACGACTCAATGCGCTCTCAATTCGCGAAGTATTATTATCTTGACCTGGTGATTGAGCTTTCCTGCTTCCCATCGCCTCGGCCTGCTCTTATTGGTTACTTCATTTAAACCACGCCTCTAGCTAGACGCTCATTGGTCTATTCTGCCACGCCCTCTAAGTAAGAGGTTCTGTTCAGGGTAGTTCGATCCCCACTTTATATATTTTTCACCCTTATGTTACGCTCGCATTCGTAAAGCTTGCGCTGGCTTGTACGCACGCGTCTCAATTGTACTGTCGCAATATAAGTGCCAAAAGTTTCGTCAACTGTGCGGAAAGTTAAATGTAAAAATCATGACAATGGACGTTCATAATAATTATCAAAGCTATAGAGAGTCAACTCCGGATTCAAAAGAAACTAGTTTAAACATAGAAAGTGCTCGAACTACTCAAAAAATGGATTCGCAACCATCTTTGCCAGTAACTCAAGGTAAAACTTCTAAAAGATCATTTGATGTTGCATTTTTAATGATGCCGGATGAAAAACTACAGCAAAGACAACCAGAAAAGCAGTTGAGAGTGTCAAAACAACTTTTTAATGGAGAAGAATGGGGTCAGTCCCCGAAAAAACTACCGGAGATGGCCAAAGGCAGTGAATATGCAAATCAAATATTTATGGACCAAAAAAGTCACGAAGAAGACCGTGTTCGTGGGAACAATAATATGTCTCCCGGATTCGGGTCCGATATAAATATTGACGTTGGAACAGATGAATATCCTAACAAGTCTATTTATTGTAGTGATTCTGAAAATTCTGATGGGTCAAGGAGTCGCCCTAATTCAAATGAAAGTGCTTCCAAGTATCCAAAATATCTTCCAGAATACAAAAATAAAATATTTGATGACCCAACACTTATAAGTATGCAGTCAAGAGCCAGATATTCTGAAAAGTCATCCGAAATATCACCAAAAAGTGCATTTACAAAAGTAGTTAACTACGCTTTAAGATCGCCGAATCCATCAGTAAGTCCAGATAATTTACTGTATCAGAACTCAGTAAGTCCGCCGCTTTCAGCAGCCAGTCCACCATCTACTTCTTTTAACAAAAACTCTGGTTTCACCAACTTACTGAATCCTGCGCAATTTTTGAACGGCAACAACTTATTCAAGTCGCAAAATATTTCTTCTATGACACCCAATTACGCTGACATGCAATCAAATCACGCCAGAAGCTATCACAAAAATGAGTATCAAGAAAAGCAACAACAAGAGTCGAAATCATCAAATGTATCTCAAAATAAATTAAATTTTCTGCCATTTAGACCTGAAATGCCGTATCTTCAATCAGGATCGTATCCTTTTGGCATGCAAAATTTTCAAGCACCAAATTCGGAATTTATGAAATTTCCAGTTCCACCCCGAGAGCCAGTGAACCCACTCATAGCAAATCCTGCAGCAGCAATACTAAGTACGTTGTTACCACCTACGCTAGCAGCCTTTTCTTTACCGGCCCAAAATGTTTGTGCTAAGTGCAGTATCAGTTTTCGCATGACGTCAGATCTGGTTTACCACATGAGAACACATCACAAAACTGAAACCACTCATGACCCAAACAGAAGAAAAAGGGAAGAGAAATTAAAATGCCCTGTCTGCAACGAGAGTTTCCGAGAACGACATCATTTAACAAGACACATGACAGCTCACCAAGATAAAGAAGGTGACCTCGTCGATGAAGGCCAAACAACTCAAAATCTAAACAAGAAAAGCAAACAATATTTTGCTCATAATGGAAGTTCTCTCATTCATAAATGAGACATTTATGCAAATCATTTCTACAAATGTTTTAACGAAGTTTGTATGTTATTTCAAAACTTTGTCACACATAATCTAGTGAAATTTTCAAATGCTTAATAATTTATCTTTGTTTGTTACTGTAAATTGAGTTTACATGTTGTTATTTAATTAAGTAAAAATATCCTTGATGTGCAATAATAGTTATGTAGGTATTTATTTTGTAAATATTTTTTAAATAGTAGTCAGTAGGTACTGAAATAAACTAACTCATAAAATAAGAATAATATTTTTTTATTAGCCCCAAAACCATCGATAACACACTTCTTAGGAATTTTTTTCTAGAGGTTTTAGAATAACAATGAAAAATCCGCAAAAAAAGAACTATTTTGCAATTTTTTGGCACAAACTTAGACTGAGGTCGTTGGAAATCTGTTATACATATCTCTTATAAATTTCGTAAAGCATGTTTGATAAAGTGGTAAAATATTTGTGCCAAATATTGTGAATGATGTTAAAATTGTCATATTTTTAATAAATAAACTAACGTACCAACTTTTAAACTAAAGCGTGACTACAAATGATAAAACTTTATGGTGTAATGCCCATTTAGTATTTAATAACAAAGATTTTTTTATTATCTAGCTACAAGATGAAAAGTTTTTTAACCTTTTATTTATGTTTTGATATCCTTTACTATGTCAAAAAAGAATTAAAATAACATACATACATAACGTCACGCCTGTGTCCCCTGTGGGGTAAGCAGAACACCAGAGGTTACAAGACCATCTGATGTCACGTTTGACAAATTAGGAGGTATTATAAAGATGGAGAGAGACTATTGTAGTGACAGGGGGTCAGCCTATCGCCCACAAAAACGCCTTTAAAACCTCTGTCCCTTAACTGACTTTTACAGTATGCCCGGGAAGAGAAGCAGCTGGCACATTCTATGTTTTTCTTTCGCTCCCAGTCCAGCATGGAAGCAAAAAAAGTGTGTAAAATTAAAATAAATAAAATATAATCTCGATTAGAGTCATATATTGCACCAAATGTAGCTCAAATAATATAGGGTTTCTCCTAATAAAGGATCTAAAGCTGGGGCCTAACGATTTCAGGGCATATTTTGAAAAGTTTTGTTATTTTACTTAGGTTTAAACTTTACTAATAATAAATTTGTGATTGTTATCTACTGAGAATTGCTAGCGAATTCATGCTTACGGTAACTTTCATAATACGGATATTATAGATAGTGTAAATGATGAGTTTTATTAATAGAGGTTAATTTCAAAACTGTCCCAGTTAAGAATCGAAGACCAAGACCTCTGTCACCGCATGTATAAACGATTATAACACAGAGACCTTCACTGATAGAATCATCTATGAATGAAAAGGGATAATAGGCGGCACGATTATGGCTTTATCATTCACCCTCTTGAACATTACATTAGACATAGCACGCTGATTTTAACTTAAACTTTACGTTTACAAATCGAAATTACTAACTACTAGGATGAGTTGTTTGATTACTGCTTAGCTTTACAGATAATTGAATAAGACGTGCTGTCATCAATATCAAATATAATTTGTAAGTCAGAGAATAAGAATACAAAGAGAATATTATTTTTTTAACTTGCGATATTACTTACCTCAATATCACCTGATGAGGTCGAAAATAGAGAATAAGACTTAATAAGGCTTTTGCTGTTCTCAAAAACTTGTTTATAAAACTTTACTGAAAAAATTATGCTAATGATATAAAGGTAATCGCTAGACAGAGCGGACTCTACATATTTCTCTTCGTCACTTTAAACAACTCGCACCTAGTAAAATAATTTAGTCACTTTTAAACAATCTTTTTCTTATCGGGTCAATGATTCTCTAAATTTTTGACAAATCGGGCCTCTCCCAGAGCATTAGTATAATAATTCGCAACTGAGCCATTAAACCTCTTTTATTGAATTAAGAGATACCTCAAAATCGCAAACAAACCCAACCAAAACTTTAATCACCATCAGTAAGTACTTTGGCAAAAAAATGGTAGTAAACTGACTGTTCATCATTCCAAGATCTTGGATCTCATCATGCAAGTATAAGAGACAAGTTGATAGATTGTTCTAAGAAATCACACCCTGAACCCCTCATGACTTTCACGAACCCCAAAATAGCGACCAACTACCCTCAATATCTGACGTCCACTAAATAGGACATTACAAGCGTGGCAAACGCCTGTGACGAAAGTCTTGTGAACGACTTTGTTCTCACACGTCTGGTGGGGATTTAGTACTAATTTGATAATATCGTTAGGATACAGACCGATAGTTCGTACTACTATGACTAAAGAGTATGGGAAATTGGATTTTGGTACACAGATTGGGATGTGTTTAATGTTTTTTTTTTTTTGTGGATTAGGAACATGTTTTTGCACGATTGGGTAGGAGATGATTTAAATAAATAAGTAAAGAAACAAGAATAGTTTGATGTTGTTTTGGAACCATTTGATTGATGTTTGTTTTGAATTGCAAGGCTCAACTGGGACACTTGTCTAATACAGGAAATGATTTAAGTACGGTTTTTTTGTTGAGTCAGAAAAAAAAATTATGGAAAATAATATAGGTAATTTAGAAACTGTGTGGAAGTCAAATCAACCATTATTCAAAACCAACCTATAAGGAATACAGCCTTATGGTCAGGAAAGATGAGGTCGAGCTTAAGGGTGTTACCACACCAATCGATCGAGGTCGTTTTTTCTGATCGAATTGGCCTATACCCGGCGCGGCGACCTTGATCCCTATGACACTGACAGTCATTTCCACAACACAACCTTGTAGTGCCGTCACCGTTACATTAGAATCGTATTGGAGGCGTCTAAAAATGGCATTTATTTATTTTACGTAGCTATATGCAAAAGTTACTTCGTAAGGTATGATTTAATAAATACCCTACGAAGTAACTTTTGCAGAACGTAAACGTAAAGTGTGATTGAGATAATTTCTCGTAAATGTTATGAATTGTTATGAAATATATTCCAACGGAATATCATTGTATTGGAATATAGATACGTAGAACAAATAAATGTCATTTTTAGACGCCTCCAATACGATTCTAATGTAACGGTGACGGCACTACAAGGTTGTGTTGTGGAAATTACTGTCAGTGTCATGGGGATCAAGGTTCGCCGCGCCGGGTATAGTAAAAACTATCGATTGACGTCGACTACTCCATTCTACCATCAACAATCGATCCGTTGGTGTGGTAACGCCCTTAGGAAGAAACTAGCTGTTCAATCAACAGAACCACGTTTGTTAACAAAAAATGGTGCTGACCGCAAATGTCTATTGCGTTGGTAAATCGCTGTGCTTTCTTAGTTATGTAAGTAGCTTATCTTTTAACTATTAGACTTCTTCCAACATTAGCTTTAAATATTATTTTCTTTACTTGAAACATACCCTCTGTTCTTTAAGTTAATTCTGTTAAAGTTGAAAGTGTTCGCTTTGAAGATGACAAGGACTCTGGGTCATGAATCTAATATTTTATGTATTGTACTATGAATACTTTCAAATATATTTGACGTATCCCAACTGTAACACGAGGTACAACTTCGTCTTTTTTTCCAAGTTTTTAAACATTGCTGAACCCACGTTTTACTACAACTCACTTGATGGTATTGCAGATAAGGTCGAAGACACGTGCACACAGGCTTAGGAAAGAAATATCTGAAAATTCAAAATTAAAAAAAAAACAAGTAGTTTTTATTCACTTTAGTAACATAAAATACTTTTCATTAAAGTCAAACGGTAGATTAGGGCTGTGCGACGTGGAGAATCTTTGGGAAGGCCTCTGTCCAACAGTGTGAGTCTGTTGGCTCACGAAGATGATGATCGCCCAATATCCTTCAATAATGTTTGCGGGAACAAGTCATCGCCGAAGCGGTGGTTTTGGAGGCTGATTTTATTTTAAGGTTGGTCGCAAGCAAGGTCGCAAGCCAGGCGAAACCTACAAGCGGAAGTAGATCAAATTAGTTGCCAGAGGTACTAGCCGAGGTATTCTAAGCCGACCTTACACTGAATTTACTTCTTTTAAGTCGAACCAAAATTTTATTGATCAGATCCAACCTTGAATGAATATGTTTTTGATCGGTTCTGGTTTTTCACCAGCTGAATAATAGTATGTATTTCTATAATCATAGTACTGATAAAAAGGGTTAAAGTAAAATTCAAAGCTTCATTTCTCAGCTAAATAACTACGAAAAATATCCTAAAAATATTCAACAAAACTTCTTTTCGCCAATAACCTTCTTGTAAGTAAATGGTGAAACTTCACAGGGTGTTTGCGTGTAAATACGAAAAGAACAATATTTTTGCTGGCCCGGCGAACCGTGAGTAATTCAATAGAAAATATTCATATTGGGACAGTGCCGACACCCTTGTCGGTCGGAGATACAGGGTGATATTTATAAAGATAAAACTTAACTTTTTAAGAATTTTGCATATTTTTCTCGTGATTTTTCTTTAAGTTGATAATAATTCATATAAGACTATTAAAGAGACTAAGAACAGGAGTAGTGATTTAAATTAAAAATTATTCGTCTTTTTACTTTTCAACGGTTTTAACTGAGAAACCATTTATTTAAACAGCATTGAGCTGAATAATAATCAAATAAACAAAGGTTAGACATACAGTTAACAATTAATACGTTTCGATCGTTAAATTCTCGATTAATTTTTAATAAGAATCAATTATGAAAAACGTACACCATAAGCGAAATTTTATTTTTATTTTAAATAAAATAAGTCAAAGTAGGGGGAAACATGCTGTATATGAAATATAAAGTATGTTATTACGCCGTCTTCCATAAATGATGTGACCCGTAATGCTGACTGAGTTTTGTTTGAATAAATTTCCTATCTTCCAGATTTAGGACTTGTCTCATAAAGGAACGCCATGCCCCGGGATTATGTTCAGAAATCTTACCAGACCCTACATGACAAAATATGGTTATATTTTTAATTGTGTTAATCTGAATTCCATAATTGACCTTTTTAAAGTGTTATGTCATTAGTCAATATTCAATCCAAATTGCATAAAATATACCAAAGAATCGACAACATCATTACAATAATTGAACAGTCACCCTTAATCAATGAAATCTCAATATTTTCCACCCGAATACCGCTTTGTTACATCTATAAAATATAAAAATCTATAACTGAACGCATTTACAAGATTACAATATTAGCGGACGCACGTCCTCCTTCCGTTGAGACGTCATTACAAATGATAAATAGTCGGCACACTTCGATAATCAAATTCAAATTTGGAATCTGTTCTACCCTCGTGTTTCTTTTTTTTTGTTTGAGGCAAAGGGCGCTCCGCCATACAGGCTGTTTTGTATTGTGAGAAGATTGTGACTTTATTAAGCGTGAAGGAATGGTCTCTTTAACTGATTCTTCTCGGTAGACACGTGACCCGGAACCGATTTGGATTCCGTGGAGCGATTTGTATGTATTTGTATGGAAATGGAAACACTGGGGTAAGGAGATAACCGGGCGTGGTTGATATGCATCTCTTTCATTGAATTAAGTAATCGTGGTTGACACTTGATAGTATTATAGTTATAAATCCTTTTTTAGATTATTTATGAGATAAAACTATATACGATTATGAATTTAATTAACATATTATTTTATCTTAATACCTATCTATTAAGTAAGGCTCAACTAATAAATGATAAAATTTGGACGCATGGATGTGTTGATGTTTATACCTGAATTTTGATGTGGATGGAATTGGGCATAGTGATAGTGTACCTACAATCTGGAATAGCACATAGGCTACTTATTGTCCCGATATTCCAGGGATAAAACCGATCGACACAGCAAATAGTCATGTATAATTTATGGAACCGATTTAAAAAATATATATTTAATTTTTATAAAACAAAATTAATATAATCACTAACATATTGCTTCCATGCTGGGCTGCGAGCGAAAGAAAAACATAGAATGTGCCAGCTGCTTCTCTTCCCGGGCAAACTGTAAAAGTCAGTTAAGGGACGGAGGATTTTATTACAAAACATCTTGTAGTACTACGTCGTAGCATTAACAATGAAATGCCGCGTCGTAGTTGCTATGTTTATCAACAGCGACTATTTGTAAAAAGTTTGTGGAGCCATATTTTTATCGTATTAAATCGTGTCATTATCATATCGTAGTAATCGTATTATTATCGTTTGTACCGTATTAAAGAAAATATAATTAAAATTTGTCTGGTGACTAAAAAACAGTCCTGTATACAATATGGCGGAAAAATGGTCATAGGTATTTGATGGCTGACTTTAAATCAAGGGATAGACCTTTTTATTGTACATACACTAAGCAATTCTATAAGTAACTAGCATTACAGTCAAAATCTGCTGATTTCTAGGTTAACTTTAATTAAGATTAGGTAACAATTAAAAAATAAGTGTTTGAAGTTAAGACTCAAAGACCATTTTCTTTCTTAATGTAAGTGCTCATCAACTGCGACGTTTAAATGAGACTATCACTTTAAAAAACACATGAGCTTGCAAGATAATTTAAAAATGGAACAATAGAATGCGGCATAGATTAGTTCCAGTACCTACCTCGACATAAGGGTAGGAAACGGCGGACAAACAAACAGACGGAAAACATCGGTCACAGTAGACGCCAGTCTTAACAATTGTACTTGTGTTATTACTGTCTTTGTGGCCGGAGAAATGGGAATTTATTTTATTTTGTTCAATTTAAGTATATAAAATCTTTTTTTTTTAAATCTACGCCTACTGATAAACTTTTTAAAGACTTAATTACATTGTTAGGTTGCTTTTTTACTGTATCTATACAGTAAACTGAAATAGAAATAAATAAACAAGCTAATCTATTTAGTATCACTGTCTTGGTTATTTGCAGCGCCAAATAGAAAAAAAAAGAAGAAACGAATAGGCTGTGACGTTATTGACGGTTGCCATCTTGGTAAGGGTCCTTCTTTATACCGACGATAAAGATGGTCCCTTACCATAAACTTGGACTTGCAGAGATACCTTGATGTTGGTGGTGAACAGTGACCGTCCATATACCGAGCATTTACCGGAATAAGAATTCAAAATTCATCAAAATCAGTCTAGCAATTATTATAGAAATTAGTAATAAACATCGATTAATTCTCACATATTTTCAATATTACACAAACTAATAATCAGGATTTCTCAACATTTTCGCCGCCATCCAAACTCAACTTTTTTTTCAAGACATAAAACTATTAAATTTTAGTCTCAAATATATAAGTGCATTATCTGGTAGTTTTACTCCTCTCACGCCATAAACGAGTAAAGTTTGTTACGAAAGCTCGCAAGAACATTTTCTTAGTGGAAAACTTGTGAATGTTCCAAAACGTAGAAAATATATTTTAATGTATTCAGTGAATATTGTAACTGGTGCCGCTTATTATTTTCTACTTACTAAGTCTGCTCCACTTTGTGCTGCGAAGTATTTAACATTATATGTAGAAGAAAATTATTTGAAGGATTGATTTTCTTATGTATTCATGTATTTAGGAGTTGACACTACTATACTATACGGTAATTAATATAGATACGAGTAGTACATACATACATAACCTCACGCCTGTCTCCCCTTGGGGTAGGCAGAGACAACGGAACACCAATTGCTGCGATCCAGACAGTCCTCTTTCGCTTCTTCCACGTTCATCAATCTTTTCACAAATGATCGCCGGTTAAGGGTACTTTTGACTAGGCCCTTTTTCAAAATGTCGCCAATTTGATCGGCATAGGTTCGCCTAGGCCGGCCCCTTCCAAAAACACCATCCATTCTTGCTCTGTACACCTCTTTCGTAAATCTACTTTCACTCATCCTTTCCAAATGCCCAAACCACCGTAGCATATCCTTTTCAATCTTAGTCACTCTTTCAATTCGCATCTCTTTCTTATTTCATTGTTGCGCACCCTATCACTCAATTTCACTCCACACATGCTTCTCAGAGCCCTCATCTATTGGGTAAATACTAACGAGTAGTATTTACCCAAATACACTTTCTTCTTTATTTTTTCGGCAGATCTATAAGAAGGGACAGATATTTTATTTCTTTCTTCCATGCTGGACTGGGAGCGAAAGAGAAACATAGAATGTGCTGCTTCTCTTCCCGGGCATACTGTAAAAGTCAGTTAAGGGGCAGAGGTTTTGTTATATATTTCAAAACTTCGTTGGAAGCTCAAGACCTGACAAAGAACTGAAAAAAAATACTCGATAGTCAAATGACCGAATATTAGAAAATAGACCAAATATTATTAGTCTAAACTAGTTTCTATCTTTTCAGTTGTAATAATTATGTCATACAGGCAATAAATATAAAATATTAAAAAAAAACGTTCTAACCCTTATGTTACAGTTAAGACTAGTTTTTACTTAATTCCTTTGTAGAAATAAAAATATAACTAGTTAAAACAAGAATTTAACACAGATTTTTTAATTTTCATAAAAACTATTTGTCACTCCGAACTTTAGTTTAAACTAGCTAAAGAAGCTAATATAAGATTGAAAACAACATACCTAATATTTGTCTCCGGTTATAATTTGATGAGAAATTATAAGTTCTTCAGCCCTGAACGGTTGCTCAACGGAAATCCCGATCCCGGAAACTTATTAACAACAACAACCTCACAAATTAAAAAATTGCAGACGCTAGAATATCGTCGTTAAGTTGCTCGTTTGACAGTATTTTATCGTGTACATTCTGGTAAGTGTTCGAGTGCTCTTTTTGACTAAATTGAACCCACTCCTTTTTACCACAGAACTACCAGACGCAGACAGAACTTCCATCCCTATATAGTGGATTTACCAAAAAGTCGAACAAAACTCTTTGATAGTTCCTTTTTGGTATGGATTGCCAAGATGAGGAACGATCTGCGTGCGTCTGTTTTTCCTGACCACTACAGTCCTGGGGCCCGAGTCTGTAACTTTTAAAACAAGCCATCGGTTGCCGATGCTGCTCTAGGAAGTCCAGGAGGACGTCGATTTGTTGCGCCAAAATCATAGTTAAATACTTGAATTCAATTCAATGAAATTAGCACAACAAAGTGGAGGGAATTTTTAAAGTTAGCAGTCAGTCAAACGTCTTTGTCAATCTGACTGAAGTGTACTTGACATGTTATTTTTCAAACTTTTAGTAGACAAACACGAAAAATTATCGGTAAAAAATAAATTATCATTGTTTTAATGGTTAAGCATTAAAAATATATTGCTTTACAATACTTTAGCAAGATTTAAATAATTAACAAATAAATTTTGTGTAAAATTTATGAATGATTGACGAGTTCTTAAAAAGACAGGCGAATGAAGTAATGAGTCACTGAATGAACCCACAATACCAATGGCTCGAAGCCCCATTGGTTCTTCGAACCACTGGTTTACCATCGGTGGCGTTACAGACTGCCAACGAAATGCACTCGATGGCCCCGATGGTCTACCATGTGGTAAAACCTGTGGTGCGTCAAAGTTACAGACTCGGGCCCCTGGTACTTTTAAGTGTCGAGTGAATAGGTTTCCCGTGGTTGGAGTTATACCACCATAGTCTTCATGAGCAACGTCCTATCTTTGTAATATAAAAAAAATTCCAGCCACAGCCAAATATTTTTTGGCCATGTGTTCAAACTCCTTATTTTCAAATAATTGGATAGCTTCTTAAAGACTAATTGCCAAAAATTTGTCTTAAACAATTTTTGCGATTTTAATTTAGAATATGGTAAGCAGAATAACTAAATGGATTGAATTTCATTGAAAAGTATACGTCAGCATAGGAAAATATTAAGACGGTTCACACCTAGGTCTAGCCAACATTGACTAGAAACGGTAATGGCTAAATCTGAGAACGATAATTAAACCCTCTAAAGCGATCATAGTAGTAGTTTAGATTAGATTTTTATATGCTGCACAAAACTAAATTTATTGCTTCACAAATGTTTGATGTTTACCGCTTCAATGTATGCCCCAAGTTTAGATGCTAAAAAGCATCCACTATGTTGAGTTATAAGTAGTGATATAATTAATTAAGAGATATAATATAATTAAGAGTGACTAACCAAGAAGATAGCTGTTTCTAAGATAATATTATTTAGACAGCATTGATTGTGAATGAGTTAGTTATTTAGAAGGCAACTTAGATTTTCAGAGAGTTTTTTTCTTAGATAATGCTGTTAAAAAGAAGTCTGTGTAATACGTACCTATCCTAATCTAATACTATTCTCGGAGCTACAGGCTCAGTTTCTGTATGATCTGAACTTTTATCATAATTATTAAATCTTCATCACTTACTCGTATATTCTCAATTAAATTTCGTGGCAAAGCTATTCGCGGTTCTTTAACAAACATTGCTTTTGAGAATAAGATACGATGAAATTTATCTTATGTCGAAACAGTTTTAACTGATTTGCTTCGAAAATACGCGTTTTACCTAGTCAAAGTTAGTTTGAACTGATATTCTATTTTGAGAATTAGTTAATTCTAGTTTTAACAAAGACATTTAGTAAAAACTAGTTTTTACTAGAGAAAACTCGTTTTTTCTAGAAACGGGGTTTAACTGACAACACTTGTATTAATCAATTAAAATCGATAAGAAGTATTAATTAATGTCGTATATTGATTAAAAAGAGGATACATTTCAATGAAAGGCCAATAAGGAAGAGCCCTTTGATACTTCGCCCGAAAGCATATATCCATATTAATTTTAACCATATTTCACTGTATTTAATTCATATGCTAAATAGATGCGCAGCTTTGTTGGGCTTACCATTTTGTATCGTTATTTAAGGCTATGATTTCAATATAATAGTTCTGTAAAGTAACCACTGTTATCAGGATTATCATTGAAAACACATAGAAGTATTCATTAGTTGTAAATTGAACTGCCGCTATAAACTAATATTGATAATTTTGTAAGCTATATCTAGCTTATTAGCTTTTCTTGATTGACAAATACTTTTCCGTATTGAGCTTTTCTAAGCTATTAGCTGAAATATTTTGGTTTCACTCAGACCCAATTTCAAATTTCCAAAGAGCTGTAGGGATTCAAACATATTTTATCTTAGAAACTGTAAAAGAATGTATAAATTTCGAAAATCGTTTTATAGCAAAAAACACCTTTTTATAGCAAAAAAATAACATTCAAATTACAGATATTTAATTAATTCCAAATGAATTTAATATCTCAGTCAAAGATGTTATTTATATGAACATCTTTCATAGCATTATAAGGCGCTTATACCCCATATTTCATTATTCAATTTACTTCCATATTTATATTAGACTACGAGCCGTTTGCTTCAAATTTATTTACAAGCAAAATGTAAATAAGATGCTATAAATCTTCTTTAGGAAGATTTGTATAACATTCGCTATGTTTCTGAAGCAGATGCTAATTCAGTGAAATCCGGAAATGGGAAATTGAATTAGGGTATAAAGTAGTTCTTTGTTTTTCAAATAATATTAAACTAACAGTGATTGCTCAAGTTATAAAAAATAAACTTAATTTTCATTTAATTGATAATAAATTTAATTAAATTTATTCCATGCTGGACTGGAAGCAAAAGAAAAACATAGAATGTGCCAGCTGCTTCTCTTCTCGGGCATACTGTAAAAGTCAGTTAAGGGAGGGAGGTTTTATTGGCATTTCTGCGGGCTATTACCCCCTGTCACTGCAATTGTCTAAGTCCATCATAATAATACCTCCAAATTTGTCAAAAGTGACATCAGATGGTTTTATAACCTCTGGTGTTCTGTCTACCCCATTAGGGATACCTACAGGTGTGAAGTTTATGTATAAAAAATAAATTAAAATCTGACAGAAGCAACCGTGGGTGATAGTGAAAACAAAGATGCTCGAAAGGACTACTTAGGTACTTAGTAAGAAAGGGCTTAGTCAGAAAGTGAATCATAATAAAATATTGCCGAGTAGGAGTGCGGGAGCGGGAGTTGAGGAGAGAGATATTTAGAGGCAGAATTTAGTTCTAGACAGACACAGATTAAGAAGACAATTTATTACTCTATCATCCTGAGCTTGAGATAGACTGAAAGGTCTCAAACTGACAGTTACGATAACTCTTCTCTTTTGCCTTCTCTCTCTCACTCACTCCTCTAATTTGCCATTGTGCCAGAAAACGTTCAGTGAAAATGTATAATATGATTAATTATAGGCGTGGCGATCTGTTGAAAATCTTTCATTTAAAATAACCTACTTATATTTTTATATTGTACAAAAATGTGTTATTATAATGTAAATCAAAGGTATATTATTAGATAAAACTGTCATTGGAGAAGATTTACGAAAAAAGCTAATAAAAATTATGCGCGTAAAACTATGTACCTACATTTTGTGGTAAAAGCCCAGTGGGTAGGACTAAGGCCGGCGCCAGACTTATCTAGCTTCACATGTTTGAACACATGTTTGATTGCTATGTGTGGCACGGGACTTTGGATATGTGTTCAAAGTTTGAACAAAGATTTGCACTTTGCCATGCGGTTTCGGTCTTTTTCGACACATCAAAGCGTTCAAAGTTTAAAAAATAAGGTGTTTGCGAAGCAAGTCTGGCAGGTTACGTCAATGGGTCGTTGTCAAATTTTGCGCAGGTAAACTAGTCCCCGAGTCGTGTAAATTTTTAATTAGGATTATATACACATCATCGTATAAAAAATACATTAAAAACACAATACATCACATTTATAAATACTGATTAATCAAATTAAGACTAAGTTTTGATATTTTTTGTCTTTTTTTAAAGTAACATTGTGGTTGTTTTTAGTAACAGAGCGGTATTAGTTACAAAATCTATATGTCCCTAGTAGGACTCTGATACAATTAGATTAAAATAATGTATTTTTTTACTATATAAACACACTTTAAATAAACTATAACTTCAAACAGTTTATGGTTAATTATGCGTTAAATGTCTTAAAACCGGTAAGTATTACATTTCTCATTAATAATAATTATTTAAAACTTGGTCCCGCGCATGGTGTGAAACGAGTGGAATGTTATGTTACCAAATAATTCACTAAGTAAAAAAGAGATGGCGCTGCTTAGGTTCTGTACTAGATTGAGCGGGAAGTTAGCATTCATTGTAGTTGATCGGGAGATCGGGTGGCGGGGTGCGGAAGGCGTTAGTCGACCGTGAAGCGTGGTTCAGTGTGCGTGTTTTTATAGTGCAACCACTTTGTTACCTACTATTTACGTAAGTAGATAAACGCATTTTTTATTTATTTTATGTTGAGTATGTTGTCAAAGTGGAAATTAATCTATTTACAAAAGAAAAAATGTTTCTTTAATCATTAATTTATGATTTATGTCTTATAGAATGTAAAATTTACAACTCTGTTACTACGCAACTCTGTTACTACCGCGGTTATTAAAATGGGTAACGGAGTTGTTAACAAAGTAACAGAATGGAATTATGACTATATTCTTTAACTTTTCACTTAAATTTTATGCTTAAAACTTATTTTTTTATTAATAAATGGATTTGCTATGTAATAATTTATTTGTATAGTAACTTTATATTACTTGAATAAACTCAAAATCTTCGTTACAGGTTTAGTACTGTATTTCTTCGACATTTCGAGATGCCTCTCACGCCTGCTGAGAAACAGCGACGGTACCGTGAACGGCGTAAAAATAATCCTGAAAAAGAAGCAGATTCTAAAAGAAAAGATCGAGAGAGATACCATGCAAACAAACGCTTAGTGCAAGATTTATCTGCTCGTGAACATAGAGCGTTAAAAAAGAAATGGCGATCTGCAAATGCTAGACGTAAAAATAGGGTCAGAGCACTTCAAATTGTGATGCACACTCCTGAGTCGTCACCTTGCCGTTTCAATAGTCCAGCCCCTTCAGATCAACATCAGTTAATTACAAATGCTGATCTTCGTTTGTCTACGCCACAGCCATCTGATTCCCGTGAATTAACTCCCAGCTCTATCACATCAGCAGCTTCTCGCGGCAGAAAGAAACTGCATAGAAATAGATCCAAGATTTTCAGAGACAACATAAAATTAAAGGAACAGTTAGAAGCAACAAACAAGAGGTACGAAATGTACAAAAAAAGATACAATAGAGAAAAAAGTAAAAGATCTAAAATTGAAAGTGACAGCCAAGAAAATCAAAGGAAATACGAAATTTTGTCAAATGCTATTAAAAAACGCTATGAAAATATAAAAAGCCGGAAGGAAAAATATGCTATACAGAAGATATTTGAAGAACAGGCTGTTAAATGCTCCAGACAAAAGAATAAACTAATCCAAGAATGTCTGGCTGTGGATCAAGGCTACATACGAAAAACACAGCCTCTGCTTAAGAAAAAAGTTTTAAATATCAAAATTAAGGATTTTTTTGAACGTGACGACATATCAAGAGCGACTGCCGGTAAAAAAGAAACCGTTTCTCTTAAGAAAAATAAAATGCAGAAGCGCTACTTACTTGATAACATGAAAAATCTTTACCTATCCTTTAAACGTGAAAATCCTGCATTGAAGTGCAGCTACAAAACTTTTACACGATACCGACCATTCTATATTTTGCCTCCGACTGTTGCTGCCAGAGAAACATGTTTATGCCGAATCCACACTAATATCCAATACTTAGTAATTGCTTTGTGCAAAAACAAGATGATATCAACCTCAGATCTAAACAAGATTATTGCAAACCAAGTGTGCGACTCTGATTCACCAGCGTGTATGACAGGAATTTGCTCTGTATGTCAATCAAATACAACAAATTATGATACATCCAAAGATGAAATAGTAATAAAATATCCTCAGTGGTTAACTAAAACTGAAGTGATAGAGAAGTCAGGAAAGAAAATCAAAGTTACGAAAAGTATCAAAGAGGAGAAAGAGAGTACAGGAAAAGTTTTGATAGATAAGTTTGAAGCTACACTAAAGGAATTTAAAAGGCACATATATTACATTAAGACACAGTACAGAAACTACAGAAAATGCATAGATGACTTGGGCATAAATGAAATTGCGCTGCATATTGATTTCAGTGAAAATTATAGTTGCAAATTTTTTGAAGAAGTTCAGTCTCATCATTTTGGAGGCTCCCGAAATCAAGTATCCTTACATACTGGAGTGATGTATAGTCGTGGCTCAAATAATAAGATAGATGTATCATCTTTTTGTACCCTATCTGGAAACCTTTCACACAACCCAGCTGCAATCTGGGCTCATCTCCACCCCATATTTGCTTCAATTCATGACAACTTTCCTAAAGTTAATATCCTGCATGTATTTTCAGACGGCCCAGCCACCCAATACCGCCAAAAACAGAACTTTTATCTGATTTGCACAAAACTATTCTCTGAGTACAAGTTCACTAAGGTTACATGGAATTTTTTTGAAGCGGGTCATGGCAAAGGTGCAGCTGATGGGATTGGCGGATTTTTGAAACGTACTGCTGACCAACTTGTTGCACGTGGAACTGACATCTCTGATTCTACAAATTTTTATCTTGCTTTGAAAGATGTTAGTAAAGTTAGATTACATTTAATAACCAATGAAGATATTGAGCAAAGCTCAAAGCAGATCCCGGATCATATCCTACCATTATTAGGAACCATGAAAGTCCACCAAGTTTTCACCGAGGAGGTTGGAGTTCTAAAGTATAGAAATTTGAGTTGTTTTTGTCAGCGTGGCTTTTGCTCTTGCATGAATCCCAAGCGCTATATTCCATCCAAAAATACCGTGGAAAAAGCAATTCCTTCCGCTTGCGATAACAGTTATCTGTCTGATATTACCAACCTTTGCCAAAAACGAGTAAAAGGGTTTTACAGCATTGTCTACAGTTCAGATTCCGAAGATGATGTTCCTCTAATATCATTAATAGAAAAATCTTCCGACGCTTATTTGACAGAAAAACCCAGCACATCAAAGGAAAATGACGATGCTTTGATCGAGAAAGAAAATATTCATGTCAATAAGATAAAACAAGGTGTTTGTGTCTTGGTTAAAATGTCCAGCTCAAAACAAGATTACGTGTATTTGGGGAAGGCCTTATCTGAAGTAGAAGATGATGGTGAAGTTAAAATTATGTTTTTCAAGGCAATGGATCATACTGCAACCAAATTTAAATTAGTTGAGTCTGATTTGTCTTATGTGCCTTTTGATAATTTAATTGCAATTGTTCCAGAACCTAAAAAAGTATGTAAAGGCAAAAGAACATCATACTACCAATTTGATAATCCTTTAAATATATTTGAAAAATAATTTACTTTCACTTGTCAGTTACTTTTTTAAGATTTTTTTATTTTTGATTTCGTAAAGTTAAGAATAGATTGTTAAATACTTACCGCCAATATTGTTTATTGTTATTAATATTTAAGTTAATGCTAATAATTATGATCTCAACCCCAACAGAGTCTGATTTAGTCATATAATCATAATCATATAGTCATAAGATAAGTTAAATTACAACTATGTTACTTCGCTACAACTCGGTTACTTTTCCGTCCCAAAGACTAAAGGACTTAATTAAGATTTTTATTTTCAGTCAGTTGTTATAGTATGGTAATATTAAGATCTTTTAACTTGTTAGATATTTGACAGTCATATGTAGCAGTTAGCGGTTATTATATTAATATTTAAAGTATTTCGGTACAATTTAATGTTTTCAAATATTCAAAAAGTAACAGAGTTGTTTAGAACATAAATTAATGACCGTTAAACTTTAAAAAAATGTTGTGATACCAAATTTGATTGAAAGATAAAAGGCTGTAATTAACATTAATGCCAAAATAATTGCGACTGAATTGTTTAATTTCATTATAAAAGTTAATACGTTGTGATAACAGAGTTGTATTTTTTTACACCCTAACCCACTAAATCTGGAATAAATAATTAATTATTAGTTAAACATCGCGGCCAACAGTTACAGACCATATTCAATTGTTTTTAGAGGTATTGACAAAAAGAAAACTCAAGTTTAAGTATTTTTATTTTTTTATAAGTTTATCATCTTTAGTCATGATTACCTGCGCTAAGTTTGACAATGACCCCATATGTGTTTAAATGCTTTCGCAAAGTCGTCAAAGATATGTGAAAATCTTTGAAGCTATGTCTGGCGCCCGGTTTATATTCGACATCAACGAGTTATTCATAATAACATACAAACATTTGAGTTTTGTGGTATTAGCTTAATTATTTTAATACAGTAATATTTGTTTTGAATTTCATGTAATCCATGCTATTTTCATTATATAATTTATTTTATTTTATTGATTTCTTTTTATTCATTTTGACACTAACTTCATTAATGTTAAATGACCCGGCGCGATGTCAAAGCACAGCTTTTTATTTATTTTTCGTTACAGAATACATAATACAATAATCGTATTCAAATAATTGGTATATTACAGTATTATTCTTTAAGAATAATATTGTTACTAGTTTATCTAAATCTTACTAATATTATAAATTTAAAGTTTGGATGTATGTATGGTTTGTTCCTGTTTATTCCAAATCACGGCAGACAAACTTTTTTATACGCAATTGCTCTTCAAAACGTGAGATCTCACATGTAGTTCTGAAATCTATAACGCGAACGAAGGCGCGAACAACGGCTGGTTAATAAATAAGACAAAGAACTGTACACCACGACGGATGGGATTACCCCGAGATACCCTTTCTTCATTCAAGCTAAGGTGGGCGCTTTGTACTACTTTGACCCTTCGGAAGCACAATAGTTTATTTGTATGTTTATTTGTTACCTTCAGGAAATAATACGCTATTATTTATACAATTTATGTAATGGGTAACTCATGGATAAACTAAAATATTTTTGGTGTAGTTATTTAAAATTCAACTTTTGTATCATTTATTTATCATATACGAGGATCCAGTAAAGTGGTTGCTGTACACGTCTATTAAAATTTGTCAGAATCAATTTCGGCACCCAGAAAATTCTGACATTCAAAGAACCACGTGGTTTATGGCCTAAATATCCGCGTCACCCAGAGACTCATTGCTTTGCAATGGGCTTTTACAAAGAGAGTGTGATGATGATCCTTCTTATTACTCAAGCAATAAAACTTTGCTTCGGAGATTAGGTGTTCAGCTCATTTCACTTAGCGTTGAGCGCAAGTTCACAATATTTATGCCACAGTACCAATATCTACAGTAATTCAACAGTAAAATTTAATACCTCATCTTTTCGAGCGTCTCAGTCGAGGCGCATGTATTTTTCGGTTGCTAATTTATAAGACCGATTTGTTATTCAAACGTAAACATGGTTTTTTGACACAAAATGTATTTTTGTTGAACACTTCCTATTCAATTTACAAAGTATTTTATTTTATTATATAGGGTCTTCTTTATGAAGATCAATATATTTTAATAGAAGGTTAAGAATGATGTATGGATTCAATTTATGAAAGAATTTTTTTTTTTGTTACAATTAACAAAAAAAAATTCTTTCATAAATATTTTATAATTCTCATAAGTTAACAACATTTTAGTTTAATCTGTTATTTACGACTAAAGCAAGAAATAAAAGTGTTTCTATTGAACTATTTATAGGTATTAAGAACTCACTCACACACACAGAGAAAAATCGCACTAGGCATAGGTATTCTCTGACGGCACTATCGACACCGAAAGTCAAGCGAGCCGCCCGCTCCGACAACACTCTGTTGGCTTGTCGGCGCGGCGCGGCGGCGGCGACTTTGTTTGAGCCAAACGCGCGCGACCCGCTCACCGCTCGGCGAGCGCTCGCCAGTCTGTAAAAGTCTGTCTAATGATACGCGCGCGTAAATTAATAATTATCAAAATGCCTAATTTCGCGTACACGAACCAAGAATATCTTCAAATGGCTTTGTGCTAGTGCTGCGAGTGAGAACCTGTCACCAGCTCGTGACACGTACGAGCAGAGACATGGAAGGCGTCCCGCCCTCCGAACAATTCTAGGAGCTGTGCAGCGCCATCGAGATTATGGCACATTTACTCCACGTGCCCCAATGTTGTGTGCTGCCAATGCAATGTTATTAAACGAACAAGACTTTGTGTATCGGAAATAGGTAGTCATGTGCAGCAGTTACTATAAAGTGCTTGTGTATGTGTATTCGTGTGCTGTGTACCTAACATCATTGACAGGAAGCAATATGTAAGTTATTTTTGTACATAAACTGTAAATAACAATAGTTGATACTAAGGTGATTCCATTTAAACATTCAATTGATTGTAAAATACATTTATTCGTTAAGACAAACAGCTCAAGCACGAAAGCTTTTTTTAAATTTATTTCTAATTTAAACATTATCAAAGAAGTCAACATTACTAAAACGGTATTTACAATTAGTTGAACGTTAAATTGACAGTTGAAGTGTGATGGGAAATTAGAATCAACTTTTATACGAAATAAGTATGATATTACAACAGCTGATTGTTACGTCATACATCAAGCTAAGTAGGTCACGCATCGCCCGGGCGCGCGAGGCATCGACCTTTGCTCGCGTGGATAGGTAGGTAGTAACCGCGTAAGATCTTTGTTTTAGTGAAGTTATTTTCTTAAAATAAATAGATAGGTTTTTTTTATTTCTTGCAAGGTTGTCGTAAATAACAGATTACTTAAACTTAAATTCGGTCACTTAAAAGATTTGAAAATTTCAATAAAAAAAAATATAGTTATATGTATATTTTTATTTTTTTCATATATTGAACCCATACATCATTCTTAACCTTCTCTTAAAATATATTGATCTTCATAAAGATGACCCTGTATAAAAAAAGTATATTTGCAGTCACAAATGAAAGTAAATGGAAGTAAACACAAAGAAGGCAAATTTAATTGAAACGATGAAGGCGGCAGCCCTATCACCTGTGAACGGACCGCAGCGCTGTAGGCATTCATTTCAAAGATGCGGCCGAGTTGAATTACTGAAGATATCTGTACTGTGACTAGGCTTCCAACAGTAATACAGATATACAAGGTGACTGGTGGGTCACTTTTGAAATTCGAAGACGTGAAAGTTTGAGATCATATCATAAATTAAGAGAAAACATATAATAATAAATAAATATTGATTATTTTCTGAGTAAACTTAGGTAACCGAAAGTTACAGAATTGGTTACGCAGCGCATGTTTCCATTAGCGTTGACAGCGATTTGCGTGCCAGGTCAGGTGCCGCGATTTATTTACTCAGGCGTAGCGTAAGTAAAATTAATAGTAACAAACCTTTATTTATTTATAGGCAATTCTAGTGAAAAATTAAGTATCTACTTTTATTACATAATTATGACCAGAATCGAGTACAGAGTGCTCTCCTTCAGTATCTAAAATTTGTCACCTGTCACCCTATATTATCTCTGCTATTGTTTTTTTTTTAATTTGCGAAAAACAATTCACTACGTACAAAATTAACTAAGTTCTTTAAATGCATTAATAAGAAAACTTGCAAGTTTGTTATTACTATTGAAATTACCTATATGGTATAAAATTTTATATTTTACCTGGACGGTTTAAATTACACCATGAATAAAACGCGATAAAATGAGAATTAAAAGTCCTTTTATTGATATAATGTGTTTTTGTACACCTGCATAGCTGAAAAACATCAGATATGTGCGACGTTATAATTCGAGAGTAACTTTGTCGCCAATAAAATCGAATTAGATATCGTCGATTAAGGTTCAATTCGAAATCGAAAATCACATTACTGTGATGCATGGAGTCAAGGCGTTTTCAAAGAGATTAGCAAGTGCTCTTCTAAAGGAGAGGATACATTTTATATCATTACCAACTGTAAGTTATATAGGTATTCCTTGTTTTTTACGAATACGTAATACATTATAAAGAAATACTGATTACAACCGATAACCGCTGCGCCGATTTAAATAATAAAAAAAAGAAAAAGCTACATTATTCAGGCGGAACATAGATTTTTAATCCCGGAAATCCATGGGCAATCAGGAGTTCCAGGGACGAAACATGATTTAAGTTATCACCTCTGTGTTCTTAAGCTGTACAGACAACACTGTTGGATACATTCATCATATGTGGTCAATGATTATGAAATTGGTTTGATTGTTAGTACTTAGTTAAATAAATCAAAGTAACCAATCAAGTTCCTAAAATAACTCACCAGCCCACTTCTGTCTTCGACTAATGTCCTAATGTCTTTTAATTTGCCACTCCATGATGCTTCATGCTTTACGGTGAAGAAGAGTAAAAGTCGTTGATATTTCCTCACAAACACCCACGTTTATCATATAAATCAAACGTGTTACTTATTCTCTTTGTTCTTTTCTTGAAGGATATAAATTGAAATCTTTAACATCAAACTTATATACCGTTTCATATCTTTCCTTTCATAAATTTACAGCTTTCCCTTCGTAATTATTTCATTAGTTAGTAGTTTAAAAATATTGTTTGTCCTCGAGTAACGCTTTGTCTGATGAAATTGATGTTACAGATAACATTGATAAATTGTAACAATCTAAAATTAATATTGTACACGGTCCCTTACACATAAATATGACTATTCCCCGTCGAAGGCGTCTGATATGAGATTTATACAAAGTAAGGAATGTGCTTCCTCTGATTGCTATTTGACAAAGAGCTCTGTCGAACAATCTCTAATAGAGGTAATATTTTGATAGAAAAATAGAAAATCGCTTAGGGACGTTATTGGCACATTGAAAGATTGAATCAAGTTCTGTTTTATAGTATGTTCTGAAAATAAGTAATAACTTCAGCTAAATAAGATTTTATTGTTTGAATATTACTCACATATCACTTAGACATTGAACTTAGAGTTGTATGGAAGAATAACAACTTTTAACACGAGTAGGTATACCTACAGCATTTTATGCAACCGACTGTTTGTTTTTTTTCTTGTTGAGTCGGCTTAGAGTAGTCGTACCACGCTCTTAGATAAGCTTGTCGGAAAAGGCGACTAAACCGAGGTCCCTATTGTAGTCGGATCCCTTCTGGGTCTTTGACTAGCGCCCACACTATAGATTTGCTACCATAAGGGTGTTATCACACCAATCGACCGACGGCGTGGATCGGATTTTTCTAATCGGATAAGCCTAGTAAAAATTATCGATCGAAGTCGACTAATCCATTCTACCATCGATCGACGCCCTAAATCGACGATCGATCTACCCTCGATGCCTCAAACCTAGCAGGACCTTGCAATCTAATTAATTGCTCCAATGTGGTCGTCACCTTATTTAGCCTGAGCTACATTCTTTAAGAACTCTACTTCAAAAACAATAAGTCTTGTAAACTTAAGAAATATATAAACAACTTAACTCAAATAAGTAAGCAAGCTTCCATAACTTTTTATTATATATTACGTGACAGAAGGGCAGATTATGCAATGTAATTTTAAGTAAATTAACACTGCGACTCACCATTTAATGACCAAAGTGCAACAACGCACTGTTAGTGGATCTGAAGATGTAGGGCAGTCCATGGGAGTCTGCTATTCATCACAGACGTTGACTGCCGGATATAGGCCGCCGCAAAGATTCTCCACCTCACTATACCGTGATTGCTTGGCGACAAGCCATAAGTTCGTTTGCCTCCTAATATAACGTTTAGAAAGCTTTAGTTTTCTGTAAACCTTATTTTGTAATTGAATATGAGAAGTTATCCTATTAAGTACTTAAAGTATTATGTTACAAACCATCAAAGAGATAAAATTACACTTAAAAAGTTATTGCATAGTAAACTTTGGCATTTCAATAAACTTTTTGAAGATAACATGTGATAGCAATACCAAGAATATTGCTTAAAAGGCAAATAGCAAGCACATTGCTAAAAACAAGCTAACACAAATATTGTTTGTATGGAAATTATTGCCGTTCTGAATACATAACCGTAACACGACGAAGATAACAATGAAATATTGACAATATAGACGTCAATAATGATAAGAATGGAAATTCTGAAGCTGCTGAACCATTGTAAAAATATGTACGTGTGCGAAGTGCGGTCGTGCATTTATGAAGTTTTAGAAACGTTACAGGAGAATAAAATATATAATTTTATATAATACCAACCTTATAGCGTTTGATTTAAAAATATTAAATATTGAGGCGTCGGTAACTTTTTATAAAGTTGTTTAAAAAATGCTATGATTGATTTAATAAAACAAAAGACAATAAAATAAATTAAATATAACTCTCCTTGAAATTATGAAAAACTATAATAAATCCTCGTTTAATGTAATTTCCTTTAAAAGCCCGTACCGTACGATCTGAAACTTCTCTAAAATTGAAAAAAATCGTAAAGTTACAAAAATTAAACCACAACATCCATAAATCTGAGTTTCCCCCGCGCAATACCAACACGTTTTTATCAACATGTCAACCTCAAAAAACCAGGTATCATCAACCTTTTGTTCGTCCCGACCGCAAACGCTATAAAACCAATAACAAAACACATAATAAACAAACATTCACCCGAGCAATATATTCCTGTAGTGAAAGCTTTTTTCAGCTCACACAGGATGCAAGCCGCCGGAACGAAAATTCTACAATTGTCCTGCCGCTCTTTTATCTCTTTCGTTGTGTATGAGTAAGAGCGAGATGCGTAGAGTTTTATGTAAAGTGAAAATCGGGTGAACGATAGCCGGTGGGCCTGCAGGAAACAATACTCGATTCTATGAATTAATGACTACGCGGCTGTATTCAGAGGTTTGAAACATTGTTATCATGAAGTATTTTACTTTATAACTCGTATTTTTTGCGTGTCCTATTTAGTTAAGGATCTTTTGATGATTTTTCAACGTAGGCATTTCGATTTTTTTTAATAATTTTCAAACAAATACAATTTATTAGGTATAGTAATAAAACACTGTTTGAGGCTGCAACCTTTGAAAATTTGTAAATCCTCGTTTTATACTAAAATAATAAATAAAAATTTTGTCTTTATTTAGGCAAAACGTAACATACGAGTATATTGACACTAAACATTAGCGAGTGTTAAAGTTTTTAAGGCCAATAAGACAGTTAAATTTTTTAATAAATAGTTATTCAACTTAAAAAACATGAAGGTAATTTTTTCATATGAAAAAGCTTAGACATGGTGTTTAAATAGAAACCTCGTATATATTTATTGTGACTAATGCAAAAAGTTAAATAAATTAAACATAAATTCATTAGAAACCAAACAATACATTATATTTATAAAAAAATATATGTAGGTAGGTACCTAGCCTTTTCACTCCTGCCAATAAAATCTCAACATGTTCTCTATGCTAATGAAGGGCCTACTCCCTTGTATAGTTTTGCAAAAGATAAACAACAAAGAAATGAAACTATTAGGGAATCAACCCAAGAAATTAATATATTAGATAAAAATGTAAACTAATATATTGAAGCGGAAGAATTCGTTGCAAAGCATCAAAAGGTTTGAACGCAGCCATATCTGAAACTGGACGATGTATTATACTATGTAGAGAATGGATTCTTCCTAGGTTAGAATACCTGGAACATACCTTCCGGACTCACCGATTTGAAACAATCAGGCTTAAATTCAAGTTCAATAAAATAAAGTAAGGTAATAAAGTAAAGTTAAATATATATCTCGTTGTACGAGACTCAATTTCTTATCACGTACCTAATTTCTTTACAAATCGATCCGAAGAAGTGATGATGGATTCGTTTCAATTTAAAAATCACGTGACTTGCGTATTTCAAGCTATACAATATGAATAAGTAAAAGTACTTACGAAATAAAAATACTTTATAATTTTTTTACAATGCTAAATTACGTGAATTGTATAAGACTATTTTTGGCTACGATTATCAATAGAGAAAGAAATTAGCAGGAGTATATTTCATTGTAAACACATATTTCGAATTTGGCCCAAATATATCAAAATTTAACGCAAAGAAAAAATATTCCAAACGCACAATAGAAACGAAACGCCCATGCCGGTTCGAACCGGTATTTTCCCTCGTCCGGTGCAATTGAAATTACAGCCCGCCATCCGGACCTATCCCGATCATTGCTGTTCCGGACCGGAACACTGCGGATTTAGGCTTTTCTACCTGACAGTACCGTGCTACTGTTATTATGACAACCGATATTTTAGCCGTGCACCAGGTCCTTTATATAACTCATTTTTAAATTGTGTAGGTACTATGATACATAACAGTACCTAGTAAGATACTGTTTTTAAGAAAAGCCTTACAATTTTAGGAGTTTTTTTTTAATCCCCAGACAATCGCACCAACTACATGGCACCAAAGTAAGCATAGCTTGTGTTATGGGATATGGATAAACACCCAGACACGGAACATTTTTTTTGTTCCGTGCGGGAATCGAACCCGCTACCACTGGCATCTGAGGCAGACAGAATTACCCCATCGCCAAAGTGGTCGTATAAGTTATAACAGGATTTTACTAATCCTAGCCAGAGCTGGTGATCTTAGTATCGTTGAAACCCTCCAGAGAGGTTAACTTACGAAAGAATTATTACTACCACTCGTCTTTATTCTGTCATAATTCAGTTGCTTACGCGTTAGCCTAGCATGTTTATAAAGAAACTCATTTTCTCTCTAAAAGAACCCTTATAATTTTTTTTTTATTTAAACTAGAAGCGCTGGACTCCGTTGACCGAAAAGCCCGTAAACTAATTAATAACGTCGACCTTACAACCAAAAAATGTAGACCCTAGAGCATCGTCGTAAGGTTGCTTGTTTAACCGTGTACTACAAAATACATTTTGGTGAGTGCGCGAGTGCTCTGTTTGAACAAATTGAACCCTCACCCTTCTACCATCGGACTACTAGACGCAGACAGAACTTCCATCCGTATGTGGTAGACATTCCGAAACGTCGAACTAAGCGCTTTGACAGTTCCTTTTTGATACGAGTCGCCAAGGTTTGGAATGAACTGCCAGCGTCTATTTTCCCTGATTAGTATAGCCCTAGTACTTTTAAGTAATTCACTCGAGTGAATAGGTTTCTCGTGAATGGACGTGTATCACCTTAGTCTTCATGTCCACTTAACATCAGGTGTCATGGAAGACAAACGTCCCATCCATATATTATAAAAATAAAGTATTTTGAAAAGCAATCATTTTATTTAGTTGGTTATAACATGTTGTTTTTTAAGTTACGCAAAACTTTTAGGGTGACCTTCCTATGCAAGCAATATATTGCTAACTGTACTATCTGTCAATGTATGTCTGGCCGCCATTTAAGATTCCTTTCTTTAATGAACCGAGTTATACTCAACTTAAATACAAATCAAATCAAATCAGTTTATTGCACTTAAAGGTCATACATGTGGTACCTATACAAAATAAATCAGTAGGTACAATTTAAAAATGACAATTAAGGACCCTGTTGGGCGCTGCAAAAATTAGAAGAGAGGAGGACTACTTTATTTTATCATTTAAGTATTCTTTTACAGTGTAGTAACACTTAGATAGCAAAAAGATTTTAAGTTCTTTCATAAATATTTTTTCGTTACTAATGTTTTTAATATTATGTGGTAGTTTGTTGAAATTTTTTACTGACATAGCTTGAGGACTAGAGGAGTGTAAAGTTAATTTCGAGTTATGGAATTGAAGTTTATTTGGATGTCTTAATTCATATTTTGATTTAATTTGTTTTCTAGTTTTATGTATTTCTGGATTTATATTTATCCATAGTTATATTTATAAACATACAAACATTATATGTTTATAAATATAACTATAATATCGTCATATTTTTCACTCAACACAAAGAAATTAAAAGTATTCTTCCCTTTATAGTACAGGCCAGTTCGCACTAAATTACTTGTAAAAATAATAGCTATAACGATTATACATAGTTAACAATCGTTCATTAAATTAGATTCAGATTTTACAATTGTTCATAAAATCAAATATCAGTTGTTCTTAATCGAATCTTATTTTAACCATGTTTAGTGTCTGAAAAATGCAACGGCGATATAATAATCTCCGAAAAGAATTGCCGAAATATTAAAATAAACGGTTATTTTTAACTGTGCTACTCTGCCCAGTCCTATTCTCTTCATAAGAACGGAGACACGAAGTCTCGTGCAAGGAGACAAAAAAAATCCCAACGTTTATCTTCGTCTATTGCCGGACTAGCATAAATACATTTTAATAAGTGCATATATTATAATTTAAACTTTTTAAACTTCCCTGGGTTTGTGGCTCGTCACAAAACGTTACTTTGAAAAAGCGCTAAAGTTAGTATATATATTAGTTTATATAGCTATAGCTAAAGTTCGTTAAGTTTAGTCTGTGTTTTTTGTGTATTTTGGAGTAATATTTTTTACATATTTGAGCTGTGCTAACACAGCTCTTTCATTTGATACCTAACACAAAAACGAAAATAAATTAATATTGTCTTAAGTTTTCGTGATTCATACTATTAAATAAAACACTTTTTAACCGGATTTATCGCGTATTTTAAAATTTAAAATGTAAATATACGCGAGAAATCCGGTTAAAAAGCGTTTTACGAAAATAAATATTTTTTTAGTTCTTCACTTTAAGTTAGAGGGCGCTGTAGTCAATTTAACATAATTTTATGTAGCCTATAACCAGCGGACAGTGAAAAGGCTTCCAACGACACCTCAACCTACACAGCAAATAATTACACTCAAGGACTGCATACCGGTATGAATTTCCGTACACTTTTTTCTGTACGACGTCATACCGTAAATAACGTGTATTCAAAAATAACAGTACAGGAATTCATACTGAAATAATTCGTGTACCTTTTTTATTCTTGTAGCGGATACTGAAGAATGTTAGTTTAGTTGAAGCCTATGAAGCGTAGGAACATATGCTGACCTATACATTTCGGTACAGAACTGAAATAGGTAAAAATATTTCTGTACTAAAAACATCTACAGAAATTAACTTGGTAGGTATACATTATTTGGGTACTGATATAACTAAGTTTGATTTTAATAACTTGTACAGGTATTGTGTTTGATGAGTCAGTACACTAATAAAGGTAGGTAGGTACTGAAATTTTACTGGTACTATTAAATATTTTTTTACCGAATTTTCGCGAGAAAAATAGCGCGTCGCTGCTATTATTTTAAAAGCAAATTTCCAAAATTCCTTCGCTTTTCATTTCATGAGATCGACTCATCATCATTAGGCGAAATACAGGTTAAACTCATACTTTAACCTGTATTTTAACTTTATTAACATTCTGATCAAAATACGTATTTGCTAAAAATTATTTAAGTACCCACTTATTTCCTGAATGAGCTACCAACAGACCTAGCTTACACCTACATCCCTTATGTACATTTACTTTCAGCAACATGTATTAATGGTATTGCCTGTATTGAAATCACACCAGTAACTATTAATAAGCGAGTATTTATAACAAATTCACTAGTTTAACTCAAACGAACAATCCGCTCATAATTTTAAACAAACAATTACAGCAGATTACCCCGTTCGGCACATTTTCATGCAAATTGGTACAGCAATTAAGGTTCCGTTACAATGCTCGCCCAAAGCTGTTTAATTACTGGATTTTGCATGGAGATGGTGACACCAATAAAATAATGTTTTTCCACAATGGCTGAAATATTCCTGTTCCATTTATTTAGGTATTGGTCAACATTAACTAACGAATAAATAAATTTCAAAACAGGGTCATTTTTGTTTGGGTTTCAAATTAACAAAGAGCTAAAATTAAATTTTTTGAGTGATTTGACCTATTTTTTTTTTTTATAAAAGACTAAACCCGCGTTTGACCTCAATCTCACCTGATGGTAAGTGACGATGAGGTCGAAGATGAAAGCACACGGGTTTAGGAAGGAACTGGCTCTTTTGGCCTAATTTCACACTTTTTGACTTTTGGTCTACATTGTACTCATGACACAGACAATCTTCTTCTATATACTTATAATAAATCTGTAGAGAGGTCAATTCTGTACATGAAATATTTTTTCAAAAAAATAACTATCATATCATCATCATCATCATCATCATCATCATACTTATAATAAATCTGTAGAGAGGTCAATTCTGTACATGAAATATTTTTTCAAAATAACTATCAGGGGGTGATTAGTGATCGATACTGATGCCAAAAATGCAATCAGTAAAATTTTTGTTTGTCTGTCTGTCTGTATGTTCCTTATAGAAACAAAAACTACTCGACGGATTTTAACGAAACTTGGTCAAATTATTCTTCATACTCCTGGGCAGGTTATAGTATACTTATTATCACGCTACAATCAATAAGAGCAGAGCAGTGAAGGGAAATGTTGGAAAAACGGGAGAAGTTACTTCATTTTTTTAGCTTCCGTCGCGTGTGCAGCCTTAATGGTTAAAGCTACATAGAAATCATGTATGACAGAAATATTCTTCATAAAATTATATAAAAAATATCCCACAACAGTATATGTCTATATTTTATGGTTGACTCACGATAACACGTGTAAATCCCGATAGCTTAGCAGTTCGGAGCTTTCTGATTATATTTGTTTACTCTTACGTTTATAATACTCTCACTCATCCCTAATTAAAAAAAAATAAGATTATTACCTATTCAATAAAAAAAAAATCATAGAAATCGGTATAGAAACACCAAACTTATACATGAAATACGCTAATAACCCATCGCGCGTGAATACTGAATGATATAGGGATTATTTTTGCGTAACAGATGCCGCGCTCGACGCGGCTCGCGGCGGTAGGGTATAAAAAGGCGGGAGGCGAGCGCAAGCTTTTGCGCGATTTAATATAGGTAGGTACAGAAGGAACAAGCGTTACATTACCTGTCAAATTTCCCCAACCAATTTTAACTTATTATCGAGGGCATAGAGTTCAAATTCAAGTAAAAAAATTTGACAGTTTTGTAACGCTTGATGTACTGCCTTCTGTACATACAGAGATAAAATGGAAATCAAGATTTTGTTTATTTCATGATCGTTTCTGCCTCTTGGAAGTCAGAAACCGTAGAATTCTTCGGAATAAAAAGTAACGTATGCGTCAACTACTATACCAAATCACATTAATATTGGCTTAGCCGTTTGGCAGTGAAAAGCAGCCACACATAACTATAGGTAGTATTGTATGTACACTGATAATGGCTGGATGGATGAATTTTTGCCATTCTTTCACGCAAAAACTACTTAGCTTTACCTAGAATAACAATAAGCTAATTATAATTAATGAAGATATTGCATGAATTAAGTAAAATTGAAGGCATTCAATAAAACACTTTAACCGGATTAATGGCGTATAATTTATATTTTACATTTTAACTCGACGTTTCGGTGTCTTTGCAGACCCCGTGGTCACGAGCGACTGTTAAAATTTAAAATGTAAATATACGCGATAAAACCGGTTAAAAAGTGTTTTATTTAATAGTCATACATAATAGTTATCGCGAAAACTTAAGACATTATTAAAATTTAAGGCACTTTGGCACCCGATTTGTTTATAACGCTATGTGCCTTTGTAATGTACCTAATAGATAGTTACCTACCTATGTTTGTGGTTAGGAGTTATACATATTATATGGGCGAAGTTTCTTCATTTTTATTTTTGTTATTAAAGATAGTTAGGACCTTGGAGAAGAAAATAACCTACTCGAAATACTAATTCAATACAGACGAAGTCGCAGGCATCATCTATGTAATATACCTACCTACCTATACTTTTTCAAAAAACCTAGGTGAAACTGCGGATCACGGCTTTGTTGTAACAGTTTTTGAAGTAATTCTGTCTGTTTATCTATCAGTAACGCTTTCACAGCTAAACTACTGAGTCGATTTTGACGAAATTTAGAATAAGGTAAGTTTTAACTTCAAAGAGGATATAATGATAGTATTTATCCAACTCTAATAAACGGTATCCACGCGGTCGAAGTCGCGGGTCACAGCTAGTAATGAATATAAATGCTCACTTATTCTTGTAAACCGCTATGTACCTAATAGAAGTTTGTGATAATTACAAGTATAAATTCTAGCTCTCACAAACTTTTTTTATAAACTTAGTTAAAATGTAGATAACTAGATGTAGAAAGTCACATAAAATATTTTTTTATGATATTTTATAATTACAATAGGGATTCCTAAATTAGTGGCTGCAAATTCTCTATGCTGTTAAAGAATCTGCTTCTTTAGAGAGCGGTGCTCTGACCAAGTTTTACCGAAGCATGATGATAATTGGCCGCAGCCGTCGAAGTCAGCCGCTGTACTACCCAACAAGAAAAATAAACAAATAAAAAAAAGCAAAACTTATTTACCGCCCTTTTAAAAGCACCTACTAAACAAACAAGGCTAACATAGGAAATTGAGAGCAACAAAATATTCTCGCCGCCCGCCGCAGTATGACGATGGACGCTCGCGGCGCTCTGAGATTGGAATATGCAAATACTGCCAGTTTAACTTTGACAACTGTTGTTAACTGTTTTCAATGGGATACGAAAATGTGAAAACGATTTTGGTGGTTATTAAAAATATATATTTAACATTTTTAAATTTCATGTTTTCAATAAATGACTAAGTCCGCGTTTGGCCTCAATCTCACCTGATGATAAATGAAGATGAGATCGAAGATGAAAGCACACAGGCTTAGGAAATAATAATTATACATACATAACTTCACGCCTGTATCCCTTATGGGGTAGGCAGAACACCAGAGGCTATAAAACCATCTGATGTCACGTTTGACACGACGTTTGGAGGAATTATAATGATGGAGTGAGACTATTGCAGTGACAGGGGGTCAGCCTATCGCCCACAAAAACGTCAATAAAACCTCTGTCCCTTAACAGACTTTTACACTATGAACCCGGGAAGAGAAGCAGCTAGTACATTCTATGTTTTACTTTCGCTCCCAGTCCAGCATGGAAGCTGTTATTGTCTAATTAAATAATAGTTGTCTCTTCATAAAATGTGTCTGGAATACATCATCGCGATTTGAGCGGTAACATTTGGCGGCAGATTTTATATCTGACTAGCTGACCCGGCAAACGTAGTTTTGCCATATAAATAAAAAAAAATAGATGTTGGCCGATTCTCATAGATACCGGATAAGCACAAAAAATTTCATCAAAATCGGTCAAGCCGTTTCGGAGGAGTATGGCAACGAAAACTGTGACACGAAAATTTTATATATTAGATTTAGATATTTATTTTAGGGTTGTCACTAGCCACTCGGATCCTGACGGGATCCTACAACCAAGTGGGGTTCTCTCGGATTAGTCCCATTTTATGACATGCTTATCCAGCAGCAGCAGTAGAGGTACTCAAAGCTGATCCTACACGGCCTAGTTCATTAATAAATATTGATTTGTAATAATTTAGTAAATATAACGCCTGCGTTGAGTTTTTAACTACGTTTTATTTCCAAATTTCCACTTCATAAATTATTGACATCTCATCTCTCTTATTAAAATATTTTCTTAGGTACTTGTGTGTATAAAATGAATTATTTAATTGATAGAGGGAAGCTTATGTCTTAAAGTATTAATTCAGTATTTTTTAGTTACTTTAAATGTTAAAATTTTATTATTCTTCTCATATTTAACGAAAATTAGTTAAAAGATATCACATTTTTTTGCTTTAAATATTCGAAACAATTTCAAGCAATTTCAAACAAAAGCAACGTTTTTTTTCTAAGTACCAATCGACAAGAACAATAGTGTATCCAGTTCGCCCGTAGCCGCATAACAGCGTTACATTGAAGATTGTGTCGGAAGATGACACTGTAACGCGGTTTGCGATACGCTACCGTTTAACGCTAGCTTACTTAATAGGGCTGCCAAAATTTATATACTAAATAGGATGAAATATTTTTTATGTGTGCTTTTGCTTCATTATATGTGTGATTTTTTTATTTATTTTACTATAAAGTACAGCTTTTTAGTTTATGATAAATTAAGAAAGTTTAGTAGAAGAATTATAACCATTTCACACACAGGCTAAACATATTATTTGCGATGCATACGTTACTATTGATTCACATGAAATTATTTCAAAAACTACACCGAAAGAAAACTTTTCATGTATTTTGAGTTAAGAGCTTCCTTTCTTTAAATTTAAGTAAAACAAAGTGTCTCAAAAAAAGTAACAATATCATTGAATGTTTTATTTATTTGAAGGACCTATCGATGACATTATGTATGGAATTTAATATCATTCCAGGTGGAGCGCATTTGAAATGTCCAAGTTTCCATGGCTTTGGCACATAAATCAGACTAAATGTGACCTATGGCAAGTGTTTTTACCGACCTATAGCAGTCGTCGTGCGTGGACTGAAAAGAAATATGGACCATCGACTCCGCTAGCCCAAAACCCACCAAACAGTGACATTTTTGGGATGCGTTGGACGCTTTTGGATCTCTTGTGAATTGGTGTCATCACAAATTCGACAATTTTGTGTGTTCATGTACCCGTTCATCCAAAATTTGGCCTCATCGCTGAATATGATTTTTAGTTCAATATGTCAGTTGCCAACTGTTCTAGAGTACCAATTCTTTTTATATACTTAATTTATATTTATATTTTTTTTATTTTCAGTCGTTGTTGAATGCTGTATCTATGCATGATGATTTGATAAAACAGACAGATTTAATGACCACTATTTTTAAATACATATGTAGCTTTAACGTCCGGAAGTGTCAAAGTTCGGAAGTCCCTATTGAGACAACCTATATTTTCTTAAGTACATCACTTATGCGACGTACGAGTATGAAATATAAACTATTATTTCAGAGCTTATTTAAGTATGTCTATTTAAAAATATACTTTTAAACAAAACGTAATAATTTTGTGATATGATATAATTTTTGGCAACCCTGGCTATATTGCCTAAAGGGTTCCGCTCCCCTTAAAGCTTCGTTTAAAAACAAAGTGATTAACCCAACCGCTCACTGATGCGTTTTGCAAACCCATAAATATTAAATAGACCTCGCACTTGCAACCACGAAGGGTGTCCTAATTGTTTATGTTGTGTTCAAGTATCATTTTAGTAATATATCAGGATTTTGTATCAAAATATAAAGAATATTATGTTTATGTACATATATTCTCATAAACATATGTTTTTGTTATTGTTGTAATTCTGATAATTAAGGAGCTTCTTTTCAAAACTTGACTATTCCACTTTCGAGAAAACAGTTTTTGATTACATCTAAATAAAGGCGCAGCGAAAATAAAATGGGTTTTGGTCCCATGATAATTACACCAGAAAAAAATCATAAATAAAACATAATTTAGTCAAAAGTTGATTATTCGACTAAAAATAGCATACCTAAAAAACTATTATCTCAAATTACACAACAACACAACACGAGGAATAGTCAAGTTTTGAAAAGACCCTTTTTCAAAACTCTATTATGCAGGGGCTAACAACGCACGTGCCTTCCTTCATAATATTAAATATTAGTTTTTAAACATTCATGGTCATTAACAATCTAATTAGTTCTAGAGGGATAACAACCATATTTTTTAAGGGTTACGTAACTTAAGTTTAAAACGGGAAATAACATGTATATTTGCGTTTCGTTGGTTGATTTATGTTACGGAATCCTTGTCGTGAGAGTCCGCTGCGCAATAGCCAGTAATTTTAGTTATTAGTTCTTAATAATTCGCGAACGTTGCAAGAAATGGGCTACTGATGACCACTTTGGGCCTCAGACGCCAGTGATTGCGGGTTCGATTCCCGCACGGAACAAGAAAAAAGAGTGTCCCTGGTCTGGGATTTTTTTTATTAGGTATCTATATATGTATTTATATTCTATGACTCTAGGTTCCCCCCTAGTTCGCTGCATGGTATCTCATAACACAAGCTTTGCTTACTTTGAGAACATGTAGTTGGTGTGATTGTCTAGGGATTTGATTATTTGATTTTTTTACAAGTAGTACATAAACAAATGTAATTTTAAAAAGTCTTTTCAAAAATAATACCTATGCTTTCCCAAATAAAACTTTTAAATATATTTTTCAGGAGTACCAATGTTGACATAACCGAACGAATGTGACCGTTGGTGTGTTAATGCCGATAGCCTAATGTCGGTTTTTGAACGTTTTCACATATCTAATGGGGTGTGTTGTTTTCAATGGGATTTTGAGTACCATCACGTGTGATTGATATCGTGTATTAATGCAGAACCTACCTTACCTGCTGCAAAACATACAGTTATTAAGATACTTGAGTAAGAAATTGGTTTTCAATATTATATTTATTTCTTTCCTGTAAGGTACTAAAATTTCCTGTATTACGTAGATGGCTCCACTTGGGTGTACTTTGTTTTCTAACATTTAATAGACTGAAGTGAGCCTCAACAACCACTCATAGACTGACGCAAACAAGGTCAAATTTAATTCAGCAGTATCGAAGGCTAACTCAAACATACATACAGATGAACGTTCCTTTTTCCTTAATGTAGAGAAGACAAATTCTTCTAATATCTTATAAAAGTCGCGTCTATGTCACCACCCAAATTACTCAAAAAGCACTGCACGTATTTTCACGAGGTCATCAATGGATGGACTGTTTGATGAGATAGGTTTATGTTATGTGTACAATTGATGTTTCTTTAAAGTTTCGTGAAAAATGGACTCAAATATAACTATGATGTATCCATTATTATTTGTTACGCTAAGTACTATACTGTTATGCGAAACAATGGAGCAATTGACTTACAAAAGAACTACCCGTGAAGTAACTCTACTTTAATCATAAAATTATATTTCAATAAAACTTCCAAAATTCATCCTGTCATGAAAACCGGTAATCGCGGCAGACATAAGTCATTACCGGATCCGGTAATCAGTACGCAAACGGAAAACTTTCGGAATTCCATTCCGATTCCGGTGCAAATGTTTTATCTAGCAAGTGGCGCGAATCGCTTAAGGAGAAGCTTTCGGTCTACGAATATTCTCTATGTAATATTTGAAGGGATGTGAAGATGGGTGGATGGATTTGTTAGTCATTCACGCTGAAATAGATAGTTGAACTAAGCAGAAATTTTGCATACAGGTACAGGTATAGCCTACAGAAATAAGTTAACTTTTTGTCTTAGTACCTACTTAACGTAGGTTTTAAGCGGGCAATGCCGCCGCGAGAAAAGATAATTAATTCTTTGTGGGACCGCGTTCATCCCAAAAAATTGCTTAAAAATTTTATTTGATCAAGTTAGAATGAAGTGGATTCAGTAACCGAAACCAAATTTATTATAAAAACATTAAAACATCACCTAACAAAAAATTAAATTCATAATCCAAGTATTCTTTTTTTTAAGGTTTCTTTTGCCTTTTAACGAATAACAAGAAAACTTAAATAATATTCAAATATAAATGACGAATATGACTTTTAAATTATTTTAAGTCAAAGCTACAACCCCGCCTTAATTATTCCAAATGATTTGTGCTGAAGTCTGTTTGGCGAGTTCGGGAGAGGGTTAAATGAAGTGACAATTCTAAAAGTCTGTAGTTCGGGGTTTTGTTCCGAGTTAAATGGCCGAAAGCTGATAGGGAACGCGGACTTAATTACCTACTATAAAGTATAAGTGTTACTGATTAATTTTTCGATTACCCATTACAATATTTTTGAATAAGCGCAATGTAGAGCTTTGAGTCTCTTCGAGGGTGACGAGGACGTTTTAGGCTATTAACCAACAGTGTTGGCTGTTGGATGTCAGAAATTTTATATACAGGGTGTAGAAAATTCGAAACGCAATTTTACATTCGTTACCCAAAGAATTAATCTTTGCATTCAGCAGAACGGCTACCATTTTGAACATTTACTGAAATAAAATAGTTATGTTATTGTTGAATTTTTCTTTCAACTATTTGAACATGATTCGTTTGAATGTTTGCATCTTACGACTTGCAGAATTTATTCCTCATTGTTTACAGAGATTATGACCAAGTTCGATTCCCGGCTATGTATGAGAGTTAAGAAATTTGAATGTGATTATTATTAAATCTAAAATCGATGCCATGGTTACTAAGAACAGATTTCGCTATCTCCCATAGTTTCTGACTTCTCCATACTGACCCATTTAGATTGTACACCAGGTATATAAGAACACAGCATCCGGGAACGACTGCTTATTGGACACAAAAGCACAAAAGTCATCGTCAAACGTTAGAGATCAGCGGTCACCCATCCTTTTACCGTCCGACTGGGCCAACAGTTGCTTAACGTGCGGTATCGAATGATAACCAATTACCTAATATACAGGGTTAATTCAAATTAACGCATCACCTCTTGCAAGCAGCTTCTCCACATCAATCCCAACAACATTTTGTTCTACGACATTTTACAAATCCTGATAAGTAAAACAAAAAATAAAAACAAAAAATTTTTTTGCTCCTTACTCTACATTTTGTAAGAACTGCCTATTATTATTATGAAGCGATATTTTACCACGCAAGGTACGTGGCATACCTACGCTCAGCTCAAATAGAGTTATGCCTCCAAACAGAGGCTATAAATATTTTTTGTATAGGAAAACTAAAATTTTTAAACTGTTAATTTTAAAAAGTTGTAGAACAAATGTTGTTGGGATTGATGTGGAGAGGCTGCCCGCAAGAGGTGATGCTCTAATTAAAATTAACCTGGTATATGAAAAATAAGTATAAGTTCCTTTTAAAGATTTTCAAACGATTATTTTGGTTTTAAATATTTCAGTGCAAGCACTATTTATTTTTATTTAGTTAGCGTACAAACGCTAACCGTCTTTTCCAACTCACTGCCCACCGTTGAATCATATTTCATTAGGAAATGAAATGCTCTCACACAAGTGTCTTTTAGTTTGAATACGCACTGTGACGCGGGCTTTTAAAATTAACCGCCAATAAAGGAGTTAATTAGTTACTTACTGTGTAGACAGCTTGATATCCGTGTATGAAATATCTGAGAATAACGTTTATATCGCATGCTAGGGAAACACGTATAAAAATGCTTGAGGATGGGTAGGGTAGAGTAGATACTTTAACTTTGAAAAACATTAATGATGGTTGAAAATCATATAAATAAAAAGTATTTTTTACTTAACTAGGTTTTTATTTTATTTTTTTACCTGTATGTTGATGGTAGATACTCGTTAATAGGAAGTGACCACAACATTAGTCATGATCGCGTTCTAAAAGTAAGCTACACACATATGCGTACATTTTCAGTCACCTAGTTTTTTCCAGGGTTTTTGAGACTACGACCATGTCGAAAACATGTTGAAACGTCATCCTTAATACATACCTATCGGTACATTACTCCCGACTTCATACAAAAATGAGTCCAATAATAATCAACGACTGCAGAACATTAAAAAAAAACCGACTTCACGCAAAACTTTGGCTGAAGTATAATGTCGTCAAGGTAAATGTTCTCCGTACTCATACATTTTTTTTGTAATTGAAATTTTCCAAGAAGTACTCAATCAATTTCTATGAAATTTATATGGGACCAACTATGAAGTATCCTCTATCATATGAATTTTTAAAATCGATTCACAACTGCCCAAAATATCGTGTAACGAAGACACAAAAAAAAACAATACCCACGAATTGAGAACCTGCTCTTTTGGAAGTCGATTGAAAACGCGCGTTACAACCAGCCAGTGCGTCCCCGATACCTACCATTAGTGGATGACGTTTGGAACCGCATCAATCATACACCAGCCAATTCATTACCGCCACTCGGCGCAGATTGCCCGAGATTTACGACGACTATATTATGATATTCAACCATGCGGAGATAAATATGTGCGGGTGATTCTTGTTAATTAATATTTATTTGAGAGAAAAGAAATAATAAGTTCGAAGAAAAAACTTGATAATATCATTGTCATACATCATAGTTCATTCAGTATATATTAGAATGTTTAATAATGTTCTATATCAAAGATTGAAAATTTTATAGAATCTTGATTATGGAAAACAGAAATTGCCATTGAAACTAAACATATACTTAACTAAAGTTTTGAATTCTAAACTTCGATATTGGCTCAAATCATGCCACTACTTGTAATAAAAGCTAAATATCTCTAATAATAGCTAAATAAATAAAATCTCCAAACAATCACACCAACTACATGGCCCCAAAGTAAACATAACTTGTGTTATAGGATACCATATTCTAGCTAGCAATTCTAATCTGTGCTAAATAGTAGCATCATGGTAAGGTATCTACTATCAGTTTCGTATATCACCCAGAAATATACGGGCTTTTACAGAATAAGTTTCTCAATATAAAAAAAAAAACTTTTTTTTTTACAAAAACATTAATCTTGTTATGATCACATAATTTCGTGTTAAAATCGTATTTTTTCAATTTCAAGCTTCAAACAGTTTTGTTACCTTGCGATCGAATGTATTTTACCTACGCAATACAACGAAGATATGCAATCAATTAAGTTAATGAAAATAAACTTTTTATTTGACAAAAATAACTTAACCTCCATAATACAAGAGCGTAACAAAATGCGACAATATTTGCCAACTCCTCTTGCGACAAATGTCGGATGTCGCGACATTTTGGCTGCTTTTGTCGCATGTCGACATATGTGACAGCTCTGCTTGATGCAACTTGTAATCAAGTTAATGGTGGAGCTGCGAAGTTTTGCAGTCATAAGCTTTAGTTCTATGCAGTTTGTTACTTGTAACATATTTTTTATGAATTACGTGTAGTTTTGATAATGGAGCCTAAGCAAATGCTGCGAAAAGAGTACTAAAAGCCTCGGATGAAGAATTTGAATTTCAGACACTATGCTTCTTGAATCTCAAATTTTGATTAAAATATGTACTTCCTACTGATATTCTAAGTTTGAAACTTTCTGATGATGTTTGTTGCTTTATAAGTTGCTTAACTGATTTTTTCACACACAGCTGGTCTGAAAGAACATATAAGAATACAGGGTGACTGGTGACAAATTTTAGATCCTGAATGAAAGCACTCTGAAATCGATTCTGATCATAATTATGTTATAAAAGGAGATATTTAAATTTTTCACCAGAAATCCCTATGAATAAATAAAGAGACCTTACTAAAATTTTCCCGACGCGCTGCCTCATTCAATAAGCACACAGTGTTCCCGCCACACGCACACCACCACCCGCTAAGTATCTATTGCATTACGCTTATGTAACCATGCGTTGCGTAATGAATTATTTAACTTTCGGTTAAGTTTACCCCGTAAATAATCAATATTTATTTTTATTTACTTTTTCTCCTCGTGTATGATCGCAAACTATCACGTCCTGCAATTTCAAAAAAGACCCACCTGTCACCTTGTATAAGATAATATTTCTCCCTATGTTTCCAAGGGATTGGGTCGTAAGCTGGTTAGTTATATTCAAAATATAATGTTGTATATTATATTTAATACTACCTGCTGCTTTTTAACTCATTACATTTATCAAATTAAAAATCACATTTTCGTTTACCTATATGTAGTACAATCTTATTTTATTGGTAACCTTATCCTTGTTTCACTTCAATCTTCGTTTCCTCTTCGTTTTACTCTAACAAACTGCTAATTTAAGTCGAGCTCACACAGGGAGAAGCTGTATTCAGATGTAATAATAATTCTTTATTTCTCATCACAATTTTTTTTTTTTTATATTTTAATTATATTACATGTGTAACGGAACTGGCTATTCATAAGATATTTGGCTTAATACATCAGTCCTAAGCGTATGATATTTGGCCGCAGATTTAAAACGCTCCGGGGTGGCTGGCTAGACACGCTTACAACGCTCACGAAATGTTGAAACCCGTCACGTATACAGGGTGACTGGTGACAAATTTTAGATATTGAAGGAGGGCACTCTGTACTCGATTCTGAATATAATTATGTAATATAAGTAGGTACATCATTTTTCACCAGATTCCCTATAAATAAATGAAGTGTTCACGACTGCTTCACGGCTCGTCAACCGTTCGTGAAGTCGTCTATACCTACCTACCTATTCTGTGTTGATAGCGCCGTGCGAACTCCACGACAAAGCTTAATTTGGATCTACAATTTATTATAAGTAGATATATAAAATATTTTAAGTACAGGCGATACAACCAAGAACAGAAAGACAAATTATTTTCTTACATAACAATGCTTTTACAAATAAAGAGCATAAGCATGATATGAATATGTATCACAAACACCTACTCAACGCATTTAATCACTAAAGTGCCTTATTGTATAAAGCTATAACAATGCGCCCTCTGGCGACGATACTATAAATTTCAATCAAAATGATGGTAACAGCCGGACGAATAAACAGGACGATTTTGGTACGCGATTACAATATCAATTTTAGTATGAATATCTATTGTGCAGATGGAGATGCAAATTGTATTAAAAATTGTTAAGTTAACTTTGGATATAGGTACTTTTTTAATTCGGTTCAAAATTGAAAGTTTTCGTGTTCTAAACTTTTCCTAGGTAGGTAGTGCCAATACCAAAATAAAAGTTATTTGATAAATTTTGAATTATTCATCCGTACCCTTTTTATTGTTTCAATGCGACATTGAATTTATTTTAATTTTACTGTTAAACCTGATAACTGCTAACTCATATTAATTCTTTGATTGATAATAATAATAATAAATAATGCCAACTTCTTTAAAATTTTCGAAGCTGTTGTAAAATAAGTAGGTATAGGTAGGTACTCGACAATGAAACGTAATAATTATAACGACAGGTAATCTTTATGTAATTATTTTAATCAAAATCTGATGAACTAATTTTAAGTATAAAAATATGATTGATGTATGCAATAAATGTCTTTTAAATGGTAAACTTGACATAAAACAAAGTATTATATTATAATTGTATTTCCATATTTAAACTGAATCAAAGAACCTATTTATCAATATTTTAATAATGTAATAATAAATAAATTAACCTGTAGGGAACTATATACTTAAAATACTAATATTGCATGCTGTGATACAGTGAAATATGTGCTCAATGAATTATGTACTAAGACCAACAAATGTTACCATATTTATAGCAATAAAATGATTTGATTTGATTTAAGTAATTCAAGGTATTTTTAAATTTTTCTTTTTCTTTTTAACGTTTTTTTTGTACTAAATCATATCTCAATGCGATTGAGAACGAATCGAATGTGCAGTGAATAATTGAGGCATAAACAAATCCATAATATATAAATATAATAAAACCTCAATGAATAAGCCAAATCAAAGTACCAAAATAATAACAAATAAACAAGTACCTAATGAGTGGGCCGTATTATTTAGCATACGAAATTAGAGAAACCCAGTAGTAGTATCAGAATAGTGCCATGGACAAGCGTCGACAGCATTATATGAAATATGTGGCCTGCACACAGCAGAGACTACACGACACGACACTTTAAAATATTATCCTGTATCAGTTTAGCATTTAGGACAATCTATTTACGTTATTCCATGTGGATATTATGAGTAAATACATCGATTTGAGTTTTTTAACAACAAAACGAATTAAATTGTGGTAAATATCTCGTTAATAAGTACCTAGGTACTTAGTTTAAAATACTGAAATGTGTTTAACTCGAGACAGAATAAAATTAAAGCATAGAATGAACATCACTTTGAATTACAATTGAATTTTGAAGACTATATGTAAAGCGGTTTATATTGAATTTTTTTTTTAATTTAATATAAAAAATAAAATAAAATCCGCAGACAATCACTCCAACTACATGGCCCCAAAGTAAGCATAGCTTGTGTTATGGGATACCATGTAGCGAACTAGGGGGGAACCTAGACTATAAATACATAAATAGATAAAGACGCAGACACGGAACATGTTTTTTTCCTTGTTCATTGCGGGAATCGAACCCGTAACCACTGGCGTCGGAGTAAGAATATTTTCTAGCAACTATACCAAAAAAATAAAACCATACAAAAGTATTCTTGCGAAACACATTCATACAAAGCAATATAAGACCAATCGCTTAGCACGCCTACAACTATTCCCGTAGACGACAATATGCAACGAAAACATCGAAACAGTCTTAAAGCCTCTTCGCAAGGCGTTGAATATGCGCATATAAATACTTTGCCAAAGAAACATTATGCTTTTAACAAGATTTGATATATTTGAATAACTGTTATCTATTTTAACACGGGACGCTTTTATGAATCACTTTTATATACGAGACGGAGTTTTTTAAGAAATAAACTATGTTTTCATACTTACTTACTGAGTTTTTAGCTATTAGCATTGTGTCTATCTGATAGGTTGAACTAAAACGATCTTTGTTTAGTATTACAATATAAATTATTCCCTAAAATGATCTACACCGTTTAGGCACTATGTATGATAGATCAATAAAGCATGAACATAATATTTTGATTTTCTATTGGTAATTTTATGTCATTTATTATGTTACTGATTCAGACTGTTGGTATATTTTCACTGTTACCCTTCATTTTGGTATATTCTCATTCTCATTTTATACGTGCAAAGAGTTGATAAAATCAATCTAATCTTAATTAAAAAATGTTGGCATTGGATTTTCTAATGTTTACAGACTATTCATTGTATAAATGTTAAAGGGAAATGACAATTCACTGCTAGACTAAATTTTCAAATACAGCCGTAAAACAAAATCGAAAGTTCAAAACCTGAAGTATCCAATGAATTAAAGTATTTTAATCTGTATTTAACCCTATTAGACCTTAATTTGAACGTTTATATTTCATTGAACAATTGTCCCGTATCTATTCCACAATAGTAAGTTTATATCACAATGGAGGGTAGGCGAGCGGCGGCGTACCGCGGCGCGCCGCCCATTTATTGCGCCGCTCCGGAAGGAAGCGCGGCGGATGCTTTGTTCGACAACCTGTGCTTTATGTAGTCCCTATTTTACTGCCGAAAAAAGTAGGTATCGCAATAATGGCGAATTTAAAAAGCAACTACGGTTAGATATTGATTGATTCTGTATTTAGAACTTTGAAGAGCAATGTTTGTCTTTGTAGTTTGAGTTTATTTCATACATATATACATAACTTCACGCCTGTATACCTTATGTGGTAGGCAGAATACTAAAGGCTGTAAAACCATCTGATGTCACGTTTGACCAAGGAGGTATTATAATGACGCAAAGAGACTATTACAGTGACAGGGGATCAGCCTATCGCTCGCAAAAACGCCAATAAAACCTCTGTCCCTTAACTGAGTTCTACAGTATGCCCGGGAAGAGAAGCAGCTGGTAAATTCTATGTTTTTCTTTCGCTCCCAGTCCAGCATGGAAGCTTTTTAAGTTTATTTCAATAGTTTGTAATTAGAAGTTAATGTGAATGAAAATGAGAAATAAAAATGTTTGACGACTTGATCGTGATTACTAATTCGGTTTTCAATATTTTTCAACAGACTATCATGAATAAAAGCTACGACCTGCGAATGGTTAGTAAAAAAATTGCGTTTCACAAAGCCAACTACAATACGAACATCCGTACACTGGCAGTGTGTTTACTGACCGATAATGAAACACAAAAGATGATATATTTCATAATAAATAGTAACGAATCGTCAGAAGCAGGTGAACCCCGTATTTATTAGTTGTTTTTAATGACAAGGCTTTGAATATAGAAATGATTTTTAAGTTTTTAGCAACGCCTAGAGCTTATTGTGATATTGTAACGCGGCATTAGAGAAGTGCTTTAGTAACGATACCTACGTTCCATACATACCTTTTTCGATAACCTGTGCTTTATGTAGATCCCTTTTGATTGTTTTTTATTGATTTGTCTTTGTAGTTATTGATGGGTTCTTTATTTAAATAATTAAAATAAATATTTGAAGTTTAAACGATCAGTTGAACTAAATACTTCAAAATTAAAAGCAAATGCAATTGATTGTAGTAAAATTCGTTTCATTGTTTGTTTAATTTTTATTTGACTTATTGTTGAAGAAGAATATTATGACCAAAGAAAAGATTAAACACTATAGATACCAGCTCCATATACCATCACCATAAGTAGGTATAGAAAAGAGTAAATCAATTCAAAAATATTCTCAATCAGTTTCAATTATTTATGAGAGAATACATTTGATTGCAATGCGATGAAGATTCCAGAACTCGATTTTCTAAGCCATGAGAAATAACTCGCAAAAGAACTTGCCCATAATAGGCCTCATAACAATAAACAAAAAAGAAAACAAAATGCAACCTTCTTTCCAAACTCTATCGATTGAGGTCATCAAAATATGTTATTACTAGTACACCCGGGGAACAAATGGGATGTCTAAAATAGAGTCGTGTGATGGCCGCGGCACGCCTACCGATTACCTTAGCGCCTTGGGCTGCGTTCGCAAATATACTGGAAACGCCCTTCACAAAAAAAAGATAGGTAATAAAAGTTATAACGAAAAATTGTTGTTCGTAATTTTGTTCTAGCATTAATCATTTTTTTTATTTTCGAATTGCTAATTTCGTGTGAAAATAATTTCCAGCAGATTTCACGATGGTTAGTCTTTTTTTCCAGTTTTTATATTCACAAAAAATAAGATTAAAGTAAAAAATAAGCTTAATAAAGCATTGGAAATGTATGCCATCAAATATATTCTCAACCATACATAATTGTCTGAAGTTTTCAATATTCATAATCTAACATATAACACATCAAACACTTTTTAACCTAATTTGTCGCGAACAAAAGTGTTAAATAAAATAAAATAAATAAATAAGAATAATTTATATTTTACATTTTAACTCGACGTTTTGGTGTCTGGGTTGCAGACCCCGTGGTCACGAGCGACTATTCAGTATGAAATTCAGTAGAAAATGACTGAGTATTCTTAACCATTCGATGTAAGTGTTAACTTTCCCAGTTTTAGTTTCTTCCAGGAAATTTATCTCTATGTGACTTTATAGGTAAGACGTTGCCCGGTACAAAAAATATGAAAATAGCCGGGATGAAATATGAAGCATACATATTGACTGCTTGCTCTTGGCGACGGCATATTGAGTGGCTGGCCTGATCATTTTGCTATCTTACCGTGATAGGTATGCTAAAGTAGGTAGGTACGTAGAATTTCGCATCTTGCTCAAGTACGTAAAATGCTGTAGAACTATATCAATCGTTTATATCATGTATGTACAGAAATCGGAGATAAATGTGGTTTTATTTTTCAATTTAGCTACACAATAAAGTCACTATCAAATAAAGCGAAGCATAAAAACGTCTTCTCTAGTCCTATAGTTATTAAATAACACTGAGCATGATAAAGCACTAAATATAATTTTAAGCCGCAAAGTTTGGCTTAGATTAGCCGTAAGTATATTCTATAAATCGAATAGACAGCTTGCTCGTGGCCACGGACTATTGAGTGGTTGGCTTGATCATTTTGCTATAATTATGTGTTATGTCTGTACCTGAAATCTGTAGAACTACGTAAAACGTTTAAGTCAAGGCGTAGTACGTAACATAAATCAGATTTATGGAGGATGCCTTTCGATTAAACTACACTTTTTACAAGTTATAATAATTACGATCAAAAGAAATCAAATACAAAAACCCTGTCAGTTTAATTTTTTTTAAGCTATTGCATAGCTTCTATCGCGGGCCTTAAGCTTGGGGACCGAATCCAGAAATTCCGTAACGAAAAAAACCTAACACCCCCCACTCCGACCGGTACAGCGGTGGTACTTTGATTTCATAACTTTACATAGGCTTTAATAAACAATCAGCGCCATCTACTAGGAACTTGTGGAACTTCATATTAGATCAAACATTACTGCATTAATAAAATAAATAAATAATTATAATTGCATCTATACATATAATAAAATGGTAGGAAAGTCAAAACTGTACATTGAATATTTTTTTAAAAGAATACTTGGGGTATGATCTACAATCGAAACAGAAACAAAAAATATAGTTTTTAGAATTTTTGTCTGTTTGTCTGTTTGTCTTTCCGGGATAAACTCAAAAAGTACTGCATGGATTTACTTCAAATTTGGCATGAAGATAGTTAAGAAGTCGGGTCAACATATAGGCTACATATTATCACGCTAGCAGTGTTATAATCGTAGGTGCGTTTGGTGCTGCATAGCGTTCACGCAGACGACGTCGCGGGCAGCAGCTACTCGTAGTAAGTTGATAAAAAATGCTATGCAATAGCTTTACCGCGGCAGTCTCCGAGTGCCACACGTCTTTTATATTATTCCAACTACTTTTAGTTCCAAGTTTCCTATTCCTCTTTTTCTTTCTTTCCTTATTAAATAAATATTGAGCAAGATTAAGCGTATAATGGCTTAGAAATCCTTACCTCCCCTGGATCAGCGTGTCGTAAAAAGCGACTAATCCACTTTTTTATGAACACGCCTGTTGTCATCTTCAATCTCACTTACTGTGAGTTGATATTAAGGGCAAGAAGAAGGTTTTAAAAAACAAAAAATCTATCTATTTATCATATACTGAAGTTTATGAATGAATTAAATGTATGTACTTCATAAGTTTAAAGTACCTATAAACTTAGAAGGTTTAACGTACACCATTCTCACACTAGAACAAAAATAGATTTCCCTACAAGAAAACTTGAACTCGGAAGAAAACTTGGAGGAAAACTTTCCGTAACATATAACCGCGGAATCTCGCGAATATGCATAATAATATATTCCGCATATATACGAGTATAAGTTACGTACAGACAAACAAACAGTTGTTCTAGCGGGAGTAAAGCCGGAAGTAGGGTGGTTGGTACACTGTCTTATGTTCAAGTGAGTGGATGTACATGGAGACATCAAAATGAAGGTGGTATTATTTTTAGCCATAATAATATTTTTTGTTCCAAAAAGAATAATGATTGCAGTTACCTTTAAAACTTGGTATATACATATAAATATAATAAACTTTATTGTGTTGACGGTAAACTGTAAAAAAATACAAATTAAATATAAATCATGAACTCAGATAAATAAAAATGCATGTCGCCAAGAACAAATAGTTGATTCTTTGATTCATTAAATATAATTTCCTATCTTAAAATTAAAAACAATGTTAAATAAAGGTAAAAAATAATAAATGTGTTATAAATTATTTGCGTAAATAGCTAAGGTTAAGCGAGTTTGGAGTGTTCATAAAATGGTGTTCAATCCTCGCGGGATGTGTATGCATTTGCTATACGTCACTGTATATCTGTAGAGATAATTCTTCGTTTTCTTTTCTGAACTCGGTTAATTTCGAATGTTCGGGTCCGGCCTATTTTTGATCGGTGACAAAGCCCTTTTGTATCCTCCATTTCACCAAACGGTAAGTGAAAATGCAGCCGAGGATGACAGCACACGGGCAAGGAAACATCTTTAAAGAAAATGGGAAGTTATATTTAGGTACTAATAACGTTAAGGAATTAGACTTTGGGGAACACCTAGTCAAATACACGAGTACATAGCAATTCAACAGAATCAAAAATAATTTAAATAGAGAGGATTAGGCAATTTAAATAAATATCCTTAGAATAGTACACACACATAACTTATCCCTTATGGGCTAGGCAGACGACAGAGACAATCTGATGTCACTTTTGACAAATTTGGAGGTAATATGGAGATAGATTATTGTACGGACAGGTGGTCAGCCTATCGCCACTAAAATGCAAATAAAACCTCTTTCCCTTAACTGACTATTATAGTATGCCCGGGAAGAGAAGCAGCTGGTACATTCTATGTTTTTCTTTCGCTCCCAGTCCAGCATAGAATAGTGTAGAATAGTGAATAATATGACGGTTGAATCCAAGCGTACACCTAAAGCTGGGTCTCCACTTGAGCAGCCTCGCGCCGAACAGTCTTGTCCTGAGTGTGCCGCAGCATGAGGAAAGTGAATGCGTCTCCACTTGAGCCTACAAAATACCGTATCGAGGGGCAAGCCTCGACTCGAGCCACAATTTTCTCGGTTTCAGTTTTGCTAATATGGCTGACGCACGTAAAGTCGCTGCAGCATTGGTAGTAATTGGGCAATACCACAGAAATTGGTGGTCTCAAACTTCATCGAATCACTATAATAACCAAGTAAAAGAGGGTTCTTGGAAAATTATAAGCAATGAAATGCAATGTTTTCATACAACTTAATTAATTGTATACACTTCTCTCTATCTTATTTTTCCATCTTGCCGCGTGCCGAGCATACGCACAACCGTCTCCACTAAACGCACGCCTCATAGTGAGGCGCCTATGAGCACGAACTTTTACCGACAAAATTTGGCTCGCTGCGCGGCAGCACTTTTTGCTTCGAGTCGCGGCAAACCTCCACTCGCGGCAACGTCTCCATTAGATCTGCCTCGGGTAGAGGCGCCAGCTCGGCATGAGGCTGCCTCTAGTGGATAAGAAGCTTAAAAATACTAAAACAAACGACTTCAAATTGTACAAAGCGTTTACCATATCCACACTTTTTCTTATGTCAAGGTTTTTCCGCGGTAGGTAGCTCGAAAGCTGGGTAAGTTGGCACATTCAGGAGTTATGCAGATTCCTCGTATTTATTGACAAACTTTACCAGATAGGAGGCGACACGACGAATCTGATTCCGTTTGTGATATCAATGCGATTTATTGCTGGAATAAAGATATAAATCGAGTTAGGTCGTTTTGTTTCATGAAATAAAAATATCGGTAGAAAGAAGGTTGGATATTTCGCTTGTGTTTTGCTTGAGTTATATGATTTATTTTTATCAGTAACTAAGTATTTTTTAGAAGTGGCAACAACCAGTCCTTAGCCTTTTCTGATGACGATGCCGTAATACTCAATACCTATAGTTCATTCTTCCATGACATGACAGGACAATCAGATAATATAATTAATCACAAATAAAAAAATTGAAGTAAAAATAAGTAATTTTAAATATGAATAATTAAAGCATCACTAACTATGAGATCGACATGTTCAATAAACAATAGGTACTGACTGAAAACCAGCGTTGTTAGCGCTAGATTCCAAGAGTTTTGGACCATGTTTTTCGACAAAATCGTTTCGATTTTATCCACTTGGTAAATGTTGATTATACATTTGTAGTTCGTTATTTTTGAGCATTATTATTCAAACCCACATTGTAAAACATACTAACAATGAAATATGTTTTCATCACCTTTAAAAGCGGCGACAATTTTTAAAATCAGTTAGCCTGTTTAATCCTTTTGCCATCGTAATGATAAATGTATAGTGAAATTCAAATGTACTAAGTGTGTCATTTGATATGTTGTATAGTTTTATTTCCATGTGTCTGCAAAAAACGGCCATTTTCCTACGCTTATCTTTACGCCTAAATACAATGAAATGAAATGAAATGAAATGAAAATGTTTATTTCAGACAAAAATTATCCATACACTTACACTTGATATTAGTAAAAAACACAACTTAAACAACTATGTTAGTAAAATTTAAAATGTTCATTGGACTGCACATGTACTGACCTCCAATGTTCAGTTAAAGGACTGTCCGTCCTTGCCGCTATTACCTTCAAGAGAGTGTTGGTGCTGCCCCGCACCCGCGCCCATAGCGAAGCAGCTCTCTTTCGAATAATGGCTTGAAAGCCATCCGTTTGCCACACAGCAAACATACCCGAGGCGCTGCAGCGCCAAGGCAGCCCCAATACACCAGGTCAGACAATATAACGTTTTCAAATGTTAATTTTCAAACTGTATTAAGATAGTAACATTATTAGACATTCCCGTTTATTAGACAAAAACGGTAACAAAATACGAAAATACAGGTTTCTTAAACCTACGTATCACTGTTATATGTTTAGTGTCGGCTTAGAACTTATTTTTCTATTTGACTTTTATTTAACTTTAACATTGACTTCACTTACCATCAGGTTGATCCAACGTTCGTTTATCTGACTTGACATTTATTGCCGATAAATATATTCGCGTTTGACCTCGATCTCACCATATTTAAATGTAGATGTGGTGGAAGATTCATCCTTCTAATTCCTTCCTCAAATTCAAATCCAAATATTCTTTATTTCGTAAGTATTTGAATACATTTTAAACAAGTGAAATAATTTACAAATTGAACTGAATCTACCACAACTTCGGAAAGTCGATCTGTTGAGAAGAAGTGACAAGAAACTCAACAGCAATCATCTTTTAAAAATAAGAAAAAAAAATACACAATAACAATTTACTAACACTGACATCAGTTGTTGAGCGACCCCGTGGGACACCAAATTGATTTGGATTTATTAAATTATTACAATAGAATAATAGGCTGACCCTGTTACTAAAAATAGTCTCTCTCCATCTTTATAATACCTCCAAATTTGTCAAATGTGACATCAAATGGTCTTGTAACCTCTGGTGTTCTGCCTACCCCATAAGGGATACAGGCGTGACGTTATGTATGTATATATGTAAATGTACCACTAGTTTGTTAAAATAAGCTTTTCAAAAATTTTACTAAGTGTTGGACATATAGAGATTGGTCTAAAGTTACTGGGGACGGTCATGCTTCCAGCTTTAAAGACCGGAATAATTTTACAAAGCTTCATTAAATCGGGAAACACACCACTATCAACACAATTATTAAATATACTAGCTAAATTAGGTGTAATACCATCAATGATTGATTGGATGATTTTAACAGAAATGCCATCCAAATCAGCAGTGTTCTTAACTGTAATACTTTTAAAAGCTTTGAATACCTCACCTTCAGTAACATGCCTGAAAGTAAAGGTAGTTTTGTAGTAATTTACATTTTTTTTTTTTTAAAAAGACTGTGCAATTTTGACTGATGAATTTAATGTCTTGGTAGTCGAAACAGGAATGTCTGCAAATAAGTTTTCAAAACCTTCGGCAACATCTGTATCTGTTGTCAATAATCGATCACCAATTTTTAGTTTATATTCCGCGTTTCTAATAATGTTTGACTTTCCAGTGTCACTGTTGATAATTTGCCAAGTAGTTTTAGGTACCTATATTAACACTATTTTGAATTTAATTATCAATAAAATTTGATTTCGCCATATTACACACTCTTGAACATTTTGGAGTATTTTTTAACACATTCCTTAAAGGTTTTACTATGATTATATGATTTTTCATTATATTACTCATATAATCTGTGTCTGCTTTTAAATATTCCTACTGTTGCCCAGTCACTAAACTTAAATGAGTTATCATCTATTTTTATTGTTTTTGACGTAAATACTGTATTATACTCACATTTAATTAAATTATACAATTATATTCCTCATAACATTTAAGTTCCCACAAGTAATCCCACATTACTTTTGAATCTCTCCAGCCGACCCTCGTTCATGGGTACAAACTTAATCTCTCTTCTTATTGCCCTATTTCATCATCATCATCATCACAACTTTGTAATGAGCCCACTGCAGGGCATGAGTCTCTCCCCTGGGTGACGAGGAGGTATAGGCCATAATCCACCAAGCTGGCCCAGTGCTGGGCGGTTGATGTCAGAATTTTCAGGGCGCCAAAGTGGCTTCTGACAAACCCTAACGACTACTGTATATAAGTATACAGCACCCGGGACCGACTGCTTAACGTGCCTTCCGAGCACCGGTCACCCATCCAAGCACCGACCGCACCAAACCTTGCTTAATCTGGGATATCGTATGATACACAGAGTAACCACGGCGCCACGACGACTTCATTACGACGACTTCTTGCCTTTTTTGTGTCAATGTTAAAAGACGCTAATTGTCCACTGTGATCAGATTTTAATTTATTAATTATGTATTGACTGTTGCGTAATGCATCTGTTGAAATGTTATCTATACATAGTACATGTTCTTCAAAACGTGTTTCAGCTATATTCATAAAATATTGCTGGAACACATTAGGCTTATCCAGGGATGGTACAGCTATTCTAAGCCAACACAACACGACTAAAATTAGAAAAAAAAAACATTATTTCAAACCATGTAAACTCAATTAACCTCAAATTACCTTCCCAAGCAAGACCGCAAAAACACAACCTTTATTTCAAGGAAAATTAATAACCCTTTTCTAAACCTCGCGCACGTCTCAAGATATCAAGAACGTAAAACGGGCGTTGTGTCTTGCATATTCCTAGTATTTAAACCTTATCGTTTTGAGCAAATTAATTGCTTGGAACAGAAATTTTCGCTGCTCAGTTGTTATATTGTGTCGCTTAAACGTTATCTCATTTAATTAAAATGTTACGGTTTGAGTTTACTGATGTAACTTGAGGCTGTCGTGGGAAAGGGGAGCGGGTTCATTTACATTGTAAAAATTAGTTTTTTTGTAAGCTATGATTGAACCAGCTTTTGTTCTCAATCTCACCTGATGTTAAGAGCAGATGAAGTTGAAGATGACAGCATGCGGTTTTAGGAAAGAAATAGCTTACTCAAACAGATTTGAAGAACACTGAGTTACGGAACTTCCAAGGACTGACTCAGTTCATTGGACACCGAACTAGCCGACATGAGATCTTTCATAGATTCTCTGGCAGCCTGGTGAATACTCTACTACGCTTTTGTCGTAAACTAGATCTTTTTTTAATTTATTTATCTTTTGAATTCAATAAGGTTTAATGAATTGTTAAAGGTTTTATGATTTATGGTATTAATAACCGCGAAACGGAAGATATCGCGGTCATCCATTTTAAAGAATCATAAGCACAAAATGTTTAGGTATTATTATACTACCTGTACATATTTATAAACTCAGAGTCAAAGTCATAAAAATTTATGGATAAGAGAAATATTTTAAAATACTATTTACTTCTAGATAGACTAGTACCGGCATTTTCTGTCTAAAATCCCAGATTCGGCAACGCATCGGTGTTTCCCTTTAGAACAATATTTTTCAACAACGTTTTAAGACACATACTTATGAAACAAAAAGAAATTACGAAAAATGTGCAAAGCTTTTTACTATTTAACAATGTCCTCCTAAATCAAAAGTTGATTAAACTAAAATCTGTAGGAAAGGGCCCAGTTCGGTAGAAGGGCGGATCGCATCCCATCTCAACGCGGCGCGGGCGATAGAAAACAATCCCCTCGGGGACGGTATAAGTGGCCAATGATTATTTTGTTCTATATGAGGGGCAGTATTCTCAGTGACGCGAAATGTGTTTTTTTAATAATTTGCTTTGTTTTATGTTAAAAAATTATAAATTTTCATTTTGTTCGAGTGTTTTAGAGCATTGAAATTTTCTCGACATGGGATTTCAAAAAAAGTGCATTTAAAAGGTACAAAAGACATCTGAAAGTTAAAAGTCAACTATGGTGCTTGTACATTCATTTGTATCATTATGGTTAAAAAAGAAACATGAATAGTAATTAAATATCTAGCGCATTTTGATTTACTTATTATTTAATCGCATACTCAGCTACATTAGCTTTAAAATAAATTAATGATAAATGATTGTATGACATCAATTAAGCAGTGACCTACAACACAAAGCATCATAAAAGAGCTGCCAAAACAAAAAAATCTAAGGCTACCATTTCGCTACCTATACTCATAAAAAAGGTACATATACACCATATCAGAATAGACCCCACCAGTTCACAAATTCACCCCTCTTAAGATGCTCATAAACATGTTTTTCTCGCAATAAAAATGATAAATCACCAGTTTTTTATATGGTCAATCAGTAGATACAGCGTTTTTTCAGTGACGGATAAAATCTAGAGTAGGACTGTAACGTCATAATAAGGGGAATCGGGGAAACATTATAAAATATTACTGAAGTTGTGATTGATGATGTTATTGGTATCATAAAAAATATGAAGAAATACAATCATAATAGGAATTTTTATCGCTTATAGTGTGTTAAGCTTATCTGATTTAATGAGATATGATATTTGATTAAAATGGGTAATTTTTCGATACAAAATATGAACGTACGCTTTTAACTAGATGTGGTGTAGGATATACATGCAATTTAAATATCGTTAATTTTTATAGAGACATCAAATTAATCATCAACAGCCTGTAGACTAAGACCACTGCTGGACATAGGCCTCCTCCAAGGTTCTGCACGTCACTCGGTCCCGCGCCACCCTCATCCAGCGCTTACCGGCGACTTTGACCAGATCTTTGGTTTACTTTGCGGGGGGCTTACCTACGCTGCGTCTCGTAGTAACTTTTCTGCCCCAACGGCTATCTGTTCTGTGAGCTATGTACCCTGCCCATTGCCATTTCAGCTTTGCAATCCTTCTGGCTATGTTAGTGACTTCGGTTCGCCTGTGTATCTCCTCATTTCTGATTCGATCCCGCAGGGAAACTCCGAGCATAGCCCGCTGAGTGATTTTAAGCCTGTTTATAAGGCCCATAGTTAGCGACCATGTCTCAGTGCCATATGTCATCACACTGATCAAAAACCTCTATCTTCAGACACTGCGGTATTCGGGACGAGAAGATTTTACGGAGCTTCCTGAACGCTGCCCAGCTGATTTAGATTCGACAATTGACCTCTTTCTCAAAGTTGGACCTACGTGGTGCCTCAATTACCACAGGAGCAGGTGCAACGTTCGACTTGATACTCATCTTATTCATGTACAATTTAAGAGTCACTCACGACTTGCAAAAGTTGTCGACAATCTAGTTTTATTACAATCTAGCTTTTTGAGATAGAGTGTCTTTTATGATTTATTTAAGTTTATTGAATGGCAGGGATTGAATTGGTTTCGGTAAATAATTTGCTGCTTTTAGCCGGTCTTAATTTGGGAAACGCTAACTTATGGTCGTTCTTAGTTCTTACAGAGTAATTTTTATTATGAAAATCTTTCCCAGTTTTTAATTTATTACTATTCTTATAAATAAACGTATTTTTTTTCATAAATATTTTGTGATGCAAGGGTGAAGATACCAACTTCTTTAAACATTTCTCTTAGAGTATATTAATATTTGGTCATCAAGCATTTTACGCAGGTTCTGCAGGGTCTCAGCCATGACTACGATTCACAATCGAAAGTCTTTGAAAATATAAATAATAAACTTTAAATAATGACATATTGTTGCCGAACAAATGTGTGGCATACGAAATAAAACGATTGTTGAAAGACTGCAACCGTTTCTTACAAAAAATATGAAATAAGTGTTTATTTTAATAGACAAGTTTTTTATTGTAAAAAAAGTGATGGAAAATTTAAGTTGGTTAGATTATCAAATAATTTATTTCGCACTAACGATTTTAATTTTGTGGGTAAAGCAAAATTTCCACAATGACACCAACTACACGGTCCCAAAGTTAACAAAGAAGATGGTTAGAAACTATCACCGGCAGCATGGGACCCTATTCTCAAAAATATTAAATCTTACATCCAACGAACGGCATGACCTAAAACTCAAGATAGTGTCAGCTGCACTCAAAGACTAATGCCCGTCTGCACTAAACTCTACTTAGCATAGACTTAGTTATGATATGCCTAAACTAAACTTCGTCACACATAATCATTGACTTACTCTGAATTATCTTAAGCATTTAGGCATTGACCTAAGTTTAGTGCAACGCAATTTTTGTTATTAAGCACGTCTTAGAGATTTAATTATCAACTTAGGAGCTATCAAAGTTTAGTGCAAACGGGCATCAGAAACAGATGGAGATGATATATAACTTTTTCCACCTATCAATCTGGCGCCTGGCATCTCAGTCGTTCGTGACCGCAGGATATGCAAAGACACCGCAACGTCGAGTTGAAATGTAAAATGTAAATTATTCGCGATGAATCTGGTAATTTTACTTTTATTTTAAGCAAAGCTTGTGACGCCATCTAGCGAAATAGGCGGAACCTAGAACATAAATATATTATAGGTCCTTAAATACGAAATTGGCGTTTTGTCGTGGCTACTTTGATCTCAAATATCTCTTCTTTGGCTAGATATTCTAGAAGTAGTAATATCCCAATGTTTCTATACAGCTATTTACTCATGAACTCAATCTATAACGTAGTTCGATACTTTGAATAACGATATATTTTATGCTGCTATTGAATAATTACTATGCTACGAAAACAAAATATAAAATATGGCAAAAAGTTCAGCAGAAAACCTCTATGGGGCAATAATTCTTGGTTTTCCTCAAGAATATTTTTGCGTAGAAAAAACATCATACAAGCGAAATATTAATGAGATCAACGTTAAATGCTGAAAAACCAGTAAATATAAGGAAAATAAGTTTTCTTATACTTACTAGAACTTTCTAGTAAATTAATTAATTAACCTCGATGACTTTAAGCGTTGTCCAGTTGTTCCTAGGCTATTAAATATATATTTTTTTTTCCAATTTAATTTTTCTTTTAAATTATCTTTCAAACTAAATGAAAAAAAATACATTTTCAAATTGAACAATCCACAACCCAACTTAATGATTACACTCGCAGTTAAAATTATACACAAACAAATATCACAACAAGAAAATTAACAACGTTCCCTTCACCAAAAACAACATAGTTAACGAAACGATACAATAAGTCAACAGCGAATGTTTGGCAATAAATGTTCCAGAAATTAACTGAACTACAAACAAGATTAAAGTTTATGTTTTTATTATTTTTCATTGTTTAACTTTAGTTTTCCAACTGAGAGTACAGTAAAACGGTATCCCCTTGAGGGCTACTACTATTTGTCTGTAGTATGGACTTGTAGTAAACATGACTTACGGCGTGAAGTTTATTAGTTTGTATTAGAATGTCATAAATATAGGGTCGTGTATTATTATTTCCCAATAAAATTAGTTTGTTTAATTATCAGCTAGTTCAAATATTTTGTCTTTATGATGTAAATTAGTTCTTTGAAATATTTTGCGTCACGATTTTTGTGAGAAAATGTTGATAGTGCTATAAACACTTTAACGTGCTACGCAAGCTGAGTGAAACTCAAAACGTACTTTTATTTAGTATGTGCATTTTAATTCCTAATATATGTATTCTTAATAAGTGTGTTTACATCTATTTCTAATTTTCATAAAACTATTTCGGTCAGTTTCTAATTTCACAACTTGTTATGAATGATAGAAATATTTTTGTAGTAATTCTTACTTTATTACACATGTAGGTTTATACTAAATAAGGGCCTGCTTAAATTACAAACTATATTTTTCCTATTTTTGTCGCGTAAATGTACGAGCAGCGCTCACAGGTGACCACGAGAACTATAAGGACACTGAAAATTCGAGTTAAAGAGTAAAATATACGCTTTTAAATCTAGTAAAAAATATTTTATTGTAAGTAAATCGTGAAGCCTTAAGATGGTATGAAAAGACATTCTTTTTCTGATAATTTACATTTCGGCTCGACGAATATTGTGATTCGTGAAAACTACATATTTTTATGAACTACTGTAGTGAAGTGTTTCCCATGGTAGGTGCGGAGGGCGTCTATGGAGAACGAGCACCATAATGGCGCTGGAGCCGTCGCCAAGTTTTGATGACTATTGCTTTATTAACCAATATTGGGTGTTGGGAATTTTGGGGAACAGTTCAACAGTTTTGTTTAAAGGATAAATATATTTTTTATTTAATCTCGCTTACGTACTATAAAGAGTAGCTTTTGTTGTTTGAATAAAATTACCTAAAAATAGAATGAATTGATTAAAAATATTTTTACCATACCACGACATAATCACCATAGTAATCCTACGGAATAGGGAGCAAAATTGGAATTGTCAAGCGAGAGTCACTCAGATTAGTCGCATTTTGTGGGTAGTTGCAAATGCCATTACAAACATTGAGCTCCGTAATATAATTCGTTTTAAATAGCTTAAATAGTTTAACGTCAATAATCAAGTGATAACAAATCGTCATATGTGAAAACAGTGCTGTGGAAATGATCTTATAAACAATCTGTGTTAAGTTAACTTCAATTGAACAATATCATTGACTCAATGTTGAATAACCATAAACCTTCTAAAAAAGTGACCTTGTGTATGGAAAACCTTCAAAACAAGTGAATTTTTCTTCAAAAAACAACTTTTAACTAAATTGTTTTACAGACTCCAAGAAATTAAAGTAGTTTTTCGTTTTTAAAAATAAAACATTATGAACAGTGTATTTTTGTATAAAAAGTGTTATAGATGGTGAAAGTTAATCAAAAACAATAGTAAAGTGTTTGATAAAAATATAAAAAAATAAAAAGATCAAAATATAAAAAATTAACAAAAATAAAAAATAAAAACTTTTACATATACTCCTTGTCCCCGGCGAGGTTCGATCTGGACGCTGCTCGCCTGAGAGGAGCTATACTCGGCCACTCGTCTACGGTTCATTTAATAAACAAAGCGAATTAGAAGTATTATAGTAGATATTGCTTGAAACTAGTTTCCAATAATAACAAATTATTCGATTAACATAGTGACTTCTTGCGGACCGTGCGAATGACTTTTCATACAATTGTTACTAGTTTTGATTACCGAACGAAGGATCCAATCACAACATCTACGGAAGGAAAAAAATCCTAAGCATGCCGATAGATGGATTTTGAGCTCTGAAATATATTATTCAAGCTGTCATCAAAGTTAAGGAGCTAAGTTCGATTCTCGAGCATAAACTTTTTTTTTATTTTTTACTTTTTGGCTTAAATAATGTCTTCTGCAGATAAGGAAAAGAACTGTGAAGGGTGTCATCACATTTTTAAAATAATGATTTTTTGGTCTGCGTTTTATGTAAATCAAAATTCTGCAACATCTGCTCGTCGTTATCCTTAAAATGATTTGAATTGGAAAAGAAGCGAAATGAATGGATATGTGTAAAATGTAAATGTACTCAACCTAAGAGCGATAGGACCAACACCCCTATAAGGACAGCACAGAAACCTGAGGCCACCGAATGTACTATGCCTCCAGGTGACTCAGACCATGATAATATAACGCAGCGTGACCGCAAAAAGAGGACACAACCACCACTTAGTAAACCGTCACAACCGATAAGCATAACCGAGGAAAGTTTAAGAGCTATAATAAAAGAAGAAATTACTGAAATAATAAAAAAACAAATATCGGAACACTTGTTAAAATTAACGGAACGTTTATGTAGCTTCGAGGAATCGTTAACTTTTTTTGACGCAAAGTATGACGAAATTAAGGGTGATTTAGAAAAAAAAACAGCAGTCATTCAAAATTTAGAAGTGGTTAACACAGCCTTACGTAGAGAAATGAAAGAATTGGGAAGCAGACTGAACCTAGTCGAGCAGCGAATGCGGGTAGAAAACGTTGAAATCAACGGAGTACCCGAACACAAGACCGAAATCTGGTGAACATAATCACACAGGCAATGTTGTAGGCTGTCCACTATTAGACGGTGACATCCAGCACGTGACAAGGGTGGCTAAGCTTAATAATGATAATAATAAACCACGATCGGTGATATTAAAACTGCAAAGCCAGCGACGCCGTGACGAGCTACTCGCCGCGGTTTTGCGGTTTAATCGTAACAAACCTAACCTGACAAGCTAAATTCCAAGCATCTTGGCATGGGTGGTAATGTTACATCAGTATTCGTAGCGGAGCATCTTACACCTCAGCAAAAGAGTCTCCACGCCGCCGCACGTCATAAAGCCAAGTCAGCGTCATACAAGTTTGTCTGGGTACGAGATGGGAGAATATACACCCGAAAAACGGAATCAAGCCAAGCTTTGTTTATTCGTGATCTAGAAAGCTTAAACAAAATGGAGTAATTGTTTTTATTTCTAGTTTTTTGTATATTATTGTAATTAAAATGTAATTGTGAATTTATCTCTATAAATGGCTGTTAATATTTACTACCAGAATGTGAGAGGTATTAGAACTAAAACGAATGAAGTCTTTAACAATACGCTACTGCATTCTTATGACATTATAGCGTTTACCGAGACATGGCTTAACAGCAGAATAATTAATAGCGAGGTTTTTGACTCCAGATACGTTGTCTATAAGAGAGATCGACTGAGATCTTCAGGAACTAAAAAAGACGGTGGAGGCATATTGATAGCAGTTTCAAAGCAACTTAAATCAAGAAGGGTTCTTCTTTGGGAAACTGACATGGAAGATGTTTGGGTTACCATCGAAATCAAGGTTGGTAATGCATACAGAAAGTTATGTTTATGTACCGTTTACTTCCCACCTCCAGTTAAATTATTACCTTTTTCAGAATGGCTCAAGCATGTTGATAATATTATAAACCAAATGGACGAAGTAATCATTCTTGGCGACTTCAACTTAAATTTAATTAAATGGGTTAAAAGCAATGGTGCTGTACCTACAACTCCATCCAATTTCGGTTGTTCGTTAGGTAGATCTTTTATTGATTTCACTTCCTGCAATAATCTGCACCAAATAAACTATACATCTAATGAGGACGATAGAATTTTAGATCTTATCTTAACCACCATCAGAGGTATTAACTGTAACCTTTCCCTTAATCCCATAAGTAAAATAGACCCCAAACATCCCTGTCTTGATATCACTATATCTAACATAACACCTTCTTTGCATAATCCTGCTGCCAGCACTCGATTAAATTTTCACAAAGCAGACTACGATACAATCCGCAAAGACTTGGGTGCTATGGATTGGTTGAATAAGATGCCTTATTCCTCTGATATTGACGATAACCTCAATACGTTGTACACAGAGCTTAACGCGGTTATTAATAAATATGTACCTAATCACAAAACAAAAGATAAAAAATATCCTGTCTGGTTTTCTAAAGCACTTATAAAGCTGTTATCTGAGAAAGAAAAACTTCGCCTAAAATATAAAAAATATAACAACCCCCGTGATAAACATGAATATGATCTCCTCCGTGACAGGTGCCATAAGCTCTCTATTGAATGCCATACTAAATACAAACTAAACTTAGAAACAAATATCAAAAATAATCCTAGATCCTTTTGGCATCACATCAAAGAAAAGGGTAGTGGAGACACAACTGTTCCTTCAACAATGTTTCTCGATGATTATACTTCGACCAATGAATCAGAAATTGCTAACCTCTTTGCCAAGAACTTCTCATCCGTTTTCTCAACAGAGCATATTTGTGACAACTCTGCCTGTTTAGGTTATAATTTTAGCATAGGGAAAATAAAATTTTCTGAAGCGGCTGTTGCAGACAAAATGAAAAGATTAGATATGTATAAAGGTCCTGGGCCCGATAGAATACCCGCGGTCTTCTGGAAGCGATGCGCTGAAGAACTAGCTAAACCTTTATGTTACATATTTAATAAATCTTTGGAACAGGGTAAATTTCCAAGTGAATGGAAAAGGGCAAAAGTCGTGCCGGTTTTCAAGAAGGGTGAAAAAAATGATGTGACTAACTATCGCCCAATCTCTATGCTGAGCTGTCCTGCTAAGATTTTTGAGGACCTTTTATGTCCAGTCATCACGAGTCACCTAAGCTCTTCTATTTCAAGTCATCAACATGGTTTTCAAAGTCGACGCTCTGTAGTAACCAATTTAGTCCATTTTGTTAATGAGCTGTCTGCGAGAATAGATAGTGGCCTTGAGGTTGATTCAGTCTATACGGACTTCACTAGTGCTTTTGACAGAGTAAATCATAAGGTGCTCTTAAATAAGTTAGAAGCATTTGGCATCAATGGTTCGTTGTTGTCATGGTTCATGTCTTACTTGACAAAAAGGCCCCATGTTGTGGCTGTACACGGTTTTGAGTCATTTACATATCACTCAACATCCGGTGTCCCCCAAGGGTCACATTTGGGACCTATCCTGTTTTCATTATTTATAAACGATATATCTTATTGCATTCTTCACTCTGATTTTTGTATTTTTGCTGACAACCTCAAAATTTACAAAACTATTAGTTCAGCTGCAGATGTGACTAAACTACAAGAAGATCTGGATAGAGTGATAGATTGGTGTCAGGTAAATGGCATGTCGCTCAACGCCCGGAAGTGTAACTTTATTAAATATACCCGTAAGAAAAATACTGTTCATAGTACTTACAATATTAAAGGCGAAGTGATGGAGGAAGTTAAAGTAGTTCGTGATTTGGGTGTGATCTTAGATAGCAGACTTACTTTCTCACAACATTATGATTTTATGCTAAAGAAATCTGCTCGCATGGCGGGATTTATCAAGCGCAATACCAAGGATTTTAGGTTTAATGCAACAAAAATACTTTTATTTAATGCCCTAGTAAAAAGCAACCTTGAGTTTGCATCTGTCGTATGGAATCCTCAATACAGCATACACTCACAACGGATCGAGTCGATACAGCGTTCTTTTACTAAATATCTGGCATATCATTCTTCTGGTATATCGCACAGGGCATCTTATGAGGATAGGTTGGCGTTTCTGAATTTACATTCTTTGTACAAGCGACGACAGATTCTTGACCTTAAATTTATATACAAAATAGTAAACAATTTAGTTGACTGCTGTCACCTTATCGAAAACATCAGGATTTCCGTACCGCGACGTATACCACGACAACCAGTAACGAAGCTGTTTCACATTCCCTTTTGTAAGACAAATTTGCTTGCCCACTCTCCCCTTCCCAGAATGATTGCTAAATATAACTTGATGACATCTAAAATACCTGACTTAGACATATTTCATGACTCTTTCTCTGTCTATCAGCGGAAGATACTAACTTACCTCTCACATGATCGGGACATTACTAAATAAGCCAAATACCTAAGTCAAATTGTATCATTTTTTTATTATTATACAAACATTCTTTATCATATATTTTTTTTAAATTAAGTTTTTATTTGTGTACTTTTTATTTTTACTTAATTTTAAAATAATTGATATTTTTGTTTTTAATTACAACAAACTGAATTAGTTTTTTTTCAATGATTTTATTATGATGACTTTATCTAGTTTAATCTTATTTAATTTTAACTTTATTTACATATTCTGTTTTAGTTTTTGACATATTTCTGAATTTTTGCTTAACTTCATACTCATCAAGCTGCTTTTGTATACCTAACTTATTTTATTTTTACTGGACTCAGTTTGTCAACGTTGTACATGCCTGTTATTGACATATGTACTAGCACTTTTTATCTTTTAACTATATAACTTGAAATTCTTTGTATATATGTTGTTGGTGTGGCTTTTCAAATAAATAAAATAAATAATTTTATATTTTAGTAGCTTATCCGAGGGCAATAGGGAGGTAGAAAGTACGCGTTCTGGACATTCATGAGCAAAGGGTATTCTTACGTCTGATTATTGAACACAATATTTAAAAATACGAACATGCTTAGCACACCCATAGTATTCCAATATACAATGACAATGAAAAGTAACCAACTGAACCATAATATGTAGAGTATGAACATAGTAAGTAATGGCAACCCAAAGGTATATGCTGCCAATTAGAAATATGTTTAAAGGCGGTTTTGTGGGCGATAAGCTGACCCCCTGTCACTACAATAGTCTCTCTCTATCTTTATAATACCTCCAAATTTGTCAAACGTGACATCAGATGGTCTTGTAACCTCTGGTTTTCTGCCTACCCCATATGGGATACAGGCGTGACGTTATGTATGTATGTATTAGTAATATGTAATGTTAAGAACAAAAATAGACTCACCCAAACAAATTCCACAAAATCATATTAATTTTAGGAAATGCATAGGTATTCCATCTTAAGCCAGTGTGCTTTACTAACCTACCTTACTAGCCATCAGGTACGATTGAGGTCAAACGAGGATTTAGTCAATAATAAAAAAATTACTTAATCACAGTGAAAATTAACTTTTTAACTTGTCAAGCAAAAAACTGGACCCAGACGTACATGAACTTCTGTTCTTTTTGTTTTTTTTTTTTTATTATTTATTTATTTATTTTTAATATTTCGAATAAAATTTATTCTAAATTCAAATTGCGCGCCAATATACAAATTATTAAATCTTAACACGGTTATAAAATCTCCAATTTTAGATTAGACGTACTTATATAAAACCTATATTATTAACTTAGTTCAACTCAACCTCATTATTATAAGCTTTTTTTTATATTTAGTTTCACCTGTCCGTTAATCTGTCTATAGTCAAATTTTACAAGTTAAATTTAATCTTCTTCCCGGTTTCCGATTGAGCTTTAGTTTGGCACGTATGTATAAATTGCATGACAATGCAATATTATTGTGACGTAGACCTGATCTGATGATGAATCTGGAAGGTAGCCATAGGAACTCCATTATAAAACAATGCAATCTTATCGAATCTAAGCTCATTTCATTCGTCTTGACAAGTACTTTGATACTAGATGGTAACCAGAGTCTGATGATGGAGCCGAATTGTATCCATAAGAAATCCATGATTAAACGATGCAATCTCATCGAATTTAAGCTCGTTTAAGCCGTCTTGACAAATACTTTGATAGATACTAGATGGCAACCAGGGTTTGATGATGGAACCAGAAGGTAACCATAGGAACTCGGTGACTAAACGATGCAATCTCATCGAATTTAAGCTCGTTTACTTCGTCTTGATAAGTACTTTGATACTAGATGGTAACCAGGGTCTGATGTTGGAGCCGGAAGGTAACCATAGGAACTCGGTGACTAAACGATGCAATCTCATCGAATTTAAGCTCGTTTACTTCGTCTTGATAAGTACTTTGATACTAGATGGTAACCAGGGTCTGATGTTGGAGCCGGAAGGTAACCATAGGAACTCGGTGACTAAACGATGCAATCTCATCGAATTTAAGCTCGTTTACTTCGTCTTGATAAGTACTTTGATACTAGATGGTAACCAGGGTCTGATGTTGGAGCCGGAAGGTAACCATAGGAACTCGGTGACTAAACGATGCAATCTCATCGAATTTAAGCTCGTTTACTTCGTCTTGATAAGTACTTTGATACTAGATGGTAACCAGGATCTGATGATGGAGCTGGAAGGTAACCATAGGAACTCCATTAGTAAACGATGCATTCTCATCGAATTTAAGCTCGTTTCATTCGTCTTGATAAGTACTTTGATACCAGATGGTAATCAGGATCTGATGATGGAACCAGAAGGTGGCCAGAGGGACTCCATAATTAAACGATGGAAACCCAAAGAGTTTGGGCTCGTTCAATTCGTCTTGACGAGTTTTTTTTTTTTTATGAGTGACTAAACCCGCGTTTGACCTCAATCTCACCTGATGGTAAGTGACGATGAGGTCGAAGATGAAAGCACACGGGTTTAGGAAGGAACTGGCTCTTTATACAATATTGCCGGAACACATTACCGCCGGAGCGGTAACATTTGGCGGCAGACTTTATATAAAGGGTGGTCGCTAGCCAGGCGGACCCAGAAGGGATCCTACCACCAAGCGTACTATAAACCAGATATCAAATAATAAACTTTCACACTAAAACTTTTATAATACTGTCCACTTATAACGCCATTTTACAATTGACACAATTTACATGAAATAAAACCTTGTCGCGAATTTGCGTGCTCGTATTTACTGAGATTCTTAAAGAATTGAAATATAAATACATCAAATTGTTAAAACATGTTTATTAAAACACTACACTACTTCCATGCTGGACTGGGAGCGAAAGAAAAACATAGAATGTGCCAGCTGCTTCTCTTCCCGGGCATACTGTAAAAGTCGGTTAAGGGACAGAGGTTTTATTGGCATTTTTGTGGGCGATAGGCTGACCCCCTGTCACTGCAATAGCCTCTCGCAATCATTATAATACCTCCAAATTTGTCAAACGTGACATCAGTTGGTCTTATAACCTCTGATGTTCTGCCTACCCCATAAGGGATACAGGCGTGAAGTTATGTATGTATGTATGTAAAACACTACAAAAGCAAATCTTGCGATAAGCTTTTATTTCATGTAAATTGTGTCAAAATTATATGGCGTTATAAGTGGACAGTAAAAGTTTTAGCGTGACAGTGTATTGTTTTCTTTTTAGCGCATTTAAATAAAAGCTTGTTTTTAAAAAAGGTTTTTTTACTTTTAATTTATTTTCAAGTTAATAATACCTTCTGTTTCTGTTAAATAGTTTATATACTTAACAGAAACTATGAAATAATAAATAAATGTTTTTTTTCTTATAGGTAATTAAAATAAATATGGTCTATGGAATTACTAAATTCAAGGAAACTCGACTTTAATAAGTTTTGATAAGATTTTATTTTTTTAATTTTATTTATTTAATGTTCACAGAACCAACAGCACTTATGACTATTAGGTATAACAAGAAAAAATAGGTTAAATACATATTGCCAATAACAGGTTCACTACTTTTACACAGTAAAACTTATTAGAGTAGGTAGAATTAAACATACAAAAGTACACCAATAAATTAATTAATAGTACATTACTGCAACGGCCGGCAAGAGAGGCATTGGTGGACGAACTTGCAAATGTAAGTCCACACATACGTAAATCCATCAATGCCTAGTTGCGAAGAAGGCTTGTATAGTACTTTTCTCAAATAATGCGCGGAAATTAAAATAAATAATTTTATCACACTCATTGTCTTCACTTGAACTCATATTGTCAAATACAAAAGTATTTAAGACCAATAACGAATTTGACGAACAACTAATAACAACAGTTTTTTACGCGCCGTATTATAACTTTTTTCTAATTTTTTTTCTATGTGCAAGCCAGTTCAAAATTTTAATTAAACCTTCGATAAGTTACCTCTTTGCTTGGTCGCCATGTTGCGGAGTAGAAGATGATTCCATTTTTAAATAACACGACAAATATGATTTTACATAGTAATTTATTTGACCGCTAAACACGACAGATATAGATTTTCACACAACTATTGCCGGCCGCTGCTTGAGTAGTGGGGCTAGCATGCGACTATCGACAACGATAAATAGGGCCTTTTATCGGTGCTTGCGTGGGTGCTATTAGCGATGCCAGGTCGTTTTGCTGATGATACTACGACTGTTTTGTTCCATTCTTGTTTCAATACTCTGGTCCCAGTTTGTCAAGTTCGTGTTGAGCATCCATCGCTCAATGCACCTACTATGTAAGTAATTTGGTTGTGGCATGACATTGGCTCTCACAATTAGCTGTCTTGTGTTTGTTTTTTTTTCATGTCATGATCAATTTGCACTGTACCTATTTGTATTAATTCGTATAATCCTGACTGAAAAAGATTGCCAAGAGTTTTTTTCCGCCGGCTTTTTTGTCTCTTGGTCTACTGTAATACCTTATTCAATAACTATCAACACCTTGTTAAAGCCGAAGTACAAAATTGTGACGTCATTAAGCGGCCATTCGATGGTCTTATGATGAATAAAAAAAATTCATTTCATTTTTCATTTCATGTAAGAAAAGTAACAACTTTTTTATATTTTAAATGTCTCTTCGAAAACATCTCATTGAACCTCAAAAATCTAAGTGGTAAGATAGATTTAATGTCATTCAGGCAACTGCGACCAATGACCATGCTGCATTGCAAAAAAAATGTTTTTTTTTTACTTTGTTTTGCTATTCATACTTATAATTGGTTTAGGAGGGATCCAATCAAGAAGCGTCGCGCCGCGGTGACTAACCGCTGCTCCCACAGGAATATAGGAAATCTTGCTCGGGACCAGTGCTGCTAACTTTAGCAATGCACAATGGCTTAAAATAAACTTGATTAAACTTTGGTACTTAATTTTAATTAATGTTAGCTTCGAAAATAAATATTATCGTATGCTAAGTCAAGTACCTACCACAGTAAGTAGCTACTCAGACCAATTAAAAGATAGTTTATTAATAATCATTTTAGTCGGTCTATGGTCAAGCAAGTATAATTTTTAAACTTTAATCATTTTCGTCAATATTTGTAGCAATTTAAGAAAGGGCAAATACAACTCTAAATAAAAATACTTTTTTAACCGGATTTTATCGCACATTTTAACATTTTAACTTGACGTTTAAAAAAGCTGGCATAAAAGTATCTAAATTAATTTATGTACTTATTGTGTGACGACATGGTCCATTTTTTGTATCGTAAACTTATTTATTTAGCTTATTTATGTAGCTTCAATACTATCTTAGATGGAATATTTTACTGATATAAGATATTATTACAATTTTGAACACAATTTAACCTGCATTAATAGATTTTTAATAATATGTTAGAATCGGAAATCGAACCCTCTACACGAGAAAAAATACCCATAATACCGATGGAAAGGCTTTTTTATCATAAGGATATTTTTTTGCTAAAAGGAATAAAAAGAAAAACTTAAACCAAAACAAGCGTAACACTTTTTTCCCCTTTATATATTTGAAACCCTTCGGCAATATTTTGCGACAGTGATACCAGTAGCGCCATCTATTTAATACAAGCTAAATTTATTCACTAACGGAACTGCCTGGCCGCGTTGCGTCCACGCGGACTCCGCCTATAACGATGCAACTTAGTTTTTAGTTTAGCTACGAGATGTCTCTAATAGAACTATCCAAAAACTATAACATATTACAGCAAATATACAGCTAATATTATCTAATAAATCATGTTGTACCTATTTTAGTTTTGTGAATATAGTTTTGCATATATGATCTTCAAATAGATACATTGTTCAAATAGATAGATTTGTAAGTCTATACAAGAAGGCGGCAGATCAAGCGTTACAAATCTGTCAATTTTTTTTTATTGAATCAGCACTGTATGCCCTGGACATAAAATAAAAAATTGGTTGGGGAAATTTGACAGGTGTGTAACCTGTGTTTGTAACGCTTGATCTGCTGCCTTCTGTACATATACTTATGTACAAAATAATTAGTAAGTAATAATTGATAAGTCTTCCTACCCTAAGTAAAAAAAAATCAAATGCTATCGTTTTAAAGTACTTATGTATTTCTATCTCACTGAAGAACGTTAAAGACACGGAGGTTTAGCAATGGTAGAATAGACCTACGGCCACTGAATTCTTAGGTAAGACTAATCCGAGCGCTTGGTTGTAGGAGCCCATTACGGCAAACACGGCAGCGAAATGCACGGCACGGCGCCGTGCCGCCCATTCTGCGGGTGAAAAACCAAAATCAAAGGTCTTTGCTGATAATACAATACAGTGAGCAATGCGACCTGCGCAGCACGCCGTGGACGGCGCACATTCATGAAAATTTTGCCGCCAAACATCACCGCTCCGCCGATGATGTGTGCTGTGCTACTTATTTTATTTTATGGTGAGCCAATCCTTCCTAAAACCATACGTCATTTAAGTCAAAGTACTGTTTCAAATTTTTTATTAGAAACTAAACAAAAGAAACCAAAGATTGGAATCTCATTTAAGAGAAATTTCAAGTTTAAAATAAAGCTGTATTAACAAAATTGAACTCAACAATTTAATCACTGCATATGATGTGTGTTACTACATATGGTCATTAATATTAATTTGACATCATCAATTTTTAACTAAGTATCATTGATCCGACTAACAGACACAACTTTGCTAAACCGATCAGATTGAGCCTTGAAACTATATTCTGAAGGTTTTTTTTTTTCACTTGAGTAACAATTAATGCACGGATACAGAAATACCATGATGGACTGGGAGCGAAAGAAAAACATAGAATGTTTCAGCTGCTTATCTATCTATCCGGGGATACAGGGTCAGGAGTCAGGAGCTTTTATTGACGTTTTTGTGAGCGATAGGCTGACCCCCTGTCACTGCAATAGTCTCTCCCCATCATTATAATACCTCCAAATTTTGTCAAACGTGACCTCAGATAGTTTTATACCCTCTGGTGTTCTGACTACCCCATTAATGATGCAGGCGTGAAGTCATATATGATGGATATAGAAATCAAAACAGCAAAATAAATAAAATAAAACGACGACTTTCTAAAATAGTTTCCACCGGAAGTACTGGTTCTGGAGGAATGCAGTTGTTTTGTTAGAAAAAATAATAGTACCAATTATTTATTTTTATTTTATTTATTTATTTACACTTCAGTATAAAGTACAGACAGTAAATGAGAAAAAAAAACAATGTGTTGAGTAAGTACTACTAGGCGGTCTTATCGCTGACGAGTGATTTCTTACAGACAACCATGTAAGTAAATAATTAAGTAAGTGTTTTAACACAAAGAATCAAGTTAAGATGAAGTATCTTTACTTGATACTTTACACGACTGTGTGAGACTTAGCTTTTTTACTCCGCAAATGAATACCACTTGATTAAGTCCCCTTATTTGCGAAATCTAAAATACTAACGAGAGTCGTGTATGAAAATTCTAGTTGGAATTTATTTAGAAATTAGTTTACAATAATAACTTAATAATCTAATATATAAAATTCTCGTGTCACAGTTTTCGTTGCCATACTCCTCCGAAACGGCTTGACCGATTTTGATGAAATTTTTTGTGCTTATCCGGTATCTATGACAATGGGCCAACATCTATTTTTTTTATGGCAAAACAACGTTTGCCGGGTCAGCTAGTAATAAATATAAATAATAAATATTTCTAACACTCACACAACATTATCTAGCCCAAATTAAGTTTCTTAAAGAACTTGTGTTACGGATACTAGATAACTGATATAGGTACTTAAGAAATATATAAACATACATATTGAGTAAATACATATTTTTTTACTAGAATAAACTTAAATAAACATATAAACATCCATGACTTGACGACTAATATCTGTGTTCATCACACAAATATCCGCCGTCGCCCGGATTCGAACCCAGGACCTCTGGCATACACGGCAATGTATGTTACCGCTACACCAGCCGGTCGTCAGTTTTTTTATAACTCAGAATAACTCATTTAGCGTTCTTTTGTTATCCTTGGTTACTCCTTATGGAGACCTGGTGTCCAGCAACACAGGCTTCGAGCCTTGCTTAGGCACCAGTCTCACACAAGAACAATTTTGTAAATAAAAATATTGTAACAGATTAATTGCTTATATGTAAACATTATTGCGATGAGAAAATAAATTAATTTTATATTATTTTATTATTTATACCTACTCTTATAATCAAAACCTTTTGAAGGTGAGTACGACCTAGAATTCTAAGGTATGATTTATGTCGGATATACCTTATTATTTATTTATTTATTTACACCTCATTGCATACCATAAAAAAAAATCTAAAAGTTTTCTAAAAGATTGTAAAAGTTACACACTTGGTGGTCTCATCGCCAGCAAGCGATTCGACGACCGGCTGGTGTAGCGGTAACATACATTGCCTTCTATGCCAGAGGTCCTGGGTTCGAATCCCGGCGGCGGCGGATATTTGTGTGATAAACACAGATGTTAGTCGTCAAGTCATGGATGTTTTAGGTTTATTAAAGTTTATTCTAATAAAAAATATGCATTTATTCAATATGTATGTTTATTTATTTCTTAAGTATATCAGTTATCTAGTATCCATAACACAAGTTCTTTAAGAAACTTAATTTGGGCTAGATAATGTTGTGTGAGTGTCAGAAATATTTATATTATATTATATTATTCTTGCAGACAACCTCTACTTCCTGTCATTATTTTTTTTGTATCAATTCCTAATCATGGTTTAAAGAAACTGAGACTCAAACGATGTCAATAGGTACTAGAAATAAATTTAAACAAGCCGACCTTCGTAGTTGACTTTACAAGTTCACCTTATTTACAACCTATCTGCCTCAGTCGCCAGTGGTTGCGGGTTGGATACCCGCCCGGTACAAGAAAAGAAAATGTTCGGGTTCTGGGTGTCTATCTATATAGATATGTGTTTATATTCTAGGTTCACCCTAGTTCGCTACGTGGTATCTCATAACACAAGCTTCGCTTTGAGGCCAGGTAGTTGGTGTGATTGTCTGGGGATTGTCTGTAAGTATTTATTATTTATTTATGGATCAACAGGTAGGAATACTTTTTTTTTATGCTAAAGTTCCAAAACTGAATGTCACCTTAGAAAAGATCGTGGAGAACCTTAGAGGAGGACTATGTCCAGCAGACTACGTTTCCGGTAAAAGATTTCATTAAATAATGTACCCGCATGCTGGACTGGGAGCAAAAGAAAAACATAGAATGTGCCAGCTGCTTCTCTTCCCAGGCATACTGTAAAAGTCATTTAAGGGACAGAGGTTTTATAGGCATTTTTGTTGGCGATAGGCTGACCCCCTGTCACTGCAATAGCCTCTCTCCATCATTATAATCACTGTCAAACGTGACATCAGATGGTCTTATAACTACTGGTGCTCTGCCTACCCCATAAGGGATACCTACAGGCGTAAAGTTATGTATGAATGTATGTACCCGCGTTTGAAGTGATAGTATTTGGCGGCAGATTTTATAGGACCCTCGCTTGCCAGATGATCCTTGACGGGATCCTGATGATGATGAAATCTAACCTAAAAATGAGCCTGCAGCGCTACAGGATTTGTATGGATTGCTGCAATCACGCGGGTAATCTAAAACAAAATTTGTGTTAAAAAAAGACACTATAAAATTACTTTGTTGATAAAAGTTCCTTGGTTGTAAACGGTGTAAAGAAAGGTGATGGCTGTAGAGTTCAGTGCTTTTCAATTTGTAAATAACGTCACGTATTTAAGTTTATGCATAAATATTTAATACTCACCATCAATTGGATCCAGTGCCTGCTTGCCGGCTTTCATAAAGCGTCAAAAAACAAACATTGACTCTGATTCATAGTTCAGATACTGGCTGTTTTCAGTTTCTTTATTCAATATATCAGATTTACATTTTCTCTTTAAATCTACACACTTGAAACCTTTTAAGTTGCTCTATTATTCAATTTATTTTCAGCACCTTATTGGTTTCGATTCTCTCATTCCTATCAATACTATTCATATTAGTATTTCAATAACTACCAACAAACAGAGGCCCAACCTATTATTATAAAAGTTGAAAAAGTAATTCAGTAAAAAGTTTCTAGTTAAAATTCTTCTACTTCAAGGGTAGATTATAACATCTCACTTTGTTCGAAACACCTACGATGTTACTGTACGACCCAATTCAGGTCACTTAGAATAGACCGATGGAAATAGAAGCAAGGGGGACTCGAGCGATTATGAATGGGATACCATCGGGTTTAAGATGGTAGCTTTTTAATTTGGACAGAAAATCTGAAACTTTTTCTTACTGTAGTTTTACTTTTTTTTTGTATTTCAAAAAAAGAACTGAGGTTTATCTTTCTTCATTTATTTGAAAGGTTTTCAAAATTCAGCTTTTTAATTTGGACAGAAAATCTGAAACTTTTTCTTATTGTAGTTTTACTTTTTTTTTGTATTTCAAAAAAAGAACTGAGGTTTATCTTTCTTCATTTATTTGAAAGGTTTTCAAAATTTGAAATCAAAATTATCGAAACATTTTAAGTTACCACAGAAAAGCACATAACGATTAAAATAGGTATTATAGGAATCCTTCGTATTTACTGAAAGGAATAACTATACTTTTCCGAATATTATTATGAATTTAGTGTTGAATTTGTAAGTAGAAGTAGAAATAAAATTCGACGAATGTGAATATCTGAAAAGGTAATTTCATTTAAATTACTTTTTTAATAGAACTTGAAAGTAATAAAGATTATCAACACATAACACATAAGAATTTTTATTTGACATTATGGGAACGCCAGTAACGCTAGCAGAATTTAAGGAAAAGTATTTCAAAATTACCTGTTTAGTTGCTAATTTTTAACCAAATATAGAAGTATAAAATAAACTTTCTCGACTATGTTTCTTTAGCAACGTTTCATTAAGATCTTCTCCTTTACACTTTAGCAACATACATACATACATGACGTCACTCCTATATCCCTTATGGGGTAGGCAGAACACCAGAGGTTACAAGACCATCTGATGTCACGTTTGACAAATTTGGAGGTATTATAAAGATGGAGAGAGACTATTGTAGTGACAGGGGATCAGCCTGTCGCCCACAAAAACGTCATTAAAACCTCTGTCCCTTAACTGACTTTTACAGTATGCCCGGGAAAAGAAGCAGCTGGCACATTCTATGTTCTCCTTTCGCTGCCAGTCCAGCATAGAGTTAGCAACACTTACCAAAAAGTGAGATTACGGACAAACACAGGTTAAATCACTGATGCAAACAAGAGGAAAAATAAAACTATTTTTGCTAACTAAATGTAAACGCTCACAATCTACTCAGGTGTAATACTTAGCCATGGATACAAACCGTTCATCCAGTGGCACCTATGACATTTACTAAAATCACTACTTTCACATCACTTGCCCTTAAAATATTTCAGCACAAAGAATGTTGCCAGAAATCGCCATACAAATTTCACCGGGCAGTTCTCATTTAATCAAAATAATTAAGTACTCAAATGATTTATTGCCTGATGGGGGGGAGAATAATGTATTCCGGTAAAAAAAGCCAACGACATTGCAGCAAAATGTCGCAGCGCAGATTTTTTGACATTTATATGCCAGCAAGCATGATGTAAGTTTGGTAATACATTAATTGCTTTGTACGGATAACTGTAACAATATATGAGAGGCAGAATAAATAATTTAAGTGTTACTTAAACTTCAACAGATATTGAAACATTTGAATAACAAAAAAAGGTCTGTATAACAAATATGTGCATATTGTAAATTAATATTTTATCTAAACTTGTCAAGGCTTAGTGAATCTTGAAAATAATTTGGATAAATGAAGCTAAGAAGCAATATTAGTTCGCTAGATCCCGCACGTCAAATATTACAATGATTTCCGACCTAAGTGTTGCATAACTGGTGGCATACTTGTAATCAATTTCGTCCCGTTTGTTAAACGCCAAGCGGCATTTTGGGTATCTATCATCCGACATCCGACGTTAATTAGTTAAGACATTCATATCAAAATGTGTGCTTATCAAAATGTTTATAAAGATGACCCTTAAAACTTACAGTGCATAAATCTCATAATTCAATATTTTTAAATCGTACAATACATAATAAACTAATTGACCACACCACTGATTATACAACTGAGGTAAAATGAATAACCATCTTTTACGAAGTCGGCTAATAAATAAATAAACATACACATGATTACGGCAGACCGCCCGAGAAGCAGAAAAAAGAAAAAAACGCGAGAGCCGTACAACTCAATTTTGGAGGCACAGCGCGGTCTAAATAAAGCTGGGGAAAAAATATTGCGTGCCTTTTTTAGTGTCCTCACGTCGTGTTTGATCAATATAGAAGTTTGTTTGTGTTTTGATTTGAAATAAGTGTTTTATTAGAAAAATAATTTAGTTATTTTTTTACTAAGGTTATATGATGCGTATTACTACATAACTACTAACTACTAACATAACTTGATGACAGAAAAAAATATTACTTGTAGAAAAAACACAAATGACATCGTGTTCTTGTGTAAAAAAAATAAAGATACTTTCGACTGATTTTCTAAACGACTTAACTTGATTTAAAAATTAACTGTTCACATTGACATTTCGGTGGCAAAAGTCAAATAAACAGCAATTTCCGTGTTCGAGAGGTATAAAAAAACGATATTATATTCCACATACTTTAATTTCCCAAAGGGCCGGGAACCAGCACAGTAATAAAGTGCCCAAGCGAATCTGCGGCCGTACCACTCAGATTACAGAGCGGCGCGCGCGCCGGTGGTCCCCGCGTATTTTACCATTTCACATAAAAACTGTTTTGACATTAAGTTTGTATTTAAATTAGCATATTTCTGTGTGAAAATATTTAAGAAGTAATTTCTTAATGATTTAAACAAGTCAATTTGTTTGTGATGACTTTGTAACAAAGTATTTTTGATTATCTTTTTTAGTATCGAAACTCAACAAAGTAAAAGTGGTTTTATGATTTCATGATATGCAACACTTGTAGTTGTTGTTACATACATACATACATAACTTCACGCCTGTCCCCTTCACGGGGTAGGCAGAACACCAGAGGTTATAAAACCATCTGATATCACGTTTGACAAATTTGGAGGCATTATAATGATGGAGAGAGACTCTTGCAGTGACAGGGGGTAAGCCTATCGCCCACAAAACAAATCTCCATAAAACCTCTGTCTGAAAAGGTAAACAAAAGTGTACTCACGCTTAATTTCAGTGCATAGTACTGGATAGTAAGTGTTAGGATTGTGTTTATGTTAAGTTTCATTTTTTGTTTGATATGACGCCTGGTCGAGTGGATACAACCCCATCCGGCTCTTGATGCCTTGCTGGCAGAAGGATGAAGTCAGGAAAATAGTAGAGTACGTATTCGTATTGGTTTTACATAGTAAAACTAAAGGAAAAACTGTAGTACCCACCGCGCGCCTGAAAAGAAGAGAAGGAAGCGTTTTAGCCATCTGAAAGACAAAAAATATCTGGTAAAGTTTTTTATTTTTATGTAACTTTAAGGTTTAGTTGTGTATTCAAGCCCGCTACGAGTAAGTAAATGAAATCCATGCTTGATTAAAAAAAAGACGTGTGGCACTCGGAGACTGCCGTGGTAAAACTATTGCATAGCATTTTTTTTCGGGGTCTGAAAAGACACCGAAACGTCGAGTCAAAATTTAAAATGTAAATATACGCGATAAATCCGGTTAAAAAGTGTTTTATTTAATAGTATGAATCGCGAAAACTTAAGGAAATATTATTTTTTATCAACTTATGCAATTATAATTATTTATTTATTTTATTAATGCAGTAATGTTTGATCTAATATGAAGTTCCACAAGTTCCTAGTAGATGGCGCTGATTGTTTATTAAAGCCCGCATGGAAAGTTATGAAATCAAAGTATCCCCGCTGTGCCGGTCGGAGCGGGGGGTGTTAGGTTTTTTTCGTTACGGAATTTCTGGATTCGGTCCCCACGCTCAAGGCCCGCGAACCCGCGATAGAAGCTATGCAATAGCTTAACATAACCTTGAAGCATTTTACTTTTAAAAGTATAAGATTATATTATCATATTTTTCAGTCTGATTAATTTGATTTTGAACATAAAAAAATATATTCATAAAATCTCTATTCATCATAATATAAAAAGCTTAACGAATCAGCTTAGAAAATAAATTTAAATATATTGTCTTTTAAAACTTACTTTAAAAACGTACAAAAAAGTTTTCGCCAAAACTCCCAACTGGTAAAACCCGAGATGCCCGCGCGTCTGCCCCACCTAACGAGTCGTGGTGACTGGAAGTCGGATTAATTTGCAAACTGCCTCCCGGAGCACCGAGCTTCGAGGATCAACCACTAATGTACACACTGCACCTACCTTGCCGATTCTGTAAAGATGATAAGGTGATTATGTACAGATTGCTTTTGGAGGTGAGGTTTACGAAAGTTTGCGTACGGTGTATATTTAGAGTACACTTCCTAAAAGTAATGGTTGAAATAATTATTTGGCAGTTAACTCATCAAATCATCGCATAGTAAGTAACTAATAAAAAATAATATTTCACTGGCGGGCGTTAGGCTAGACTTCTCGTTCGTGTTTTATATGCATTTCTCTGTCTGTCCCTTTCATTAAGCACAATTCACCTGCAAGTACACGTCATAGCGGTAAAATGAAGTGTACATGGTACCTACAACTGTAGAGAGCTGTATCACCTAGGAACGTCATCGTCATTGTGTTACTGTTAGGCAAATAAATGTTTTATCTATCTATCTACTTATAAGCGTTTTAAATCTTCACTTATGTTAACTTCAACGAATGCAGAGCATTAAAAAAACCGACTTCACGTCTAAACTTTGACTGAGTTGAGAATGTCATCAACGTAAACATTCTCCGGAATCATACATATTTTTTTCAAAAGTTTAAAATTTTCAATTAAGTACTCAACCGATTACGATGAAATTTAAATGGGACCAATACAAAGTATCCTCTATCATATGAAACAATAACTTTCAAAATCAATTCATACATACATATATAACGTCACGCCTGTATCTATCCCTTATGGGGTAGGCAGAATACCAGAGGTTACAAGACCTGATGTCACGTTTGACATATTTGGAGGTATTATAAAGATGGAGAGAGACTATTGTAGTGACAGGGGGTCAGCCTATCGCCCACAAAAACGCCTTTAAAACCTCTGTCCCTTAATTGACTTTTACAGTATGCCCGGGAAGAGAAGCAGCTGGCACATTCTACGTTTTTCTTTCGCTCCCAGTCCAGCATGGAAGCAATTGTCATAATTGACCGAAGTATCATGTTATAAAGGCATAAAAAAAACATACAGACAAATTGAAAACCTCCTCCTTTTTTGGAAGGCGGTTGAAAACTAAAGTGTTTTTTTGGTCGTTGTCAAAGAAACTGCTAGTAGGAAAAAGTAGTTTGAAAAAGTTCTACTTGTTTAACAAGCTCTTGAAGAAGTTTATAAGCAATATTTTATGTAGAGTTCAGGAATAATACGGGTTGCCTGGAAGAAATCGCTTGAAGCGATAAGGCTGATCTATTACTATTTTGTTGGCAATAAAGTGTGAATCTATTTATTTTATAAAAAAATAAATAGATTTATAAGGATTTATAAAGGATTTATAAAAAAAAAAAAAAAATCTATTCTAATATATAAAGCTGAAGAGTATGTTTGTTTGAACGCGCTAATCTCAGAAACTACAAGTGGGATTTGAAAAATTATTTTGCATTTGATAGCCCAACTCTTGAGGAAGGTTATAGGCTATATTTTATCCCGAAAATTGGTTGCGGGTTCGATTCCCGCACGGAACAAGAAAAAAAATGTTCCGTGTCTGGGTGTTTATCTATTTATGTATTTATATTCTAGGTTCCCCCTAGTTAGCTACATGGTATCCTATAACACAAGCTACGCTTAATTTGGGGCCAGGTAGTTGGTGTGTTTGTCTGGGGATTTTATTTATTACTTATTTAAGGTTACCACTCAGCGGACCTAGGTGTCATCTTACTATACATCAACGACAATCATCATGTCATTACAACTCTTTCTAATGAACCCACTGCAGGGCCATGAGTCTCTCCCGTGGGTGTCGAGGAGGTAAAGGCCATACATCCACCAAGCTGGTCCAGTGCTGGGTGGTGGATGTCAGAATTTCCAGGGCGCCGACATGGTTCTGACAACCCCTAACGACTACTGTATAAAAAGTATACAGCAACAGCGACCGACTGCTTACCGTGCCCTCTGAAGCACCTAAGTCGCCGTGCGTGAGTTATGAGAGGTCAGCGGTCACCCATCCAAGTGCCGACTGCGCCGAACGTTGCTTAACCTGTGATATCGTTTGATAACACAGTAACCACAGCGTCACGGTGACTTCTTCGACGACAATAATTGTGGTAAATTCCTTTCAGTTTGTATAAAGACATAAAGTAAATAAAGAATATTTTGACTTTGACTTCACTATCATATTTATGAGATAGAGGTATGCAAAATTTACCTGTATTAAAACTTAATGAACACGTAAAGCCAAATTTTGGCAGGTCAATTAAAGAATATCAAAAAACTTGGCCGATCAAATTCCTAAGGTGTAAACAGTTTTATATGGAAAAGATGATCGGTGTCAAGTTTCTTGCCATTCCTTGTCATCGTGTCGTCCTGATAGCTGTTGTTGATGATATGGATGTGCCAAAAACGTAACGTATTCTAAGTAAATTATACCTGCAAATATAAAAAATGTTTTGGATAAATGTTAGCTTATATTATACTTATCCATTATTATATTATTAAAGTTTATCTGTATTTTTTGTTTAAATAAACAAGTAAATAGGGTCTAACAGAAAATGTTAACAGATTAACAGGTTTATAGATGCCTATATCGAAGAATGTTATATTAAATAACTAGATTAACTACTAAATGAGTCATTTAAATATAACACTCATTCAAAAATATACATTTCTCTTTGAAAGACAAGTAAAATGTAAAGCCATATTTTTTTATTTATTAACACCAAACAAAGCTAAAAAGCCACAATTTCACAAATCTATAAATAAATGACACAGGCAACACTAGAATTTATATGGCAATCAAATCGTGACTACCGACAAACACAGGATCGTCTAAAGAAGGCCTTTTGGACACCTCAGGAGGGACCGGCAGACGTGTCTTTTTCACTTTTACGACAAAAACCAAAGGTTCCCATACAATTTTGTATGGCAATGCATACAATTATATTGTTTAATCCGGTATATTGTACGAAGGACACGTACTGGTACGTAAAAATATTATTTGGTAAGATTTTTTGCTTGTCGGATCCTGTGATGGTGGGCTCATAAAGGTTTTTGAGATGTTTATGTTACTAAATGTAAAAATATTTGATATGTAACATCGCATTTCATAATTAAAAACCATATTCTTTTTAATAATGATTTTTCCTTAATTATTGTTAATTAGATAATGCCCATTATTTACTTTTGATAAAAGAGATTTTGACTTCCGTGTTGAGATAACACTATTTGTCTCAGTTGACAACGGTCGTGGTTTCGATCACCGCACAATTCAATAATTTGTGCGCATGAGCATGTTTGTTCACATTGATCTGGGTGAATTATGTTATACATTTTCTAATACTTATAACATAAGCTATGTATTTACGTTAGCTCTACATGGTGCAGTCTCTAAGTATCCAACTATGAAGTATTTAAAAAAACATATCTTAATTTTTTTAAAAGTAACCTATAAAAATGTTTTTTTGCGAAAATTGACTCCCCAAAGACAATCAAACTATAATAAAAAAATCAAAGCTTGAACCGAAAAACGTTCCCAAATTTCCATTTTGAACAAAAGAGAAATAAAATAGTTTTGCCTTTATCAGTCGCACAATAACAAATATAAAATAATTTATACGTGGTCCCGGCAGAGTGTACAAGTCCATTCGATGCAAATTCTCACATAGGCTGTTTTGGTGTATGGTACAAACAAAACAGGCTATTCTGTATAAACATGAGTTTACTATAATAGTGTCTGGACAAGAGATCTCCATAGTAGATAAGATAAGAAGATAAGCAGTGAATAATAAATCTTCCAAAATTCTTTCTTCTAAGTGATACAACTGCCACCACCGACGCCTATGCCGCTCATGTGCAGTCCCCGAGCGCACCCGAACGGTCACGAGTGGACCCGAGCGCCGACCAGTCGTAAGCGTGCCAGACGAGGTGGCATCGTGACTGCACTCAACCCTGAAACAGGACTACACAAGAGCCTGAACCCGACAATAGCGTGTTAGTAAAAGCCGCTTAGTAAACGATAATTAAGTCTCACATAACATTTTTAAATTTAGAATATAATAAATCACCACATCACGTATTTTGTTATGCAATCTAAACTATGTAGTCTCAATAATATTAAAGACGGTTTTATGTGTTTAAATACATTACTTTCATCCGGTTAACATTGGCACAGAAGGCAGCAGATCAAGCGTCACATTACCTGTCAAGTTTCCCCAACCAATTTTAACTTAATGTCGAGGGCATAGAGTTCAGATTCAAGTCAATTTTTTTGACAGATTTGTAACGCTTGATGTGTTGCCTTCTGTACATTGGTTGAGTGGTACATTGATTACATGGTACAGTAACGTATGCACTTCTTTTCTTATTTGGTTGTAATAAGGTTTAGGGTCCAATGAAAATACATCCTGTCAAACGTGACTGTACACTGGTTGAGTGTGCAAGGTGTGTTAGGCAATGGGTTTAAGTTCCAGACAGACTAGCTTAGAAAGCGTTTTTCTTAAAATTTCTAATTTACGACTCTAAGGTACGACACCCCCTGCTGTGTTAATTTGTATAATTAATAAATTCCGATTCGTTTGCACACCTACATCAAAGCTAAGTAATTCCCCGCTACCGCCTCCTTTTAAGCCAAGCACCAAAGCACGCAAGGAATGCAATATTCACTTCTACGGTGTAAGAGTCGACTTTAAATAGCCATGTGAGCCAATGAAGGATTACAGGATCGCTCGTTGATTGTTTCAGTACGTGGTATGCGCCTGAGTCGCTAAACACATGACGCGGGTGTATCGCCGCGGCCTCGACACTCGGGAACTTGGACTTAATACTTGTGTTTATAAGTATTTTTTAATAAATCATCATTTCTAATATTAACTTATAAATTTTCTGAAGATTTTTTAAGAACATGTTTTATGGAAACTAGATAACGCAGAAAGATATAAAGTTTATTATTATAAATACTTGCAGTTGCAAACGGTTTAACCCGCGTGATTTCGAGCTTGTAATAATTTCTTAGTGGAATAAAACGAGAGCTATCAAAAACTTGTTTTTTTTTTCAAATCTGACTGATAGTTTTCGAGATTAGCGCCTTCAAACATAAAACCTGAGATCTACATTTCTATAGAAAAATACCAAAAGTATAACTTCACGCCTGTATCCCTTATGGGGTAGGCAGAACACCAGAGGTTATAAGACCATCCGATGTCACGATTGCATTTGACTTTAAAGGTATTATAATGATGGATAGAGACTATTGCAGTGACAGGTGGTCAGATCGCCCACAAAAAAGCCAATAACACCGCTAGCCCTTAACTGACTTTTACAGTATGCTCGGGAAGAGAAGCAGCTGGCACGATCTATGTTTTTTCTTGACTCCCAATCCAACATGGAAGTGAAACAATTAAATAATAAGTAGAAAAATTAAAATAATTCTGTAGTATTTTGAATTTCAAACAAATTTGTAGTTTTGTTACCGCCGCCTGTATCGGCATTTACAATATGTTCGTAACGTGGCGGTAAGAGAAGCAATATCGGATTAACGTTTCAAAGAAGCGCCTAATGCTAATGATACACAGCTTAGTTCAGCTTCCGGTACCCTTTCTAATACACTGTTGTCAAATATTTGCTTACCAAGCTTTAACTATATCATCATCTGTGTACTAGCAGCGCAGTATTAAAGACAAAGGTATGTCTTAACCCTCCATTTCCTGTATTGCCGGTATATAACTACAAATAAGATTGAAGTTAATCTTAGATTACTTCTTTAACAACCCGAGTATGTGTCGCCAAAGAAAGCTTTTATAAGCTTATGTTGTGTATGCTTTAATCATCACCAGGAGTTCCCACTGTTCCCCCAAGGCTCTCCACGTCGCCTGGTCTTGAAACTATAATAGTAAACAGCCTATGTAATGAAACTATAATAATATATTGATACGGCCAGACTGAAATTAGTTAAGAAAGTGCATTTCCCAAACTCGTCTGAGACTCGAAGGAACCAAAGACTTTTCATACAGAAGTCAAAAACTCGATAAATGCTTCATCGAGGCCTTTAATTTGATAGATAAAATACCAAGTTTTCAAGTAATTGAGTCTTATCCTTACGAGAAATATAATAGATATAAATATTTTTATTTTGAATAACTGAAATAACATTTAGCATTTTGCATTCTTAAATAAGATACAGTATGAAAAGGGATCTTTAGTTCTTTTTTATTAATTTAGACAACAGGGTTGTCAATTCTTAATTGTGACAATTGCATTTTTGTCCCAAAAAGTTATCGATGCCAACAGCACCCAAAAAAAAATTTTTCCAATAAAAATCTCCCAACTAAACCTCATCATGCGTATACAGCCTTAAGATAATAATTACGCGTATTATCATAAACTTAGCCTGTATATGCGATTAAAATGTTTGCTATTTTGTAATTGGCCATATTTACTATCGTAAACTATATGTCAGCTGTCGCTATTTATGATTGTAACCGAATAAAGAGGCAGGTACATGTATGTACAAGTATAGTGTAGCGGGTTGTAGCTTATTACGTGTTAAAATATGCCGTATGAGGTATGCTTTTTTAAAGGACTAAGGCTAGTGATGTACAGGGCGGTTTGGTCTCTTTTGTTTTGAAATCGATTACTGCGTGTAGGTAGAAAAAGGACTTAATTAGAATTAAATTTGTATGCCTTTAAATGTCCAAAATTAAACATAAAATACGATACCCAAGTTGCGAGCATTTAACTAATTTTCATCTTTGTGGGCTTTTTTGGTAAGGTAAGCAAGGGACGTTTTGTATTCCTTGCAACCTGGTGGAAAGTGGTTATGAGGACTAAGGTGGATACTTCCATCCACGAGAAACCTATTCACTCGACGCTTAAAAGTACCAGGACTATACTAGTCAGAAAAAAATAGACGCAGGCAGTTAAGTCCAGATCTTAGCGACCCGTATGAAACAGAATCCTTCAAAGCGCTTAGCTCAACTTTTTAGAATATCCACCACATACGGAGTGAAGTTATGTCTGTAGTAGGTAGTCTGATGGTAAAAGGGTGTGGGTTCAATTTGCAAAAATTTTATGGTAATAATCAACAAATTATATGATAATGATCATCGTCATCAATCGCCAGGACTTGCCCACTGCTGGACAAAGACCTTTTCTAAGATTTTAGAATATTTTTTAAACCAAACCCGAAACTAAAGAAAGATCATACAAAGCTTTAGCGACAGTTTGTTGTGCTACTGTTTGTGTTATTTTCTAAATCTTACCATCTACGTATTGGCAAGATACTGCCAAGAACTGCAAATGATAATTGTAAAACTAGTAGGTACTCGAACAACCCAGGTGGCTGGCTAGGTTGTCAGCCTAGGTCGTATTTAATAATTCACTATCAAAAAGCGTACATATTTTTTTTCCAATTGTGATAAATTATTTGATAAAGTCCCAAATAAATTATTAGCAGTAACAGACAGAAAGTAAGCGTTTTACGTATACTTCATTGTATGTTGAGAATCACTTAGTATTACAACGGGCATTATTTACCTTGGGTCCGATATTTACTTAAGGATATAGTCAACATGATTGCACCAAATTTTGTGGCGCCAGCATGGCTGCTACAATCTGTAAGTCCGTACACTACAAACCTTTTCAAAATAAAGCAAAAACGTTTATTGATTTTTCACTTAATATATTTTGTTTCTTTTTTAATTATTATTATTATAGTTACTTAGTTGACCAAAAGTCACACTAACTCAGTTTAACTACGTTACTTCTTTGAAGGCCTGCGACTGCCACTTACCACCATACAAGGTTAAACCCAAGCTTAGAAAGAAAGTAATTGATAGAAAGTAATTGAAAGTAAATAAGTTATTAACTAACATAATATTCCCAAAAGACAGAAGACAAAATAATAATCTGTCTCGACATAATAATATTTTAACAACCACATACAATCGCTTAGTTACGACTTAGGTCTGTTCCCGCTTCGGACAAGTGCTTTCATTATATCTATCAAGTACTTGCAAAATAACTAAGGGATCTACAGACTCGCATTCAAGTCATAACTTCATAAATAACATTGATTTAATAGTGATTATTCTTCATAGATTCTGGTCTAATCTAAAACTTCTAGTAGATTTTATCGTCGAGTGAAATAGATTAATGGCGGGTTTCAATATTCAACTGACTACTATGCGTAACCGGTACAGGTACAAAATTGGTAGGAAAAAAGTAGCGTTTCACAATATCTACTAGCTACGGGCTGTAAGTTCTCAAATTTGGCATGGGCCCTCCTTGCGTGTCGTTCTTCCAAGAAAATAGGTGATATGTGATTTATAGAATATCACGCATTCGCAAATTATTTGTATGATATTTGAACTAAAGAAATATATAAACTTATTCAATTTATGTTTGCTATGTTTTAGTATTCGATAAATATATTATAGTATGTTTTTAGAGCTTTTTATTAATAATTGCGTTTAACTGCTTACGTAAAACGAAACGCCAAACCTTCGACAAATTTTGCCATTGGTTGAATCACATTTTTATGACGTCAAAGTAAATATTTAAAAGAAAAAATTATGTCATTCAATAATATTCGTCCCTTTTTTCAAAAACAGTTATAGATAAGTTAGAAAGAGAAAACTGGATTATTGATATGTTGACAGATATTTGATAGGATATTTCATTAAATGAATAAATTGTTACGTCATTGGCTGGATAAAATGACCTATTCTTTAATTGGTCATACGTAATGAAAAAATAACTCTTATTGGCCGAAGCAGACTGCCATGCTACCTTTACCTCATTGGTTTAAATTAATAACTTGTTACGTCGTCGTTGGCTAGATATAATGACTTATTTTGTAAATGGTCAAATGTAACCTAGCAACCCATTACAGTCAAACAGTTCGTAAGCAGTGGTTTAGATGTCAAGATTTTGAATATAGAATTTTGGTAGTGATTTCTATTGTTCGTAGGCAAAACGAACAGTTTTCATAATATTGAAACCCGCCATTAGACAAAGTTCAAAAAAATATAATCTATGTAAACTGGGTTTTGATATTCTGAAGTTTCAAATATTATTTAACAAATATTTTTAAATATAATAACTCTAAGATACCTGTACCTATTTTATTACATAAAAGTCTATATGATAAACTGCAATTTAGTAAAATTGAAATCTTATATTCTAGCAAAATATGGAAACATTTAAACTTTGTTCAACAATGAAAAAACTGTTTAAATTATCAACAAAGTATTATATGAATAAATTCATTAGGAATCATTAGATTCTCAAATAGAAAGTTTTGCTTTGTTTTGGACAACACGGCGCACTGATATTAATTAAAACATAATGTTTCAGAGGGTATATAAATTTTTACTCTCGATTTTTTGCAGCGACGGCTGTACCCTGACAGTATGGGACTCTTCCATAACCTGAGTAAACCCACTAAACATACCCCTTCATCATCATCTGAAAGCTACAATGACAAAGCTGAGACTAAGAGATTATCTACAGCGATGAGACTCACTCAGATATGAGAGATGGAAGGCAAACGATCGTATAGAACGCTGGGCTTCTAGATTTCTAGATGAACGACTATGCCGGTGAACGGCGGAAGGACTGCGCAGAGCTGCGCTGTAATAAAGTACGACCTAATCCGGCCAACGATAAGGCTTAGTTGTCATGGTTACGTATCCACCTGATCATCGCTGCTTTGGCTCGCAACGATCAGGTCCACCCTGAAAAGGGCAGAGTAACGAGTAAAGAACTTTCCGTAAAGAGCTTTGACTTGGATAACCCAACGCACTCAAGTGCGGGCGGCGGCATGTGGCAGCGAACACGACCGCTCGGGAGCGGACTCAAAGGGAAAGTGAACTCTGGATTTTATAAAGTCACGATTATTTAGTAAGGTTTGACTCCAAATACCTACCATCGTTAAGAAGTTAATTTGTTATGAAGGCAATGTTTCATTAAGAGTCACTTACTTCCTGAGCCTGTTAGCAGTTTCTTCGACATCAGGTCACTTTACAGGGGTTAAATTTGGGATTGTGTAACATTGACAAAATAAGGGACTAGACTCCGATAACCAATTGTATAATAACCTCGCAGACGCTACGCATGGCGGCGCGACGTCCAGATCGCAACGATAGCTGTAACAATAAGACAATGAGGGTGCTTTCCCCACACTATGAAATATTACTAAGGATAGAGGCGGAATTGATGGCAAATTGCCCGGGAACACCGAATTCGGTAATAAAATGTTTGTTACCAACATCTTGTACTGGTTTGCAACATTTGAGGGAAAGTTTTGCAAGTGACAAAGTAGATATGCACTTTTTGCTGATAAGTTTATATGACTTATGATTATTAAAATAAACATTAAATATCGGATTATAAAAGTAGACGATGGGCTGTCGTAGCCTTGGTAACCTCGGTTTTATAAGGATTAGTGCCGAAACACAGCAAAACAGGTATTTTATCGTTGACACAGCCCAGGTTTGATTCTGACCATGGATTGTACCTGATTATAAGTAACGATGAGGTTTTAGATGAAAACAGACGGGCTAAGGAAGAAAATAGCTCGTCATATAGCATTGCCGGAACTGCTGCAACAGATTTTATATGCAAGGTTTTTACTAGCCAGGCGGATCCTTAATAGGTTCTACCACCAAACTGGAGTCACTCAGATTAGTCGGCTTTTATGCTATACTTATCCTGGGTTAGTACGGCAATGGCGCAAAAAGGAAATTACTTAAAAAATGGCCCAATTCAAATCTTAATGTAACGGAATCAGCATATCTGCCATCTTAGATCAAAATCGAAAAACTCGAAAACCATCAGATGAGATTGACTTAAAAAGTCAGAGTACAAATCACAAATTAAAAAGCCTCAGTCTTATTACCACAAAAGTTATGACTGAATTGCAAATGTTAGAAGAACAATTTAGACGGTCTGCTAGAAAGTACTTCCAGACATCTAATTATTTTAAACTTGTTTATTTGCTTCTCCAAACGTTTATGAGCTCCAAACAAAAGATTTTAAAATGGATCTCAATGAATATTGATATCATGTTATAATCACTACATAGTATAAAACAAAGTCGCTTTCTCTGTCCCTATGTCCCTTTGTATGCTTAAATCTTTGAAACTACGTAACGGATTTTGATGCGGTTTTTTTTCATAGATAGAGTGATTCAAGAGGAAGGTTTATATGTATAATAACATCCATTAAACAGTGGAAAAGTACTGTTATTTTTGAGGTTTCTAATGTGATGACGAAAATAATTACATTTTTTCCGTTTACATTGCAAACGCAGGCTGAACTCTACGAGTTTTATCAAAATAATGTACTTAGTATTGTACACATTGAAAAGGTCTACAGAAAAGTCCGTGATGGTATATGTCTATCTGTTATGGATAACCCACAATAACGCGGGCCACGGGCAGTAATGAATAAATCAAAACTACTGAATCAATTTTAATCACATAGGCTATATATTTTATACCCGTGCGAAACCGGAGCGGGCCGCTTTGTTTTTATATACAATGTTCACAGTTTTTCTGTAGTGTATTTAGTATCAGCATTGCACCCGTGCGAAGCCGGGGCGGGGTCGCTAGTTTCATATAAAACTATCAACAACAAACTTCACTTTTTACCCACAAGCTTCCTTATCAACGCCTGATCCAGCCGGAAAATGATAAAAGCTACAAGGACTTCTAAAATCTTGATCAAATTATTCTTTCACAGTAGATAATATTTAATCAAGATAGTCGCTACGGTCACTGCGTCTGCTCCATAGGTTGGGTTCAGATATTTCTGCCGTGTAATTAGCGGTGTGACGCGATGCATGTCGGAGCGGTTTGCGAGTCCGATCACTGGCTAGTGCTTTAGTACTTTTAGACGAATATATTAATAGATTCATTCAGGGATAATTTGAGATGATGGATTGAGTAATTTGTTGGGTTTTAGTATAACAGCTTTTTTCAAATTCTTATTTATATGTAACATGTAATGTTTCTTAAAAATAACTATTAACAATGACATAATAAGCGATGCATAATTCAGACCCTTATGTTACAGGTAACTAATAATATTAGTAACGTGTAACATGAGATTATTGGCAAGTAAAAAAATAATACATTAGGTATATGTTTTCTTAATATCTTCAGTTAACAAACATACCAAAGCTCTTCTACAAGCCAAACCAAAATATTTAGATAAAATGTATCTAGATAAGATACAATTATTGAATGTCAGTAAACTTAATAAATATTTGCTATATTTAAGCATAGTCTTTGTGCCAATCTAAATATTATTAATTTACAAAAACCCTTTAAACTACTTAGTTTGACCTCAGTCAGGAATTCCTTTCTTAGCAAATGTTCAATCTAAAATTCAAAAATTGAAATCCAGCCACACTTTATACAGGAACTTGCTGTCGCTATTTTCATAACTTGTGATGCCTAATCTGGAGTGGCAAAAGTGATAGATTGGTTGGGAAGATAAAATTTTATGTCATTGGCATTTAAGAAAAACAAGCAGATTCATTCATTATTTGTATTATATTTCGTCGCTTCATTCTTCAGATATTATATAACAGGTAGTCCTTTTTAGGTACTAGGTAACTTCGCACAATTTAAAGTATCATAAAAAAAAACACTGTGGCGGGGCGCCGCGTGGCATGATCCACCCGGTTCGCGCCAAGCCCTCATTCTTTTTTCGTGCGTGGTAACAAGCATACGTCATTTACTTTAATAATTTACTTAAGTTTTTACAAAATGTTAAACGTACAGCAGAAGAACAGCTTCAACATTATAATATAAAGATAAAAAGTTGGAACAAAAAATAAATAAAAAACGGAAACAGCGAATTATTTCTACCGATGAAGAAGAAATCTTACAAGGCAAGAGCTACTTATTCAGTGTAAAAATGTTATTTAAAAAATCAGAGCAGAAAATGCGTGTAATCTATAATAGATATATCACGTTAACTGCTCAATATCGTTGTGATGTAAACTTTAATAAATTTTATCTGATCTTATCGATCACCTTTTGTTTTCAATACGACTAAAGAAAATGCGGGTAATCTCAAGGAGATTTATCTCGTTGTCTGTAATACGTTATGGGCGTTATATTAATATGAATTAGACATAAACATGTCGCCTCCAAGGTTATTTAAAAAATCAGAGCAGAAAATGCGTGTAATCTATAATAGATATATCACGTTAACTGCTCAATATCGTTGTGATGTAAACTTTAATAAATTTTATCTGATCTTATTGATCACCTTTTGTTTTCAATACGACTACAGAAAATGCGGGTAATCTCAAGGAGATTTATCTCGTTGTCTGTAATACGTTATGAGCGTTATATTAATATGAATTATATGTTTGTTAAAACATAAACATGTCGCCTCCAAGGTATGAGTTACCGCTACCGCTGGATGATGTAAACCTGGATAACCAGAAGACTGCCGCGTCATTCACTGTGGATCAAAAGCTATCTGCAAAGACGCTCCCTAATCCGGAGCCGTCAATATCACAAGACGCACCAGGTATATCGGGAGAACCTAATCCCGATCTGGATCCAGAGCTGCTTACTGCACTTGGAGCTGCAAATTCCGATACATCCGAATTTGGCGCTAAAATACACGATACGCTCTCAAATTTATGGACACCTTTACTAAGAAAAGGACTGTCCAAAGAAGACAAAGATAAATTAACCATAGAAAATACGGTACCCGAAAACTGCAAAAACTTGCAAGCCCCAAAATTAAATGCGGAAATCTTGGCAGCCATAACTGACATAGCACGAGCACGTGACAAAAAAAAAAAAAAAACCAAAACTTTCAGCAACAGCTGGGGTACGGTATTACCGCCATAAATCGAGGGATTGACGTCCTCCTTGGGAAGGAAGAAAACAAATGAAGGCCCTCCGTCACGTAAGTGATGGATGCCGCCTATTATCAGACCTCCACTTTATGTTAACCAAAGATAGGGTAAAACTGATTTTACCGAATTTGGATACAAACTTTAAACATGTTATACAAGACTCCGAAAGAGACAAAACTTTATTCGGAAGTTCAGTGCCGGAAAAAATAAAGGCAAGTAAAGCCATTGAAAAGCAGGGAGCCCTAATTAAAAAAGGCCCAGCCAAAACAGCCGCCTCTTAAATATCAACGGTCAACCGGTCGTCTCAGCAGGGAAACTGGACAGGACCTCCTCGTTACCCGTCGTTCAGGGGGGGGCGGGGAGGTCAGAGGAAACCGATAGCAGCTCAAACACAGCAGCGCCCACAATCGAACTCTGCGTTCAACGCCAAGTTCCAGCCGCAGACTTCATCCAGGATGCGTGCTCCGACCCAACATTAATCAAGGTACATGCAGGTCGAATTAATTTATTTTATGATTGTTGGACAAAAATAACTAAAAATGAAGTTATATTGAAGTGGCTAAAGTATTTATTTAGAATACCATTCGATACTCAAATTTGTCAGTATTCTATTCCTAAAAATAATTTGTCATCATGTGAAAAACGAGACATGAAAATAGCTATAAATAAATTATTTGACTTAGGGGCTATAAAACCTTGTTCTCCTTCAAATGATCAATGTATTTCAAATATATTTTTAGCTCCGAAACCTAACGGAGAAAAAAGGTTTATACTAAATTTAAAATCTTTAAACAAGTTCGTAACAAAAGTACATTTCAAAATGGAATCTTATAAAACAGAAAGTACCTACGATTCGAATTCCAAAAAATGATTCGTCTGAGCCGATCACTTACGAGTTCACAGCAATGCCGTATGGATTATCGATAGCTTTGTGGGTATTTACAAAAATTATGCGTGAAGTAATGAGTCATTTGAGAAAACAAGGTTTTAAGTCTACTACCTATTAAGACGATCTTCTTATTGGAGATACATATGAAGAATGCATGATTAATGTAAGAGAAACTTTGAAGTTATTACATTGTCTAGGTTTTATTGTAAATTTCGATAAAAGTCACATTGTACCAAAAAAGTCAATCAAATTCATAGGTTTTATGTTCAACACAGAACAGATGTCTATTACGTTACCTGGCGATGAGCGGAATAACATTGCACAGTTAATAAATAGGTACATTAATCTTAAAACTTGTTCAATACGAAATTTCGCTAAACTTATAGGTGTATTGATCGCAGCCTGTCCAGCCACAAAATATGGATTCTTATATACAAAAATATTAGAGAGACAAAATTTTTTAGCCTTAAATAAGTTCGGAGGAAACTATGAGGCAAAAATGAATCTCAATAAGATATTACTAAAAGATTTATGGTGGTGGAAAAATAATATTAATACTATTTCTTGTCCAATCATTACTCAAAATTATAAGTTAGAAATTTACACCGACGCATCTAGGACAGGCTGGGGAGCAGTATGCAAAAATAATAAATTAGTGGTTCATGGACGAACAGTGAAAAAGAAAATAATATTAACTTTTTAGAATTACTCGCGGTTTTGTTAGGTCTCAAAAGTATAGCTAGTGAAGAAAAAGAAAAGAAAGAAAGAAAGAGTCCAGAAAACTTAACCCTGATACTGAATGGGCCCTCTCGGATAGCGCTTTCCAACTTATTGTAAATAGTTTCGGGCCCATTAAGATCGACTTGTTCTCAAGTCGAGCCAAATGTAAATTATTTGTCACCTAGAAGCCTGAACCTGATGCAGTCGCAGTTGATGCATTTACAATAAGCTGGGCTGACTTGGATTTTTATGCATTTCCTCCCTTTTCTCTTGTATTAAAATGTTTACGAAAAATCATTGATGATAAAGCCGAAGGGGTACTTGTATTCCCCTTCTGGCCTTCTCAGCCATGGAGTCAGCACCCACTGCACTCCAGCCTTACCCTGGGTGCCGCGAGGCTCTCCGGGCGTCGTTCAGCCGGCGCGGCTGCCCACCAGAGGCTCTCACGTTGATGCTCGCCTCGCTCGCAGACACTACTATTCGCTAGTACAACGTCTCATTGAAGTTATGGTTTCAAGAAGTGTGGTTATGAATTAATAGTTTCGAAAAATCCATTCCATTAGTTCTTTGATTCTTAAACGAGCAATTTAATAAGGGATGTTCTAACGGTTCATTAAATACGCATCGATCTGAATTATCTCTTTTATTAGGAGAAGAGATAAGTGATAATAGTTGTGTTAAACGCCTCTTAAAAGGAGCCTATAAAACTAAACCTATTAAGCCTAAATATTCATTTACTTGGGATCCAAATTTAGTACTAAATCAACTGTCTTCTTGGTATCCAAATATTAATTTATCATTAGAAAATATTACAAAAAAAAAAAAAAAACTCGTTACATTATTAGCTTTATGTACCGGTCAAAGAGTACAGACATTGTCTTTAATTAAATTAGAAAATATTGTTTTTCAATCTGATAAAGTAAATATTATTATAACAGATATAATCAAGACTTCCGCTCCAAATCGTGAACAGCCCTTATTATCTCTCCCTCTTCTCAAACTTTCAAAGCAATATCAACATATGCCCAGTATCAACTTTAAAAGAATATATTTTTAATACAAAAAATATCTGAGGTTCAAACTCCGGGAATCTCTTCGTAACATTCAAAGCTCCCCACAGAACTGCATCAAGTCAGACGCTAAGTCGATGGATTAAGCAAACGCTCGCCACGAGTGGCATTGACATGAGCGTTTTAGTGCGCACAGCACACGACACGCGTCAACCTCAGCCGCGCGCGCGGCCGGTATCAGTGTCGATGTCATTCGAAAAACGGCCGGGTGGACACAAAACTCACAGGTGTTCGCAAAGTTTTACCATCGGCCTTTAGATGATCAACAAAGTAACTTTGCTTTGTCGATACTTAACAATACTTAACCTAATATTAAAAATAGTTATTGAATATTACGTATTTTGATATTAAGTAAATTACTACATTAAAAATTATGTGTCTATAAATAGACTATCACTAAGTTTCATTAATTTAAGCTGATTATAATTTCTAGCAACTCAAATAAAGTAAGATTATTTGAAGCTCATTATGCAATAATACTAATTATTAAGTACTATAATAATAAAATATGTAATTACATATTTATATCTTTACTTATTTCAATTCCAAGTATATACCTAAACAAAACTTTCTATCTCTGAAAATCTACCTGTTATATAATATCTGAAGAATGAAGCGACGAAATATAATAGATGATTAAACGAACTTCTGGGTGAAGTTCTATCGCTATTATATGAGTCGCTTCATTCGAAGATATGACGTACCCACCCACCCCGGAACCCATTTAAAAGTTTCGTTTAGGGTCTCTAAAGAATGAGGGCTTGGCGCGAACCGGGTGGATCATGCCACGCGGCGCCCCGCCACAGTGTTTTTTTTTATGATACTTTAAATTGTGCGAAGTTACCTAGTACCTAAAAAGGACTACCTGTTATATAATATCTTCGAATGAAGCGACTCATATAATAGCGATAGAACTTCACCCAGAAGTTCGTTTAATCATCTATTATAAATGGTAGAACGAGAAATTTAAATCGCACAATCACAAAGCATACGACAATTGGAAAATTATAATAAACTCGTCCTTATTGTAATTGAATCGTACAAAAAGGTGTACAATTAGTGCTCGTCGAATTTGACAGCCCCTATTTAAATTCATGCTAGTGATGCATTTAAGTGTAGCTTTGCCTAAAGTTCTCGACCTCACAAACGTATGCAAAAAGAAAATGACACCTCAGAAGATTTATAACACAATACGATAAAGCTAGTCGTGTAATTAAAATATTTTCGGCGAATATCTCAAACATTTTTGGACGAATTAAAAATACAAATAAAATGCTGTATTGTCCTTCATTCTAATTAAGGGCCACCCAGAATTAAATAGGTTTATTGTGTTAATTTATTTAATTAATGCTGTGTTGATTTTCGGTAACGTATTATTTTTAAGTGGGAAAAATTTAAAAACTGAACTAAATACCTACCTATCGACCAGCACTTGAATTGCTTCAGTATCAAATAAAACACTTTTTAACTGGATTTATCGCGTATATTTACATTTTCAATTTAATTAAAAAAAAAATTAAATATACGTGATAAATCCGGTTAAAAGTGTTTTATTTAATAGTATGAATCGCGAAAACTCAAGATAATATTATGCTTCAGTATCCTTAATTTTGTGAGTGAAATGTAATAAAATCTGATATGAGTATTTTGACCACATCGAGAAAACTTTATAAGAATTATTAAACTTCATTGTTATTATTAAAACTATTATTTTTTATTGAAATTAATAAACTTCAGTGTCCCAATAAAATCTACATTGTCAACTAGTCTCTTAGGCAGTTTCATAATATAACCTAATTTTTGTTATTTCGATCACAACTCTATAGTAACAATTAATTAATTTATATTGACTGTTTAGATATCAACTCGCATCTTGAGGGTCTTATTAACGGTTATGGACAGAAATAAGTGCTCATTAATTACGTCTCAAACACATCATTGATTTTAAAGCAAATTTCATGTATAAAAGCAAAAACACCTATAGAAAAAAAAAAAAAAACATTATTCACATAAGCACGAAGACGCCTATTGCTAGAAAAACTCTCTCCCAAGGCTCTATCCTGCGCTGCCCACATCCAAAGTATACTAGCGACCTTGACCACATCGATAGTCTACCGCGTGGTAAATACCATCTGTAGACGCTCTGTCTTTGCCATTCCAGAACCTTGAATGGCAAAGACAGAGCCTTAACGATCCATACCTCGAAATATGTCCTGTCCAGTGCCATTTGAACGCTGTACTCCTTTGGGTGGTGTTGGTGGGAAACTTAACTTGCAAATCACCACATTTCTGTCGCGATACAATAGAAAAACTCTGAATATAGCCCTCTCCAGTGCCCTTAAAGTGATTGTCAAGTTCTTAAAGCGTTTCTTTTTAATATCCATCGAATAAGGATCGTAAGGCTGCTTCTAGTAGTCTTATGGTAAAAGGAAGATCAAATTCTAAAAGAACATTCGATGACTACCGTTGTGGAGATGGGGTATCACTATTTGCCTCAGACGCAGATATATGTAAACAAATTTGCTTACATTGGTTTGCGTCTATTTATTTATGCTCTGTATTGGCTAGGTGACCCTTTGTAAATATATAATACAACGATTATTTATACTATATTTGAACAATCTTCAAAGCGAGTAAAAATGTATTGAATTCCAAAGAAATTATTAAAAGGTGATTGTACGAAGTTATTTTAAATCGCAAATACCAAATGAATTCGATTGTGTATACAACATTTTATTAAGTAGAATATAATAATATTTTAAAGTATTTGTATTTAAAATGCTTAATTACTCTTAAATAAATGAAAAAATGTGATAAATAAAAATCTCCGGACCAGGACACGAACCTCGTTTGCTGGACGAGTGCTCTCCCACTGAGCTACCGGGGCCTGGCGGTACGCCTTGAAATTACTTAACACATTTTTGTTATATTCCTAACGTAGCTCCTTCTAATGGTATAGCTTTGCAACTAAGACCACCGAGACTAATTTCTTTACAGAAATTGTGAATCTCAGTTAAAGTGAAGCATTGCAGTGTTTATTAATATTTTAAAGTTTTTGCATTTAAAATGCTTAATCACTCTTAAATAAATGAAAAAATGTGTTAAATAAAGATTTGCTTGGTGGTAGGATCCCTTCTGGGTCCGCCTGGCTAGCGACCACCCTTTACATAAAGTCTGCCGCCAAATGTTACCGCTCCGGCGGCGGTAATGTGTTCCGGCAATATTGTATAAAGAGCCAGTTCCTTCCTAAACCCGTGTGCTTTCATCTTCGACCTCATCGTCACTTACCATCAGGTGAGATTGAGGTCCAACGCGGGTTTAGCCACATATAAAAAAAAAAAAAGATTTTTATTCATTTATTTTAGAATATAATACTTTTTAACCGTATTTGTCACATATAAGTTACGTTTTACGGGGTCTGCAAAAACAAAGAAACGTCGAGTTAAAATGTAAAATACGCGATTAATCTTGTAAAAAGTGTTTGATTTTAGATTATAAATCGTGAGATTATAAAGCGAGACAATAATATTTTATTAAGTCTTAATTAGTACGTAGCTCAGCTAACTATAGCATCTATTCAGTAAGGCGCCTCCTCTCGCTGCTTTATTATTTATTTTGAGGATAAACTACATCGATGTGACGGTAAAATTAAGTTTTAGAGAAACTCTTTTGGAACAAGATATTGTAAATAATTTTATAGATATTGATTCTAATATGTAGTCAATAAACTTACTTTGCCGTCGAATATTATTCTAACTTTTTAACAAAGATAACGTTTGCCTATACCTAAAATAATTATTGGCGCCGAGTTACAATGGTACTTCCTGAACAAAATTTCTGTAACACTCGAGTTAATTTTACTTTCAGGTGTGAAAGAAATAAACCAAACTTGACCTAACGTTGCGCCCGCGCAAACTAGGCGCTCCCGCCTCGATATACAATTCTCTTTAAACTGATAAAAGTTAAAATCAATCTTAGAACGAGTAGAATTAGGTTCAAATTGGTTTTTAGATTTTTTTATACGTTATAGAAAAGTCCTTTATATTTTAGATACAGTCGATTAAACCTTTAGCACCAGAAATACATTATTTGAAGTACGGGTGGGATTTGTTCTGCTATCAAAATGTAGAGCAGAAGATTTGGCCTCAATGTTGTTACTAAGCAGCTTATATGGCTAGTATATTTTATTTTAGATCTTCGATACAAACACAATATATTAGCAGTTTATTATATATTCGAAACGTAAAATGTCCTCCGTTGAAGTCTTTGCACTGAAAGGATACCTACTAATTTGGAACTGTATTTTTCGCATTTCTATGAAACTAGATTGTTTTTTGTTTATTTTTTTACATTTATACTCTAAGTATGTAAGACTTAATTAAAGTAATAGAGTCCTTTTCCAGAAACAATCTAACTTGTAACTAATATTATAAATGTGATATTTTCTCAAAAATCTTCCTCAATCAAGGCGGAACGGCTCGACCGAATTGTATGAAATTTTATTCCGAGATTCCCGAGGAATTAGAAATTCAATGTGTAAAACCGAACCAGCTACTTACAATATAATGATGTAAAAGTTTATATAATTTATACTATAATGCCTTAAAGATAAATTTTTCCCTAACAAAGTTTAAATAGGACGCTAAAATATCAATCATTTCAAAATTTATCTTAAACATAGTGCATTTTTCTTGTACGTTTAAGAATTTATCAAACCTTATTTAAGTATTTCAGTCGTGCTTGTATGGTGAACGTTTGTGCCAACAAACTAATTGATGGTCATATTTGATAAGTATAAATAAATATTCATGTGTTTCAACTGTATGCGGGTGAAATAATGACAATTTAAGCAATTACGCCGTTAACGAGAATACCAAACGGAGGGTGGTCATTGTATAAGCAGATCCAGTGCTGCTCTACTTAAAAGAAATAATATCATAAAGAGTGTATAAAGTTGTTTTTCCATTTATAAAAATTGTTATTATTTAAAATGTTTCGCGAGAGCTTTTTTTAACCTCCCTTTATGCGGATTTTTAATGACAGTAAGGTTTCGTAGAAAAAAGTTTTGAGTATTCGTTGATATTAAAACGAAATAGTAATATTGTATATTTACAGATATTTGCTGATGAGTAAAAATAACGACACGAAAAAATTTTATGTAGTAAATGTATAATTACAGTTAGAAAATATCTGGTAAGAGGGATCCTTTATTAAAAGTAGTAAGTTAATTTTGTTAAATTACAATATGGGGAGATTTTTTTGCAAAGATGTTTGCCAAAAAAACAAATATTGAACCCTAGCAAATAAGTCCAAAATTTGAACTCCAAATTAATTAAAATTGCAATATTCAGTACTTTTTATTAATAACTAACTTAAATTCAAATGGAAACTTACGATTAAAAAGATAAAAACACAATTAATGATAAACTTGTAAAACTAATATGTCTTGCGACTTAGAAAGTTTCAACTTTTATTAAATCACACAGCTCAGCAGTGCGAGCACAGAACTTTGTCGACTCGTATCTATACGAATGTTCGTATAGTATGGAGACGGTTTGTTAGCAATAATTGAAATCTACCCATTGCTGCACAGCCAGCTTTAATAAATGTGTGCCTTGTTAATTTTGAATGTTTGTAAACATGTTGTACTCCTAAATAACTGTAAAATAAAAAATTACAATGATACTAAAAACTTGTAACCGACTCCATACTATACGAACATTCGTTAACAAACGAGTCGATAAAGTTCTGTACTCGCACCGCAGTCCATCGATCTCTAAATTATATCAGATAAACAAAAGTAGAGCCACAAGTCACGTGACTCTGGCCGAAAAATATGAAAATCACGGTGGTTTCGCCGACTCCGGTATTAAGACATCATAATTTGCACACATCTGTTTGAATGAATAATCTTTACTTCATCAGGTAGAAAGTTGCCAAATTTACGGTAATTTTTTGTGCTGGTATTGAAATGAAGTAGTTTTTTTGAGTTATTTTGAACTTTGTCTTTTTTTGACATGTTTTTCTTAGTAAGTAGGAGAAGTGTTATTTATTTATTCACTATAAAATTTCAAATAAAAGTTCACACATAGAAAGATCTTTCAATATTCGAAAATATTTCCATATTTTGAACATACATTTTTTTGTGTGGAACTTGATGTTTAAAAACCTATCCGATATTAAATACTACACAGTAACACAAGTAAGAAGTCGTCGTGGCGCCGTGGTTACTGTGTGTATCATACGATATCACAGTTTAAGCAACGTTCGGCGCGGTCGGTACTTGGATGGGTGACCGCTGCGATTCATTTCTCACGGCGACTTCCGTGCTTCGGAGGGCACGTTAAGCAGTCGGTCCCGGGTGCTGTATAATTGTATTCAGTAGTCGTTATGGTTTGTTAGAAGCCGTATCGGCACCCCAAAAATTCTGACATCCATCAACCAGCACTGGGCCAGCTTGATGGATTATGGCCTGAACCTCCTCATCACCCAGGAGAGAGACTCATACCCTGCAGTGGGATCATTACAAAGAGTTGTGATGATGATGATGATGATGAACACAAGTTATTAATAATCGAAATACTTATACATTTTTACCTTTTTAAACTAATTCGCTTTAACATAAACTGTAGCCTCAAAACTTGTGTTATGGAAACCCGGTTTTTTAAGGATGTACCCTAATACTGTAGGTATAGGTACTCTCATAAAACACTCGACGAAATAAGTCACTATTTTCATTTCATTTCATTCCTAGATCCACGTTGTGGTCTCCATTGAACAGGCTTCTTTAAGAAAACTCTAAAATATTTTTAACATTTTATTTCTTTTATTAATATGTTGAGATGAATTTATTTAAGAAGCATATAATCAATGTTTAATTTGTAATGTAATCTTAGGATAAAATAAATTTGTAAAAAATACCTTTTACAACGCGTTAAAATAAACAATTCTCATGACACTGTTATCACCAAACATTACTTGTCTAAATTACAAAGCAAATCACCCCCGTCAGCACAATAACCATAAATACAGACCTACAATACAGGTGGCAAAAAATCACAAACTAAATACCCACAGTACCCTAATTACCGCCACGTGTTCCGTACAAAAAAGGTTGAAAGTACTGCCAACGGCCGCTTGTAAACGATAGATAAATTGTATTGTTTCCTAGGATCTTGGTATCATTCTTATTGTTTTCGTTGCAGGTGTTAAAAACAGATGTTTGGTATTATAGATAGGTAGGATTAACTTAAGTCGAGCTAACTTAAGTGCTAGAATTTATTTAGAAAACCTACTTATAACCCTAATTACCTTACTAATGTACAAAGGGGAAGTTGGTACAGATGGATGGAATTTTGTCGTGTTTTTTTTTTTCTTAAATGGCTTGATAGAGTTAGCTCAATTTTGCAGGTAGGTTTTGCATTAATCTTGAATTCAACCAAGATCGAAACTCTATAGGAATATACCTAATAAAGCTTAAAAAATTGTTTATGTTCGTTTTACCTAAGAAATTATCAAACCGATTTATTTATTTGTCCAAATAATAAACATTACACAAAGGTACAAATTTTAAGATTATTCAAATACAAAGTACGTAAAAGTTGAAAAAAAAAGACTTTTTATAAAACATTTTTTTTTTATTCAGTTCTTCGACCTAAGTTCTCAAAATAAATACATAAAAATGTATCATAATCCTTGGCGGACATCCGTACAAACTTTCTAGCTTTACCTTTTTAATTTCCTAGTAAAACCTCCTTGGTTCATTCATACTGGCCGTAACGTAACTTTTTGTCTAACATCCAGATACCGCACGTTCTTTTTGGGCAGAAAAAAAGTCGTCATTTATAATTTTTGTGAATGAACGCACTACCTGATTCAAATCTCGAAGAAGGTGCCGCAATAGGGTTTACTATAGCTTTTTTTCTCCGGATGTGAGGCAAATTGCCCCGTTAGGTGAGACCTTTAGTAAGTATTGCGAACTGTGGGAACGAGGGAATGTCTTTTTGGACCAGTTTTTTGATGTCCGAAGCTTAATTTGACGGGTGTGGGAAGCGCGCTTAATGATGTCAAGTCGACTTTTTTTACCTGTATATTTTGATTCCCTGTACAAAAAGTTTAAAAACGTATCAACTGAACAAATAAATCAAACAATGTAATGACAGTTTTTTGTTTTTATCAAGAAATGCAAATTACGCTCTCATAGTAAATAGAGCCGCTTTACTACGTAGAGGTCATGGCTACGATAGATCTACGCGCTACAACTCGTAGTCGCGCTACGCTGAGAAAGTAACTCCGAAATACCATTGTTTACTTAAATTCAACGTCGGTTGTTAATATTGTAATCATAATAGAATTGTAAATATCAGTGCAGCTAAGATATTCTAAAAAAAACTCCATTTAGCAAGTAGAATATTGTCACCTTAACTTTCTGTCCCTTTTTAAATTAATTACCCCAAAAATTTAATAAAGCACACATAATAAAAAAAACATATAAACATAAAACCTCGACTTATCAAACAAACAAACTGTTAAGTTATTAAGTGGCTTCATAATTGATAAACACTCCATTCCATTCCATTCCATTCCACAAATCTTCATATTCAAAGGCGCTAACACTCAGACTCTTAAGGAGAAGTGGCTTCTTGAACCGTGATAAGTTGGCGTTTAATGTATTCATATCGTACGAGTATTAGGGCGAGGAAAACGCGTCGAGTTTTCAGTGGGGAGCGGTGGTCGCGCGTCGGGCGGGAGGCGCGTGGCGGCTATTTCTGTCGCCAGTCGCGCGCGGGCCGGCGGCCGAGCACCACGTGCGAGAGCGGTGCGAGCGCGACCATGGAGCGATGAGGAGGGTTGCGTGCGCGGCGCTGTGCTGGGCCCTGCTGTGGCTGGTGGGCGGGGCGGCGCCGCGCCGCTACTGTGGGCGCGCGGACGTCGCCTGGCGTGCCTATCGCGCCCCGGCAGCCTTTGAGGCACGCGTCCAATCCCTCTCCAAAGACGCTGCTACTCTCCTGGTTAAACGCGTGCTACACCGCCAGGGCCACTGGCCTCGTGACGACACCCTCGTCCGCTTGCGACTCAGTCGCGAAACCCTCGAGTGCACCTCGCGATTTGAAGTACCGCTTCAAAATAGAAGGAACTATATCGTGTTTGCCGAAAGAAGGGGACACACTGCGGTCGCCCTCGGTCCGCCTTTGCGGAGGACTAGCAAGCTAATGCGAAGAATACGACAAGTCTACAAACCGGGATACAGTGAGTGTCTAGTGATTAGTCCAGAATGTTTGTGGTCACATGTAAACTGGCGACGTCAATGACGGATGGGATTTAGCAACACGCTTTCCAAAACTAATTTTACCCGATTAGGTAGGTACCTGCTATCTTTACGATTTCGTTGATATAAGCACTAATCTCATCGTCCCAGGCCAATTTCCATGAGGTCACAGGGCATTGTCTCTAATATTATTTCTTACCACTTTTAAACGTTACTTATACCTAGTTTAAAGTTCCTTTATATTCTAACTTAGTACTAGTTTAAACCAGAACAACAACGTCGGTAAGCATGCATGCAAACCGAACAATATGCTCAGGGTTTAATGTTCTAATAAATTTAAGCATCAACAAATACGCGCGGCGGCAGGTGTAACGCAAGTGGCCATTATGACTCCATTTTAGGCTTAGAACAGCATATGAGAATATCGTGGGCAGCGTACCACGACTGTGCCCAGGCGGCCCTCAATTATGCACCCTCCATAAACGCTCGCACGCGCAAGGAGCTAACTCGCTGCACCTTTTGTTCCACTCATTACAATCTGATAGATCAGACAAACTTACTTACCGAACTCTCTCATGATTCACCGCTCCTCCACTATCTATCGCGAATACTTTATTTTTATTGTCATACTCTTTACAACTTTTTGGCGTACGTTCAAAAACCTTTACTTTTTATTATTGTTTTGCGAAACTATTAAACTACACAGTATTTCAAAATATTCTTCAAATTCTAGTTTTTGATTGAACCTACAATTATTCACCAGAACAACATTATTAACTACTTTAAATAGTAGCCAAATAGTTGAAACTCAATTCACCCACAAGTTACTCTTCAAAAAACACATTCACATGTGAAAAAAATATGATAATCTTGTCAATGCTAAACACAATAGACAATTAAGAATTTAGATATCAAAGTATACGTCAATGACACAGATTAGAAAGGCCCATTCAAAATATATAAAAAATCTCACAGCGGAAGCGTCTGCGCAAGTGCCAAAAAACAATGAAACAGTAGGCCGTAAGTTGTGACGGTACATTTGACAGACGGGCACCGACAAGTCGGAACTAGAGCATGTAATGACGTCATCCCCATTCAAGCATCATCCGACGATTTTGGAGAACACCTGGTGGCCTCACGATTCAATGAAAATGACCCCTCCCCGATTCGATCAGGTTACCGACCGCCTAGGTGATTTATCATAACAGTAGCCACATAGGAAGTCGAAGGCTATTTACGATTTTTTATCGCACCATTATACCCAATCGCTGCCGGCGCCTTTAATATGGCGCTACAAAGCTTGTTTACGTTATCAAATAGTTCTCAACATCATCAATATTCTTTACATTCAACGTTCGATTGTAAATCTATCGGAGTGATTTCAAAGAATGCGGTACTCAAAACTTCCTCTACATTGACACTGTTTACATCAATACGTCTTCGAACTCGTAAGTAAACACTGACTTCTTTTCAGGTCTACTATTTTTGCAAATACTATTCACATTGTTTTTTTTTGTCAGTTTTGCATGGATCATTAATGTTACTTATCATGTATAAGATCATGAATGACATTGGTTTGACTGCGTTTGAATTGAGTTCTTGTCATTCTTCTGTATTTGTAGAACAGATATAAGTGATCTTTTAATTTTTAATATCACACTAAGCCGTGCCGTCACGCCTTGGCGGTCTCCATTATATCTGTTTCGCGTCGATGATTTTAGTGTCCCATTAAAAATTTTACATACGTTATATTATAATCGGCACTATGTTGTTTTTAGTATAATAAAAATGGCCCAAAGCTATTTGTCTAAAGTTTGGTTCTATCAAGATTTTGGTTAGTACCTTGTGTTTTGGTGAAATAAAATTCAATATGACCTCCATTGACTTTAGGTAACATCACGGTTGTTTATTTGCAAGTACATCGAAAAACTTCATTTAACGACTGCATTTTGGCAACGGCTTCATTGTTTAAAGACTAATTTAACAGTATGTGGTGTTTTATTGGTAAAACCGCAATAGTGCCAGTAGTGTAAAATAAATAAGCTGTTAAACTGATACTGCAAGAACCGCTGGAGTCAAGATTCTGGAATAAACCTAGTTTTTGAGGCAACTTTATAGTGGTTAGCATAAATAAACATTTTTGACGAGATCTTGGAACTATTAGGGGTCTTATTCCTTTCAGAAATGCCTATTAATAAAAATATATTTTGAGAAACTGCAGAAATACGGATCAGTCAGTTTACTACCATAAGGATCAAGGTTTAAAGATAAAGTCACACCTTGCCATTGTTGTCTTGTGATAATGTGTCAGGAATAAATAAAAATTCTATATTTTAATGTCATGCTACATTAGCGTGATATATGCCTATATAACTTAGATACATCTCATTTTAAAGAGGTTATCTTCCATGCTGGACTGGGAGTGAAAGAGAAACATAGAATGTGCCAGCCTTCTCTTCCCGGGCATACTGTAAAAGTAAGTTTTGGGACAGCGGTTTTATTGGCGTTTTTGCGGGCGATACGCCCCCTGTCACTGTACTAGTCTCTCTCCATCACCTCATAATACCTCCAAATTTGTCAAACGTGACATCAGATGGTTTTATAGCCTCTGGTGTTCGGCTTACCCCATAAGGGATACAGGTGTGAAGTTATGTATGTATGAATGTATGTGAAAGAGGTTATCCTCTAAATTTGCAATCCTTTTATGACGTAGCCATATCTTCTGATATATTAATTTGAAGAAATCCAATAATACCTGGGTGGTTGTTGTCTACAAACGCGATTGATAGCTCAGATAGCGACTAATATCTGTAAAAAATAGTATAACTCCTATGATTCCTTTATAGTTTTAAAACAACTACCTGACGCTCTCGTTTCCGTCGCATATATTTCAGTGTGTGGAATTTTTATATGTCACCAAACGGCGGTGAAGTATTTCTATCATTTCGACTGGAAGTCGGGACGTCTGAGAGAAGCGCTTGCGCAATATATGAGCAATAAAACTCCAAAGCTTGTATGTTCCCTTGATGTAAAGTTTTAGTGGTCATATGATAGATGGCACCAAGAGGTATGTGAAATTCTTCATAGTATAGACGTAAATATTAAAGATGTAATCAGTTTACAACAATCGCTCTATGTTAAGCTTTGGTTCCAAAACAGAGCTTAGTCGTAAAGATATTTCCTTGTCTAATAAATTTTGATCCCAGTCAAACTTTAGATTTTTTTTGAGGTTATTATGATTTATACTTTTTTTTTGAAATTATACCCCGTGGTAAAACACAGCGTAAAATAATATGAAGTCGAATTTGTTAAAGGAGAGAACATTATATTGAAGAAACCAGGTTATAAGACACAATTATCGAGTATTGCTAGTAAAAATCTTACTAGAATTTCTAAACCTTTATTATAAAGAACTTGAGCAAAATACTATATACAATATTTATATAATAATAATAAAACTCTTTATTGTACACCAACATGGTTACATAGTTTAAATGAAATAACAGTTACAATTAACATACAAAGGGCGGCCTTATCGCCGAAGCGCGATTTCTGCCAGGCAACCCAGGCATTGGAGGAAATTTACGTGGGCGAGGTGTACGCCTCGTAAAATAAACTACAAGTATAGTTTGGTATTGGTAACTATTCTATTTATAAATAAAGTAATATCAGATACAATGTTCTATTGCACAGACAGACTTGGTACGACATTGCATCACCTGCTCCACAGCAAACGCATCCTTGATTCGTTTAGCCCTCGTAACGTAGGACGTTAATCCCGTAATTATCATTCTCATTCATTGGCAGCTCATTAACTGCATGATATCATTATCATAACTCTTATTACACATGCCTCTTAAGCGGTGCCAAATGCAGCCTCGTAAAATTTGGATTTGTCCGATTCAGTTTCAATTGCGCTCAGAGTATCCCAGTTTTTATTTCTGTACTCCAATAAAGTTGTATTTCAATGAGTTTCCGAATGACAGCCGCTGTCTCTGGTATTGGTTAAAGTGTAGCAATAGTATTTTTAGAAGGTTTATTTTTGCGACGTCGATAATTAAAGGACTGAGTTACGTGTTCTCATTGAAGTAAATTTTTGTTTTTAGAAAATTTTGTAGTTCTTATGTATTAATCAACTGACTTCCACAAAAAGGAGGAGGCTCTGAATTCGTCTGTATGTTTTTTTTTGTGATTTGCACACAATTAGGGGATACTTCATAGTTGGTCCCATATAAATTTAAAAAGTAAATTTAAAAGTACATCATTAAAAATTTCAAATTTTTAAACAATTGTATGATTTCGGTGAATGTTTACGTGGATGACGACGGCCAAAGTTTTGACGTGAAGTCGGTTTTTTAATGCTCTGCATTCGTTCTAAATTAATTTTACCTTTTTCTTCATTTAACCACTTTTTCTGTAATATGCCAATCTACTTAGAATCACCATAGTTTAAAAAACAGTACGATAAGTCAAATATGAACCTTATAGTTCTAGAAAAATACAAACCCGCGCTCGTTGAACCTAACTCGTTATATTTGAATTTATTTGTATAAGTAAAGCTAGTTAATTAATATAAAGAAGACTAGCAAATTGTTAAGTAAATTTAATCAAAACTGGCGAATATCTTGACGCACCTGATGGTAAAAGTAATACTGCAAAAATATATTCTGCGGTTAAATGGTAAGACGTGCGTACTTGTACGCTCCGGACTTTTAAAACTGAACCATAGAAACTCCACTGCACTGCTACCCAATTCCTTCTGAAAACAACCAAAGCTACAAAAAAGTCGGTTAGTTACAAAGTAAACTTCAAAATGATTATCACCCAAGATTGGTGTTCTCTATTTTTTATCATAAGTTAATGATAGGTAATGATAATGATAACCTGCGATCGTTGCGTAACGGCTGACCACTGACCGCACGCGAGCGGGTTTCACTGATCGCGAAATGTCGAGGGCATCTGAGGGGTAAAGTATGCGAATAACCAATTATTTGGTCATTCAATGTAGGTTATTAATGATTATTTTTATTTGTCTTAATATCGATACTTCATGAGAAGTAGCATTTTTTTCGACGGTCCTTTTACGATCGGTCTAGCTTTAAAGTTTTTAAAGGTGAAACTGTGAGGTGGAGTTGCAAATTCAGATGTTCATAAAATTTATGACACGCTGAAGTATTTCTTTTTTGATTTAGTTTTTAGAGTTTTCATACTGAGAAATTGAGATTCAAATTTTTTAGAATGATCTTAGGTTTTATTTGTATCAATGAGGATTTATGGAACGGTTAAGGAAGGTTATTGAAACCTGCGATTGTTATTTATTAATTTAACTTTTTATGTACACACTACAAATAACAATCGAAAACAGAAATATATTTAAATGGTACAAAGGCACTGCTTATTCCTAGCGGAATCTCTTCCAGCAGTCCTGCGAGTGGAGAGTGGGATGTATAAAGAGCAATTTAGTGTGCAGCTAAGTTAGTAATGAATATAAAATAACTATATTAATATATAAGTAAATGAACATATAATTCATATACACACCTACATAATTACAATATGCTACTTAATTGAATTCCATATTTAAGTTTATGTGCACGTACCATCCATAAATATATACACAGAAAAATACTTGACTAGATTTCATTACTAGATTCAGACTCATAATCTAAAATGTAGCATTTTTGATTATTTTCTATTCAAAGCATCAGATTTCAGCATAGATAAATTTATTTTAAAAGTGGTTTTATTCCAATTACAATTCAAATGTTACTCAAATTATAAATACTGATTTCAGTATTTTAATTAAAAATATAGTTTAATTTTTTATAAAATTATAACTCTTCTATATATTTTTTATTCTTAATAAATTATCTATGCTTATTACAAGGAACAACACTTTTTTACAATAACTAGTTAGATTTACTCAGTTTATTCTAATAAGAAATTAATCGGTTATTATATAATTCTGTTTAACCTTCCGTGCAAACATAACCTTTAGTAAAGAGCTTTCTTTAATAACTCAAACTGAAAATTGTTATGTATTTCGAGTGACATTTACGATTAATCGGCGAGTGAGCGAGACGAACAAATAAGTATACTAAATGCAGCCCTGACACGTAAATTTGTTTTTTGAAATTCAACTTTATAAATACCATATTTTAGTTAGAATTTTCTTTAGGACTTTCCGTACCGATACGCGTATCTATGGTCTATGAAAGGAGCCTAATCTATGACACAGCTTACTGTAGAAACTTGTCAGCAGAAGACTTCCATGGCACTGTCATCGATTGTCATCTGCAGTAGGCGAAGCCCTTGGAGATACCTAATATTATTTACCTAATGAGCATGCGAGAATACGACACTGTATGAGTTATGTACACATATACATTGAATAGGTACCTATCTAGAAAGTTATCAGAGCCAACACTTTATTTCACCAAGAAAGACATTAAAAATTACTATAAACTTTACATGTTTACAAGTTTAATTTCTTGTCTTACAAACGGAGGGCGTAAGTAGCTTAGCCCAAGGCGGCTTGCAATTTATTTATTTACCGTATAATAACCATAGTCACAAAATAACCACGTCACGTCCATATCGGCAAATCAGTCCTTGCTGGCCGACACAAGGCGCCGCGCCATAACTAGCAGATGTTTGACTTAGACACGAAAATGTTTATACTACGGAGGATTTTATACACAGTAGGTAAAGTACTACAAAGTTATATGACCCGGTGGGGTAAATTGGAACTTAAATTTATCCTTGCAAGAACCAGAGTTGTGGACTTAATAAAAAAGACTCTAGCGCCGCAGTTTCTGTGCCAGATAATTTTGTTATGCTATACTAATACACTGAGGAACGTTGAGATACCTGCAAAGAGTCTTAATTTTTTTAATTAATGTGATTGAAATTTTATCGTAGAAACTTTGTCAAATGTGACAGATCTGTCAGTTCAAACGTAGGTAATTAAACGCGTTAAAATCGTCTTATAATTTATTATTTTAAATAGATTGACATAATATTGATAAAGATTTTTACTTTTGAGATTCTGTTGAGCAACTTCTGTACGACAGATTGACTTTTTTAAATGATAGTAGATTCATTTCTGTTATTTCAAGTTTACAGGAACGATCCTGCGACATACATATCGGCTGTCCTGAAGTTATTGATGAGCGTGACAATATTTCATTTTATCGATTCTTATCTTTTAATTTTTTTTATTCTTTTTTTATATATAATTCTTTCTATCCAGCAAACTTATTTACGGCAGCACATCGAAATGTTTTTTCTTGAAATCTTAGCACCTTAACACGCCGACATAAGGTCGCGTATTGCATAGAAATCGCCACCATCGACACCGCTCAGAAACTGAAATCGTTTAAAAATCGTTAAAAAAATCATGGTAAATGCTATGGAAATTTTGAGCAATCAAAGTTCGAACAATAATGTGAAGATTGTATTTAAGTTATTTCTAAGCATATAGATTTCATAACTACGTGGTAATTTAAGAAAAAGTATTTTTCTAGAAGTGTTTTCGAAAAAAAACTATCGAGTCAAAATCATTAAATCATGTTTTGAAGCAGGCAAAGTATATATCAAGATATGAATTTACACATATTAAAATTTCAGATCCGCTCGTTTTGTCATATTCTCATAGTTTGCGATGAAAGTCAATGCATTTTTTCAATATGTCGGCTTAACTAGTCTACATGTAACCGCTTTTTGATGTGCCAGGGCTTATTAGATAATATAACATAGTTGAGATATATAAAACTTTTAATTATAAAACGGTAATATTAATTTGTATATTAAAATAATATTTGTACCTACATGTATTATGTTCCGCGAATCTCACAGTATCGAAACGCCATTTTTTTTACAGAGTAGGTATATCAGATAGGTCAGGTCACTAATTTCTTAAGTTAAACAATCTTTGGTTAAACTATTTAATAACGATATCTCTAAATAAATAAAACTAATTTCAAGCAGACAAAGGCTTAAAACGTTAATTACTTTGTTCATTGTTTAACCAACTGAATAATCTGAAGGCTCCTAATACATTTTTCAGTACGAATTTGGTTTCATCGAATGTTTTTACTTCATGCTAAGTGCAAATTTTGATCAAAACACTTTTTGTATCTTGAAGAATCTTGGTCCATCTATTGTTCCATCAGTTTTGGCAATGCCATCCGTATCGGGTAGAATTAAATGCTTTAAAACCTCCAGACTTACCTTATACAGTAGAAAATCTAAAGTTTTTTTGTATTTTGTTAGTCAAAATTTGGATTTACCAAGGAATGCTCCTTTTAGTAAGGTTTTAATTGAGAGCTGCCTATGTTGAAATTCAGGCAACAACATTTTTTTACATTACTGTAATTCAATCAATTTTACTTTTAAGGGAAAGTGATTTTGTTATTTTGTAAATTACACGTAAAAGGGCTAAAATGTCCGTACGGTTTTTAAAAATACCTAAGTAAGTCAAAAGGATTCACTTAAGACTGTATAAATATTTTTTTATTTGCTTTTTTATTATTTACTTACTTATTTAGAACATAACTTCCATTCTCTATCATATATACATAGAAACCACCCCTTAAGAGAATACGAAATGAATCTTTGAACTGGTTTCATATAAATCTGGCACATAAGAGAAATCATCTCTCAACTTTGCCCTAACACGTCCTCGAAGTTTTATTTAAACCACCAACGTTACGTAACCAAAGTGGTTCAAACTGAAATATTGCTACTGGAGTTCATAGACCGACGGGCTGGTGTTACAAGCAATTAATTCTCAACCTTCTCATTTGTGTATTAGGGTATATATTGCTGCAGTAATAATCCCAGTTATTATGACATTTTGAAGTCGGTGTGCTGTCACCTGTCGCATGTCACTCATCAGAGCGTTTCCTTTTGAACAATGATTAAAAAAACGGAGATATTTAAATTCCAATTGTAGAATACTTCAGTTATAGGCGTACGTAAATAGGACTAAATATGTGATAGGTTTAGAACAAAATAAAAACACTATTTTTGAACTAGGTAAATAAATTCTGAACAAGATATACTAAGTTTGATTCTTGGCCTTGGTCTTGTACTAAGCATAAAATATTCACTTTCCCGATTTTGTTTGATAAACTTATTCCTTTTTACAAAAGACCAATTATTTTTAAATAGGTGTGAGGGATGGAAATTAGAAGTTACCTATTCTACTTTAAATTGTGGGCATTCTGACGGAAGACGACTTTAACCAAATTCTTTCGTAATGTAAAGATTCACGATTCATTTTGTTTATTGTGCTCGTTCCAATCCCTAAATCTAAAATAACTGCCTCAAGAAAACCAGGAACTATTTGGATCCTTGTAGAAACATAGTGTACGACCATTTTCGATGAATTACAACTGTTGGTGAAAATACGCTTACAATAAACTATTGAAATAGCTCGTGACTTTAAAACATATTATGATACAAGAAAATAATATATTAAATATAATACTTTGGGGCTCCATTTGTGATAGTTTAAGATCATGCATGAAGAGAAAAAAAAAATTACTGAGTAAACTTCTTCGAAAGTTAAAGAATTCAATACGCAACGCATGGTAACATTAGCGTAATACAATAAATACTTAGCGGGTGGTGGTGTGCGTGTGGCGGGAACACTGCTGTGTGCGTGTTGACTGAGGCAGCGCGTCGGAAAAAGTGTAGTAAGGTCTCTTTATTTATTCACAGGGATTTCTGATGAAAAATTAAGTACCTACTTTTAATACACAACTATGATCAGAATCGAGTACAGAGTGCTCTCTTTCAGTATTACAAATTTGTCACCAATCACCCTGTAGAATATAACTTTAACCCGACGTTTCGATGTCTTTGTGGACCCGGTAACGAGTAACAGTCGCTCTAAATACATAGATAAAAGATATAACCAATGCAGCAGAGCATTAAGAAAACCGACTTCACGTCAAAACTTTGGCTGAAGTATAAGGTCATGAAGGTAAATATTCTCCGTACTCGTAGACATTTTTTTAAAAATTTAGTTTTTTCAAGAAGTTCTATATTATATCAATTTCTATGAAATTTATATATGACCACCTCTGAAGTATCCTCTACCATATGAAACAAGAATATTTGACATCGGTTTAAAAAATCGTGTAACAAAGATACAAAAAAACATACACACGAACGTTCTCCTTTTGGAATTAGGTTTATCGAGTGATTTTGTTACATGTATTTCAGTTAAAAAAAATATTTGTCAAAACTTTAATAATATTCAAAGTGATCAAAATATGAGATTTTTAAGCAAAGATAATTAAACTATTAACATCCGTGTTAGCTTTTTAATCCAGATTTAAATAAACAAATGTCATTCAGAATACATACTTTATCGTGATCTCCTAAGGTCTAGATTCGAAGATAAAGCGCAAGAATTTAGAATAACGGACCAGAGTGCGCTGGATCGATGAGTATGGATGGGGTTTTCTGTAAAAACTGGATGACTCCATATTAGTGTAAAATTATATTAGTGGTGCGTAGACGCAGATTAACCGCGTTCATGTTGGCCTTAATAGTTGCTGTAAGATATACAAAAAAGGGTATGAATTATTAAAATAAGTTCTGATCTAACAGAAATATATTGTATTAAGAATAGGATCATTCTAATTTAGAAACAGATACATGATACATGAACTATTTACTAAATGTCGATTTTGATGGTTTTTTGAAGAATTTCTTAGAACGATAAAATCATATAAATTTTATTTATTTTTAAGTAAAATAGCAATAAAGAATAATCAATATTATTATTTATTTCCAAACTCATAGCCCTGCAGTGGGCTCATTACACAGAGTTGTGATGATGATGATTTATTTCCAGGCAAGTCGAACAGTGCTAGTAAGATTTTGCTGTGAATCCATTATAATGTTAAAATAAAAATACAAATTATTCAATAAATTTATAATCTTACTAATTTATATCAAAACTTATCAAACCCACATTTTTTATCCAAAGCTTCATTACCATAACTTCCTTTATGTGCAATAACTTATGATTTAAAATTAAATATCTGTCGGTCCGTACCACTTTTTTATTAAAAATATCTTAACTTAACATTTTAATTCTATTTTTAGGTAGGTATTTTATTTTTAACTTTCTAAATTTAAAACCTCTTATCAATTATTTAGAGATAAACAGTGTTCCTTAAAAAGAATTAAACGAGCAATTATTATTTTTAAACACCTTTTTTAACCTGTTTTAAGCAGGAAAAGAAGTTTCAACAGGAAATTAGTCTCAATAATTCCGTTATAATTATGCTTTAATAATAATAAATAACCGATACTAATTAGTACACTGACGTAGCCCCAAATTTTAACTTATTGTTAATATGGAGCTCGCACACCGAAACAAGGAGTTTCCTAGTAAATACCCTACCAGTCAGACTGGAGGTTTTTTGAATCTTTTTACAAGGTCGGCTTAAAATAGCCCTTTCATAAGGCCCTATCAATGACGGGATCCTACCCCGCTTGGTGGTAGGATCCCGTCAGGGTCCAACTGGGTAGAGACCACCCTTTATACACGGTTAATTTTAATTAACGCATCACCTTTTGCGGGTAGCCTCTCCACATCAATCCCAACAACATTTGTTCTACAACTTTTTACAAATCTTGATAAATAACACAAAAAATAAAAACAATTTTTTTTTTACTCCTATTATTATTATGAAGTGATATTTTACTGCGCAAGGGTCGTGGCATACCTACACTCACAGTAAATAGAGTTACGCCTCTAAACAGGGGCTATAAATATTTTTGTATGGAAAAAGTAAAATTTTAAAATCTATTAATTTTAAAAAGTTGTAGAACAAATGTTGTTGGGACTGATTTTTTTTTTTTTTTATAAGTGACTAAACCCGCGTTTGACCTCAATCTCACCTGATGGTAAGTGACGATGAGGTCGAAGATGACAGCACACGGGTTTAGGAAGGAACTGGCTCTTTATACAATATTGCTGGAACACATTACCGCCGGAGCGGTAACATTTGGCGGCAGACTTTATATAAAGGGTGGTCGCTAGCCAGGCGGACCCAGAAGGGATCCTACCACCAAGCGAATGATGTGAAGGGGCTGTCTGCAAGAGCTGATACGCTAATTAAAATTAACCCTGTATAAAATGTGCCGCTAAATATTATCGCTCTGGCGTTGATGTGTGTGACGCCAATATTTTATGTCCTTCAACCTCATATTCACTTTCCATCAGGCGAGATTGAGGTAAAACGTGGACTTAGTCTTTACATACATACATAAATAACGTCACGCCCGTATCCCGTATGGGGTAGGCAGAACACCAGAGGTTACAAGACCATCTGATGTCACGTTTGACAAATTTAGAGGTATTATAAAGATGGAGAGAGACTATTGTAGTGACAGGGGGTCAGCCTATCGCCCACAAAATCGCCTTTAAAACCTCTGTCCCTTAACTGAGTTTTACAGTATGCCCGGAAGAGAAGCAGCTGGCACATTCTACGTTTTTCTTTCGCTCTCAGTCCAGCATGGTAGCAGTTAGTCTTTAATAAATAAAAAACATCGAAACTGATATAGTCAAGTTGTCAGGTCTGTCCGCCTAAGAGAGCGTGTAACTTTTGGTATACTCAATAATAATAAATATTCTTTATTGCCACAGAACTTAAAAATGAACATTTTAAAAATATTATTAAACACAATGGAATGGTCGCTGCAAGTGATTTCTACCAGGCAACCCGGTTTCACGCCTTGTATCATCTATTCAGTACCTAATTATTTAAAAAAAATCCTCGAAAAATTTACCACTTATTTGTTTTTTGTCGATCACTTTATTATTATTTGAAAAATCATTTAAGAAAAGTTTTGCAGCTTTATGTGCAATCTTAAAGCTTTATTATGTTGAAGGTTATATATAAAAGACACGCAGACCCTCTAAATAAAAAAATATCAATAATTCATCAGATTTTTCCCTGGTCTGTCTTATTTACTATAAGTAAGTACGGAATTAATAATGGCACTAGAAATCGTCAATTGGCACGCGTGTCACATAGTCTGAACGTAACCTAATATGTAAGGGTCGACCTCGACTTAAATGATGTTTCCGAGTCATAAGAAATTGTTCGATTCTTGTAATTTTATTTTTGTATATTTTTTCACAAATGTTTTTGTAAGAGACATGTAAGTACATCAAGATACTACCTAGGTATATAAATTTTTTAAAATTTATTGAAATAAAATCTTAGTATTTTGTTCTTAAGATAATCAGAATGTAATTGTGATCATTATAAAGAGATTCTCTTTTGCACTCAAATGTATTTTTGCAATTTTCGTCATTTGGCATTATTGAAGAACTTTCTTCTTAGTTTTCGTTAATCAATCAGCGTGTATTAGGTATAATTTAATAGCACATTAAATATACGAATAAATAGACTATTTTTACATTTGATATCAAAAAAAAAACTTGCTCTACTATTATAAAATCGCTTACTCGTTTAACTTGATCTAGAAAATAGTCTATAAATTCTCTATCAATCTAACACTTATAGAGTCAAACAAGACAAGAACAGATCATTCGAATCAGTCACAATAATTTATAAATAATGTCAGTCGCGGCCTTTGCATTATTTAAAATTATAGTTTAGTCAATTTAGCTTAAGTTACAGGTTTTGCTTGGGTAAACTATAAATTGGGATAAAATGTATGTGTATTATTATTCCTACAATGTAGACAAAACACTTAAAACACATATCATTTACATTTAAATTTATTTTTGTCAATCTTTTCTCCCATTTTTCATAAACATTAATATATTTATTTTATCATCATCATCATCACATCTCTTTGTAATGAACCCACTGCAGGGCTATGAGTCTATCCCCTGGGTGACGAGGAGGTATAGGCCATAATCCACCAAGCTGGCCCAGTGCTGGGTGGTGGATGTCAGAATTTTCAGGGCGCCAAAGTGGCTTCTGACAAACCCTAACGACTACTGTATACAATTATACAGCACCCGGGACCGACTGCTTAACGTGCCCTCCGAAGCACGGAGGGCCTTATTTTATAATAAGTTTTAATATTATTTCATCAGTTTATTTCGATACGCTTTATGTAATAATGAATAACAATGGCACCCAGTGCCGTGTATTTAAGATTTTTTCTTCACAAAAATCGACCGATTGCTAAAAAGAAAGAAGCAATGTTTGAATTCCAAAATGGTATGCAGGATTCCATATAGGAACTCAATGAATTATATATACCAAATCCATGATAAACAAACAAGGTTAAAATTATGCAATGGGAGGGTCAACAAAAAAAATTATCCGATAATACATCGCACCTTCGGTAAGACAAGGGCATAACTTCCAAATTTTGGTGAAAATGAGTTAAATATGCCAAAAGGTATATAAATGGTAGTACCATCGCTGGACAGACAAAGACACCTTTTATTTTATTACATTTACTCTACATAACGTAAATGCCCTTGTCGCATTATTAGATTTTTTGAGTATTCTGGCGCGACAAGTACGCATTGGTCAGTTGCGCCCGTGGAACCCGACTGATTGAACGGTCTACTGGAGTGCCAAAGTCATAACGGTAAATACGCGTTTTAATTTTTCATTCCTGGAAGGACAAAGCCTCGCTTGTTATACTTATGCCCTTTAATTTACAATATATATAAATAAATAATAAAAAAAAAACCCCAGACAATCACACCAACTACATGGCCCCAAAGTAAGCATACCTTGTGTTATGGGATACCATATAGCGAACTAGGGGGGAACCTAGAATATAAATAAATAAATAGATAAACACCCAGACACGGAACATATTTTTTTTTCTTGTTCCGTACGGGGATCGAACCCGCAACCACTGGCGTCTGAGGCAGATAGGTTTACCCCATCGCCAAAGTGATATGGAGAGACAGATTCAAAATAATTAAAATAAATTAAACATAAAGTTTTTCACTACTCTGATGACATAATTCTATTTCTTAATAATCATTGCATGTTACTGTAGAAGACAATGAGTGAAAATTAATACATACAGTGAGAAATTTGACATTAATCGCAAAAAATAACTCAAAATGACTCTCCTGTACAATTATGAAAAGTACAATTGTGCCCTTGTCTTACCGAAGCGAAGGTGCGACATATTATACTGTCGATTGAAGTGTGTCCCCGATCTTAAGCAGTTGATGCAAAAAATATTGACTTATACGTGTAAAGGTCAATCTTAAAGTTTAATATTGTTGTAATATTGACGATAAATGCTTTATATGTGATATACTATTTAATTGTGCCATTTAAAAACGATACATAAAGTGTCATATATGTACCTATAACATACATATGTTAACAAATTAAGCTCAATTGTAATAGAGCATATACAAATCAGTAAATAAGGTTTTCATTATATATTTTTTATTCAGTTAACACTTGATAATCAGTTTTTCAGTAGGGCAGAATGTTCGCTTATAGCAGCTGCACACTTCACAACCTGATGGAAACTAACGATAATGCCGTTGAGGTAGCAGAATTTAAATTTTTTCGGAAGAAGAAGAAGCTCAAGAACATCGAGTTTTATTATATCTACACTAGCTTTTTCGCGAGGTTTTACCCGCATATCCCGCGGGAATATAGGGATAATACACTACTGCTATGCCAAATTTTATTCAAATTTGTTTAGCCGAGGAACAAGCATCCACACATCCGTTCAAACTTTCACATTTATAATATTAAGCAGTAAGAGTAAGATTTAAACTCGACGACGTTTCAGTATCTTTCAAACCCTCTTTCAGTAATGAGAGATTAAATTCTATTATTAAGTTAACTTCCCTTAAAAACGTCTTCTAAATAATGTTCTATAATCCTTTCCAAACATTACTTACTAAGAACCGCGTCTTACTTGTCTATAATACCAAATGCAGACATCCTCAAGTCTAGACTTCAGTACGAGACTAGACTAAACATCTATTTCTAGATATTTGAACAGCAACAAACAAAATCAAAACAAGGAAACGACGTTCAACCATATATGAAGCAATTAGCCGCCCATTGCAATATAAAGCTTATGACGTTATGATGAACGATACAAATTTCCTTACTTCTCTCTGGAACGGCCATTAAAAGTAAGGGGTGAAGCTGTAAGGTGTGTAATAATATCTAGTGGATGCAAAATTTATACTAGTTGATTTCGCTGCTTCACACCGATGCCTATATCCCTATCAATTCATACGACATAGGATGACATATTCTCTTCACACCCTTTTAACTCAATAAATAAATGAAAACAATAAGATCATCGAAGCTTCTGATTCAATAATGTTTTTTTGTGATAAATAATATGCCTAGAAGGAGCAGCTTTCTCACATTGAAAGTTTGTATTCATTTCATTCAGTTGCTTGAGTTTTTGAAAACACGGCAAATCTTTTATCATTTTTAGTGTTAGTTGAGCTAAAAAAAGCAAAGCTTTCATATTAGTAATCCATCATAAAAAAACCGTCTAGAGCGACTACGTAAAAAGATTTTAAAAATAGAACTACTAGTCGATACAATGTAAACAATGCCAGCGAAGTTATTTCTAGAAAAATATGTAAAAGTTTTGCAACAGAATCGCAGTTTAGTAAAGAAGAATAAGTTGTTATTCTTCCACATCACGTCATTGAAAATGATGACAATACGAGTCATTCAATCGTCTATACTTGTTCAACACTGATGGTCTCCGTGGTACAGTTGTCTTGACGCCACTACGCCAACCGTGAGGTCGCAGGTTCGATTCTCGCACAGAATACGAAAAATATATGTTCTAGCGGGGCTAGCATGCTACCATCGCCAACGATAAATCGGGCCCTTTATCGATATTTTCTTAGAATATGCAATTTATTAAGATTATGACATATTTGGTTCTGTGGTCTTAATCATGGTATCAAATCGAATAATTCTATCTATATAAAATAACAAAATAATATTTATCTTGTCGATTCGACTATTTATCGATGGTTGCATGCTAGCCCTGCAGGCCTGGGAGTTTATCTATATGTAAGTATATATTCTTGATTCCCTGTTGTTCGATACATGGTATCTCAAAACACAAGCTTTGCTTATTTTGAGGCCAGGTAGTAGGTCTGATTTTCAGGGGTTTATTTATTTGACACTTGAAAGTGCCATATATATTGCCTGTCCTAAGCCGCGACCATCAAGAGTTCTAGTAGAGGCCCCGCTTATGGTACTCCTTCAAAATCTCGCGACTGGCCGTAAACAATTACCAGTCGTTTTTGCACTGGAAATACTATTTAATGAATAGTTTTTCCTAAAATCGAAATTCCGGGAGTCTTATTCTGAGTTCCTTTTTCAATAACCATTGACATTCGACACATATAAGTTCAAACGCATATTAAGTAAATTAAAATAAACTTTCGAAATTTGAAAGTATTCCATTGACTGATTTTAATCCTTACATTTTACTCTTGTAATATTTAAAAAACAAAAAAAAAACAATTAAATCCATTATCGATCTCAATTTCAATTCTACGAAAGTGAATTCCACTGAGAACTTGCTTATGGTAAAGAAACATAAGAAATATATACGACTCATCAAAAAGTATTGGATTATTTATTACATATTTAAAATTCACGCAGGAATATTATTAAAAGAAAACATCTCTATTCAATAAACATCTCTCTATTCAGAAAACATCTCTATAAAAGCTTCTCCCAGTATTCGATACCTGGATCTGTGGAAGAATAGACTATAGCGATGGTAACCGCTGCACCATGATGACCAAATTTGGATCATAGAACAAACAGATATACCTAGTTAAGTTCAACGAATTAAGAGCCACATTAATTGCTAGAGATAAATAAAACATATGCAATAAAAACTAGTTAATTCTTATTTTATAGACTATTAATTATAAAAACATACATTTTAGCTCTAAAAAAGGCTAACTTCGTATTTTATGATCTTTATATTAAATCAATGGATTTAATTACTTTTATAGTGAACTATATCTTTGACTACTTGCTATGGTTTTTAAGATCTTTATGCCCATAGATAATATAAGTGAAGCTGTTATTTTAAAAGAATTGTGGAAGTATTCTTAAATAGGTAAAACAAAGCGGAAGAGTTTGTTTGTCTGAACGCGCTTATCTTTAAATCCCATCTGAAAATATATGTTTGTTTTCGATGTAAAATTTATTATAAAACAAATGTGAAATTAATCTTTGTGTATCTATACAAATATAACAAAGCGGTAGAATATAATGATTGTTTTCTTGAACGCGATTATTTTTAAAACTACCAATCCAACTGAAATTTTAGTTGTTGCGTTCCGGATAAAAGAGAGGATCATAACAAAAAGCTGTTAAGAAATCACAACTGGCGGCCCTGTAGGAATTTATAGTAATTATTATTAGACTAAAAGTAGGCTTTAGCGGGTAAGTAGATACAAATCACATGATTTAATTTTAACAATAAAAGCACAAATTAAGCCGTTGATAAATTAATAAAATTAAACGTCGTTAACGTGCGATATCGTACGGTGTACACAGTAACCACGGCGCCACGACGACTTCTCCTTTTTATATCGGTGACTAAACTCGTGGTTGAACTCAATCACACTGATGGTGATTAAAGATGAGGTTGAAGATGACAGCTTCCCGTTTAGGAAGGAACCGGCTCTTAACAAAACAATTCTGGAACACATAACCGCCGGAGAGGTAATATTTGGCGGTAGATTATCATCCTCTTTATTAATAGGAAAACGAACTCGATCAGAACTCCACAGACCATAACCCTCACTGCCATATAATGAAATAACCCAGCTAACACAAAAGGGCAAATACATTTTACAGAATGCAAAAAGAATCAACTTTCAATTAAAAACCATGTTCAAAGTTTTATGCAGTCGTAAAATCTTCGTAAAGGGCTATCTTCATCATTATCAAATCATTTTAAATTATTACATACATTTGTTTGAAAACTATAATAAATACTAAGTACAAAGTCACTTGTATGAGGTAATTCTAGTCCTAAATTGGGCATGTAATAGGCTTGTTTTCCTATAATTAGGTTTGCGTATTGGAATATTGGTCCTTTGATACATATGCCATAATTAAAAATTTATATTAAAGTTCGTACAGTTTTATAACCCTCGTATTGATTCGGAGCGTTCTTAGTTTGGTCGTAATTTACCATTAGATGCATTAGAGGACACAACTTTTGTTAATTTGCGAAAACTAAAGTAGCTCTTATATGTATACCTAAATAAAGCTTCGTTAGGTTATTTGATGTTGCATCAAGAGTTAGCAAAGCAATATAGGTAAATACATTTGTATATGATGTTGAAAAAAAAAATACAGTAGAATGTTGAGCTTATTTTGGGCACTTTAAATTATTCTATGTAAGTTCTATAATACCAAATTCAAAAATTCATTCTTTTTTTGGATACCAAACATAAGGTTATTTCTAATTATGATGGCATTTATAAACAGTAAATAGTATCAAATTTTTTTTCATATGTTATGTCTTCCATGTCAACTGTTGGAAAAAGATCATTAAGGCGATCCACATCGATTCACATGAAACTTTGTCACTTGACGCTGAAAAGTACCAGTATACTGTAAAAGTACCAGTATACAGTGTACCAGTATACTATAATATATATTAAATAGTATACTGCAGTAGTGGTCGGGAAAAACAGACGCAAGAAGATCGTTACGTTGCATTGTCATAGTTTTACTTTAAGAGCTATTTAAACGTCTCACAGATTGATCACATATCATAGTAATAAGGTAATATTGTGGGGTAATTTCGATTGTTTATTATACACGCCTTCGAATGTAGGTGAAGGTGAGGAGGAAAAGGTCAAAGGGCTAGTGTTGTTAGGAATACACATACACTGAGATGTAAATCTAAGGCAAAGTAATAATTTCAATAAATATATAGTTTACGTAAAAAGAACTTCACGGCTGAAAGGACTTAAAGGGCATCAAAACGTCAAGCTAAAATTATGAATGCAATAAAAGATAAAGCTCGGTTAAAGCCTTTTTTATTAAATATTTTGTTATAATGAATTGTGAAAACTTAATACTTAAAAACCTAAAACTTATATTAATAAATACTCATTATTTATCTGCACAAATCAAATCTGTAAAAACAAAAAAACTAGGGATCACGACCAAATTCCATTGGTAACAGTTTTTTTTAATACTATGGACATGCTGGACTGGGAGCGGAAGAAAAACGTAGAATGTGCCAGCTGCTTCTCTTCCCGGGCATACTGTAAAAGTCAGTTAAGGGACAGAGGTTTTAAAGGCGTTTTTTTGGACAATAGGCTGACCCCCTGTCACTACAGTAGTCTCTTTCAAACTTTATAATACCTCCAAATTTGTCAAACGTGACATCAGATGGTCTTGTAACCTCTGGTGTTCTGTCTATCCCATAAGGGATACAGGCGTGACGTTGTGTATGTATGTATGTATGTATGTACACGTTGATAAAACAAAGACTCTGTGGCCAAAGTTACTGAGAAGTCCAAAATACTTAAGTATTTTTTGAAGAGTTTATACAACAAATGCATAACACCCACACCACCAACTACAACCCCAATATTTAGGAAGAGTTCAAAAGAACAGTGATAACTTCAAGTGCCAAAAAATCATATAAATAATAAATAAAATGTTTATTAATTTCAGAAAAGCATAAATTACAAATATTGGCTTAAATATACAAGTAAGGATAGAACATTGGTGCCCGAACTAGGATAATCCTGTTTTTCAGGCTGGAGCGTGCTAAAATAACATAAAAATCATTCAAATTAAATATAACTTCTATAAAATAAAATATGGATCTTAAATACAAACAATCATAACCATATTTTTAATACTTCGCCGACCATTGACAATTTCTTTTAAGATGGAGCAAAGAAATGGCAAAACATATGTCGCCCGATATCACCGGAGCATAGATATTTGGCGGCATTTTTTATATAGAAGGTAATCGCAAATCTGAATTCTGAAATATTCTCTGACACTAATCCAAAGTTCGAGCTTTACTGAACGAACTTTATACCAACGGACAAATTAAACTTATTTTTGTAATGAAATTTAGTACTCAATAACTATGATAATGCTGGCTATTCGTAGATATGTAGATATAAATTTAATTCATCATTATATGCAACAAATCTACCAACTGTTACCAATAAACTTGACGTTTATTGCAAGTATGAATAAGTTGTTACATTGTTTCAAAACCTTATTTGGTGTTGTTGTCGAAGGTATAGAAATTAGAAGGTGGTCAATTTAGGGCTGTTACTGCTTTATCACGTTTTCAATAAAGCTTAGTGCAGAGTTCAAATTGGGGAAATTAAATTAAATAGTGGTTTGTGCTTGTGTGAACTAGGTATACCAGAAATTAAAAACATGATATCGTAAAGATATTTATACTTAGATATATGTATTGTAAAAATATTGATATGCATTTTTTTTGCTGAATACTAAAGCGATTATGGGTATGATGTACCTATTCTTTGAAAGAAAAATGCTTAATATGTAGGTGAAGCCTAATAAAATCATTGAATAAGGTCCTTTAAACGTCACGCTGCGCTGTACCAGCAGCGGTAGCAATAGTAGTTAGGTACCTACTTTATACTTAAAAAAAAATCATAATCATCAGCAGCCTCTAGGTGTCCAATGCTAGACATAGGCCTCCCCCAAGTTTCGACATAACAAAGAAATAATACTTACGGGCGGAGGATAAAGTAACAATATACATTATAATTATTATTCGCGAAAATTGCTTTTAGAAGTGTTATTAATTTTTTTTTTTTATGTTCTAAAATTTATACTTACCTACTTATCTTCGCTTTAAGATGTTCATATTATGAGTGCGCTGGTAAAGGTACCTAATGGTGGATAGTAAGTTCTCGTGTTTATGATTGATTCCTTGTGTGTGTTTTAATATGTGCATATTCACAAACACATTAAGCAAGGCATATATAGGCACATTTGCAACAATTGTAAAACTAACGCTCGCTCGTGAGGTGTCAAATCCATAATTGTTTAGAATATCTTTTCAAAAACACATGACAGCTATTACTGCACAGATTTTCCTACAAATCTTCACATGTGCAGCACCACTGTCGTTGTTCACCTTATCCTAACTAAATCTATTAATACGGCTTTGGCCGATAGAACTTCTAAAAATAGGTCGAAGTGATTGGCGAAACTCCCTCGATACCTAGTATTGTTACTTCTAGCTACTGCAACAGTATAGCATAAAATATAATTTTGATTTGGTTATTGAGTTGTTAATTTAAAGGAGATATAACTAAAATCTAAACTAAAGATTCTCATCGTCAAAAATGGTACCTATAACTTAATTTCTTTATAAATTATCGATTAAACAATGTCGCATTATTTGGTTTTGAAATGTCACGTGAAAGGGTTATTTTGTCCAATGCACTCTTAAAATACTAAAAATCATATTTGAATAATATACTCTGGATAACTAATACTTATTTAGAAAGGACTAAGTACAGACATTAAACTTCAAAGTCTGCGAGATCATATTGTTCTAGGCTCTTACTTTATTTATAAACTTAACTTTTTAGTGAACTCTAACTTAAATAAAAAATTAAATTTAAAATTAAAAAACCCTGACACAAGAACTTTATTTCCCTTTAAAAATAATAAAATAAACTTAATCTTAAAGTACTTACCTAAGAATGTATTAATAATTCAAACTTATAAAGACACGTCAAACTTATAACACCCCTCTTTTTGCGTGGGGGGTTAAAAAACCCCGTGTTCACTCGTGGAGGTTAGGCATCAGATTGTTAGGTGGAAAAAGTTAACGCAATAAATCCGGTTCAAAAGTGTTTTATTTCAAAATATGAATCGTGAAAACTTAAGACAATATTAAAGTTTTAAAAGCTAATCGCTTTATGACTTTTTATCTTCGTCAACAATTTTCTTAAGAAAATTTGAAGATACAAAAATTAGATATAAATTTTTAAAGCACTTCGTGAAGTAGAGTTAACATCCTATTAGCATGAACACGTGGCTGCCCGCGCCTGCGCTGCTGCGCAGAGCTCCTCTTGAGTTATGAACTGATGACGGATCAAAGAGATACCCGATTTGCCCACTCTCCTTTGCATGACTAATTGTACGTAGATTGTCTGTGGTACTTATAGAACGTTAGTCAATTCTTCAGGTATATAGTAGCTCGATGACAGTGTTTAAACACATTTTTTAAAACTATTTCGTAAATAGAAATCTTTGTGTGAAGCGATTTATATTTCAATCTATCAACCGTATCTTTAAAAACTTTGACAAGCGTCAATCAAGACTCAAGTATAATAGTCACATAAATTCATAATTCACAGTTTTCATAATTCGACTTTAAGTAGCTGAATTTCATCAAACTGACCTTTTCAGAAAGACATCCATTTTTTTAAAGATATCACTTAATATCGTAAGTATATCTTTGTTTAAGTCAAACACAAGCATCACGATTTTTTGCGGTTTGGCATCTCTCATTCAGACTTTTTAAAATTCGAAGGTTAATTATTTTAAACTATGCTACTGTCTGGTGGGACTCATTAGAGTAAGACTTCCGGTGGCGTAAAAAACACAATAAAAACATCTAGTCACAACAGTTCTCAAGCGAAATGAAATCTGACACCTGATAGTGATGTGTTTTAACGATGGTATTCAGAACAATGATGTAGTGAATTGCATATGCTGCATATTATTGAGCTATACTGTTAGTTTGACACTGTGTCTCAAAATATTGCAAACTTAAAAAAGTCGTTTTTACCCATTGAACTGTAATGTACGTAGTAATAATATCTCAATATAATTTTAATCAATCGCTTGTTTTACTTGTTCCATATAATATATTCAATACGTTATATTAATGACAACACAATGGTAGCGTCATTATTTTCTGTGATACGAATGTGATATGGGCACACACAAAAAAAATCATTAGAGGCTATTTACAAATCACAAGACTCTAATATGATAAAAATAAAGTTCCAGCAATACAAGTCTACAAAACTTTTTGTAACAAAGTAGAAACATAGTTTTAACTAGTCACCAAGCTTTATGATGGCGATGCCAAAAACAGACATAAAAAAGGAAAGAAACTTTAGTTTCATAATAAATAATCATTTCTAGTGCTCATTAATAATGAAAATCAAAACTAATTTGTACACACAAATCTAAGAATAGTTTAATTTGTTAAAGAAGTTTTTATAAAGCATCTGTCTGCCTTCTGGTGCTTAAAACAAATTATTAGGTGTTGATAGTTCTGTTCCACAAAAAATCATATACCTACTTACCCACGAACCAATTTAGGAAATTTTCGGAATTGTTTCGCTCGGTGTTTTTGTAAGTAATTAAATTAACTGTGAGTTGAATTTGTATTTATTCTGTAACTTAAGAAGTTTTGTATGTTATTGAAGGAGTTTTCATGTTGGTAGAGATGTTTACCTATATTTTAATTATTCTTGTCAGTGTAGGTATCTTTTTTTATAAGGATATTGTAAAAACGGATCGGGATTTTTCGATCGACTGAGGCTTACGATCGATCGAAGAATGAAGGTAATAGGGTATATTTTTAAAGTTTAACATCTATTGGCATATAATGGAATAAACTTTGAAGCAAGGAGGTCGTGACGTAGCAGTTCCGGAAAGTCCTTTATTATTTGTTTTTCCTATAACCTAATCTCTAAGTGCGTATCCTATTGCGCATCCTTAGACGAGGCCAATGTACTAACTTTAGTAACTTTAATCCTGTATCGGTGCTTCCATGTTGAGCGACCAATCCTGAATTTAAAAGGCCTCGCAGGCCATTAAACTACAGTAGGTACCGATAAAAAAGATAAACGTAGATATGATATTTGATATCATCATCAACCTGGAGACGTCCACTGCTGGACAAAGGCCTCCCCCAAGTTTTTACACGTCGCTCGGTCCCGCGCCGCCCTCATACAGCCTTTAGCGCGGCGCCGCGCCGTTAAAACAGGGTTCAGCCAAATAGGCTGCAATGGATGAAAGGATGGTCTTCATCAAAAATACAATCAGGAATACTTGAGGGCTTTACTTGTGCACTAAGAGTTATCCTTCTTCTACTAGGCAAGAGATAAAAGGAAATGCTACTTATAAGTAAGAATGTAATGATGAAAATAAGGGCCGGTAATAAATACAAAAACAAATATTCCATGGTGGACTGGGAGTGAATGAGAAACATAGAATGTGCCAGCCTTCTCTTCCCGGGCATACTGTAAAAGTCAGATTTGGGACAGAGGTTTTATTGGGGTTTTATTGGGGTTTTTATATCGATAGGCTGCCCCCTGTCACTACAATAGTGTATTATCTATCTTCATAATTGCTCCAAACGTGTCAAACGTGACATCAGATGTTTTCTGCCTACCTCATAAGCCTCTGATGTTCCGCCTACCCTATATCTAAGGGATACAGGAGTAGAGCAGGCATTGGTAAATTATACATTGAACTTGACGTAAGTTATACGTAAAGTTCAATGAATAATTTACCAATGTATTATTAACTCCTTTTTATCATAAATACCTTGCTATGTTCATTATGTTCACAGTTATGTACAGAAAATGTATGAAAAGTTATTATGATTAAAAAGGCATCTTCTTTTCTCCAGCCTTTTGATATCATTGATACGGAATTTCTAAGCAAATTTTAACTTCACAAATTGTACAATTAATTTTGAAGGCCGCTAAACTCAGCTCAATCTTGACATTACTTGAGTATAAATAAACATAGTCGAATTAACATTCACAACACAAACACTGTTTATAAAAGCTCAATCAACACTTACTGAAATAAATCGCAAATAAATATATCAATCTAAAAGTAATCATAAGTGCAATATTTATTATACAATGTGGAATGCTTCTTCTATTGACCAAAGATTAATCATAAATCAGATAGAGCGTTTGTTTAATAGTCGCCATAAACACCCTAGTGAAAACATTTCATTTGAAAGTGATTGATCGCGTAATAAAAGTAAAATCCTATCAAAGCATCTTTCAACCATCTACACTTATGAATAAAAGGACTTTAATATAAATAATACTTTTATCTCAGGGCAGTGAAAATAAGTTGATTTAATGTGATGAGTCGTAAACTATTTGTGTATAACCCGACTAAAATTGTTGGTTTGTGTTATAATTATACCTAAGGTGTATTTAAACTATTTTTCATTTGATATCTTATGATTACAATATCTCGAAAGTAGTAGTTATTAAAAGATTATTTTTCCCAGATTCTAATATTTGGACTCTGAAATAAAAAAATTTAATCGTTTTTGACTCTTACAATGCGTATTCTAATTTTCAAAATAGTTTTAGTTTGACTAATACAACAAAAAATATTAGCATAAACAATTTTTTTTTAAATACGTTTCCGTGATAACTATCTCTAAAATCAGGTCTTCATTTTACGTCAATACGCGTCAAAATTAACGCAAGTGGGGTAAAATAAACAAGAACGCGTAAATCGGTCGCCTCCCAAAAATCGTTAAATGGGAATTACCGTATGTCTTTAATCAGCTGCGCCGTTTACGATAGGCACTAAAGTTGCCGGCTCGGTCGTTGATCTTTAGGAAAATTGGAGTAAGAGAATTTTATTTACGTTTGTGAGCATTCTCTTAAGCTTTTTATATGTGTTTTCAAAATAATAGTCACATAGCAGAAGCAATGGATATTTGAAATAGCGACTCAACCTCAATCGACGTCATCGTACAGGATAAGGATACAACAAGTTTTCCTCCAAATCTAGAGCATGCTAGGAGCGAAAGAAAAACATAGAATGCTGCTTCTCTTCCCGGGTATACTGTAAAAGTCAGTTAAGGGACAGAGGATTTATTGATGCTTTAGTGGGCAATAGGCTGACCCCTGTCACTGAAATAGTTTCCCTCCATCTAATTTGGAAATTTTGTCAAACTTGACATCAGATGGTTTTGTAGCCTCTGTTGTTATGCCAACCCCATACCACATGTAAGTATATCTAGAGCAATAATACTAAATGGTAGCCAACCGTACGAACCCTGCAGGGTTGCCAATTCCAAGTGGGGGTGACTCGGATTAGTCACATTCTACAGCACACTTATCCCCTGGTTATGTATTTGGGATCAACCCTATGTACATTGAAACAAATTATTGACGATATTTATTTTGAAATCTAAAGTAAAGTAGGTACCTATATAAATATATAAAATATTGGGGAGGCCTGCGTCCAGCAGCGGACGTCTACAGGCTGCTGATGTTGATGATGAAAGTATACAATTTAAGGATATCGACGTATCGTTGTCTTAAAAAAAAACAAATAAACTCACCTGAAAAATATGATGCGTCTGTATGTTACATTTTAGAATCAATGCCAGTAATTAGTCAAGGTAGGTCAAGGCTACTTCGGCAGCTGTCGGTGCCAACAGCTTCATTAAATAATATTTTTATGTAATGTGTCGTTTTGCTCTGGAATCATTAGCTATTTTGGTTACTTTTGCAACTTCAGACTTGCTAACAAATAACGATTTTGTCTTTAGAGTAACTATTGATATACTTCTTTCATAAAAAAGCTGCCTTATTTCAAACCCAAAGTCGAACTTAAGTTCTTAAGATACAGAAATTAGTAGATCATGATTCTATTCCAAATAAATTATTTATACTGAATTAATATGACCTACTTTTCATGTAGAGCATTGGTTAAATTGTCGCCTGGTGTATGAAAAGTCCTGGGTTTCAGACCCAGCCGGGACAGTTACAGAAACGAACGTTTGGTAGTTTCGTGGGTGTTAGTTTCGGCTTCAGGTACATGGAAGAAAACCCCTTAGTTTCGCTATGTGTCATACACAAGACAACAACAACATTATTAAAGCTAATTAAAAAATCAATCGCCAAAATTTTTCATCATCAAAAAAAATTGGCATCCAATCACCTCCAATACAAAGTTTTTAAAGATTGAACTTAGCTCTAGTTTGCCACTGGCATTCAATAATGTAACAATTGTGTGGAACATCCACCAAGCCTAGATGATACAAAAGAAATGCCGATCAGGACGCGGTCAACCAAACGATTACACTGATGATCAGTAATACGTGCCAAGCAATCTTCTTTTTATTTAAAAAGAAAACTATTTCTATGACATCATAATGCTTACATTAAAAAAAATTATTTTTATTCATCTTTATGCAACGCGATCAGCATTTGTGACCGAGAGGCTGTAAACTAGATATTCTTGACTTAAGTTTACCATTTGATGTTACCAATAACAATAGAAGACAACAAAAAAACTTAGCTTAAGGTTCTGTTTAGTATTTATTAAAAAAAAAACACACTCGCGAGAATTTTACTCTTGTCCACATCATCAACACAAAGAAGTATTTTTAAGGAGCCCACCGCAGGGCCATGAGCCTCGGCTCTGGGTGACGAGGAGATTAAGGCCGTAAACTACCGAATTGGTCCATTGCTAATTGTCAAACAAATAAAATAATTTAAAAAAGATATTAAATATACTTTGAAATAAATACTTCGGCGTAAAAGTGTTTACTTAATAAAGCCGTGGTCGCTTGAACTGAATTTCGTCTACAGCCACGGATCTCTAAAAATATTGTGTCTAGATTCTGTTTACGTTGAACCGTGGGAACATCTCCATACAATGGCAGCAAAAACTTCTCTGCACCGGTTTAGATAACCAATTAACACGATTAGTTTACTTATTTTGTACTAAAAGGCATTATTTAGCTCGTCGATAGACTTAAGTACGTCATAAGTATGTAAGAATGTTTAAAATAATAAAAAAAATAGCATTACAGTGTATACGGATGGAAATAAACGCTTGTACAAAATAAAAACCTTTATAATTCTATATCGTCGCATAAAGCCTAAATCTAATCTATAATCTTGCCATATCTTGGCATTGAAAGCTAGAAATAAAGACAAGACCCCTGAAAAATATGCACTTATTATCAGGTGATATAAAAAAGTACGTTAAACCACTAAAGGCAAGGAGCCGTGGAAAGATTTAACGCACGATATAATCTTGCAAAAATCCGGGATTCTAATTTGAGTTGTTCCGTTTTCATCCTATGACGTCTCATCCCACTCATTAATTTTTATTCGCTCATCCTATTAATGTGCCTTATTCATCCATTTGTATGTCCATTATTTCAAAAAGGTTTAACTCCTTATGTTATAACTTTTAAAATCCTTAATATGGCAAAAATTTAAAATATTTTCGATGTAGCCTATAATTTCTTAATATGAATAAAAAAACCGGGATTCTAATTTCATAATGTCATTATGCTGACTTGCAATCATATGAAATAGCGAAGAGATAAAACGATATTACATATACTTTTGTAATTGAATCCAAATATACAAGCTTTACGTCTGCGAAGTTTGCATGGAAAATAAATGGAAGGGGTTGTTAATCAGATTTACCGACTTTGTTTACCCTGTGGCTCTAACAATTGAACACTCTTTTTAAATAAATAGTAAGTATAGTATAGAGTCTTAAGTTTCACATTTTTAATAAAATGCATTTTTACCATTTTGACCACTGGATGGTATAATTTAACGGGACAACTCCGATCAAGATGTCTTCTATTCGTTTATTCATAAAACCAATTTAATTTTTACACGCAGATCAGGTTAAACTAATATTTCAATCAGTCAATGACTCATACAAATTAATCTTACGTGTAAAAGCCGCGAACAAAAACTTTAAGGTAATAAATAAAAATACTTTCTTCAACAACCTTTTCGATCGCAATCGCCTCAAGGAGTAGTTCGTACGAAGGTGAACAGGTGGCGCAGATGTGTTTAGGAGAGAATTCACTCCTGAGCTGCGCCTGCGCAAGGGTTGTTCCGACCTCAACCTGGTCTTCAATCCAATCAGTAAATAACTAAATAAAATAAAATCCTCAGACATTCACACCAATTACTTTACGGAAACTAGAATACAAATACATATACATATAGATAAACACTCACATTTCCATTCCCATGTGCAACATTTTTGTTCCATATGGGAATCGAACCCGCATCCTCAGGGTTTGCGGAGTAGCGTCTTAAACCACTACACGACGTATGCCGCCAAGTTATCGTTATTATTGGTAAGTATTGTGTCCGTAGACGCCTTTTAATTAATTACCCGACTGTAGCTCGAAAATACCGCAACAGTATCCACCAATGCCGCGCGACATTGTCGTGCTGCAACCGCCATGCTGGAGTAGTTCGTATAAAGGTATTTAATTTTGTATACGTACGTTACACATCGTAGCTGATAGTCATACATAAACTTCGTAAAACTATACACCAAATCGATTTAATTCACTTCTGAGAATCACTATACATACTCAGTTACAGCCGTTCATTCCTTTTTTAGCAACATCTTTTATTTGTTACTTAGAAAAGAAAGATGTTGAAAAGACAAACAGACCAAATTCACGAATCGCTTTATTATTTTATAATAATATTATAATACAATTCTGCTCTTTCTTTCTCTGCTAAGTGGATAGGTATTTGAAATTGATGTGCTTGGAATTGAGAATAATATTTATACAATGTGAGGTCTTGAGCTAAACACGGAATAACCCCAACGCACGTGCCCTTTGAACAAATGACAGCTACCTACTTATATTTTTCTGGTATTTAGGACAACTGGCATTTTTTAATTTACTTTTAGAATGTGAAATTGTTTAATTAATGTTGTATGTACCTACCTATTTTTTTTTCTTCATAATGTAGGTATTCAACATTCAGCTTTGCATTTTTAGGTATTATAAAACTGTTTCAAAAATGTTAAACTCATATGTTATAACTTTTAAAATCCTTAATATGGCAAAACTTGAAAGCCTTTTCGATGAAGTCTATAATTTCTTAATATCAACTATTCTAATTTCACGCAAATGTAAGTCCTACATATAGTATCAAATTTGACGAAACTATATAATTTCTTGCTTATAAATACGCATTTTGATCGAAATACTTGATTAAACGTAACGTAAATTTTGCGAAAAGATGGTTACATTGCTACAGACAGCTGTTAGCGCATCTGCCAGGCGCACGCGCACGCGCCGCTTGTTCGCACGACTGATGCAGTTTAGGGTTAACTTTAATGCTTTATAACTTGAACAACTTTATTGGTTTTATTTACTTATTATAAACGCTAAATAGTTTGCTCCTTAAATAAAACTAATAGCGGTTTTATTGCGTATAATTTTTGTATATTTGACAGTTTTACTTAACTTTTCGGTGTCTTTGAGATTGTCAGTAAACTGGTGACCTGGTAAACCTGGTAAACTGGTGAGTATGCTATTAAATGAAATGGATCCTGATAACTTAAGGGGCTAAAAATGTTCCTAGATATACTGTAATATACAAATAATGATTACGTGAATAAACTATAATGAAGATTACGTTCGTGATATAATTTTACACATAAATAATTTATAGAATTGAGTTTTTTTAACCCCCGACGCAAAACGAGAGGGGTGTTATAAGTTTAACGTGTCTGTGTATCTGTGTATCTGTGTATCTGTCTGTGGTATCGTAGCGCCCAAACGGATGAACCGATTTTCGTTTAGTTTTTTTTGTGTTATAGATAATTTTATCCCGAGTGTTCTTAGTCATGTTTCATGAAAATCTGTTCAGCCGTTTGAAGATCATCAGCTCTGTTATAGTTGATGAGGGGATCTGACTACCTTCCATATGTCCTTTCGATGCGAAATTTGGTACCGTATTGCTTCAATTATATTGAAAGTATATGGTAAGGTAACCATGACCTGATCAGCCGTTTGAAGGTCATCAGCTCTCTAATAGTTGATGAGGGGATCTGACTAACTTCCATATGTCGTATCGATTCGAAATTTGGTGCCGTATTACAACAATGATATTAAAAGTATATGGTAAGGTAACCATGACCTGATCAGCCAATTGAAGATCATCAGCTCTCTAATAGTTGATGAGGGGATCTGAATAGCGTCCATATGTCGTATTGATTCGAAATTTGGTGCCGTATTACTACAATTATATTGAAAGTAGATGGTTAGGGAACCATGACCTGATCAGCCGTTTGAAGGTCATCAGCTCTCTAATAGTTGATGAGGGGATCTGACTAACTTCCATATGTCGTATCGATTCGAAATTTGGTGCCGTATTACAACAATGATATTAAAAGTATATGGTAAGGTAACCATGACCTGATCAGCCAATTGAAGATCATCAGCTCTCTAATAGTTGATGAGGGGATCTGAATAGCTTCCATATGTCGTATTGATTCGAAATTTGGTGCCGTATTACTACAATTACATTGAAAGTATATGGTAAGGGAACCATGACCTGATCAGCCGTTTGAAGATCATCAGCTCTGTAATAGTTGATGAGAGGATCTGACTACCTTCCATATATCCTATCGATTCGAAATTTGGTACCGTATTACTTCAATAGTTGATGAGGGGATCTGAATAGCTTCCATATGTCGTATTGATTTGAAATTTGGTGCCGTATTACTACAATTACATTGAAAGTGTATGGTAAGGTTACAATGACCTGATCAGCCGTTTGAAGATCATCAGCTCTCTTATTGTTGATGAGGGGATCTGACTACCATCTTCCTAATATTAAAACCTACTTTAAAAAGTACAAAATAAAAGTAAAATTAAAAATTTTAAAAACCCCCCGACACAAAAAAAGACCTTAAAAACTAACAAATAATATTTTAAACCTATTCTAATTATTATCGTCCCATATATAATTGACTGTAAGACCTGTACTTTAAAATATTTTTATTTTCCGAGCGACGTCGCCGCGTCGGGGGACCGCTAAGTGAGAAAAACAGTTGTCAGTTGCAGATTGCATCAAAAGAATTCACTCCGAAAAATTCGTAAAATCGACACAACCGTCAACGTCGTCTGCCCTTACGTGTCTGCCCGTTCGGGTCGCCGCACTTGGTGACGCCCACCCAGGGACCGGAAAACCCCTTTATTTGATTAAGCCTATTGATAGGGTAACCCTATCAAAATCTTACCATATGGAAGTGTAACCCTATTGATGTGGTAAGCCTATCGACGTGGTAACACTTTGAATAAAGTTAACTACTTTCGGATGCGCTTACCCTGTGATAGGGTTGCCTATTTCTATCTCTTTTCCGCGCATGCTGTTGAATTCGGAAGTATAATTCGAAGTGCGAGATTGAATAGATGGTGATATTTTTGATAATTTGATATTCTTAGAGATTAAATTTGCCTGCAGGTTTTAAAACCCTATTGAATCGGTAACCTTCAATAGGGTTTTCGATAGGCTTACTGCTTACATGAAGCTAACTCTATTGATATGGTAAGCCTTAAATTAGGGTAAGTCTTCGATACGGTTACCAAATTGATAGGGTTTTTTAAAACAAGTCTATGAAAAACCCAATCAAAAACCTCTTTAAGGGTAAGCGGTTCCGGTCCCTGCGCCCACCCCCGCGCCGCAAGCCGCACACCGAGCTCGCCGCGCGCGGCATTACGTAGAGCGTAGACTATGCATAAAATATAATAATAAATTAGCTGTTGTTGGCTTAATACTTAATATACTTGAGCGGTCCCCGACGCGGCGACGAAGCTCGGAACATAAAAATATTTTAAAGTACAGGTCTTACAGTCAATTATATGGGACGATAATAATTAGAATAGGTTTAAAATATTATTTGTTAGTTTTTAAGGTCTTTTTTTGTGTCGGGGGGTTTTTAAATTTTTTAATTTTACTTTTATTAATTTATACAACTTGACAAACGCTGAATCCTGCCGCTTCGTAAAGGTAGTAAAGCAAAGCTCTCCTCAACCTTTACCGTTATAAGCACAATCGTCGTCATATTTTAGTCAATGTACATAAGATAATAATTAATTTTACACCTAAACCTTACATGTTTGATTCATTGAGTTTCTGAAAACCGAACGAAAATTCGTTAATTTTGTTGTTGTTAGGTTTACGACGATTAAATAGGACGACAGACGGGGAAGTACTTAGTTTTGTAATCTAAATTAAGAAACCGATTTTTGTTACTTTAAATTTATTATTTTGCACATTTTATTTATTTGACTTTTAGTCAAGAGTAGTGAAGACGCGACTGTAGTTACAAGTGAATGTCATTATTCTTTTTAATATTATAATGAAAGGAGAAAATAATTGATGACAGCAATGTTTATAAAGAAAATAACAAAATAAATTTTGTTCACTTTCGTTGGTTACGGGCTCGTATTTTCGACAAAGGGTAGAAAAACATATAATTTACAATGTTCAAAATTAGAATTGATAAATATTATGTTCAGAATGCTTTGAGAAAAATGAAAAATATGCGATTAGTAAAAGCGCACGCTGCCGAGTCAATAAACTTAGTGGCGCGTTTAGAAATAGCGCGTAGACGCGCCGTCTGGTACGGTGAGCATAAAAACTCACTTACGATAAACGCACAAAAACTATTTTGTTTAAACATTAATTTGGTTGATAGGATTATAAATGTCTTTAGTGGTATTGTAATATCGTCCTAAAACAACGGCTCATCATCATGCAGACACTGCTGGACAAAAGTCTCGTTAAATTGGACGATTTTTCAGTAAACGAGAATGGGTTACAGTTTTTGTTTTGAAGACAGTGACACGTACTGTACCTAAATTGGCAAACCCACTAGTCAAGCGTACTGATTAGGTATATGAGTACCTATTTAAAAGAAAGTCCACTACTTCAACTGTAAATCTAGTAGCAGAAACCAGGGACCGGAACCGCTTACCCTTAAAGAGGTTTTTGATTGGGTTTTTCATAGACTTGTTTTAAAAAACCCTATCAATTTGGTAACCGTATCGAAGACTTACCCTAATTTAAGGCTTACCATATCAATAGAGTTAGCTTCATGTAAGCAGTAAGCCTATCGAAAACCCTATTGAAGGTTACCGATTCAATAGGGTTTTAAAACCTGCAGGCAAATTTAATCTCTAAGAATATCAAATTATCAAAAATATCACCATCTATTCAATCTCGCACTTCGAATTATACTTCCGAATTCAACAGCATGCGCGGAAAGAGATAGAAATAGGCTAACCCTATCACAGGGTAAGCGCATCCGAAAGTAGTTAACTTTATTCAAAGTGTTACCACGTCGATAGGCTTACCATATCAATAGGGTTACACTTCCATATGGTAAGATTTTGAAAGGGTTACCCTATCAATAGGCTTAATCAAATAAAGGGGTTTTCCGGTCCCTGGCAGAAACGTTTTAGAAAACGTAGACAAAATATTAATACGAATAACTTTGCTGACCGTACTCAGTATTTTCTTTCCCCATTGGACACACATTTGGATTGAGGCGCTAGGTAGGATCTCTTACCGAACCGAGGACTGTATCCGATTACAAACAAACTAGGAAAATGGCTTTCTTGGCATTAATAAAATGTGGTAATTTGGTCGTACTATTTTCGTTCCAAAGAAAGACCACGTCGTTAAGCCGTCGTCTGTCGCAGTTGTCATGGTAACGAGGTAGAGAACTTACAGGAGACTAAACACATTTTCCAATAATCTGGTTGAATTTTTGGTTATTCCTTGCACTCATGACCGATAGGACTGTTAGCTACTCTTTACTGGCAGAGAAATAGTGTATTTATCGACATAGAAAAGATCCTTGAAATTCAATATGAATAGACATTTTCTGACTTACTTATAGATAATAAAACAACTCATACTTACCTGATGGTAAGTGTAACAAGGACCATGGACATGTCCTGTTAAGATCAATGATGCTTAATAGATCCTAGGCTGGAATTTCGTAGATACTAATGTTGAATGATTTGTTTATAACAGCTATTATTATTGCACTGACCGTTCCAACTATTAAATCGTAAATCTAATTTACAATGGTATTTACATAAAATGATCATAGTGGCTAATATAGGCAAACTAGGATACCACAAACACCCGACCAAGATCTTTACTTATGAAATTCGTCTGCATTGTTTCCACTTTGACATAAAAAATAATTTCTCCACGTTAAAACTTTAAAAAATTACGTCGTAATGACCAGGTACAGTATTCACTGATGCATTAGTTGTGTTAATATACTGTAAGTACCTACAGGAATAACTTTTTCCTTACAGAGGTTAAAGTTGTCAGGAGGTATTTTCCACTTATAATATTTCCATATACATTGAATTCAGATCAGTGACACCAGTGCAGTGTTAAAGAAGTGATTTTTCACTAACCATTGCTGGATCACTAGCAACCTTTAGAAGATTTTTTCACTAGACATGGTCTCCTTGGGTTCGGCGTCTTTTAACAACGACATGCTTATTAAAAGTTAGTAGGACTTTTCTCATCTATTCCTATACGGGTAAATTAAGCTTGTGCTTAAGTAATCTAGAATCCACAAGCCACAAAGTTTTGTAAGCTTTATTTCAACTGTCGATTCTTTAAAACTATGACAACCATCTCAGTTGTTATGAACTTTTCTCAGTGACTTTCCAACAATAAAATTTAAACGATTATGTCACCAAATCCAGACTGACTCGGCCGTGCACGAGAGTTGATCAACCTCCTCGTAATTTTTCCTCAGAACTTCTTCGGAATTATTGCGAATATTTATGTTTCCAGGTCAAATGGAATACCTACTTGCTATATAAATGTCACTGTGTCGCTTTTATTCATTTATATAACATTTTCACTTGAATCTTTCGGTGATTAAGGACGATTTGCTTTGTAAAATTTTATCAGATACGAGACTACGTGATGTTTTATCATTTTTACAAATATGATTTATTGCTAATTGTAAAGCAACAACTAATAATCGAAACTTTTTCCAAGATTTAATAGTTTTCTTAGACTTCTTTCTTGTGGCAGATTAGGGATATTACACAGTTTGACATGTATTTACAATAGTACTATTGCTTTTTATTCTTTATATTCTATTTAACAATGAATAATATCTTATCAGAGGGTTTTCATAACATTTGCAACAACACCTATGTTAACAAATTAAATGTAATAAAACATAACTAACGTTTGATTCTCAATTGCAAAGAAATACAAAGCTTTTTGTAAATATTGCGCAAAAAATACTAACTAAACTCTTTTGATAATTTTAAAAGTCTATGATGATAGTTTGGAAACTCATTCATTTTTAACTTTACTTTATGGAGAAGATATTTTTTATCTTATGCAATATAAATAGCATTTTCGTGTTATAAAAAGTTATCTCGAATATTTTAATGGTTTACTCAAAATTTAATCTAAGAAAATAAATTCCGTTTTGAATTAAAATCATTTTACTATTTCATGAATAAACATTATGCTTTTAGCTATGTACGTTCGTATCCACTGTTCCTCAGTAGGTGTCCATTGTAGAATTATTTCCACTGGCGCGGTGTCTGGGCGGATTTAGACTTCACAGGTGACTCATATGAGTCAGGTCATACTAGGGCTGTCACAACAGAGTTAATAATATACACGGCAGTCATAACTCTGTAGACGTCTACTTTAAAAACTGGTAGAGTGTTAAATCTGTCTTTAAATGCTATTTATGAATCGCTTCTGATTATTGAAGACATTCCGAATCATTGGATTCTAGGATTAAGTTTAGACGTGGCATTATCTTTAACGGATACCTACATAATAATGAAGATCAATAAATATTTATATTTATTTTTATCGAAATTCATAGATACTATTTTGCACATTTGATATATTTTCTTTCAGCATTAGTTAGGCACCTATATTTTTTTACATTGCCTATTCTCACTTTCACTAACTTTCTACTGCATGTGAATTGTGACCTAGCATGAAAGTCTGCGCTGTTTTATTTTGGATCATAATAAGAAATTATATATACTTTTATTCCCATGAATTTATGAGGTACCTTAAGAAATGCAAGTTGCCAGCCCTGTTTCTACACTATTTGTGTGTGAAGACGTGAACTAAGCTTATTATTCGCTTATTTTGATTTATTAGCTGGCATTAAAAGATTTAGCAATGGCAACGGTGAGCTGTCCGCTATTTTAAATTCGCCAAGACAATAAACGTTTGTTACCTAAACATTGTTGTGTTGCTATAACTAATCGCAAAATTACTAGAACATAAGGCGTTACATGCGTACCAAATATATATTACCTGCAATACTATACATATTAGTTATCACATATATTGCTGATTGTATGTATATTTCACGTAAGTATTTCCATTTCTTACATACATACCTAAATACATAACTTCACTCCTGTATCCCTTATGAGGTAAGCAGAACACCAGAGGCTATAAAACTGTCTAATGTCACGTTTGACAGGACCTTTGGAGGAATTATAATGATGGAGATAGACTAATTGCAGTGACAAGGGGTCAGCCTGTCGCCCACGAAAACGTCAATAAAACCTCTGTCCCTTAACTGACTTTTACTGTATGCCCGGGAAGAGAAGCAGCTGATACATTTTATGTTTTTCTTTCGCTCCCAGTCCAAGTACGATATGTCTGTTCCTACTTTATTAAATTTTTAAACGTACTTATTTAATGTGAAAAAAACTTTTACGCTCTCGAAGGTTTTTTTATTATTTGAGAAATGACTTTAATTAAACACGACTACCTTCGAGTAGGTTCCAAAAAATGGTTTTATAGATCTATATCAAGAAAGAAAATAAATGAATTTCTGTGATCCTTTTCGCACTTTAAACTAAAATGTAATACCACTCTCAGATTTAGGGCCATATTCTATCTAAAAACCAGTTACAATGCATTAGCCACCTATGCACCTAATTGTCACTTACCGTCCTGTGAGATTGAGAGATTGATCAACCTGGCGAGATTTCAACGAATACTTAGTCGTACCCAGATACCCTAGAAGTCGACTATACATTCTAAAAAGAAATGCATACCTATACGATATTGGTAAGTAAACTAATGAGGGCTAGAATCCAAAATTTTATATTTGATTAGTAGAATTGATTTTTCACTGGTGAGTGGTGATTCTACCTTAACAATTAAGTACATTCGGGGTTGTTTTTGGTCACCAGCCAAATCTAAATGTTAGTTTCTTTGATAAAATATAAACGTACCTGCATATTTGATTTAACGTCGCTCAGTACAAAAAAGTAGAAATATGGCATCACAAACGTTTTTGAAAATAGTCGCTGTTGATGAACATAGCTACTACGACGCGGCATTTCATTGTTAATAGTACGACGTAGTACTACGGGATGTTTTGTAGTAGCGCGTAGTCGACTTTATTTTAATGGTAATTTAGAGTGACCATGCTTAGCTTAACATGTTAGCGGATATATGTATTAATTTCCTTGTAAAAAAAGTAAATACCTTTTTTTGCAAAAATCGTTTCTATAAATGATACTAATTGTGTAAAAAATAAACAAACGGATTGTTTTGTTTATAAATAGCATTACTGTCATTATAAATAACAAGTATAATAACGGCTCTGATTGGCACAACATTAATAATTTTCTCAAAAATATTGTCTTATGTCGTCCGTTGTGGTAATGGGGTAACACTGTCTGCTGCACACTCCAGCGGTTGCGGGCTCGATCCCCGCACAATGGAAATATATGTACAATACAATTACATACGTGGTAGCATTACTTTGGGTGTATGATATATGTGTATTTCAAAGAAAAATGTCCGTCTTTTGTCTAGTTCCTATAACCCAAGCTTTTGAGATCCGATGTCTATAGTATCTATTTATAACCCAAGCTGTTGTTTACTTGCTAGATAGCGCTGTGTGAATATATGTATTCCAACAATTATTATTTATTATTATATGTACGGAAATGACATAAAGCGCTGCAATCCAAACGTTTGCCAAGATGCGCCTGCGAACATTTTACGCAAGGATGTACAATATTGTTATGATTCACGCAGTGCTGAAATATGAAATTGAGGAAAAATTATGTCATAGGGACGTTGACTTGTGCGAAAATGAACGTTTAGTAGGTCAATTTTATAAATTTTCTTGAGATATTTTTATGTCGTAACCTAGTTAAGTTGTTTCTTTTCGTGATTTATGATTTAGATTTAGGGTAATTAAAAGTTTTGTTACTAGATATATGTTTATTTAAATGTTTTTTTTTTATAATAACAAAGATACTTTATGATAACCTCTGCGGCTCTGTGGACAAAAAGATATTCGAGATGTTACGTATTCGATTCGCGCTGCATGACAAAGTTTGTTTATTGTGGAGATGTCTTTCATAGGTGTCGGTGTTTTTCTATGTAATATTCGTCTCTTTAAAAGGGTTTATGTATTCTATCGTTCTATATAGAAAGCCCGGCTGAGTTTGAGGTAAGATCGCGGTGCAAAAAAATACCTGTATTTGAATTAAGATAACGGTTACGATATTTCAATTCATTTATTCTCATTTAATTCCATAAGCCACAATAGTAGACATACATGGCTGTAATTTATATATCTATTCTATTTTGATAATAATCACGCACTTAAAAATCCCAAAAAGCTAAAAGTGGATAAAGCAATATTTATTTCAGACAAAATAATAAAAAAATGTTTCTTTTATTGATTTCTCAGTTAACTACGCGTATTTTATTCGGTGAACTTTTAATGCAACTACGTCGAAAAACCGCGCATATTTTGTTTATTGTTATTTTTGGCGTAACATTTTATTTACCGCACACTGGTTTTGGCGCCGACTTTTTGACAGCCGGTGTCTTTGCGGGCCTCAAGCTGTCAGAATCTAATTACCAAAGCCATAGATCAGTCTCCAGTTTGAAAAGCTTTATTCTGAGAGAAATAAAGTCAGTTTTTAGGTGTTTCGAGCGAAAAGTCTGTATGGGTGGGAATATTGTGTTTTTTGGACCTTCTTATAGTAGCGTCGGCTGGAGGTTTTTTTATTGTTTTCCAAATGGGGTGTTAGGGTCAGAAAGAAGATGGCGCCAAAGCGGATAAGATTGATGACCCGTTTGTGTTCGTAACTTCCAATTTATGATTTATTGAAAAGTTATCACATTTTTAAACAAAATCGAGCTTTTTTTTAAGTATTTTGCTTCGTTTAGGTACTGAGAAAAAGATGCTTCGTTGGTTTCACGATATTTGTAAATATAAGTAAATCGTTACCTATAAGTATATGAGCTTTATTAATGCTTTAATAGATAAACGTTACAAACAATTGATAGTACCTACCTACCTACCTACGTATTACAAAAAAAAACCTAACCTAAAATAATCACATAATAAATTAGCAGCCAAACAAAAATAAACATAATAATATAATACAGTTCTTTTTTCAAAAGGCGTCAAAAAAAGAACGATACTAGCCGCATTTCGCGGCTCCTCTCTTTATAACATAGAACGGGTTCGAGTCGCGGCGCCGCAGCGGCTGAACAAAGCTCGCCTGGTATTTATGTAAATTGTAGAATTCCAAAAATGCCGCCGTATCTTCTTATAAAAACAATGCAAAAACCTTAGAAGGGAAAGCAGTTTTTACTTTAGTTTTTAGCCAGAATAAATTATATTCAAAATAAAACTTCTGTTTCAAAAACAAAGTTCTTTAAAAATGCAAAAAAAAACGATACAGCTTAAATCATTTAAGGTTAAAAGACATTACTTCAGAATCGAATCTGCAGAAACACCGCCAAAAGTTAATAGAATTTTAGCCCTTGAAAATTCTATAAAGGTTTTTTACAAGGTGCATGTCTGTGTGCAAGCGCAAGCGCCGCCGCCGGCTACGACTAACGGATTACTTTTTGCACTAGCAGTATCTCAGTTTTAGTATCCAATACCTTTTTAGAGTTCAAATGTTCTACGTCGACGATTTAAGAACGGTTGCAATCCGTGACTCTCAAAAAAGTTTAATTTGATCATGCAGAACTTTTTGCAACACAAATAAATATGTATCTTCTGTAAAGCTGTATTAAGTTGGATATTACTTTTAAATTCAAGTGATGTAATTGATAATCGTATCAAACAAAACTAATGTTTACTTGAAGTAATAAATCAAGATATTTTGAGTTACAGTAAACTCAGATGTCTTCAAGCGATCTCAATAGAAGGAGTCATTAAAATTTTACAAGCTCAAACTAATCTTGAACCTTATTTGAAGAGCAGAACTCACACTTTGCTCTTATTTTTGGTCATTTTATTGTGTCTGCAGAAGATTGCTATCTTTGATTTAAGAAGTCAGGGTTACAGACGGCTAAACCTAAAACAGTGCAATGTTTTAAATAACTTAGCGATACAAATTAACTAATAGTGTTTGACGTTAATTGAATGATGGTATTATTAGTATGTTTTTAAATTGGCTTACTTCGATGTTTTTCTGTTTTGACCATAGGTAGGTAAGTGCTTATTTTATAATATGAATTCTAAGCCTACGTATCTGATAAATTCAATTTGAAATATCATATTTTTCTAGTGAAACTTCTATTTAAATCAAAACACGTATCAACTCGGAAGGTTTTTTTTTATTCAAATCAAGAAAAAATTATATTTTTATGCATTTTGTCATGAGATTTCGTAACTAATTCTATCAATCTTAATATTAAAGAAAACTTCATTTCTCAATATCTTAATTGTAAAATTTTCGAATTCAGAACAAAATTGAAGTTTAACACGTTAACATCACATCTTTTAGCTTGTCGGCACTTAACATATCGTCAATTTCATAGACTAGAAACATCACGAAAATTGCAAAATTGAAGTGTCAAGGCCGCGGACCGCGGACCGCCCACCGGCCGGCTGCCCAATCACCGGCCACTAACTAGAACTGGGTTACACTAATTTTGAATGGGATAAATATACAAATAACACTACGACATACAAACAACCAGCGGCTTACTAGAAATCCACGAGAATTTATATCGTCACTAAAGTTCTTTTTAAACTCTCCTAATCTTTTCAAGATACATTATTTTGAACAGAAAGATAAAGGTCTTAATTTACTCATGACAGTTAAAATAAATTTAAATTTGAAATCCCAAGTATCTAAAAAATGCTATAAAAATAATTATTTTAACGTTACTGAATTTATGTGTAGTTTAAAAAGCCCACTGCGCAAATAAACTAAATTTAACTGTACAAGTTATTATCAAAATGAATATTAAATAAGTACTACCAAATTGTTTGTTAACAATGTAGGTAATATAAGCATTTGATAACATTCTTATAGAACCTTATAGCCCGTATTAATACTGTTAAGCTATGAAATTAAAAGAGACAACTAACTACGTATCAGTTGCGAGACCAAATGAGGGCAAACATCAACTCGGACTAATTAAACACTTTGGCGAAGCAGCAGAAAAGATCGTTTTTGTCATTCGGACCATAATCGTTGTTAATCGTTTTACAATTATCGATTGTCATCAGCTTTAGGGCCGTGGGACATGCCGACGTAAAACTGTATGTGAGACATTTTTTTGAACCCCATTTCAAGAACTCGAAAGGATCACCGATTGGTGATGATTCGAATATCTTCTAATTGATTAAATCGCCTCTTTAAAAACATGAGATTGCGAGAGATTATTAAACTGCAATAACATATCAGTTTAAAGAACGAGTTGAAGTGAGTTTTCTTACCAGCGCAAATTGCAATTATCAGATTTAATTCGACCATTGACTTTTTACTGATAAGCTTAATAAGAGCTTTTGAATTTCAATGTAAATGTTTGAAAGTACTTATACTTACTTGGAATTGAGAATATAATATGTCGTCCTAGACAGGTATATAACGAGAGTCTTAACTATTTAAATCTAATATCTATACAGTATACGTCAAAAGTAAGGATGTTCTTATCGGTATTCACGATATGTCCATAAAGTATTAACATGCAGTGCGCATATTTGCATTACTTTAGCAACACCTTTAATTAAAATAATACCTGTCACCTTTTAACCCACTTAAGGACCCATCTGTGAATTCCAGGATATTGTTACTAGGTACTCATTTGTATGCTGGTCATAATTTTATCAATAACACCTGAAGTAACAATCGATAGCCATCCTTTTCTGCCCGCAGGAATTGTAATCTTAACATCTCTATCTTTCTAATTTACGCATTTATATGCGGTAGCTTTTGGTTACAGTACGAGTATCTTGTCCAAATAAAGTTTCATTGTTTGTTTAAAATATAGCTTTTGATATTTTTATTAAGTGTATTGTATTGGAAATACTTCGGTGTCTCGTAAAGCATTTTCTGCATTTTTTAAATGTTTTTCTAACCTAATTTGAATGTTGAATGAATTCTACTGGATTTTAATACGTTGAAGAAGTATTTGACATATTTTGATTATTCATTATATTAATATGATTAGTGATACGTTTTGCAACAATACGAGTTATGATCTGACGATACAAAGATGGCGTTATCACAAAAACTTTTGTGTTAGCAATCGACTAAAACAAAGATGTGCTAAAGCTTCGTTCTTCAACTTTTTAAAATTTTAACCAAAGGTTTTTTTATATTTTTTTTACCAATAGGTATCATTAAAATAAATTAATTGCCCCATCAATATACACACATTGATAATGGTGTTTGTACACCATGTAGGTATTTGTGCTAAATAAATTGTGTTGTTTTTTCTATGTAACTCTGTTTATCATGCTTACAAATAAGTATGTCATTAGATTGGGTCAGTCCACTCAAAATATTTTTCGCAGAACTTTACCTTTTAAAATTTTTTTATGGTTTTATTTTGGGGCATGAAGATTTTTTGTAAATAAGATTGCGTAGTATTTATAGATTTAATTGTGCATCCATGAACTGTATTTTACATACATACATAACGTCACGCCTGTATCCCTTATGGGGTACACAGAACACCAGAGGTTACAAGACCATCTGATGTCACGTTTGACAAATTTAGAGGTATGATAAAGATGGAGGGAGACTATTGTAGTGACAGGTGGTCAGCCTATCGCCCACAAAAACGCCTTATAACCTCTGTCCCTTAACTGACTTTTACAGTATGCCCGGGAAGAGACTCCCAGTCCAGCATGGAAGCAACTGTATTTTAGTACATCATTAACATTAACATATTTTCAGTTTTAATTAGGTTTACACAACAATTCGTTGATTCATAAAATGTACATTTTATAATTCTGGCATTATTAATATTGTCTTCGTAGTTTCGATAAAATATTGCTAAAACAATAATAAAATTAGCCTTGCGACAATTTGTGTTGAATATCGAACTCACTAAATTAAAATCTGCATATTTAAACAATAACTTGGAATGTATGTATTAACTATACAGCAGTGCTAGCACGGATCTTTTGTCGATCGTAAGTTTACGAATGCTCGTATAGTATGGAGACGGTTTTGCAAGCAATAATTGAAATCTATCCATTGCCGCACGGTCAGCTTAAATAAATGTGTTCCTTGTTAATTTTGAATGTTTGTTAACAGGTTCTACTCTTAAATAACTGTAAAATAAAAAATTACATTGTTACTAAAAACTTGCAACCGACTCCATACTATACGAGCATTCGTAAACTTACGATCGACAAAAGATCCGTGCTAGCACTGCCGAGGCGCTTATTTAAAAAATTATCCCAAACAGTAAATCACCGTCTGAATTCTTGAAATGTGAATCATATAAAAAAAAATTGCGTGACGATTATGAGTGATGTCTTTTTTGCTTCTCACGTTTCAATATTGAAATTGGCTTCGTCCTGTGAAAGTTGTAACTGAAAACGACCTCTACAAAGGAGTCAACAACCTCATAATATTTCCTAAATCGGTTAATGTCCCGGCTTACACGCACCTAGTTCCAGTAAATTGTTGGAATAAAACGAATTATATTTAAATTTGCTACCACTTGTGCTTTATAAATATTTAAATTTACAGCCGTAGGCCCTTCTCATATTCTTTTCAATAATTTGAATATTTTAGTGTGAGAAAGCAAGACGTATAAATTTTTGATGCATTCATCTTATTCTATCAATTGGTAAAGGGTATTTGACTGCTACGTTTTTGATAATATGAAAACACTTTTTTATAATGAAAGATGAAAATTTACAAGACATCTTTGATTTTTTATTTTCAACTCCATGCTACTCGTATTAATCACTTTTATTACATAGCTATTACAGTTCCTTATAGCGTCTATTGTCAGGTTTGCAGAAATACAATATACAAAAAATTGGAAAATCTTTAAGTATATGAGAAACTTTAGATGGTCAATCAATCGCGTATATTTTTTAAAAATTTACTCGAAGTTTCAGTGCCTTAACAAAACCCGTGGTCACAAGTTATCACAGGACTAAGTGTTTAATTTAAGCGTATGGATTGTGAAAACTTAAGGCAATATTATGGAAACTCCTTGTGTAGGGAAAGCAAATAATCATGATACTTTTACTGTCTACAAACGACATGGGATGCGTATGCGTCGTGAGACAACGCCATGTGTGGACGAACAAAAGATTGTATTGATTTGCCGACTATAGGCCATGCGACGAATGATGCGTGCTTTCTGTCGTAATTCCAATTTTATTTTAGTTTCATAACTTTATTAAATACCTACTTTTTGTTTGAAGTACTCTTAAATTCTCTTAAAAATAGTTGCACTTATTATTTATAATACTCATGAAATGTAACTTCAAAAGTTTGTGAAACAGGCATGTGTCATTTAAATAAAAATGGTATCTACTATAAGAGTAATTCTTATTTCTATCTTTATATAAAATCTACAAGATGCAATTTTTCGATACCTATAATTGATTGTACCTCGTTTAATAACGTCAAAAATAAATTTTATCCATTTGTGCCGCTTTTACCTCTAATCTGTAGGGGCTAAAGCTTTCAGCGTAAGTATATTTACTTAGGTATTCTATTTTTTCTTTCCACAATCTGATGCCTTTCTTCTGAATTTGTGAAAATTTGTGTGACGTGTTTAAACCACATCACGCAAATAAGATAAGCTAAGTTAGATAATAGACCAATTATTATTTAATAAACTCCTAACTAAGAAACCTTACAAAGACATCGCAATGATCGCACCTAAACTCACCGATTGGCTTATTACTCCGGCGTACACGCACACCGTATTGGCGACATCATTTAAAAACAATTCAGCGGGGCTGCCTCGCAAGGATAACTGTTTATGGAGTTGCAATTCCAAACTGAGCGCTAAATAAAAAACCCGAGTCTCGAGTTAAAAGGAAACCCGAACACGGTGGAAAAAACGCATCGAACGTAGCGTAGTAGAATTCCTTGCCCCTCCCTCCCCGACCTCTTGCGTCTCTTCGCGTACTACGTCATTTTTTGCGATGAACTGTTGCAATCGTAAACAAACACACAAGGAGTATAGCTCGCACCTGCATTGCTCATATAGATTTTATGACTACGTATTATTATAATGATTGTAAATTGATTTTGATTTAATCTGATAATCATGATTTATTTACGTTATGGATTCGTAATTTGTAGCATAAAAGGGCCGTGCGGGCTTATACAAGGAAAACTAACGATAATTTGTTCTAGCTACCTCATAATGAGATTGTATGGGGCTAAAAATATACAAAGCAATACTTTTTTCATAAATCACCATGCAAATGTTCAAATTGATGATACTTTTATGTTCTACTTCTTAATAAAAACAGTTTTTCTGAAAATCTTCTTCTCTTTGAAACAGTTAACAAGTAGGCATATTTTTCCGTTTAAATTATTAAATTACCTATGTTCCGGTTACTTTCGTAAAACTCCTCAGGAAATAAATCTAAGCAAGAGAGCATGATATAATTATGTCATTCAGTAATATGAGGCTTGTAATAAAAAATATGTATAATTAATTTGCCAAATGAAACGTGTTAACTGATCCTAAGTGTCTGTGTTAAGACATAAATATGATACTATGTCAGCTAATAATTTAATTAGCCTCTATATCTGTCTAGACGTTTGATCCGTTGCTGTTAATAAGTTCTAAAGCTTTGCAACTTAGAATATATTATTATTTATGTTTTTAAAGGTTTCAAATCATGAGTTTACCTTCATTCTAATAAACAAATGATGATTGTTTAAATTAACTTTAGAAACGGGATATTTACCATGTTTTTGATTTATTTTGAGTTCTCGATATTTCGGCACTGTTACAAGCGCCATGATCACGACGGTACTGAAATGATGATTGAAATGAAAGATGAGTGAAATGATGATTGTGATAGTGAGGCTGAAGATAATACGATGATAACATGTTTAAAAAGAAACAGACTCTATTGAGTTTTAACATTTACTTAGATAAAATATACTAAATAGCATGATATTTCTATAGAGTCGTATATTGCTGCACATGCTTATTCTTGCTAGACAAAATGGTGTTTGTTGTATCAGTAAGTATGAAAATTTTGAAAGTGTTGATATTAAAAGGTTTGAATACGAGGAAAATCTCTAAAAAAAACCCTTAGGTACTATTCATCTTTATAAAGATCTCACGTTTCAAACGGGTAATTAAAATCAACTTTAAATCCAATGAATTCCCCTCACCGAAAGTGCAATTTCGCGAATCCGACCCAAAACAAAGTTAATCCTATCGACAAGGCTAAAAATAACCTAACACCTGTGCCAAGACAGACGCACTGAAATCACGGAACCATTTGGCACGTAAGAGGGAACACTGAAAAATAATAGGATTATACGGAACGATTCTCTGAATATGACTCAGTCTTGTGTTTACGGGTGAATGAGAGCTTTGATGAATCAATCAAGGCTAATTACATTCAGCTAGATATTTATATTTCAATAATGTCAAAGTGATGAGATGAGCACTAATTATGGATTGGTTATAAACTGTATTGTCATGTTTCGATGGGAAACCATTTTGTCTCGCAGAAATATAAACCTAAAAGCAGTTTAAGAACTCACTCGATATTTTCAACTTGGTTTATTTCGAAACGGAAAATTCAAGACTTCAATTACTAAGGTGGAAATGATGGTACGAATTAAAACATATGGCATCAGTTTTGTAAATTATCAGTTTTTTCTAGCTTGCGTGCAGAATGTTTGATCTTTAGTTAACACGGGTTTGCTTTGGTTACAAAAACTAAAAAGGCACAGCTTAGTTTTCAATCAAAGCTGAAAGGCAACGACTTTTGTATGCTGACTTTCGTAAAAAAAAAAAAACATGAACCTATCTCCTTATTTTCAGTATACAGGCAGACAAGCAAAAACGGTAACTACTGTTTTTCCATATTATCTTAAACCAATTGTTAGCTAGAAGCATAACATTTAGATTGAGAAATAAAAAGTCTATTTTCCTGTAACTTTCCGATAATTTTACTTCGGACTCACCATTAGGCATTATTCGATAAAATGCTCAAATATGTTAAGCTTTAAAACGTGTCAAAGGTAGACCAAGGTACCTACTATCCATCCCTAAGACTTCAGACCACCGTGGTATTCAATAAAGTTACACATAACGGCTTTATAGCGAGCCAGACTAATGCATCAAAGCTTTATAATATTTTATTACGTAATAATAATAAACAACTTTACTTAGTCTTAGAAGTACGAAAGTGTGTTTTATGACTTATAAAAGACCCGCAACGTATTCGTCGCGTCGTAATTTTGATATCCTTAGACATCACAGATTAAATATGATTATTGATTATCAAATTTGAGTTATATTTGGATTTCAGTCCCTCTGTGTGTGTTCTAGTGTTTTAAACAAGCTTTTCTACCAAGGTTTACCTACCTTACAGTTTGAGTATGTAAACAATAGACAGAAAAATATAACAGCCACATTCAACATACTAAAAAACGTAGAGCAAAATAAAACTTCTTTTGCTTTTAACATCATAATATTTATAATAAGATTTTCTATAATTATAACGTTATATCTCGCAGTAAAAGGTTGACCACTCATAACTCCTTCAAATGAAGTTATAAACGATTTTATTGCATTAACGAAAGGAAAGCCTGGCCAGGAACACACACGGAGGTCGCTCCTGGACGCTTTTTTAATGTTTTTTTTTATTTGTGGTAAAGTTATTACCTACAGCATCGGTCTGAACCAGGTTTTGAATAACAATTAGGTTTGAAGGAAATTTATGCTGTTAATTGTTTTGGTAATAAATAAAATATCTAGTTAATGGTTTTGAAAGTTAAATTCGTATCGGAGAAGAAGAAAACTCTTTTAAGAAAAAAAAATACCTATTGGAGATATGATGTAAATAGCAAGTGATGTTCATTTGTTATTGGGTTATTTATTTATTCAATTTTATTCTCGTCGTCCGACATCTACAATTGAATTTAAGAACGCCATTTTCTAAATGTGCTATGCATAATACTGGCTTAATACGTTTCTTTAAGATAAGTTGCTGATAGCGACATCTGTTATCGAATGGATGATTTAAGAATCCTCGGTCTTTCACCAAAGGACAATGGAAAAGAAATCGAAAAGCTCTAAATACTTAGATGTCACTTCATACGCTTGACACATAACAAACTATCAAATGAACAAGTTGTAATCGAAATTGCTTGTTCTGTGTTCTATTTTGGGGTAAACCTATAAAATAATGTAAGCACATGTATCAAAATGAAAAATGTGGACCGTAATATGTACATTTCCACAAAAGTTTAAATCAAGTAACATCCACAAGTTCCGCATGTGTATATCCTTAGAGAAACTGTGGTACATATCCATTTTCTATAAAACTTATGACTACGCAATGATTCCTAATTTTTTGATCAAAATCACTATAAAATTAACTTTTACTATGGTATTTGACAGTCGTTATGGGTCAAACGTAATCAGTGCCTCTAGTGGAATAATAAGGCAGTTTTCTACCCCATTGTTAATGCAGTTAGGTATTTCATCACCGCACCTATGACAGTAAATAGTATATGTTTACTGTAATGGGTAAAATAGTATATGTACCTAATGAATTGCCAAGACGACCATATGTTTTTCCTGATGTATAAATTCCGGTCAGTTTAGGCGTATAGGTAATTATCATAAATAATTATTGCAATATTAATTGAAAATTATTAATTAATTTCATGTAACTCATGAAACATCTACACTTTCCATTAGGTGTGTTGGATGGCAACCAAGACTGATTCTGTTTGAATTGAAATCGTAAGTAATTAAATAAGTACCTTCGTATATTTTCGCCGTAATTTTATCTTCAAATATATCGCTTTCAGCCTACGGCCAACCAAATACGTATTGCGTAATATTTATATCAAAAAAAGTACAATAATTAAAAAATACTATAGGTACTGTAGCTTTTTATAAGTAGCAAAGAACATAACCTAAAATGTACAAGTTCTTACGACGTCACGCCGATACTTCTCAAGCTTGAAACTTTTCACTAACAAGACATATCACACCATCGAGGTAGATAAGCGGTCGTAATCTTGGCTGACAGCCAGTCCTTACCTGTGGTTGTCCCACTTAGGTTTCCGCCCAGGATGCAGTCCCGACCACTATTTTTAATAAACCGACGAAAACATTGATTAGCACAGCGATGTATGAGACGGGATTATTTCGATGGAAATAACTTTAGGTTTAGGATTTAAAAAAATATTTAGTTTTGTACTGTGACATGGATTTACGTAATCAACCGTGATTGATATATCTTCTATTGCTGCCCAGATAGTGAATGAAATGGAATAATGGCATAATTAATTTGAGAATGTTACATGAGATATTCATTACTTTAACGACACATATATTGATAAAATAAACACTGGATCACTATTAACTCCATTAATTCTGTTAGGTATAGTAAGGAAAAAACTATCAAAAAAATTTATGGTGAACAAGTTCTCGCTACACAAAAAACACCCACACAAACGTACAAAATTTCCGAGCAATTTCAAAAAGAAAAATTGCGAAACTAATGGAACATCTTACTCTGCACAAAACAATTATTCCGTTTGGCAAAGATTTCATATTTTTTTGTCTCTTTATCATTTATAAGAGCTATTAATCATCCAAGTTCATTCTCCTATAATGACCAACGAGTTGGTTGCGTTGGCAAGACTCATCTTTATAGATACATTTTCCTCTGAAAACCTGCTATGACGTAAAAGATGACGTCATCAAATGGATTATGAATGAACAGCAGCGTAGTATGTCAAAGTTCAAAATACTGGATTTGGCAGTAGTACGAAACAGTGGGCGTAAAATGTAGCAGAGCTATTAAGGATATATACGATGTAAAATTACGATAGTAATAATTTAAATATCTTTCTCACGATTTCACGACTCATTTCTTAATCCTCAATTGAACAGTTTAGCCAGTTGATAGCTACTGCTACCACCTTAGTCGATCGTGATCTCACGGCGAAAAGCTATTTGTGCAAAACGAAATTATTATCTGTGAGGATAAAGACGGCGCTAAAAGTTGTCTTATCGATCTTTAATTGCTATAAAAGGACCAAAAACCAAAAGGTCAAGAGAACTTTGCTACAGGAGCGAAGGTTACATTTTTTTTGTTAGGACTAGCAGTAGAAATTCTACACTTCTATTTACGTATAGTACCTACCTATATTGACAAAAACATACAGTTACAACTCATACTCTTTATAAACCACGCTGGAAATAAACTATACTCCCTTTACGATTATACGAGTTATTTCTGCTGTTACATATGTAACCAGTCAGACGATAATAAGGACATTGGCCTAATGACAGTTAGGTATTCTTAGTATAGAGACATTTGCAGAACTTCACCGTTTGTGGAGTGACGTGGAAAGCCACCGTGAGGGGATTTTCTCAGGCACTACAAGTACGAAAATACATACGATTACTTTGGCACTCGTATTGCGTTATTTTTAAGATCTTTGAAAAGTGACTAAATCTTAATTTCATTTTCATGTGCTCACGCCTCTCATCTAATTGAGCGAGTCCAAGAATAACTCATTCTTAATTATTATGTGTGCGCCAATCACGATCCGCTCCGCAGCTTTATGTATAGCCAATCATAGGACTAAAATCTAAGATAGGAACTTACATCCTTTCCCAAACCTCGGATACAGAAATTAGAAGAGTAGCCTCATCGCCTCTGGATAAGCTTGTCGTAAAAGGCAACTAATCTGAGTGACCCACTCTTGGTGGTAGGATCCCGTCAGGGTTCAACTGCTTAGCAACCAACTTTTAAATAAAATCTGAAGTCAAATATCACTGAAAGAAAGAAAGAAAAGAAAGAAAAAGTATTTATTTCACAAACACAGAAACTGTTTACAAAGATAAAATAGAAAAAAAAAACTTAAATTAAAACAAAATTTTGAACGTATAAATAATAAATAAAAGTAAAAAAGAATTAATAATAAAACAGTGAATGTGAAAACGGCAAACCGCCTCAGCATTATGTCGCAGCTAGGCTACGACGCTGATTTTCAGGCAGCGCCTCCGTCCCACTGAGGTGGAAGGGGACATATTATTGGCCGAGGGATCTGGGACTGGGGCGGCTGCTTCGGCGGTGATGTGGTCTGGCAACATTTAATGAAGAACTAGTTCTTTTTTAAGCCCGTGTGTTTCATCTTCGACCTTCACTTCATCTTCATCTTCACTTTACCAGATGAGATTGAGGTCAAATGCGGTCTTAGTCTACATATAATTTAAAAAAAAAAACATAATTACAGTAACCTAGGTAAATCAGAAAAGTTGGCATATTTACTGTAGAAATTTTTAACCATGTGTTCTTCTCTTTACCCAGGTAGCCCGGCGCGAGTCGAGTCGCTCCAGTCCATAAGAACGACTAGAGGCAACCGAGTGAGACTCGAGTGCCAAGCGAGCGGCCGCCCGCCACCGCGAATATCGTGGTACAAGGACGGGAAGCCCGTAGCTGATATTGCTTTGAGAAGATTTCGGGTGCAACATTATAGGTAAGAAACTTTACACATGTAAACATTGTTTAAGCTCGTCAACAATATTAGGATTGCCCAGTAGGCGAAATTGAACTTCTGTCAATACCTACATTCCATACATTTCTTACCGGACTCTTCTTCTCTGCGTTCCACTGCAGTTAGAACAGTTCTACATTGCACCTATAGAAAAACAACGAAATTACTAGTGTAACATGTGAAGTTATCACTCCACTACGCTGTTATGTCTGAATGGAAAAGTACCATATATTGTCTTAAGTTTTCGCGATTCATACTAAAAAATCATAATAAAACACTTTTTAACCGGATTTATCGCGTATATTCGCTCGTACAGTCGAGTTAAATTTTAAAAAGTAAATATACGCGATAAATCCGGTTAAAAGTGTTTTATTGAAAAGTAACATGTTTGGGAAGTACTAGATATAATTCACTTATTGGAAAATAAACCTTCCAAAGTACCTATATCAGATTTGGGTATCATCAAGAATCATCCGTGTCCGCTATCATTTTGATGCTAAATCGTTGTATTGGCAGCCTATAACTGAATACAAACACTTACAAATATGAATCGCCTGCAATATCTATACAACAATCAATAAATTAAAAACAAATTGTTTTAGCTATCAACATAGATCAACGCTTTGAAGATCTACAGGATGATCCAGATAACTATCATGTTTGTCTTCGCTTGAATTAGCACTAAGAACGGTTCAAAGTACCTATTGAAATACTACATTTATATGGCGCTTGCATTTGGAATGACTTTAGCACGCATTTGATCGTGACTAACTGAAATATTCCTCGCTTAGTAGGTACAAATAGAAGGATATTTAGTACTTAGACGTTGAATATCAATCTATTATTCCAGTTGTAAATAAAATCTACCAAAAGTAATAATAATAATGAAGGTTGTAATTTATTGACTTCTCATGATTATTTGCAGTCCATTGCAATGTATTGTGAGACAGATTATTTGAACTCAACATAAAGCTCGGATTTAGGATTGGTTTTTTGGATAGGGATTTGAAAAAGCGATGTGATGGAGCAACAGACTTTAAATTTGATTATTCGCTAGCTAGTCTGAGCTGAAATAATTCTTCCTTCAAATGTAGAGTTACCAAATTCGTCGCTTTTCACAGCATGTTTATTTCAGAGAAGTATGAATGTTCTACTAAACCTTCACGGACGTTGTCTGTAACAAAAATGTCACAAATCTCTATTAATGTTCTTATAGCAACAAGTTTAGTAAATACCCCAAACATAAAAGAAAAATCTACACCGCTTGTAGATTCCAATAAAAAAGTGCCGTGTACTTACGTTACCTATTGGTGAATTTGTTGGACATCTCCATAATGAAATTATACCAAAAATTTCCAGAGTATTATTAAGTTTCTACACTAGATATCATTAAATTTATTTCTTTACCAATTTCAGAAGGCGCTCAGTTCTAGTGATAAGGCATGCGAGACGGGAAGATACCGCAACCTATGAATGTCGTGCTCAAGGGGCGATCGGACCACCAGCGATCACCAGTGCCAACGTCAGCGTCCTACCGCCGACCACCACCACACCAGACTCTGGTATGTAGAAACATTCATTTTAAAATTGTTTTTTAAGTCATGACTATTGTTTCATGACTATTCTTTAATTAAATGGTTGTGTCGAAAAAAAATTATATCCTTTTAGATATAAATAGGAATGGGTAATTTTGTTTTTTGAACTCCAATTTTTGTTTGAAAGAGTAATGTTCATAGCTGACCTGTCAGATTTTGGACAACTCATGAAATGTATTAAAACAACAAATAGTGCAAATAATAGCTCATGTTCGTAATTCTAAATCATTTACTTATATTAGAAACCGCAGCAAGGATTTTTATTTACTCAATAGATTATCATCCACTTGAAATGAAAATCCCGATATCGTTTCTAAGAAATTAAATCAAGTCTGCACCAATAGTAGATATAAACAGGCAGCCTTTCAATGACAATACCTATCATCTTTATACATTCACATACCTAACAAAAAGTAGTTTGACAGGTCAGAGACTGTATTTGTATTACTCTTTGAAAGTTTCCCAACATAATATCAACTGGATGTTTCTGAATGAAAAAATGCTAAATATTATTTTGACATTGCTATGTTCATCCCCAGGCCTATCAGAATTTGTAAAATGAAATCACGGATATAACACTTTTAGAAACAATAAATCTTTTGCAACAAGAAAAAACACTCAGACCAAAAACAAATGAGTATCTGCAATTCATCGTGCAAAAGGATTATTAAATTATAATAAAATGAGATTATTACTTAATAATAAATTAAGAAAGACGGTTTTTCTAACCTGGCCGTCTCTTCTTACTCAACCATTCGTGAATTTATACTTTCTTTTGAGCTACATATTTTTCAGTACCTATGTATTTATACTTATAAGTGTCCTCAATGTTTCAACCTTTTTACACTTCACTATAATTTTTCATTTAAAAATCGTAAAAATCTGACATCATAATGAAAATTGTTTGGTTACTCCGCTAAAGCTATGAGCTAATGTATGTCCTTTTGGTGACAAAGAACGGCTTAGATAAGGTACACCGTACACCTAACATTACTTAAAAGAACAAAAAACAACAACAAAAAGCAAACCAAAAAGCAAAATTGCTGAGAAAGTTATTTGCAGTGATCAAAAGTGCTGCGCAGTGCCATACACATAAGCTGTCCCTATAATTCCTAGATTTTTAAAAAGTACATTAAGGTTCTTCCAAAACACAAAAATGTTGCTTTAGTCAATCGTCGTCCTTAACTTTTTGTATTTATAAAGAGTCTTACCTATATGAATGTCTCTACACTACGCACTGAACCGACTTAAACGTCCCCTGTTATATTTAAGCTCTTAGCTAAATAGTATTAGAAGTAGATAGTAGTTACCTAAAACACTGTCCGTTTACAGTACAATACTCATAGTGCCTGAAAACTACCTTCCATTTTTTCTACTGTCTTTTGTATTAGTGACACTTTAAGTAGCAAGTCTCGTACCTTATGTGTTATGCACAAAAACATAGTGATCTTCAATGAATGGAGTGTAATGGTGCTCGTGTGACTTTGTTGCATGTAAAATAAGCCATTTTCTTATGAATCAAAGTAATCATGCATGTTATTGTTTGTCAAATTACCGTTTTTTCTCCGAACGTGCAAATACTTGGGAAATGTTCACAGTTGGTTCATTGAACATTGTATGAAAACAATCGCATTATAATACCCAATATGGCAAACGATCGGTTATTATAACTGATTTACTTTGACATTATTGCATATATTTTTAGTCGATCCCAAAAACATTTACTCAATAAAAAAAATATTTAGCTATTGATAATAAATAAAACCGAATATTTCTCCTACTCTTTCTCTATTATGCAGTCAGATTGTGGAATTTACTGCCACTATTCGTGAATCTAAAACTCTACCTATTTTCAAAAGCAAAGTTGAATAAATACATAAATAATGATTTACTGTACCATCCACAATTATTTGCTTACTTTTATCTAACATAAGCAGTTTATGTGTATAATAGAATCCTAGTACCTATAAATATGTATTCACAAGTAGTTAAGTAGTTTATAAGGTAATTTTAATTTGTGCACACTTTTATTGCATTTTTACCAAACTTTTTAGTTTTGGTTCTGCTGAAGAATTAAGAACTTTCTTTATAAGCTGTTTATATGTACTTACCATTGTTCAATGTGTTTCTTATAAATTGTATCTTAGCCTGTGTGCAGGTACATAAATCCTACTAATATTATAATTGTGGAAGTGAGGACGTAAAAGGGTAGTCTACAAAGTAAATATAGCTAAGTCATTTATAACTCTTCTTGCGCGATCTAATCGACATCTATCGAATAAAATCAACTGCTTAATGGATTTGGATGAAATTTGGCATAGTGATAGTTTAGTCTTTGTATCTCCATATACCCGCTGGATTTGAAATGGTGCGGGTAAAACCGCGCTTAACAGCTATGTGTTAAATAAATAATAGTAGATTATGCAACAAGGGGATAAAGCAGTGTATTATGTCACGGGCATCATATTGAATCCTGAGCGAAATGAAGGATTCTGTAGATAATTCCCGAACGCAGTGAGGGAATTAAGATGTTAATTCCCGAACGAAGTGAGGGAATTATGGTAAGAATCCTGAATTAAGCGAGGGATTCAAGACTGCCCAAGACTAAGACACTGTTATCCCCGAGGAGCTTACTCTACTTTATACACCACCTTGTACGATAATCAGGTAATGAAACGCAGGAGTTAAATCAAGTACTTAGGTATTTAATAATTTAGCGAAATGAAAGATAATATTAGAAACAATTGACCAGTTATGTAAAGATAAAGTGATATTTCTATTTGGTATATTCATTGTTTACTGTTGTCTTCAACATTGAATAAACAGTCCATAGGCTGCTAGGTTTCTTTGTAGCAGACAACTGTCGAAAATATACTAAAAGCAATGAGTCCGAAATAATTTTCACGGCTTTTTTAGTTTTCCAAGCAAAGAAATCTTCGTAAAATTTCATGTACAAATGCTTTGATTTACACGGCAAAATATTATCGACGATACTATTTGCTTCATTTCTAATATCTTCTGGTGTTAAATCGTCACTCGAGCTCGACATATTTTATTTATTTGAAAACTATTGAAATAAACACTCTGAAAAAATTTTCTTTTCAAAAACCGCGCAATTTTACTTCTTATTTGTCTTTTTCAAAAGGCAAAAGAAACCGTCGCATACAGGTTTTTTGCGAGGATTTTTAATTTTTCTTGGTAGTCGTTCCAAATGCAAAGCTACACAAACTTATACAGCCAAATTTAAGGTCCATATATTTTTTAATTAGGCAAAGCAACTAGTCGTACAGCCATGTCCATGTAGGTATTATTAAATTTCGCTCCAATTGACATTCCAAAATCAAATGACATTATAACCCTTAGGATTAAAGTATTTTTTATTCCCTGTAAGATACCTTTTTAATCTTAAGGGATTAATATCTTGCTTTAGGTGGAGTTTATCTCATACATAATGCGAATTTTAAACAAAGGTGGTGTATAAACATATTTATTGTAAAAGTAGGTTACGAACCTACTTATAATTACGCCATTTGTTTCGCATTACATTAGGTACATGGTTTATACTGCCTCGTTAGTTAATAGTTGATACTGACCTTTTTATTAACCTCTTTTACAGCTTCTATGGGAGCGCCGTGTCCAATGCCGGATCCGACATCATATTGCCTTAATGGCGGCACCTGCCTATTCTTCGAGCTTGTTCAAGAGCAGGCTTGCAAGTAAGTTTTTAGTCATTTTATTAGCTAATACATACTATGACAAAGGAACTCTAACATACAGTCTAATATCAATTAATTATTTGTAAAAATAGTTCCTGCTATGACGTTATTATGAAGGCATAACTTTATGATCATCGCTAAAGTTAAAGTAAACTTAAATCTACTTCAATAACAACTTACTGAAAAAAAACACCATTTTACATCGTACCTAACTATTTTCCAGATGTCCAGAAGGCTTCAACGGCCAGCGATGCGAAAACAAAGACGTGTCTAATAGAAGCAGTATGTATCATTCCTATACATGCAAACTGGGCCTCTCGACGTCCTACTACTGTTAGCAAGCGCAGGCGCATTTTGTGCGCGAACCCACCTCGTTCCAATTTTAAATATAAAGTTTTAGCTCACGCGTTCCAAACGCATGGGACGGTAGCAAATGGACTGTGTTTTTTACTAGCAGATAGTACTTCTTTATAGTTTTTAAAGAGTGAATGTTTAAAGTGATACAGAATGGGCCAATTTGTGCAAAGAATTATTAATAAAATTAAATATATAAAGAGTGTAATAGAGGCTCCTGCAAAACACCAATTTATTATCGCGTGTTTTGACAACAGTTTACGTTTTACTTTTTGCTTTTTACGATGTATATCTTATTTACGAGATCGTTCAATTACTTGCATAAATTGTTCCATAAACATATCAAAGTACGCTGTGCGTTGTTTTTGAATGTTTGAAAATTTACACAATTATTTATTACAGTCTTATAAACAATTTCTTATTACTATATCTATTTCTTGAACTTGGGAATAATTTTATGACAAAATTTTGATTTTGATTTTAAAAATGACGAAGGTTGTTCTCAATTTACTCATATTTCTATCGCATGATAGAAATTATGAGATGTGCAACGCAAAATGATACCCTTTTATTTATAAGAAAACGTGCAGCCACATGTCATGGCATAATGGTTAACAGAGTCGGATGGATTCACCATAGACATCAGTGATAGACACCATGTTCGAATCATAGTCGTTTCGACGTTTTTTTTCCTATAAATAAAAACAAAGTATTTTTGGGGCATACAATAACATAACATATAACATGGCCAATACATATTAACTGTTTTTTTTTTTTTAATTTTTTTGTTATTGTCTACATTTTCGGTGGATTTTATTCCTTTTTAATACTCGAAAATTGTATTCGGTTAGTGTGATTTATGTCTTCCTAGACACTTAATGAGAAGTGGCAGTCAAATTTGCTTATTCTGATAGACTATTATTATTATTTTGTGTAAAATTCGTATTGGCTGGATGGAAAGACTGAAGTCGTTCCTTTTATTATTAGAATACTTATTTATGTGGTACCTATAGGTAAACAAACAAAAGAAAACATAGACACGTTAACTACATTATAAAATAATACATAACAAGATACCAAAACTTGAATCAGGTACCTATTTATGAATGAGACTTCGAAAACTTGTACTTATCAAACATTTATACTAATAATCCATAATTTGGTTGGAGTTGTAAATATTATACATAATTATTTGTAATTTTGCGATTTATTTTATTGTTATATAATAAACTCATACTGCCTTATTAATAAACTATTCTAAAGAACTATACAAACGGGTTTGTCTTATTTGCTGAAATGGAAATATCGTTTCAGGCGAACAAAACAAAACACAACATAATTAAGTGTTGTTCACTCTGTTTATTAATAAGGCAAATAAAGTTTGTATTCTAGAAGTTATATAATCCTAATCAAGAGACTTGCAAGTTATGTACATATCTATAGTAGGGTAAGGGGTCATATCTTATTCAGTATACTAGTTAATTTATCAATTATTCTATAAATATACAGAACCGATAATTATACAGTATTTTATAAAATTAAGCTTGCTTCGCTGTTTTATACAATTTTTATACAAACGTTCTTTAAAAGTGTCTAAAGCAAATATTCTTATGAAAAGCCTGACAATTCTTTTGCCTCCTATTACATTTTATAAATAGGAGATTGATTTATAATTAATAATAGAAGTGAAATCGTCTTATGCTGTGTAAATTAATAAAAATCACGTTATTCTATTTTCCGATATACTCCACCTAGTCACATAACAGTTTTAATCATATACTAGGTAAGATTACTATCATAGACATAAAGATTAACTTAAACGTTTACAAATAGTTTTAATATGAATGCAAGTCTATAGAAAAAAACTTATTAATAAAGCCTTCTCTGCTATTCAACTGCGCTAATTTAATTAAAGAAAATACTTTATTTCAAGAAAGGTACTTAACTAGCTATTTACTTCAAATATTAGACGATAATAGGGCATTTATTATATTGTATTAAATGACGTCACATATCTACATGGTAATCTATTAGGTTAACCTATGACATTCACTGTACTTTAATTTTTTTTAAAAGCTATGCCTTTTATATTTTTTATTCGATTTTATATGTTAATTTCCTTAGTTTATAGACCGTGCGACGTCATTGCCAGTAGATAAAATGTCTCACAACAAATAATGTCAATAATTTTAACAGAAATACCAAAATTTCAATAAAAGGATGAGTGTTGGAATTAACAGAAACCATTTTACATCTTGTTTTTATTTTATACCTTCATGAAACTTTGGACAGAAAATGGTATGTATAAAGTATACTCTTTTAAGTTTTGCACTAAATAACACTCAGCACTCATTTTTTTATGAAAAAATGTGACCTTTTTATTGCAGCTTTAGTTTAGTAAGCTTATTATAAAGAACGGTTACATTTTTTCATATTATGAAAACAACTAACGCTTATATTAGTTTTATAGCAAATAATAAAATAGCATGCTTTTGCATGACAATATTATTTTAATTGTAACGGGATGTAAAGGTTATAATTGGAAATAAAATAACAATTACTAAATAAATATTTGTTGTGAGATATAACAATCCTTGCATGATCAATACTTTTTAGCCACCTGATTTAATGGGAAAAAATCGCACTTGCTTTAAACTAAAATTTAATCAATTTGATTTATTAAAATAAAATAAGTATGTAATATAATTTCAATTATTAATATTAACACCATTACAAAGGAGTGGAAAAGTATTTTAAAATAAGTAAATATTTATTATGTTAATTTTAAGATACATTTTATTAACTATTTTGCTATCTTTTAACAGGTAAGGGCGAACCTTTATGGTGATTATGAAACTACTCGAAGCGAGCGACTGAAGAAACTCTCGGCTGATGAAATAAACACATTCCCTAAAATACTTATAAACGATATACCGAATACCGTTTGCCTGTTAGAAGTTTGACTTAAATTGCAAAATTATATGTTTTATCTGAATTTGATCTAATCTGCAGAACAAATAGATACCGGGTTTTACTTTAACTGGCAACGCTAAATAATTTAAAACGAAATTGAAAAAAAATGTATCAACACAGTTGATGACGTGTCCTGATGATTTTCCCATATATTTTATAGGTCTGACTGACTAGTTTTGTATTAAAAACACTGCTTCTACTAGATATTTCTATTTAATAATATAGGAAAAACTCCGCAAACAGTGAACAGAAAAATACAAAAAATAACCCAGTTTATAAATCTACTTTTTTTGAAGCTCTATAACGATATTTATATATTCCAAAACATCATCCGTTTGGAAAGTTGATACTTATTAGTATTTTCGGAAAACACCAATTAATTGTAGATAAAAAAGCTGAGCCATTAGATAAATAAAATTTATTAATTTAAGTTGTAATATTTAATAGTTTTGTACAGTATTATTTGCTAATTAGACGTTATTTATTATTGTATCTTGTAACGATAATGTAAGTGCTTTGTTATAAATAAACATAAATACTCAGATGGATTGGATTCAATAACTCTAACTCCACAGCAGAATGCCCACTATGTCATAGATAAACCTAGTTTACTTTCACGGTTGAGAATATAATAGCCGTGCCTCAGCCGTTAGACTCTCACCTGATGGTAAATGAAGATGAAGTCGAAGATGAGCACACGAGAGGAAGGAAAGATATCTTCAAAAAACTCTGCCGCACATATTACTTTAAGAACGGCGATATTTGTTTTTATTGGAAACTAAACCCGCGTTGACCTCAATCTCATCAGATGGTATGTGAAGATGAGGTCGAGGATGACAGCACACGGGCTTAGGAAGGAACTGGCGATATTATAATGAAGCGTGATTGCTGGCTAGCCAGGCGGACCATGAAGGAGTCCTGTCACCTCAGATCATAAAAACTAAGAGATGTGCTAAGTGGGCGTGTCACATGCGAACGAATCAGGTAAAAAACATACCTCATTGTGAGTTTTGCTAATAGTCGTGTGTCAACTCGCAACGGCGTCACTTCTAGCGATTTTCTCAAAATGCCAGCTTATTTTTTTAAAAATACTATAGTGGTTTTTTGTAAAAATACTAGTGCCAAAGTTAATTATAGTAAAGATGGCATCTCATTTCACACCTATCTGACTGAAATAATGCGTATTTTTTTATTAAAACTTGTAAAACATTCACTAGAAATAACACTTTAGTTGTAAAATCGGATCACATAGTAAATTAACTACGTTTGTGAAGAGCAAACACTTAACACTATTGCTTGCGTAACACAGCAAATTTATGCATGCGTTGTTTTAACTACGCAATGGATTAGTATACCTATGAAAATACTCACTTATTCGGTAACTCGTGGCGCGGCCGCTGGTTTCGTTCGTGACTTAAGGATGTGTGATTGTCTATATTTTATCGATAAAATTAAGGCGTATTATCAAATGATAATTTTGTTAAATAAAATCATTTGTTGATTACTTTTAATCAATATTATTTATGTATTTATACTATTAATTACATTGTTATAATTAGTTAGGTTCTTGATAAATATAACAATTACTTATTTTATGCTCTCCCTGCAAAAAAAATTAAAAAAATATCTAATGGAAAACCGCCATGATAATTTGGAGTCCCTAAAACAATCTATACGATTGGCAGTGAAGAATTTTCCCATGGAAAGAGTGCGTGCTTCTATTGATAACTGGCCTCAACGTTTAAAGGACTGTATTACAGCCAATGGAGACCACTTCGAATAAGCTTTTTATATTTCTAATTGTTGTATATTTATGTATTAAACTAACACACTGTAAAAGTACGAAATGTTATTTGCAGTTAAAATATTGTTTTTTTCTTTATTACAATATTTATGGCGAGACTAGGTAAAACTTAAAGGCGAAGTACTATCTTCACTTGACGTTTATTAATTGTATGTGTGCTTTACATACAATACATACATACTCATTAAATAAATTGCCTTCCTTTGAATAAGTCGGGTAAAAAAGTTAACTGCTAAAAATATTACGTCAATTAAATTTCATCGACATTTTATAGATAACCAATTTCAAACCTAGCTGCATTAGTGTGTGTGCATATCATTCGTAGCTACGAGCGCGGGTGCCGCCTTTTTTTTGCATGTGGACTATTAGTTGATTTGTTAGTGTTATAACGAAATTAATAGTGTGCGTGAGAAATGTTCATATGTGTGCTATACTGTTTACTTTTATTGTTGTGTTAGTATAATTAGTGGGAGAAACTTGGAGACATCGGGACCGGAACAAATTAATGCGCAAGGCATATCTCTGTGTTTGTATGATCTGAGCCTGTCACCATTCTGGGTTCACTCGGATTAAGAGCGGTTACACACCACATCCACACTAAATCCACCACCCAGTACTGGGACAGCTTGGTGGATTATGGCCTATACCTCCTCGTCACCCAGGGGGGAGACTCATTCCCTGCAGTGGGCTCATTACAAAGAGTTGTGATGATGATGCTGTGCTGATGACACACTACATTCGATTCTTATCAGATACGAATCAGAGAAAGTAAGAATCTAGAAATTTTGTATGACATATCACATTACAGATATCGGATGTAAGTAATACGTAAGCTACCATAGAAATAGGTATACCTACGGCTACGCGGAACGTCATTTCTCGGATTCAGATCGGATAAGAATCGGATGTAGTGCGTAAACGCTCTGCAGGGCTAGCATGCTCACATCGATAAATACTCGAATCGACAAGATAAATATTATTTTGTTATTTTATCCTATTATGTAAGCTAATATGCGCACCATAATAGATAGAATTACTCGATTTGATACCATGATTAAGACCACAGAACCAAATACGTCATAATCTTAATAAATAACATACACTAAATATCATATTCTAAGAAAATATCGATAAAAGGCCCGATTTATCGTTGTCGACAGTAGCATGCTAGCCCCGCTGATTGCCTTTTATGACTTAATGAACCTTTTCCATGGTCAATGCTACGTTATCAACACTAAGCTAAATACCATGGGTTTGCTTTTATTCCTGTATTGCACTGGATGTTCCGTTCTTTAACAGGATCACAAAAATGCTTACATATTTTATTATGGCGACTAAAATAGGAGTCAACCAATAACATTACAGGCAATTAAGACTGAGCAGTCAACGTAAAATGTTGGAAAATGCAGAAATATTGCATTCAAAACTTTTATTCGAAACATGAATTAAAAACGAAACACGCACGTGTCTCGGTGATAGCTTCCGAAAAAATCCTACACACTAGAGATGCTTTGGAGTTGCGGAATAAGCAAGATGTCTTGGTTATAGTAGTTTTAGGGATCTGGTTATTATATCAGTTTTTAGTATGCGTAGAGCATCCAAATAGTAGATTGGTTACAAATCCATTCAGAACCTTTTTTATCGCATTCTAATAAACATACTGTGAAGGAGATGTGATGATGTTTACCTGTACCTATATGGCATACGGAATGGTTCACCCTTGTTTGATCGAACAACGTTTGATATAAGTAATATTATTAAATCGATTTTTTTATTTGAACTAATTTCATTTCGCCGAATTTTATCTGTTAACTTATAGTAAATCTAATTGTCCTTTTAGTGCAACGAAACATTTAATCTGTTTTTTTTTGGAATACGTCACCTATTAAATTTTAAAGATAACCTAACCTACTTAACTATTCGTAATTTTGCATTACAGCATAGTGCTGGTGGTAAGTAATTATCTTACTATTTTCTGATTCTTGACAGGGTTGACTATGATAGCTGACCAGGTTTATGGCGCTTCGCCGGCCGCTGCCGCAGCACCGCTCGCTTCGCTGCGCTCGTCGTCGCACCTAACCGTACCAACTCCGTAAAATGCATGGTTATACCATCTGAACATTACATCAAATGAACATTATACCTTTTGATCATTAGCGCAAATGTTGTTATAGCAAATAAATATTCGATGATATTGTCTTAAGTTTTCGCGATTCATACTATTAAATAAAACACTTTTTAACCGGATTTATCGCGTATATTTACATTTTAAATTTTTTTTTTGACTCGACGTTTCGGTGTCTTTTCAGACCCCGTGGTCACGAGCGACTGAGGTGTCAAGCGTCGGATTGATAGATTGAAAAAAGTTATACATCATCATCTCCATCTGTTTCTCAGTCTTCGAGCGTAGCGTTCGGGATTGACACAAAATTGAGAAACTGAGAAACAGATGGAGATGATGATGTATAACTTTTTTCAATCTATCAATCCGACGCTTGACACCTCAGTCGCTCGTGACCACGGGGTCTGAAAAGACACCGAAACGTCGAGTCAAAAAAAAAATTTAAAATGTAAATATACGCGATAAATCCGGTTAAAAAGTGTTTTATTTAATAGTATGAATCGCGAAAACTTAAGAAAATATTATGTGGACCAGTACGGACTGGAAAGTGCAAACAAAATTCGGCAGTTAGAATGGTTAAAAAAACGGCAATCACGACTGTTAACATCTTTGAATTTCTTGAAGAGATGTCGTGACAACGACCTTATCCCTGTGTGCGTAAGAATTTCACCAAAGAAAGACATATGGGGAAGTGCCGACATTCTACGCCAAGCAAGCAAAAAGTTACTCATCAAATCCATCCAACAACACCGGTATGATACGTTTCAAATAGCTAAATCAATAAGTAATTTCAAAAATCAACTCTCATTAACGCTGTCTCAAAATGACTTTAATAGCATAGAAAACATAACTTCTAAAAGAGCATTGGCCATCCATGATATTTATAAAAGTAAACAAATCAAAAAGTTTAACAAATTAGAGAACAATGGAATGAGTCATTCAATCAACCGTAATCAATCAATTCAGTCGTCATCATGCTCTGTGGAAAAGGCAGTAGTTAATGTGTCAAAACAAACATTAGATTCAAATACAATAAAACTTTTAAGCAAGGGATTAAATTACGCACCGGTTCCATCAAAAATACCAACAGAGGAGATTATCTGCAAAGTAGAAGACTGTCTCTTTCAGAATAAAATCTCTAAGGAAGACGCCGAAAGTATTCGTCAAGATATTTCTGGCGTTTTGAGGCGATGTAAATTGCCGAAACCGAATCTTGCTAGAGAAGAACGACTTGCATTAAAGAACTTACGCAACAATGAAGAGTTAACTGTCCTTCGTGCAGATAAAGGAAACGCCACTGTTGTGATGGACACATCTGAATATAACACAAAAATTACTAACCTTTTGTCGGATGAATTAACTTATAAAAAAGTAAACTACGACCCTACTTCTAGAATTATGAAGAAAACTTCCGAATTAATACAAAAACACAAAGAATGGTTAAATTTAGATGTGAATAAATTAATCCCAGCTTGTGTAAAACCCCCAAAACTGTATGGGCTACCTAAAGTGCATAAAACTGATGTACCACTAAGACCTATTGTGAGCCAAATAGACACACCAACTTACAAGCTTGCTCAACATATAGCAGGTGTACTCTCACAATTGAGAGGCAAAACAGCAGCATATGTAAAGGATTCTTATCAATTTGTTAGTGATTTAAAACATCTTAAAATTGCAAACAATGAAACCATGGTTAGTTTTGATGTTAAGTCTTTGTTTACATCACTACCTGTCAAAGACTGCATTGAAATTGTCAAGAAAAAGCTAACTGAATCAGATTTGCCTGTTGAATATGCAGAATTATTAGAATTATGCCTTACATCGGGCTACTTTATGTGGAATAATGAGTTTTATCTACAAATTGATGGTGTTGCTATGGGCTCCCCAGTGTCACCTGTAGTCGCTGACATCTACATGGACTTTGAGGAGCGTGCTCTCCACATGGCACCCGTCGTGCCGAAGATCTACAAGAGGTACGTTGACGATACATATACAATCTTACCTCAATATAAAGTAACTGCTTTTCTAAACCATCTTAATTCTCTTAATACTAAAATACAATTCACTATGGAATTAGAACAGGATAATAAGTTAGCCTTTCTTGATGTTTTAATTAAAAGAAATCCAAATGGTACACTCAGTCACACAGTTTATAGGAAACCCACCCATACTGACCGCTATTTAAATGGAAAGTCCCACCACCACCCGAGCCAGTTACTCGCCGTAGGCTCCTCTTTGTTTCAGAGAGCACATGGAATCTGCGATCCTCAGCACATTGATGATGAACTGAAACATGTTGTCAAGGTGCTTCGTGAAAACGGCCTCAAACCACCTCGTCGCCGCCGCAGTGACCACGTGAAGCCTCAGACAGTCGAACGCAAACCTGCATTTCTACCCTTTGTAAAGGGTGTCACAGATAAAATCTCAAACATTCTTAGGCGCGCTTCAATAAAAACAGTATTTAAACCTAATTCAAAAATAAGTCAACATCTTCGCTCAGTTAAATGCAGCATCCCTTTACAAGACCCAGGTGTTTACAAGATTGACTGTGGCTGTGGGCTTTCCTACATTGGTCAAACCAAAAGAAACGTATCAACCCGCGTAAAAGAACACATAGCTGATATTAAAAATCGAAGAGCTTCAAAGTCTGCAGTTTGTGAGCATTCCATGGACAAGCCCAACCACTACTTAAGGTTTGACTCTGTGAAAATTTTATCTAGAGAGAAGCATTACATTCCTAGAATGATCAGAGAAGCGATTGAAATTAAAAAACACCCTAATTTCAATAGAGAAGATGGTTGGAAACTATCACCGACATGGGACCCTATCCTGAAAAACATTAAATCTAACATCCAGCAAGCTGCACGACCTGTAACTCAAGATACTGTCAGCTCGTTTTGTGTCAATCCCGAACGCTACGCTCGAAGACTGAGAAACAGATGGAGATGATGATGTATAACTTTTTTCAATCTATCAATCCGACGCTTGACACCTCAGTCGCTCGTGACCACGGGGTCTGAAAAGACACCGAAACGTCGAGTCAAAAAAAATTTTAAATGTAAATATACGCGATAAATCCGGTTAAAAAGTGTTTCATTTAAAAATATTCGATGAACTGAAAATTCTGTCAAACGATATTATACAAAGTGATGATTTTCTTAAACGTTGTTCGATTTAGTAATATTATATCAAACCTTGTTCTATCAAACAAGGGTGAGCCTACGGAATAGCTCTAGCACCACTGTATAAATGTGTTGTAAAAGGCAACCAAGCCAAGTGATCTGCGCTGATCGGACCAATTCATTATTCAGAGTTTGTTAGCAAACAACATTAATGTATTGTATTTTTGATGATGAGATATGGTAATATGAAGTACCTATAGTAATATCGAAGTCCAAGGGCCAGGCCCTTTTCAAAGGAGAGTTCTACTTATTAAAGTCATCATCACATGACATGGTAGTTCAGAGGTGTTGTAACTGCACAACCACCTGACTGACAGATAAAGTACAGGTTGGCCATAATAAAAAGGCAAAGATTTTAATAGTAACGTCTGCAGGTTTGTATATGCTTATTCAGGGGATGCAATAGCTATATAACATACAGGGTTATTACTTAGTAATTAGACCGGAATCTCTTTAGGTGACGTAGGAGAGATCATTTCTAATCATTTGAGCCCAAATCATGTAGGTAATCCCAAAGTGTACCGTTTTTTAAATATTTGGGGTTATTCCCTTTTTTTCTGAAAATCCCGTTTTACTCCTTCAAACATCGATTGTAAAAAAATAATGGTCCGATTTCAATGTTCAGAAGCTACAGGACGTTTTAGAAAATATAAATGATTTTTTTTTGGAGCAATGTTTACAAAAAGTAGCTTTTCCTCTAAAAAAGGTCTGATAAACTTGGCGTACATTTTTTTGGAAAAACTTCTACAAATCTCTATCTATACAACGAGGTAAAACAATTGTCATTTTACTGCAGAGTTCAAGAAAAAAATTCAGAATATTAAAACGGTACACTTTGGGATTACATGATTTGTGCTCAATTTGTTGGAAATAATCTCTCCTACGTCACCTAGAGATTCCGGACTAATTACCAATAACCCTGTATACCTAGAGGGTGACAAATTTTAGATACTGAGGGAGAGCACTCTGTACTCGATTCCGATCATAATTATGTAATGAAAGTAGGTAGGTACTGAATTTTTTCACTAGATTCCCTATAAATAAATACTGCCATGTTACTATTTACTTTACATACAACTGAGTCAATCGCGTGCATCCGGCTGTTTGGACATTTTCTCGCAGAGAGTTGCTGCTTATCAAGGTGGCTAAGTCATCGTTTGTGCCGATGATCTGTAAAGGTTTTATCGTTTGTGACGTTATAGTTTCCTCGTAAAATCGAAAAAACTTTGGCCAGCTTGCCAGAATTTTGCATATTCCAGCATAAAAAAAGAAAAATATATAGTTTATTCTTATATCTCAGTAAATATGGCAATTAGAACTGAGTTTTAAGTCTAAAAGGAATGTGCCCCGATATCTGACAGACCTCATATAGTTTAAAACATACCTGACGCATGCCTTTAAGAGTTATTTCGAAAAAGATTTTGATGACATATGACAAATGTCCGGCTGGCTGAGACACCCATTCCAGCGCTTGCAGACGGTCTAGAACGCTGGATTCTTATGAAAACGAATTTGCCTTACATACTATTCATCAACTTAATCAAGTACAGTCATTAGCAATAGAAGTAAACTAGTTTATTGTCTTACTCATATAATAAAATAAATATTTTATATTTTTAAACTCTAATCGATCACCTAATCTTTAAATTTATATTCATACAGAACAAAACTATTTAAAATAATTCGATAGGTACAACAATTTTTTTCATTATATTTTTTTTCTATTGTTGCATCATTTATGTCTTCCTTTTCTTGTCCTTTTTCTCTTTGACTTTTATTGAATAATACTGAGCTTCGTTTTTCAAAATACATTTATACATGAAAAGATTACTTATGGTTTTCTTATACTTTTGTCCCTAATCTCCGGTGCCAACCATCGACTGCGTTGGTGGTTCTGAGGCTGCAAACTGGACGGCAGCGACAGCGGCGCAAGCAGCGACGTGGGGAATCTGGGTTTGTCGATTTGTCGCGGAAATAGCTGCCCGCGTCGCTGTCGTTCTTGCTGCCGTCCAGTTTGCAGCTCTCAGTTACACTACACCTTGCCATAGGTCAAGAAAATATTTTTGAAAATTTTCCACTCATTCATAATTGCTTGGCATCATGTTTTGTATTGATAACCATCATTCAGGAATATACTGACAAGACAGTAACGCTAGGTTTGTGGTTCAATTGATTTCGAAGACTCCCGTATACACTTGCGACTACATCACATAACATTTGAGGAACTCTTATGTTTGGCTACCTCCTACCTCCAGCAGGTTTCAATCGTGACTGCCATGAGTTTATCCGGTCCGAGCGTACATACACGCAGTTGGTACGGAGCAGACCAATTCGACGTGCAAACCATCGGACCAAGCCCTATCATCGAACATCCCTCCAGACGAACCGGTATGGTAAGGAGTGTACCGAATACGCTGTCCAGCCCTTACAAAGTTCGATCGTCTGTTAATACCACGGAGGAAATATATAGAGGAGCTGCCCTATCCAGTATTTTCTAGGGACTCACGTGAAGCTTACGCGCGGGGTGCGGGAGGGGTAAGCGGTGGGTTATGGCCAATCATAGCCAAACAGGCGATGGCATTAGTCACCTAGTAGCGAGTAGTAAAAACCGGTTGAAACATAAGGTTAAAATATTCACATGATCATCAAAAAAATTCAGCTATACTTTACTAGGTGGCTCTAGTTTTTTAACAAAATTTCATACGTTCCAAATCTGTCAGAAAAAACCGCGAAATAAAAGTATTTCTACTTGACGCTAGATAGCCCAACCTTTTTTCACGGCATAAATATCACCTAGGCAACAAATAACAATCTGGAATTTTGGACATAAATAATTGGAAAACAAACAATTTGTAAAAAATAATTATGAATGAAATTATCTTCGTGGTAAGTTAATTTTATTTGGATTGTCAATGTAATTCCTTTATAAAAGTATAGAAAACTAAATTTTACATCCAGAAACAATGGAGGATTTAATTTTTTTTTAATATCTACGCGTGTACATACTTCACAGAAGTCAGCGACGAACTGACGCCAGTGCCTCTAGCGAGGAATAGCTTGAACTAAAGGCTGTGACGTCAGGACAACCCAAATTGAAGCTGTGCAACTTTGCTTACAGCAGCTCTACTATGTATCTGCTTTGTGGTTAATACTATTAGAGTATCTGTGCCCTGACGTGAATGTAGATAGGTACATTAGAAGTAGAGTATTTTTACTTATGGCATACCACATTACGGGGAAATTTATTGCATTATTTGTAAAACTGTCGCCAAACGTAAATGGACTGGATTGAATGTAAACCAAAAGTTTTAGTTTTTTTTTTTTTATATTGTAAGGATAGGACGTTTGTCTTCCATGCCACCTGATGGAAAGTGCGCATGAAGACTATGGTGTTACACGTCCATCCACGAGAAACCTATTCACTCGACACTTAAAAGTTCCAGGACTGTAGTGGTCAGGAAAAACACACGCAGGCAGATTGTTCCACACCTTGGCAAACCGTACCAAAAAGGAACTATCGAAGCGTTTTGTTCGACTTCTTGGTATATCCACTATATACGGATGGAAGTTCTGTCTGCGTCTGGTAGTCCGGTGGTAAAAAGGGGTGGGTTCAATTTGGTCAAAAAGAGCACTCGCACACTCACCAAAATGTAGCCGATAAAATACTGTCAAACAAGCAACCTTACGACGATGCTCCAGCGTCTGCAATTTTTTATTTGTAAGGTTGTTGTTATTTATGAGTTTTCGGGCTCTTCGGTCAACAGAGTCTAGCGCTTCGAGCTGGTATTTGGCAGAACCATCCCAAAGGTGACTACAGTACTCCATGCAAGACCTCACTTGGGCTGTGTATAAGTTGAGGAGCCGTTCAGGGCTGAAGTACCGCCGGACCTTCGAGATGATACCCAATTTTTTGGAAGCCGTTTTTGCCATAGACTCAATTTGTTGTCCGAAGTTTAATTTGGACGTTATAGTGACGCCCAAAAGCCCTAGTTGATCGGTGATGGGAACAGATACATTCTGGAAAGTGGGCGTAAGAGTAAAGGTGCTCTTTTTTGCGGAGAATAGACACGCTTGTGTTTTGGAGGCGTTGAATTTGACCAGGTTAGATTCGCCCCAATCGGACACATTCCGCAAGGTCGAATCAACGCGCTCAATCATAGACTCTCTCAAAACCTGGATTTCATGGGCGCTCGTTCGCGCATTGGATATATATCTCTCAACAACAGTGCTGTCATCAGCATATCCAATAATGCCTGGTGTTAGGAGGTCATTAATGTGCAGCAAGAATAAAGTTGCAGAGAGAACAGATCCCTGAGGTACCCCGGCATTAATTGCCATTAGGTCAGAGGAGTAGCCGTCTAAGACTACTCGAATCGACCGTTCCCTCAGAAAATCAGATATCCAGTCGCAGAGCCCGGTCGGTATGCCATATGCTGGAAGCTTGCTTAAGAGACCATCATGCCAGACCCTGTCAAAGGCCTTGGAGATGTCTAAGGATACAGCTATTGCTTCACCATGACCCTCCAAGGCCTCACTCCATAAGTGTGTGGCATACACGAGAAGATCGCCGGTCGAGCGTCCATTGCGGAAACCATATTGGCTATCGCTTAGGAGCTCGTTGGTCTCAAGGTATGCCAGGAGTCGATTGTTCAATACACGTTCCATGACTTTACAAAGTATGGAGGTGATTGAAATTGGTCGATAGTTGACAGGATCAGCACGGCTTCCCTTCTTCGGTACTGGTTGTACGTTAGCCAGCTTCCAGGATTTGGGGACTTTACCAGATTCCAAAGAGAGTCTATAGAGACGCGTCAAAACGGGAGACAACTCAGCTGCGCAGCGTTTCAACACCACTGCAGGAATACCGTCTGGACCGCTAGCCTTATTCTCGTCTAGGTGCAGCAAGCACTTAAGAACCTCCTTTTGGCGAATATGAACGGTACCCATTGTAGGACCGAACTGAGGTAATTGGGGTGGGATTTTACCTTGGCTATCTAGACGAGAATTTTCCGCAAAGATACTGGCAAATAAATCCGCCTTTTTCTTAGCGGTGTGGGCCAGAGAACCGTCAGGTTTCCGCAGGGGCGGCAGCGACGGGCGACAAAAGTTCGTTTCGACCGACTTGGCGAGGGACCAGAAAGCTTTACTTCCCGAGGGGTATGAGGCTATTCTGTCTCCGATACAGCCTATGTGGGCGAAACGAGCTCTCTTGATCACCTTTTTGCAGGACTTGGCGGCAGCATTGTACCTCTTTTTGTGTTCATGCGAATCCACGGCTTTGCTTCTGCGAGCGGTTGCCCAGGCTTTGTACGCTTCTCGCTTACGCTTTTCAGCGGAAAAGCATTCAGCACTAAACCATGGGCGAGCTTTGGTTTCAAGGGATAGATCAGCGTAGGGAATGAAGAACTCCATTGCTTGACCTATCACACTTGAGACTGCATCAGCGCAGCACGATGGATCGGTTGATGTAAAACAAGCTTGCCGCCACGGATAAGATGCGAAGAAATGTCGCATTTCATCCCAATCTGCCGACTTGTAACGCCATACTCGCCTAGAACCACTTGGTCGGGTGTCAGGTGGCGAGTACTGCGATACAGATTTCACCAGACAGTGATCGGATGTCCCTAAGGGTGCAGTGACGGACACCGAATATCTGTCCGGATCGGTTGTCAGCAGAAGGTCCAGGCAGTAAGCAGTGTGGCCAGCAACGTCTGGGATGCGCGTAGGCTCGTCAACAAGCTGAGAGAGGCCATGAGTGAGCGAAAACTTAAAAGCCTCTCTACCAGCATGGTCAGTGTCCTGAAACGGGTATAACCACTGTCCGTGGTGTGCGTTAAAATCCCCCAGGAACACCAACTGCGCTGTGGGAAAACGTTGCTGAACCTTGTCCGCTGTACTGCTGAGATAGTCCATAACCCTCGTTGTCTCCCGATCTCCGCTGTGTGACCGATAAATACCAGCGTATACCATTTGGTCTAGGCCGGCATCTATGTGAACCCACATAACTGAAAGGTCCGGCACTTCTAAGTAACGGAGACGCTGACAACAGATCTTGTCACTGGCATACATGCACACCCCGGCGTGCGGGTGGAATTTGGACTCCAGGATGTAACCTGGGTAACAAAGGTATGCCGAGTCTGACGGATCACAGATCTGCGTCTCCGTTAGGAAGAGTAGGTGGGGTCTCTCCGTCTCGAGGTGGTGGTGGACATCATTGAGATTGGAGTGCACTCCTCGGATGTTACAGAAGTGCACTTTAAACGAGAGGAAGTGCAACCGCTGTGTTACCTTACTCTTCTTTGGACCTTTCATTAGTTTTGGAGTGGAGTGAATAGGGAGGAGAACAGAAGTTGAGTGAAGCGCTGCAAATGGAACCAAGCAACTCGATAGGGGTGACGCACCATTGGGAAACTCGCTTGGAGACTGCGGGGACGCCCGAACCCCCCCGAGTTCGCCATCGGGTCCTCTCAAACCGGTCGCCAACCGGCACGATGGAGCCTCCCGGGATTTGTCGCGAGGTGGCGGGGCAGCCTTTTGCATGTGGCTGGCATGCTACTTGGGCCCCCTACTACCTGCGGTCGGCCAGCGGTGCACCGTGCTTCGGATCCCGCTACCCTCCAAAACGAGTTACCCGGTGAGTCATTATCCTACGAGTTGTAAACAGTTCTCCGATGCAGCACGATTACTCAGACCTATCCTCCTCAATGGCTACACTAGACATCATGCCGGAACGCAACTAGGTTACTTGGCGGCATGGTTTTGTCTAGTAGGTGGTGACAAGCCACGGCCGAAGCCTACCACCAGATTTTACTGCTCGTTTAGCACCACCCAGGGACCATGTACAAGGGCTCGAGGGCTAAACCTTGCGGACGCGAGCAGTTTCCAGTCCCCAAAGTCCCAGTTAGTGATGTACATCTTACTTAAAACTGTATTGGGAATTTGTAATTTTATCGACTGTACATGGATATGACGAATGGCATGTTTGGCAAATTTCATAATTTGTCGAAAAGAGGACTTAACGAATTACCAATTTGATCTATGTCAGATTTGACCATTGTTCTGCCATTCCTTTGTTTACCAGCTGGATCCTCAAAACCCTCTGGGATCTGAGATCTGGAATGCTGGAAAATGCGAAACTCTGGCTGGCTGGCCAAAGTTTTTTCGATTTTTTGAGGAAACTATAGCGTCACAAACGCAACCTTTACAGATCGTCAGCACAAGCGATGACTTAGCCACCTAGATAAGCAGCAACTCTCTGCGAGAAAATGTCCAGACAGCACGGACGCACGCGCGTAATCAATTCTTTAACTTTCGGTTAAGTTTTTACTCTTCACGTATGATATCAAACTATCAAGTCCTTGAATATCAAAAGTGACCCAACAGTCGCCCTGTATACACACACAATAGAACTACAAGGTTACAGCATGATGTGCAGATAATCTGCTTGTTAAGTCCCAGCTATCAGCCCATCATGATACACTGCTAATAATAACGCAAGTTATTGTTACAGTTACGTTACATGTTATTTCTCAATTTTCTGTGTAATTTCTACTTTAACATGATAAAAAGAAAATATAGGAAAGTGTGGTATAAACAAACATTTTGTAAGAAAATACTCACTTTATTAAAAAGAACATGAAATAGTTGATGGTAGCCAACAATGGTAAAACAGCTCTTATACTTACATTTCAAACTTAGCTACATACAATTAAAACCAGAAATACTAGGCATGGGTATTTTAACTGAATAGATAAAAAGTATTTGACTTTATTCGAATATCAATTGACAAAGCCGACAAAATCAAATTTTAAGTATTCTTAATGTTTTTACCAATATGCACAGATGAATAACCAAAGCAAGCACTAAGGTAACATTTGATACTTGTTTCAGTAACTTTCTCTACAGTAAAAGGAAAATATTAGGAGATCAAACAAAAGAAAAAACAGCTTACATTCTATGCTTATCCTTAAATTATCTTAAAGGCAGCTCTTTATCTTTATATCACAGATTGTACTGTTAAGAAATATTTACTATTTGGTTTTATGCTGATGTTACACTTTTGCATTGGTGATTATTTTTAAGAACTTATAAATAGAAAACAAACATGCTGATTGCATTGAGCAGACGATGATTATGATTACAAGTAACAATACTTTACAATAGTAAACTATCCATTCTTTTTTCTACTGGGAAGTTACAGAGACATATTGTGTTTTATTCTTTGTATGTCACCTAAATAACATATATTTTATTGCAATAGAAACATGAAAAGCAAATTATATGATAACCACGGAGAGATATTTAATGATCAACTCACTTAAAAGTTCTATTTCATTACAATCTTAACCTCATAACCACTAAAAGGATATAAATTCAATTCAATTTTAGGGTTGAGTGGCAAAAGGATATAAAACAACCAGTGTTGAAATGCTGTAGAAATGACATTTCATATATTAAAAACATAATTCGCAACAACAGCAGGTTCTTAGAGAATCTAGCAAACATGATTTTGACAATAAGTGTAAGCATGTTGTCAACGAGACATCAAGCTTTCAATGTCAACAGCTCTTTAGTTTTACCCTCTTAAGAAATTGAATTTATGAAACAGTACAATTAAAAGCTATTCAATTAACTTATTACAACAAAAGTAACAAGAAAGCCACCTTATACTTAATGCTATTCTAATCTACTAATTTGTAACTCACCACAGTTTCCATTTTATGAAGGCTCGTAGAGAAATTCTTCAACTGAACATTTTGAACATTATTAATATTAACTGGCTCTGCTTCTGCCCATTTTTCTGGTATATCACAGTCCGTTTTAGCATGAACTAACACATCAAATGAACATCTACAATCCAAAAATGGCAGATATGATATTGTCGCAGCAACTTGAAGCATCACATCTCTGATTTCTTGTTGAATTTTTTTCAAATCTTTACTCCCAACAGTTTCATTTTTTTCTTTGGATAATGCAATATCACCTTCTTCATACTGTACTTGGAAGTCCCAACATTCTAAGACTTCCTTATTTGCAACATTTAGAATTACAAGAGACAGTTTGCTAACTTTTTTATTCAAGATCCATTCTAAAATCAAATTAAGAACAAGATATTAAACATTTGATTATATTAGGCACTGAATAGAATAAAATATTGTTTGTAAATAAATAATACACATTTATCTTTCAGCTTACCTTCACTCTGTGTAAGTAGATTGGCAAGAAAGCTTTTAATTTGAGCATCTTCTGACAAAAGCAATGTAATCCCATATTGCTGTTCTGCTTTAAAAGTTTCTGGTGGATAAAGACCTCGCTGAAAAAGTACAGAGTTTATGGCAAACTCTGAAACAAAGTCATTCATATAAATTACAATGTAAAAATTCTGTGACTGAGTGAAATACTCGCATTGAAAAAAACTATAAGTTCTTAAAACTTATTTATCTCACAAGTTTTGGATATAATAATTGCAAATATTCTGTTAAATGGGTAATGGAAAAATAAAACTTACTTAGATATTCACAGAGTATTTGAGCTGATCCTCGTAAAGTTATACAATTTTTCGTTTGTTGTTGAGACATTTTTAAGTACAGCAATAAAACTTAATACAATTTGTCTATAACTAATTCAGGTTCCTTAGTTTGGAATCGGGAATTCAGAAACGATAATTCCAATTTTTTGAACCCAACGAAAAGTCGTTGAAACTTTGAAAACAAAATGAATGAAATTGAAACTTGTGTCAGTGTCAAAAAAAAAGACATGATTGACAACAATTGATTTAACGACAAATTTTCGTTCAAAATCAGGATCGCCGTATCATCACATTTAAATCTGAAAAAATCATTTCACCAATAACCCTGTCCAGTTCTATCATCAAAAGTTCTCTTACTCTAAAAAAAGGCCATTATTTATAGTTTCTGATTATTAATGTAATTAAACTTAATATGGCATAGAATGTATAGCATACATGAATTGAATATATTGAAAAACTAGTGAATGACAAAGCCGCACTCGCATAGTGAGAAATGTATTTTCTAGCGCATTACTAAATAAAAAAAAAGCTAAAAATCAATAAAGCTAAAAAAGTTTTTCTTTTAAGCTTTCCTATTTTATAATGCCGAGTATTTAACTGATTATTTCTGTTTCATTCATCTATACTAATACATAAAACTGAAGAGTTTGTTTTTTGTTTATTTGTTTGTTTGAACGCGCTAATCTCAGAAACTACAAGTAGGATTTGAAGAAATATTTATTTGATAGCCCAACTCTTGAGGAAGGTTATAGGCTATATTTTATCCCGAAATTCCCACGGGATCAAAAGTTACGCGGGAAAAACCGCGCGCGGTGGCTAGTATCTTTATAAATGTAACGTTCAGCTTATGATACTTAAGCGTTACTTTGGTTTCTTGCTAAATCCGGCGTGCGAGTAACCTTATTGCTTTATAGCACATGCATATTCCACTATCTGTCAGTTTAACATCTACTGACAAGCCCAGTGCAGGACAGTCTGACGTTGACAAATTGTCTTTTGTTTACATTCTGTTGTTGAGAAATATAATTGAAGTTAAAGTTTAGTACACCAACATTTAATTAAACGAACAAAAGTACGGTGAATGAATTATGATAATGACTGGCACTACAATTAAATATATATAAGTAAGATGTAAAAGGAATACAATAACCTGATTAATGAGCACTGAAAAATAAAAATGGGCAGGACGCAGCGTAAGAGAAGACACAAAGTTGCTCGTAAATTCAGAGTATGCATTGACCAGAATGAAATAATTCTACTGAATTCATGGCTTCGTAGGAATGGTATAGTACATAATAAGAAACTTTCTTTAGCAGTATTTAATAATACTGGCCGTGGAGTACTTACAACAAAGAAAATCGCTGCAGGAGAAGAACTTGTGAATCTTCCTCTAAATACAACCCTAAATGTTATCAGCATAGTTACAGATGAACTGTTTTGCAGTATATTTTTTCAAAATAATATTCAATGCATATCAATTTATAAGCAATCAATATCCTTTCAGTCATTGATGGCATTTTATTTAGTGTTTTTAAAAAATCAAGATAAGGAAACAAAGTGGTGCATGTATTTACAAAGCTTGCCAAGAGAGTACACAGTGCCATATTTTCTGCCAAATGAAGTTAAAAATGATATTATCTCGGAAATCAATTACATCACAACTAAACAAAGAGAACAAATTATGAAGTCATATAAGATATTTGAAGAGATTTTACAAAATGCAACAAATGAAGCTGCATGTATTCAAAATCTAAAAACTAGTTTTAAATTAACAGATTATGAATGGGCCTATTTTACAGTGAATACAAGATGTGTATATATGGATTTATCTATTTTTATAGACTTAAAAAATATTAAAGATTCTATTTTAAATATAGTTTTTGATAATACAAAGATATCATTATGTCCATATTTGGATATGATTAATCACAGCCCAAATGCAAAAAATGAGACGAAACTAGTTGTGCCCAAAAATGTTGAAACTTTCAGTGTGTTGTCTTTAAATGAAAATTTATTTTCAAATGTTCGATTTTCTATTTATACAAAAACTACTTTTGATCCATATACTGAAGTCTTTATTTGTTATGGAGACAGCCATAACTTAAAACTGGTAACGGAGTATGGATTTTTCTTACCTAATAATGAGCTAGACTTTGTGCCATTCCAGTATGAACAGATTCAGGACTTTTTAAATAAAAGATCTATCAAATTATCGCAAGATCAAATTGTATTTATAAACAATCATGGTTTAAATAAAGATTTATACATTGATTTTAAAGGCTTAAGTTTTAATTTATATGGTCTTTTGATGGTTGTTAAATATTATTATAAGTCTAATATGGATATAAGTAAATTAATTTATTCTGCAGCAATTTGCTCCAATGATAAGTTAATTAATGAACTAATTTCTCCTATGATTGAAGATCTAATTGATAACTTGAAAGTGTCTATAGGGAATTTACAAGTGTTTAATAAAAAATCTATTATTCTAGACAACTGTATCTCTCTGATGTGTCAGTATGTGTTGATTTTAGAAAAGTTTATCACCAGTTAGAAAATAAAAAAGTAACCAAATTCAGTAGTTTTCTTTGATTGAGAATAAAATCCTTTAATTAATTTATCAAAGTATATTCTATACTTTTTAAGCTATTAATAGTTCCATACAAATATAACGTCAATTTTTGTTTATGCAATCCCTAGCAAATCCCTAGCACAGCTCATAAAAATTAGTTCAAAAAACCTCTATAGATGGATTTAAAAAGCCGAAGTCGTTACATAATCTGTATACTATAATGTAGGTAAGTGGTATCTACCATCTATGGTTATTTATACGTTCAATTTCTGGTACAGACATCAATTAATTTATTTTACTTTTAAAAACGCAGTGTGGAATAAATTCTTCGCCTTCGCCTTTTGTAAAGTGCCATCTATCGAAGCCTTTTGTACCAGTTTTGTACAGTTTTGTTTTTTTAATGAGCTGTCAGAAAACCTCTCATTCAATAAATCTTAAATACTCAGCAAGTTCCAAACCTCTTGCTTTTGTCGTGCGAGTGGGGACACCCAGTTTATTGTCTTGAAGTTTCAAACAGATGAAAAATAACATTGTTTATAAGCTATATAAAGTCTGCCTTAACGAAATTTTTATTCTTATATTTTTTTTTGGCATTACCTCTATGTAGAAGATACAGGCACAGTTGCTGAAACATTTTTTTTAAGTATACAGGGTGTTAGGTCCATCGTCGGCCAAATTGATATGGCTACAGGTACGGCTACAGGCAGAGTATATTATCTGATATGCCTAACCGGGTGACCTTCAAGCTGTAATCCTCACTTTTGAAATCTTAATGGAAAGGGAGTTTTTGACTATGCCAAAAAATAGTGATGAAATAGTTTTAAATAGTGACGCATATAAAAAAATAGTCGTATTGTAATTTCGGCGGTATAGCTATAGGTTTGTGAGGATTACAGCTTGAACGTAATCTGTAATCCTCATCTCTCGTGCACGTTAACAGTAAGGTCTATCGACTTGGTTTAAGTTCCAAGAAATAGTCGTGAAATAGTGATAACGACATGATAAATCTCATAAATATTCGTCTTACGACTCCCGAGATATAAGGGTAAGTACCTTATATCTCGGGTGGTGAGAATTACAGCTTGAACATTTGAAAACTTTGAATTTCTCCGGAACGCCTTCGACTTTCAAGTTAAGGTTTGCGCTAAAAAATTGTGACGAAATAGTCGTATGAAACGATAAATATTGTGGACTGATTTAATATGAAAATGAAAACTTTTTTTTTACATTTCAATCTTTGTCCTCTTTTGGTTTGCCAGTTCACGTTTTTTACAATCATTTTTGTTCACGTTTTCTTTGTAGACTATGCTCTATAATAGAATTTAATTTAATGGTCCGGGGAATAGTAATTACCTACTTACTAACCCTTAAAATTAAAAATCGGAAATAAAAATAGCAATTTCGCTATCATATATTATTAGTAATGATTTACCAGTCATTTTGACTCGAACCTCTGCTTCTATTTAGCAGCCACTGTTATTTATAAAACTACTGGTATATAATTTTGGAAGGATTAGTATTAGGACTAGTCTAGTTAATTTAAACTAGAGGCAATGAAAATAGATAGGTAATAAGACTTCTAGCTATAATCAAAATGTAATTGGCACTTGTATCCCAGCTGCAAAATCAAAATGTAGTACTTACCTAAAAATGTTATAAATGTAGCTCATCAAAATATTGAGGGTATGCTGGGTAAATATTTACGTATTGAACTTTTCATGAATCAGGAAAAAGTTGATATTTTGTGTGTAACAGAGCACTGGCTAAAAGACCATCAAATGATATTATCGTTCAATAATCATCAAATAGCTAGTTCATACAGTAGAATTCAGGCCAATTGTGGCGGCTCATTGATTATTACACTCAATGGAATGAAATTTAGAGAACAAACAGATTTGTTAGTCTTTCTGTTGAGGAAACCATTGAAATGGCATGTATTGAGCTAGGGAAAGTTCTAATAATAAGCGTATGCAAGAGGCCAGCTTAATCCTATGATTTTTTTAAAAAATCATGGAGGAAGCTTTATTTAAACTTAGTGATAGGTAGGTACCTACCTACCAAAAAAATTTCATTGTCTGTGGTGATTTTAATATTGATTTACTAATCAAATCATCCCAAAGGTTAGCAAAATTGTTTCTATGTTATGGACTTAAAAATCTCTTTTTAGAGCCTACACGAGTTACAGCCACATGTATTGATAACATTTTCACAGATGCATCACCCAACACTCAATACATAATTAGGTAATAGGTTAAAATCGGATCACAGCGGACAACTACATACCTAATTAGGTAATAGGTTAAAATCGGATCACAGCGGACAACTATTTAGCATCTTTTAAAATTGGCACAAATAAGGCAATAAAATGTTCAAAAGTGTATGTAGTATTCCGAAACCAAATTTTATTAATAATAAAATTCAAAATGGTGTTAATATTTCTAAAAATACTTGGCAAATTATTAACAGCGAAACTGGAAAGTCAAACATAAGAAACGTGGAATATAAAATGAAAATGGCTGATCGACTGTTGACATCAGATACAAAAGTTGCTGAAGCTTTTGAAAAATTATTTGCAGACATTCCAGTTTCGACTACGAAGACATTAAATTCATCAGTCAATGCTGCACAGACTTTTCATTTTTCAGATTTTCACATGACTGACCCCAGTAACTTTAGACCGATCTCTATGTTACCAACATTCAGCAAAATTTTAGAAAAACTTATTATAAACCGACTAGTGATACATTTCTATAGCAATAATATAATGAATCCAAATCAATTTGTTTTCACACGGGGTCGCTCAACATCTAATGCCGGAGTTGAGCTTATCAAACATATATTTGATGCCTGGGAGGAGTCACATGATGCCTTTGGAGTCTTCTGTGATCTGTCCAAGGCTTTTGACTGTGTTCACTACGATACACTCCTCATGAAGCTACACCACTATGGAATCAATGATACGGCACTTGATTATATGAAATCCTATTTACGCAATAGAATGCAAAGAGTTGATATTAATGATAAGAGATCATCGGGGTCAGCAGTACATATGGGAGTGCTCCAGGACTCGATTCTTGGGCCTTTCTTATTCTTAGTTTATATAAATGATTTTCCATTTGTGGTAAAAGTCATATTGTTTGCTGATGATGCCTATTTTCTTTTAAAGTGAGTAGGCAATTGAAGCATTGCTCTGAAGTAAACAGCTATTGTATTGAAATTAATGGTTTTCAGCCAATAACCTGCTCCTCAATGAAAAAAAAAAACTAAAATTTTAAAATTCTCATTGCCTAATTAATTGTCCGGCATGTAAATACTGGCATAACCCTAGACGCACAACTATAATGGGGACCACACATAGAAAGGTTGGTGAAGAGACTTAGTTCTGCAGCATAATTATGCCGTAAAAAGATGTGAAATAGAATAACATTGAATGTACCAGTTGCTTCTCTTCCCGGGCATACCGTAAAAGTCAGTTAAGGGACCGCGGTTTTATGAGCGTTTTTGTGGGCGATGATGGGCTGACTCTCTGTCACTACAATAGTCTCTCTTCATCATCATAATACCTTCGAACATGTCAAATTATGGTAAAATATTATAACTGGAATCCAAAAATTATCACTATAAAAGGATTAAAGATAGTGCCAAAAATGTGGAGAGATATTTGGGAAGATAATAAAACAAGCAGCCGACTCTCCGCAAATACTTCATCTGTGGATGAAAAACCTGTTCTTTATAGTTAAATTCAAAATCGCAAATTACATAATTAGGTTTGTAAACATAACTAAAAAAACAAATAGGTATGTACCTAATTATTTTGTATTGACTCTAATTTAAAAGTGTTTGCTGTCTAAATTGTCTAGCGCAAATCCTCAAGGGAACAGAGGAATGATTGCGGAGGAATGATAATAATAAAGTTGCGGATACTTTTCATTCGTTTAAACGAACTGTAATGTCGTCGTTCGGTCACGTAGTGCATAGACGATACAGTTAATATGAGATAGATGGGCAACTTGATTTTATTGGCAAAATAGAATAATTCTTCAAATCATAGATGGCGCTAGTAACTAAATTTAATTAAAAAAATGACTGCTACACGGCCTTAGTAGATAAGTTACCATTATAAAAAAAAATTAAGGTAAAAATATCTTATCCTGTTTATCACATTTAATGTAACATTTTGGAGAATTTTATTATCATATTTATTATTATTTTATGATAACTGCTTTAAAAAAATACAGAATAAGGTATTTATAGTAACTAAGCGGTCAAAAAACAAAAAAAAACGAAAATCTTAATTTTTTAAGGTTATTTATTGTTTTAGTTTTCTTTTCGTGAAATATTCAAAAGCCTCTCTCTTCGCTCCATCCTCCTCATCAAATTTTGTCAATTGTCCATTTATTATTCGGTTCACGCCATTACAGCAACTGTGAATCAACATTTTCATTGACTGTTCTATATTTCAATGAAACCCGATTGGGTTCTAATTATTTATTTAACTCTTGACCGACAGTAAGCAGACATCAATTTTTCTACCTATAAACCATAGAGTATATATACTAACAAGATAGACCATAGAACACCTTCCCCTTAAATATTTAATTTACAAGGAGGTCTTACAACCCTTCCACTCCTGGTTTGGGTACTATTATTTTTATTACCCATACTATGAGTGTTACATTCAGTTTCAGATACATTTGAAGTAGGAGTACTATTATCTAACATTAAATCAGTAGGGTTGAACAGTTGTTTGCAGTTAGTAAAAGATTTCCTAAGCAGAGCAGAAGTTCGGCGTAGAGTTCTACCAGTTTTCTCCATCTTTACCCAATAAGACCTAGGCTCTGCAGCTGGTTTTACAATTATACCTTTCTCCCATACTCTGTCCTTATCAGTTCTCATAACAACCTTATCCCCCCTTTTAAAGCACTGTTCACTCCCTTTAAAATGTATATTTTTAGCATCAGAAGCAGGAATAAAATAAAAAAAAAGAACAACTTTTACAAACTTAAATTATTTACTTCAAAAATAATCAAATAACCTCTAAAATACAATAATTCACAAACAGCCATTAATTTAAATCACATATCATTAAACACATTATAAATCACGTTGAAATTACAAGTAAAGGACTTACTGCAAATCGCACCGACCACCAACAACCTTACAGCTAGAGAGACAACGAACAAAATACCCGTGGCGCGGTGCGCGCGCGCTATTTATGCAGGTTGTCGGGCGGTCGCTGCGACTCACAACATAACTAAGTTGTTTTCTGCTTATACGGCCACTCCTGAATGTGCACCGTCCTCGGCTGCACCCAAGATGTCTTCTCCTCCAACTTGAGCTGTCGCGACAGAGGCGTCCTTATCGCAACTGTCATCCGAGTCACTTTTGCCTCTAATAGGAGCATTAGCAGGGCCAGCGGAAACACCTGAGAGCTCATCAGCATCATCGGAGATGTTTTCGTCGCAACCTTAAATGAAAATAGACAGTTAATTAATCAAATCAACAGACACTGTTGCCTATTCTGTCATTCATCTCACATTCAAGGCCCTCAAACAAAGTCACACTTTCACAACATGAGATAATTCACTTCGCTTTCAGATGAATTCACACGTCTTCAAACTGACATCTCTAACATGCTCATAATCGAGCTCGTATACGAGCTCTACAGGTTTTAAGCCCGTTACAAAAACCAGGACAACACCTGCCAGGACAACACCTGATACGCATCTGAAAGATACGTCTGCCAGGACAACACCTGATACGCATCTGAAAGATACGTCTGCCAGGACAACGCCTGATACGCGTACACAAGACACGTCTCCCAGGACAACACCTGATACGCATCTAACAGATACGTCTGCCAGGACAACGCCTGATACGTGTACACAAGACACGTCTCCCAGGACAACACCTGATACGCATCTAACAGATACGTCTGCCAAGCCAGGAACACTAGGTTGCTGGTCTTGAAGGGCGGCCATTGGTTCTCGCAGTTCTCCATTGTTGAACAGCAAACCAAGCGCCCGTCTCGCGCTCATACGCACGCAAGAACCAAATGTTCCACTGAAACATAGATAACATTAGAAACTTTCGAGAGTAACTTACTTTCGAAAAATGCTGCGCAACTCTCGGGCCACCACTCGCTCGTCCTACCTGACTTATGCCCTAACGATTTACTACACACGTTAGGAACGCGTCTATGGGGTGAGGGCCCCTTCCTACGGAGCTAGGGCCCCGAGAGCTTTATCACGCTAAAAGCGTCCACGAGGCAGGGCCTCCACGCGTCAGAGACACGTCACGAGGCAGGGCCTCCACGCGTCAGAGATACGTCACGAGGCAGGGCCTCCACGCGTCAGAGACACGTCACGAGGCAGGGCCTCCACGCGTCAGAAACACGTCACGAGGCAGGGCCTCCACGCGTCAGAGACACGTCTGCGAGGCAGGTCGCTCAGTTGCAGTGCGTGCGCATCGGATAGCTCACATATGGACCTGCATACTCGCACACACAGTTACGCAAAGCCAGTAACTATCTTCTGAAACACAAGCAAAACACTAAACTCACATTCAAAGAGTTTCCGCCGTGAGTTCGTTGCACAGATTCACCCTCTGAACAGAATCCTTTTCGCCCTGTCCTTTTTGACCTCGAGTCCTATTTTTAACAAAACAGTCCTCTTCCTTATCTTATTACAGAACGTCATCCATGACATTTCATATCTTTACGATACTCATACGAAAAGAAGCGTTATTCACAAAACACGATAGAATTAATTAATCACTGGACAGTTACTTAGTACCGAGTCTATGGGCTTGGGTATAACCCTGGCTTAGTCACAATAAAATCTTTATTCGCGAGTCCGTTCCGTCAGTTACAATGCCAACTCAATTAATACCGAGCTACTATCGACCGTTAGTCCGAGATACGTCAGCGCATTGTACGAACCACAATAATTTCGATAAGAAAACCGCACATCAAACAATGAAATTTACTTTGAATGTAACAATAAACAACAAAGCAAGCATAAGCTGCTAGAATAACCCAATTAATTAGCAAACAATGCAAAGCTCTTAGTTCTGCAGTGACGTCCATCCCGTCACAAAACGTAATGTAACCTCCACTAGGTTACATAACCTCACACTCATAACCTCTATCCGGTTATATCAACTCACACTCATAACCTCCATCCGGTTATGGCGTATATCAAACCAATAAGAGCATTGCATTGTACTTCATAATTCACAACAACAAAGTATTAAAATTGTTTGACAACTGCAAACAGTGCAACAGTAAAATCCAGCTCTTTTGTCAATCGCAACAAGTTCACCGCATTTTCAATCTTTTCAATCTCGACGTTATTACCTATCTCCGTGATTCATTAAACACACACTATCGTATTATATTTCACAGCTTCTTTCTTTGCGATTGAGGTTTACTTTATGTAGTAGCGCCACCTACTGCTAGCCATTGCACGGATTTTAGAGTCTATGATAAGGGTTCTTTTCTTTTCTTTTTTTTTTTTTTTAACAACTGTCACGTTTCGCTCCCTATGTCAGCATCCAGTCTACAGAACTCATTCTGCGTTTCCGTGCTGTAGCCTGCGCACGTCGACTAAAATATATTAATTAGCTAGTTAAATTTTAAAAGTTTAAATGGTAAAAATTGTGCATCGAAGGAGGAGAAAATTCTCAAGAAAATAATTCGAGGAGGTTGAGACATTAAAATACAAATTCCGAAGAACCCAACGGTGTTGGGACTTATTAGAACAAATGTCGTTGACACAAAACTACCCACATGGTATGTGCCTGTAGTCATCGAGGTTCGATGCATATAATTAATTCTCCTATTTAGTCCGTTACTCGATAATATCGCCGGTGGCGATTAATCTGATGTACGGTGGAGAATCTCTAATATAATTTTAATAAATATTAGAAAAAATGTCGTTGACACAAAACTACCCACATGGTATGTGCGTGTAGTCATCGAGGTTCGATGCATATAATTAATTCTCCTATTTAGTCCGTTACTCGATAACATCGCCGGTGGCGATTAATCTGATGTACGGTGGAGAATCTCTAATATAATTTTAATAAATATTAGAAAAAATGTCGTTGACACAAAACTACCCACATGGTATGTGCGTGTAGTCAAAGAGGTTCGATGCATATAATTAATTATCCTAATTATTCCGTTACTCGATAATATCGCCGGTGGCGATTAATCTGATGTGCGGTGGAGAATCTCTAATATAATTTTAATAAATATTAGAAAAAATGTCGTTGACACAAAACTACCCACATGGTATGTGCGTGTAGTCATCGAGTTTCGATGCATATAATTAATTCTTTTGATTAGTCCGTTACCAGATAATATCGCCGTTGGCGATTAATCTGATTTGCGGTGGAGACGATCTTGCACGCCGAATCCAAGATTTGAAGTGCCCGAGCTACCTCCGTCATTATCAGCCTTTTTTGATACGATTGATGTCCCGGAAGAGGTCTAAAAACCAGCAGTTGTCGGCTGAAGATCTAAAAAGCCTAGCCTACCTACCTACCAAAAAAATTTCATTGTCTGTGGTGATTTTAATATTGATTTACTAATCAAATCATCCCAAAGGTTAGCAAAATTGTTTCTATGTTATGGACTTAAAAATCTCTTTTTAGAGCCTACACGAGTTACAGCCACATGTATTGATAACATTTTCACAGATGCATCACCCAACACTCAATACATAATTAGGTAATAGGTTAAAATCGGATCACAGCGGACAACTACATACCTAATTAGGTAATAGGTTAAAATCGGATCACAGCGGACAACTATTTAGCATCTTTTAAAATTGGCACAAATAAGGCAATAAAATGTTCAAAAGTGTATGTAGTATTCCGAAACCAAATTTTATTAATAATAAAATTCAAAATGGTGTTAATATTTCTAAAAATACTTGGCAAATTATTAACAGCGAAACTGGAAAGTCAAACATAAGAAACGTGGAATATAAAATGAAAATGGCTGATCGACTGTTGACATCAGATACAAAAGTTGCTGAAGCTTTTGAAAAATTATTTGCAGACATTCCAGTTTCGACTACGAAGACATTAAATTCATCAGTCAATGCTGCACAGACTTTTCATTTTTCAGATTTTCACATGACTGACCCCAGTAACTTTAGACCGATCTCTATGTTACCAACATTCAGCAAAATTTTAGAAAAACTTATTATAAACCGACTAGTGATACATTTCTATAGCAATAATATAATGAATCCAAATCAATTTGTTTTCACACGGGGTCGCTCAACATCTAATGCCGGAGTTGAGCTTATCAAACATATATTTGATGCCTGGGAGGAGTCACATGATGCCTTTGGAGTCTTCTGTGATCTGTCCAAGGCTTTTGACTGTGTTCACTACGATACACTCCTCATGAAGCTACACCACTATGGAATCAATGATACGGCACTTGATTATATGAAATCCTATTTACGCAATAGAATGCAAAGAGTTGATATTAATGATAAGAGATCATCGGGGTCAGCAGTACATATGGGAGTGCTCCAGGACTCGATTCTTGGGCCTTTCTTATTCTTAGTTTATATAAATGATTTTCCATTTGTGGTAAAAGTCATATTGTTTGCTGATGATGCCTATTTTCTTTTAAAGTGAGTAGGCAATTGAAGCATTGCTCTGAAGTAAACAGCTATTGTATTGAAATTAATGGTTTTCAGCCAATAACCTGCTCCTCAATGAAAAAAAAAAACTAAAATTTTAAAATTCTCATTGCCTAATTAATTGTCCGGCATGTAAATACTGGCATAACCCTAGACGCACAACTATAATGGGGACCACACATAGAAAGGTTGGTGAAGAGACTTAGTTCTGCAGCATAATTATGCCGTAAAAAGATGTGAAATAGAATAACATTGAATGTACCAGTTGCTTCTCTTCCCGGGCATACCGTAAAAGTCAGTTAAGGGACCGCGGTTTTATGAGCGTTTTTGTGGGCGATGATGGGCTGACTCTCTGTCACTACAATAGTCTCTCTTCATCATCATAATACCTTCGAACATGTCAAATTATGGTAAAATATTATAACTGGAATCCAAAAATTATCACTATAAAAGGATTAAAGATAGTGCCAAAAATGTGGAGAGATATTTGGGAAGATAATAAAACAAGCAGCCGACTCTCCGCAAATACTTCATCTGTGGATGAAAAACCTGTTCTTTATAGTTAAATTCAAAATCGCAAATTACATAATTAGGTTTGTAAACATAACTAAAAAAACAAATAGGTATGTACCTAATTATTTTGTATTGACTCTAATTTAAAAGTGTTTGCTGTCTAAATTGTCTAGCGCAAATCCTCAAGGGAACAGAGGAATGATTGCGGAGGAATGATAATAATAAAGTTGCGGATACTTTTCATTCGTTTAAACGAACTGTAATGTCGTCGTTCGGTCACGTAGTGCATAGACGATACAGTTAATATGAGATAGATGGGCAACTTGATTTTATTGGCAAAATAGAATAATTCTTCAAATCATAGATGGCGCTAGTAACTAAATTTAATTAAAAAAATGACTGCTACACGGCCTTAGTAGATAAGTTACCATTATAAAAAAAAATTAAGGTAAAAATATCTTATCCTGTTTATCACATTTAATGTAACATTTTGGAGAATTTTATTATCATATTTATTATTATTTTATGATAACTGCTTTAAAAAAATACAGAATAAGGTATTTATAGTAACTAAGCGGTCAAAAAACAAAAAAAAACGAAAATCTTAATTTTTTAAGGTTATTTATTGTTTTAGTTTTCTTTTCGTGAAATATTCAAAAGCCTCTCTCTTCGCTCCATCCTCCTCATCAAATTTTGTCAATTGTCCATTTATTATTCGGTTCACGCCATTACAGCAACTGTGAATCAACATTTTCATTGACTGTTCTATATTTCAATGAAACCCGATTGGGTTCTAATTATTTATTTAACTCTTGACCGACAGTAAGCAGACATCAATTTTTCTACCTATAAACCATAGAGTATATATACTAACAAGATAGACCATAGAACACCTTCCCCTTAAATATTTAATTTACAAGGAGGTCTTACAACCCTTCCACTCCTGGTTTGGGTACTATTATTTTTATTACCCATACTATGAGTGTTACATTCAGTTTCAGATACATTTGAAGTAGGAGTACTATTATCTAACATTAAATCAGTAGGGTTGAACAGTTGTTTGCAGTTAGTAAAAGATTTCCTAAGCAGAGCAGAAGTTCGGCGTAGAGTTCTACCAGTTTTCTCCATCTTTACCCAATAAGACCTAGGCTCTGCAGCTGGTTTTACAATTATACCTTTCTCCCATACTCTGTCCTTATCAGTTCTCATAACAACCTTATCCCCCCTTTTAAAGCACTGTTCACTCCCTTTAAAATGTATATTTTTAGCATCAGAAGCAGGAATAAAATAAAAAAAAAGAACAACTTTTACAAACTTAAATTATTTACTTCAAAAATAATCAAATAACCTCTAAAATACAATAATTCACAAACAGCCATTAATTTAAATCACATATCATTAAACACATTATAAATCACGTTGAAATTACAAGTAAAGGACTTACTGCAAATCGCACCGACCACCAACAACCTTACAGCTAGAGAGACAACGAACAAAATACCCGTGGCGCGGTGCGCGCGCGCTATTTATGCAGGTTGTCGGGCGGTCGCTGCGACTCACAACATAACTAAGTTGTTTTCTGCTTATACGGCCACTCCTGAATGTGCACCGTCCTCGGCTGCACCCAAGATGTCTTCTCCTCCAACTTGAGCTGTCGCGACAGAGGCGTCCTTATCGCAACTGTCATCCGAGTCACTTTTGCCTCTAATAGGAGCATTAGCAGGGCCAGCGGAAACACCTGAGAGCTCATCAGCATCATCGGAGATGTTTTCGTCGCAACCTTAAATGAAAATAGACAGTTAATTAATCAAATCAACAGACACTGTTGCCTATTCTGTCATTCATCTCACATTCAAGGCCCTCAAACAAAGTCACACTTTCACAACATGAGATAATTCACTTCGCTTTCAGATGAATTCACACGTCTTCAAACTGACATCTCTAACATGCTCATAATCGAGCTCGTATACGAGCTCTACAGGTTTTAAGCCCGTTACAAAAACCAGGACAACACCTGCCAGGACAACACCTGATACGCATCTGAAAGATACGTCTGCCAGGACAACACCTGATACGCATCTGAAAGATACGTCTGCCAGGACAACGCCTGATACGCGTACACAAGACACGTCTCCCAGGACAACACCTGATACGCATCTAACAGATACGTCTGCCAGGACAACGCCTGATACGTGTACACAAGACACGTCTCCCAGGACAACACCTGATACGCATCTAACAGATACGTCTGCCAAGCCAGGAACACTAGGTTGCTGGTCTTGAAGGGCGGCCATTGGTTCTCGCAGTTCTCCATTGTTGAACAGCAAACCAAGCGCCCGTCTCGCGCTCATACGCACGCAAGAACCAAATGTTCCACTGAAACATAGATAACATTAGAAACTTTCGAGAGTAACTTACTTTCGAAAAATGCTGCGCAACTCTCGGGCCACCACTCGCTCGTCCTACCTGACTTATGCCCTAACGATTTACTACACACGTTAGGAACGCGTCTATGGGGTGAGGGCCCCTTCCTACGGAGCTAGGGCCCCGAGAGCTTTATCACGCTAAAAGCGTCCACGAGGCAGGGCCTCCACGCGTCAGAGACACGTCACGAGGCAGGGCCTCCACGCGTCAGAGATACGTCACGAGGCAGGGCCTCCACGCGTCAGAGACACGTCACGAGGCAGGGCCTCCACGCGTCAGAAACACGTCACGAGGCAGGGCCTCCACGCGTCAGAGACACGTCTGCGAGGCAGGTCGCTCAGTTGCAGTGCGTGCGCATCGGATAGCTCACATATGGACCTGCATACTCGCACACACAGTTACGCAAAGCCAGTAACTATCTTCTGAAACACAAGCAAAACACTAAACTCACATTCAAAGAGTTTCCGCCGTGAGTTCGTTGCACAGATTCACCCTCTGAACAGAATCCTTTTCGCCCTGTCCTTTTTGACCTCGAGTCCTATTTTTAACAAAACAGTCCTCTTCCTTATCTTATTACAGAACGTCATCCATGACATTTCATATCTTTACGATACTCATACGAAAAGAAGCGTTATTCACAAAACACGATAGAATTAATTAATCACTGGACAGTTACTTAGTACCGAGTCTATGGGCTTGGGTATAACCCTGGCTTAGTCACAACAAAATCTTTATTCGCGAGTCCGTTCCGTCAGTTACAATGCCAACTCAATTAATACCGAGCTACTATCGACCGTTAGTCCGAGATACGTCAGCGCATTGTACGAACCACAATAATTTCGATAAGAAAACCGCACATCAAACAATGAAATTTACTTTGAATGTAACAATAAACAACAAAGCAAGCATAAGCTGCTAGAATAACCCAATTAATTAGCAAACAATGCAAAGCTCTTAGTTCTGCAGTGACGTCCATCCCGTCACAAAACGTAATGTAACCTCCACTAGGTTACATAACCTCACACTCATAACCTCTATCCGGTTATATCAACTCACACTCATAACCTCCATCCGGTTATGGCGTATATCAAACCAATAAGAGCATTGCATTGTACTTCATAATTCACAACAACAAAGTATTAAAATTGTTTGACAACTGCAAACAGTGCAACAGTAAAATCCAGCTCTTTTGTCAATCGCAACAAGTTCACCGCATTTTCAATCTTTTCAATCTCGACGTTATTACCTATCTCCGTGATTCATTAAACACACACTATCGTATTATATTTCACAGCTTCTTTCTTTGCGATTGAGGTTTACTTTATGTAGTAGCGCCACCTACTGCTAGCCATTGCACGGATTTTAGAGTCTATGATAAGGGTTCTTTTCTTTTCTTTTTTTTTTTTTTTAACAACTGTCACGTTTCGCTCCCTATGTCAGCATCCAGTCTACAGAACTCATTCTGCGTTTCCGTGCTGTAGCCTGCGCACGTCGACTAAAATATATTAATTAGCTAGTTAAATTTTAAAAGTTTAAATGGTAAAAATTGTGCATCGAAGGAGGAGAAAATTCTCAAGAAAATAATTCGAGGAGGTTGAGACATTAAAATACAAATTCCGAAGAACCCAACGGTGTTGGGACTTATTAGAACAAATGTCGTTGACACAAAACTACCCACATGGTATGTGCCTGTAGTCATCGAGGTTCGATGCATATAATTAATTCTCCTATTTAGTCCGTTACTCGATAATATCGCCGGTGGCGATTAATCTGATGTACGGTGGAGAATCTCTAATATAATTTTAATAAATATTAGAAAAAATGTCGTTGACACAAAACTACCCACATGGTATGTGCGTGTAGTCATCGAGGTTCGATGCATATAATTAATTCTCCTATTTAGTCCGTTACTCGATAACATCGCCGGTGGCGATTAATCTGATGTACGGTGGAGAATCTCTAATATAATTTTAATAAATATTAGAAAAAATGTCGTTGACACAAAACTACCCACATGGTATGTGCGTGTAGTCAAAGAGGTTCGATGCATATAATTAATTATCCTAATTATTCCGTTACTCGATAATATCGCCGGTGGCGATTAATCTGATGTGCGGTGGAGAATCTCTAATATAATTTTAATAAATATTAGAAAAAATGTCGTTGACACAAAACTACCCACATGGTATGTGCGTGTAGTCATCGAGTTTCGATGCATATAATTAATTCTTTTGATTAGTCCGTTACCAGATAATATCGCCGTTGGCGATTAATCTGATTTGCGGTGGAGACGATCTTGCACGCCGAATCCAAGATTTGAAGTGCCCGAGCTACCTCCGTCATTATCAGCCTTTTTTGATACGATTGATGTCCCGGAAGAGGTCTAAAAACCAGCAGTTGTCGGCTGAAGATCTAAAAAGAATCTAAAGATAAGCCTGTTGAGGACTATCTTGTACCCGCAATTTGCAAATATTTGCTTGCTCCCTTTATTAAATTTAGAAGCAAAAGCAGCATTGGCTGAAACTCTTACCAAACGAGATTCTATACTTCAACAAAAAAAAAAAAAGGGCAAATTGGCATCGCCTTGGCAGCTTTATCGCAAGCGATGGTCATCATTTTCAATGAAACTTTGAAGCAAAAACTTTTAAAACTGCTGAGTTACGCTTGTCGCGATAGCCAGAATAGGGAAACTAAAACTCATCGTAACATAATAATGAGTTCCATAAACGTATGCCTGCGTGACACGCTGACCAATACAAGTTGCGATGATTATTTATTGGGAGGAGATGTTGCTGAAACACTGCAAATTGCAAAAAACGACGACGTCATCTCCGCAGCCACAGCTGCCGGCTCGAGCTCCACAGCAGAGCTACACGTACCCGCCACGTGGGACCTACCACGAACGGTCGTGGAACACTAGCAACCAGCGGAAATAAACCACCAGGTGCAGTGCGATGGACGTTTACGATATTTTCATCAAAAATGGGCTTAGATAACGAGTGATCCATTAATATTATCGTGAATAGCTGGTTACTAAAAACCTTTTAAATATCTGCCCGCTAAACAAAGTAGCTCTTGTGTTTACCCAAGGTCAATACATGGCCATAAAGATTATATTTTAGCGTTGGATAAACTATTAAAAATAAATGCTATATTCATATGTTCTCATGAGCCAGGTAAATTTTATCACAAATTTTTTCTTCATACGGTGAAAATCGCTTCATACATAATTTAAAATCTTTGAATTAATTTACTACAAAACACTTCAAAATGGAAGATTACAGAACCGCTGATAAGTTAACAAAACAATGCTACATGGCCTCAATAGATGCAAAAGATAGTTATTTTTTCATCAATGTTGATAAGTTTTTCCGAAAGTACCTTCGATTTGAATATAACAACGTTTTATATGAATTCAAATATTAAACGTTTGACTTATGTACCGCTCTTTATATAAGTATTTACTAAAATATTAAAACCAGTCATGGAATTTTTACGTCGGGATAATTTTTTCATCCATAATATATCTAGATAATATATTTTACATTGGCAAAGATTGTGATGATTGTAATGACAATGTTTGGATTACAAAACATATTTTAATAAATGTAGGTTTCATAATGCATACGAAAAAAGTTGCTTTGTTCCTAGAACACAATGTAAATTCCTTGGGTTTATTTTTGATTCAGAGAAAATTATTTTAAAACTATCCCCAAAAAAAAAAAAAGTTCTTAAAATAGAAAAAATAATACACAAAGTTATTCGAGCAATTTTAAATATTGTCACCAAATAAAAATCCTACTTATGATCAGGTAGTGAATTTACCCAGATATAATAAAGATGATTTTACTTGGTGGTTAAATTATCTAGAAGAGAGCTTTTCTCCTCTTAGAACAGGCCAATACACTAAAACTTTCTATCCTGACGCATCATATACTGGCTAGGGCGGGAAAAGAGGCAGCGGGTCATTGGAAGGAAAGCGAGTCGTCGCTACACATTAATACTCTGGAATTAAAAGCAGTGTTTTCGGACTTCAAACATTCGCATAATTATGGTAGTTACGATTGTGATATATTGTTAAGAATAGATATTACCATTACCTGTATAAATAGAATGGGTAGTGTTCAGATTTCACATATGGATCATATTACCCGAGACCAATGGAAATAGCGTGAAATGCGTAAGATCAATATCTTTGCATCTTATATTACTTCAAAAGATAATATAGAAGCTGAGAGTTTGTCACGAAAACAGTTTAATGACACTGAATGGGATCTAAGTGACTATACCTTTAATAATATAACAAATAGGTTTGGAATACTATCGGTTGATCTTTTTGCAAACAGATGCAACTTATAATGTCCTATTTATGTAACCTGGAAAAGTGACCCAGATGCAAAAACTCTTCAGAAAATTGTTAGTGAAAAGTCTGTGGGTATTGTGGTAGTACCATACTGGCCCACGCAACTATGGTTGCCATTGTTTAAAAGGTTGTGTTGTGATTGTATTTACTAAATACTAATTCGCTGAAATCTCCTTTCAGATCTGCGCACAACCTTCATTAAACGTTAACCTTGGTTGCCGCGAAATTGTTCAGCAAGCGTTAGTAAACAGATCACTGTCTTCAAAGTCCGTTGAAATTATGTTGGCATCTTTGTTGGATAATTCTTACCGAGACAGTGTGCAGGAGGTATCAAGGCGTGGATTGAATATTGCAAAAATAATAATTTTAGTTTTACTCAAACTTCTAAACCAATAATTGTTCATTTTCTAACTGAAATTTTCGAAAAAGGTGCTAAGTACGGTACTATTAATAACTATAGTTCTGCATTATCATTAATATTAAACATAAATTCCCAATATGACAGGTTAAAAAGTTTCATGAAAGGAGTCGTTATGTGAAGACCAACCACATCAAGTATGATCTTACCTGGGATCCAGCAGTTGTATTGAGCTACTTACCTACAAAATTTCCTAATGAAGACCTTGACTTAAAGACTCTTTTCCAAGAAAACTGTTACACTAATAGCTCTTGTAACGGAACATCGTGTTCAAATTTTATCCGTGACAAAGATTAAAAATATTTTAATAACTAAAAAAGTACTTATAAAAGGGTTTATAAAAACCTCTAAATTTAATAGTAAACAGACCTTGGTAAAGTTTCCGTTTTTTAATATTCGTCCAGAAATTTGTCCAGCAAAAACCTTACAGATGTAGGTATATAAATAAAACAAAAATTTAAGGAAACCTGATATTTTGTTTATTAGTTTTAAGAAACATATAGGTTTCCAAACTTTAAGTCACTGGGTTAAAAACACTTTAACTCTCAGTGGTATTGATGAAAATATTTTTAGTGCCCATAGTAAATGACATGCTGCTACATCAAGAGCTATTTATTTATTTAGGAGTTTCTATTGACCTATCAAAAAGACTGCAGGATGGTCGGATTCTTCCTCAATCCTTGCTAGAAATTATAACAAACTTTGTAACGAATAATAATTTGCCTAATCATTGTTGAATTGTTTTCAATAAGTATGTTTATTTACTATTGAAGAGTTTTACCTTACTACTCTGCCAATTCATTTCACTATAACTAATCTTTAAACATCCTACATAAAGTAAACCTCAATCGCAAAGAAAGAAGCTGTGAAATATAATTGAGGATCAAACGAACTTCTAAAGTGAAGTTCGATCCTAATTATTTGAACAGCTTCTTTCGAAGCGATTTAATATAAACCCACCCGTTATTATGCTTTGAAATGAGCATAATATGAATATGTTTCAACATGGAGTAATTTCTATTTATATTTGTATTTTACCCAACCCCAATATAGTGAAATGAACAAACAGGAATAAGACAGATGACTTTAAACAAAATGAGTTCTGTAGACTGGATGCTGACATAGGTAGCGAAATGTGACAGTTGTTAAAAAAAAAAAAAATAAGAACCCTTATCATAGACTCTAAAATCCGTGCAATGGCTAGCAGTAGGTGGCGCTACTACATAAAGTAAACCTCAATCGCTTTGAAAGAAGCTGTTCACATAATTAGGATCGAACTTCACTTTAGAAGTTCGTTTGATCCTCAAATATTACGTTTCAATTGCCAAAATAATAACAAGTTTACTGTTACTAAAACATAAGAAAACGTGTCTCCTAAGAATCGCAGCAAAATAATCGAAGATTGGCAAGATACAAAGCGATTTCTACCGAGTCACGGATACACGATAATCAGAAAGAAAATCTACAACTTCAATATTCAGACTACCTATTTAAAAAGGCATTATGAATGCCGCTTAACCACAAAATTTCACCCGCTCAACCATGATATCATTACTATCTACCAAGTAGGTACTAAAGGTTCAAAAAAACGCATTAAGCCACAATAAAGGTTTCAAGATCGCGCAGTATACAATACTCTAGAACACAAACACGGGTAACCTCCATCCGGTGGACACCAATAGGGCATATCCATCCGGCAGGCACCATCACACATCACATTGCCCCTTTCCGGCAAGCACACCACGATTACTTACATCCTCAAAGTGCTAAACGCACGCCACTCACAGTCGTGGCCGCACTGAGACGGGAAATGAAGCCCAATTTTACACCTACGTCTACGAATGCCTTTTCGTGTTCCTCAGTCCAGTGAAACGTTACGGTCTTTTTAGTCAGCCACGCAATGCAAGCAGTTTTCAGTGCGTAATTAGAGATGTACCTACGAAAATAGCCGGCCAGGCTGAGGAATTGGCGGACTTGTTTTACTGTGCTAGGTTGTGGGGACTAAACCAGAGCTTCAATTTTATATGCGCTCGGTATAACCTGACCCTGACTAATAACGCGCCCCAAGTACTCTATCTTAGTGCTGAGAAAAGTACACTTCCGAAAATTTGTCGATTTAATAAGTTAAAGATTAATCCTTTACGATTGCACGTACTCGTAATTTCTCGTCATAGGATAACTTAAAGGGTCGATAATAGACGAGAATATTAGTCGTTAGATTAATTTCCATTTCACTATCGTTAACGGTTGTGGTTGCCGTACCACTCAGAAAGTATTTCTCAATATTCTCATATTTTGAGTGAACACCTAATAATTGTTCTTTGTAATCACCTGTAACTGGGGTGCTTAATTTATCTAATAATAAACCAAAACTTGCTTGCATTACGTCACGCACTATAGAATCGCTATGAACAACACGCTGCAAATCACCAGTTCGAACATAAGTTACACCTTTTCTGTTTAAAACATCGGTACCTATAATCATTGGGGTATTTAAATATTTACCATCTGCAATAAAAAAGTCAACTTCTAAAGTGATATCACATAATTCAACATGCAACGTAACGAAGAATTTACTTTGTACTTCCATACCGCCTAATCCACGCAACAATAGGTGCGTAGGTTTTAATTTACAAGGAAAGTGTTTTAATAAATCGGAAGACAATAACGAAATACAAGATCCGCTATCTATCAAAACATCGACAGGAATTCCAGGAATAACACCTGTTATTACGTCACTGTTTTTAAGGTTCATAATTTCACGACAAAAATTAACACCTGTAGTATTCCTAGAATTCGAACGTTCTTTAGCAAAACAATCAGTTTCTAAATGACCTACTTTTTTTTACAAAAGGCACAACTTTTTATTTGCGGTCCCGACGATGACAAGTTTTTATCGCTATATTGTGTCCGCGAACGCTTCGGACAATCGACACTTTTATGCCCGAACTGACTACACTGATAGCATTTAACTTTTGAGCTACTTGAGTACGATTCAAATTCGGTTTAACAAAATTTGACAAAAACTCCACAACTGCCAGGCGTCACTTCGGAATTCATGGCAACAGCGCGACTTTGAGGATCAGCAATGCCTCCCACAATGATACCTGTTAGCAATTCGTTACCGAGCCCAGCCACTACTCTGAGCCCCAAAAGAGATTCACGCGCGCACTCCGCACAAGTGGAGCACCCGTCCGACTCTGCACACATCACACCGCACAGAATGCTTGCGACGTCGACACCACGTGGGCACAACGCCCCGAGTTCCAACCCGAACGCAGACCAAGCACGGAGGGCACCCGTTCACTGGCCCAGCCAGGCGCGAGCCTCGCCTTTTAGATAGTTTCCAACGCGAGCAAGACACTCCATATCGTCCCAAAGGTTTACACTTCGCGCTTTATCCACTTCACTAAGCCACGTATCGACGTCATGAACACTGGGATAAAAATCAGACACAAAATATTGGTTTGATCTCACCGGGACACAATTTATAGCTGCCAGCAGGCGCTCTGCAGCGTTTGTAACCAAGGACTCCTCTTCTTTTTGCGGCGTACTTGGCGGTGCTGTGAGGGAGGAGATCGTGACGGTGAGTGTACGCCACTCCGACCACTATTGATACTACCCTCTATAGCGTTTAATCGCGCCACTATAGAGCCTTACGCGTTCTTGACGGAACCTTCGCGAGACCGAGACCCTGATTTGTGGGTACGACGACGGTATCGCGAGCGAGGTGTATGATGGGATCGGCGCGATTTGCTTCTGTTACGAGATCGCCTAGCCTCTCGGCGGTGCGACTCCTTTGTTCTGCTACGCGAACGAGACGGTCGCGGCATGGTTTAAATTAACGGCTGTTTTTCGGCTTTTTATCACGTGTGGGCAATGAATTACGAATCCCACTTCTGATTTTAGCATCAGAAGCAGGAATAAAATAAAAAAAAAGAACAACTTTTACAAACTTAAATTATTTACTTCAAAAATAATCAAATAACCTCTAAAATACAATAATTCACAAACAGCCATTAATTTAAATCACATATCATTAAACACATTATAAATCACGTTGAAATTACAAGTAAAGGACTTACTGCAAATCGCACCGACCACCAACAACCTTACAGCTCGAGAGACAACGAACAAAATACCCGTGGCGCGGTGCGCGCGCGCTATTTATGCAGGTTGTCGGGCGGTCGCTGCGACTCACAACATAACTAAGTTGTTTTCTGCTTATAATATCATATTTAGCTTTAGTAATAGGCACAATTTCTTTTAGATATTACATTGAATTTTAGGTTTTAATCTATCTGGTTAGTATTTAGACACTACATGAACCATTTGAATCATCTTTGAATCTCTCTCAGTAATGTTCAAATAATTTCTTGACAACATATCAGCAAAATTAATTTTTTACTTGGAACATACACAAATATCAAGTTGTAACTCAACAATTTAAGTCTTAATCTTTGTAATCTAACTGATCCTATCTTACTAATGTGTTTTTGCATAAGAGGGACAAGTGGCTTGTGGTCAGTGTGTACAGTAACCACAGCTCCGTAGATGTAATTATGAAATTTCTTAGTTCCAAATTGTACAGCAAACAAATCCTTTTCTGACTGATTATAATTTAACTCTGCATGGTTCATGGCACATGACACACATGCTACTAATTTATTTTCTTGAAAAAGACAACATCCTAACCCAATCTTTGATGCATTACACTAATAATTTCTTTAGTTGGGTTTTAACAAATTAAAGCTGGAGCTTGTGATATTGTCTCTTTCAATTTAGTGAAAGTTTTCTCATGAACACCTGTTCAGCCTCTGAAACTCCAACATCTTTTTTTGGTAGTGAAAATAATTGTAATAAAATAATAATAATTGTGAAAATAGTCTTTCCAATTCTTGTTTCAATGGTTCCTAAGAGAAAAGGCAATTTACTTGGCGGGTGACAAATAGTTCCCCCTTCAACAGTTGGAATGTCTATACGTATGTTTGTAAATCGACCTATACCGGTGAATATTTCTTTTATTATTCACAAACCTTTCTTTCTCACTGTCCGACGTTACACTAGCATTAAAAACTCTCTTTATTAACTTTAACTGGTAACAACCTTCATTACTCAGTAAAACATTTTTAGAATCGACTATCATAAAAGCCAAATATGCTTCATTTTCTTTATACATACATTTTAAATTGACACATCCAATTGGTGAAACCCTTGATCCATCAAAACCTTCTAATTTTAAACCTGATGGAAGCTGCCACATAACCGAGGAATTACACAATTTATTCTAAATATTAAGGGGTATTATTCCTACATCCGTACCAGTGTCTAATCTACAACCTGATGGAACCTGAATCATAACCGAGGAATTACACAATTTATTGTAAATATTAAGGGGTATTATTCCTACATCCGCACCAGTGTCTAATCTACAACCTGATGGAACCTGCCTCATAACCGAGGAATTACACTATTTATTGTAAATATTAAGGGGTATTATTCCTACATCCGCACCAGTGTCTAATCTACAATTTACTAATTGTCCTTCAATTGTAATTTCCACATAAAAGTCTTTGTTATACTCTTTGCTTTTTTACACTAATTACAATAAAAGCTTTCATTTTCGCTACTATTATTACAAACACTGTCACTCTTTTTATTACAATTTACTGCATTTACTTTTCTCTTATAGCATGCCTTTTCAAAATGATACCGCCACATCCCTTGCATTTCTTTCCAAAGGCCGGACATTCTCTCGTTCGATGATGTCGCTGACACCTCCTGCAGTAGTTAATAACAGGAGAAATAACTTACCGAAAAGTAGTAGTACATCATATCCTAGATGGCGCAGAATTCAATTTCATTGACACTAGAGTTGCATAGGCCAGCGGGGCTAGCATGCTACCATCGACAACGATAAATCGGGCCTTTTATCGATATTTTCTTAGAATACGGTATTAAGTGTATGTAATTAATTAAGATTATGACATATTTGGTTCTGTGGTCTTAATTATGGTATCAAATCGAGTAATTCTATCTATTATGGTGCGAATATTAGCTTACATAATAGGATAAAATAACAAAATAATATTTATCTTGTCGATTCGACAATTTATCGATGGTTGCATGCTAGCCCTGCTGACGTAGTGATTGTATGCTTTTTGGCAGTGTTTTTTCACTTAGTATTATTTTCCTTTCCTTAGAATTCGCTCTTGTGGTAAAAGTAATGATGCTTTCCGATAAATGGCATTATTCTCAACACGGTAAAGATTATGTTCCATTTTAAACCAATAGATGTCACTTTTGCTCAACAGCTCCTAAAAAAATATATTGTGCTTTAAGTAGTTGATACAAAATTAATATAATTTTATCCGCTACATAAGATGATATATTTAATATTTAAATTGAAGCATAAATACAAAAAATCGTAGATTTTTCTAATTGGGTGCGTTCTACGCACTTAGGGTCGTATTATAGAACAAAACTTAAAAGCAGTTTAATATGTTATTAGATGATGCGAGTTTAAATAACGATTCCGGTTTTAAGTACGCGTCGCATTACTGAATGAATATTAAGTTCTGTTTAACTAAATCTTACTTATTTATCCGTACTTGGCTTATAACAGTTTTTACTATGGATAATATTTGTTCTCGTTTACAATTTAATAAAAATTATAATCGGATTCGTTTTACGCATACTTTCTTTTTGTATGCTAGATTTGAAATCGTTTTTTCACCTAAGAAGAGTATTAACTGTAAAGTATTTTGTAAGAATTTCAAAGCAAATATATTAAAACTCTATCAAATGGCTTGAAGTTACCTTACTTACCTAAAATAAGAATTAATAAAAACTATTAGAGTCATGCATGTTACCGCGAACGGAACGTTTAAATAGTTTGACGTTACGGACGGACGTGACGTGAACCTTTGTTCGTTGTCATTTTTTATTAATTGTTTGATTGGGTTATACTTTTTCGAATTTTTTTCGTTCGGCCTTGCCTTTCGTATTTTAATACTTACTTACTTACTATAATACAATTAAGTAATTAAGCTAGAAAAAGCAAAATGCCTCGTAAAAATAATTTTACGATGCAAGAGCGCAATCTTCTGAAAGAAATATTAAAGAAGTTTAAACATGTGGTAGAAAATAAAAAAACAGATTCAAAGGGGGGTCCATTTCTTTTAACTTTTTTGCAACTTGTGTGTTTTTTATCTAGTCTAAATAGTGAGCGGAGCAATCGCTTAAATTCAATTCACAGAATAGAATATTATTATATTACAAGGAGCCAAAAAGTATGTAAATTTCGCTACTTAAGTGTGGGTATGACCAAACCTACCAAAACGCGTATAAAACTGTGTTCAAAATTATGATTAAGTATAGTTTGGCAGTTAATATTCTTTCAATAATAAGCAAACGCAAATAGAGTTTTAAGTTAAGTTTTAAAATAAAGCTAAACTGTCATTAAACTAATATTTGTTCTACTGATATTCGTTTGGTTTTCGCAGTTTTAAGTTACGTTTGATAATAAGCTCAACGATTTAAACTTCGTTTAAAACCAGTTTTAGTTTTAAGTGTCGTTTTAAAATACGGCCCTTAGAGTAATTAATGGGGTGCGTTCCAAGCATATGAAAATGTCTTTTTATGATTGCAAAAAATACCCAATACATTATTTAATCCACAGTGGATAGTGACATGGAATAGATTTTATGCAATGATTTAAAGTTAGGAAAATCATGAAGTTTTTAGTAATACTACTATATAATACTAGTTGTCAAAACATTGACAGCTCTACTATGTTGATGCACAAAATGTCAAAACGAAAGTGATTGAGAGACTGACATGAGTGAAGAATGATTTTTTTCATTCCGTTTCCTCCCGTGACTCGTGAATGTACTCTGGATTGTGTTTTATAAATTTTCTACAACTTTGGCAAGCTCCCGGACTCTGAATTCTTCGCATAACACGTTGGACTTACGCACGTTACAAGGACACCAAAAAAGAAAACCTAATAAATCAAGCAACTGCTAAATCGTTTTTTATTTACTTCAATACATAGACTTTGATTGAACTGCTGGATTCATCATACCCAAACCTGATTAACCCGTAATTTTATGAATCTAGCTATCTAGCTATTCCAAAGTCTATTAGTTATTGTTTGAAATTACCCTTCTTGAGAATACAAGCCAGCGCAGCTGGGTTTTGGTTGTCGAGGTACGGTTGTTTTCCGTTAGATCGCGCTAGTACCAAATTTGTTAGTGACGACTCTATACCAGTATATAAGTTACTCTATGCTTTTTGGTTCGGTCGGTCAGTCAGCTAGTCAACTTCACTCAATGTCAGCCGGAGGGAAGATTGAAGAATCATGGCTGCAGTATTTTTGTTACATAGAAAATTTAATCGAATTTATCGAAAACAATTTAAGATTAACAATATTTTTAACACTAATGTAGCTACAATAATCAATAAACCACAGTTTAATTTAACATATAGGCAGTGTGCTGTGACGAGTCATTATCGAGTAAGATATTATAATATTATGCTAAAAGATAAGTTTTTCACAAAGTTTTTTATAAAAATATAATTTTAAAAATATTATAGTGCTATTCATCTTCTCCTCAAACCAGCGGTGGACAGGACGTTGCGAAAAATGTATTGGCGGCAGTTTTGGCAAACAAACCAAAGACTGGAAAAATACCAGTTGGTAAGTAATTAAAGAAATAACTCAGAGAAAATTTCAGATATGATTCCTTTGAGGTTAACTTCTTTCTTCTTTTATTCTTTTAATGGCTGGAATTACATAACATAATTAGGAATCATGACCTTGAACTTGTTGATAAAACCTCAAATACAACAATATTTCATTACATAAAATATATTTGTTTGTGATAACAGGTTTGTCAATATTTGCATTAAATTTTTGCAAAGTTATCCAAAGTGAACAATAATAAAATGTAATAGTTGTCGTCAAACTTGGTCATAAAATTTTACCCAAGTTTATTAACATTATGGTAAGGAGACATTTTTGCAATAAGAACTTTGGTATCAGCTCCCTCTATTCTACAAATCTGAAGACCAGTTGAAGAATGAAGAAATGACAAAATTTGACAATATTGTCGACAGATAACTTTTGCCTTGTTAATCATTACCACAGTGAAAAAAAACTGTTGCATGGTGTCCACAGTGAAAACATAAAGCTGTTGAGTTGGAAATCAGTAACTATTGCATGATATATTGCAAGAAGATAGCAATAAATAGACTCTTTGTGATTTAGACATAAGCTATTGACATCTTTAACTACCATAATGCAAGTAGATAGTAATTTTCATAAACTGATGCCACCCCATCATAATTATTAAAAGAAATCAAATCAAAAATGATATTCAACCACACATTTTCACCTATTTGTATACTTTTATATAGATATAAATTTATAAATGTAGTAGGATTTTAAACACTTTCATTTGTGTTAACTAGTTATATTATTTGATTCACTTTTTGTTTGCTACTAATACTTTGGTTGAATGCAGCTCTTTTGTCATCCTCTCCTCTGCACATCCTTTTTTTTGTCCGCTTCATCCTCTTTTTTTACCATCCTAAATCTCCTAAGTAATTTCCCTATTCCCCCAAGGTATCCAAAAGAGAGACTGCTTTCACCCAGGTGCATCTGTTTTGTCCCGTGAAGATATACAGCTGGTTGATGCAAAGCCGGTGTCGGGGAGGGATATGGTGAGAGGGATGATGGAGTACATTTGGCCTAAGGTGAGTTGTACATGAACTAGTATTGCATTCAGTTTATGTATATTATGAATTTAAATTTTTTGCCGTATGCACATTGTGTCTTTGTATTATATATCATGTCAGAATATTCTAGTCTCTTTTGGCATCTCATATAGGGGAATAGTGACCCTGCATTGTGCAAGGAATTCTTCAGGGTGTAGGGGCTATACAGAATCTGGCATCCAATCTTATTTCTTTGGCGATTATGTTTTTTCTAAATGTATTATAAAAAACGTCTTTGTTTCTGTTTGCATATATTGATTTTTTAAACAACAATACTGGTAAAATATAAAATAGTGAAATATTTTATTGCACAAACACAAACTTTAAGATCAATTGCTTTTTCTTCCAATTAGCTTACTGTTTCAAATTCACTACAAGGCTTAATTTAAATTATAGTTAACTACTCAAGCATGGAATCTATGTATTTATTTTGAATACCACATTTTTCTGTGTCTTTTTAAATTGTACTCTCTTATCATATGAGTGTTAAATAAATTAGTATGTTCATGACAAACACCCAAGTCATTGTTTAAAATACGCCAACCTATATGAATTAGAATTCACAAGGTAATCATGACAGTAAAAAGTAACCGATAAAACCTATTAATTGAAATGCATCAAATACGTCATGGCAGAGATAATTCTAATTCTAATTAACCTTATTAAGCCATCAGGGTCTACTTCTATTTTACAAATCCATATTATTGTTTTCAGGATAATAAAGCTATAAGAGACAGAGTAGTGCTTTCTCTATCACTTCTATTTGGAGCGAAAGTGATGAATGTGACAGTGCCCTTCATATTCAAGTATGCCGTTGATGAAGTAAACAGTACTGTCTCCAGCCAGACCGGCGAAGTTTTATTAGGAATGGCAACAGTACCTCAGGCTTTGGGCACAACTGCATTTAGTTTGCTTGTTGGATGTAAGAACCTTGTTTTATACATATTTTTTCAGTTGCCATTTAAATGGGATAATGTCATCATTTAACAGCCTTATGATCTTTAAATTGTCCAGCGTGAAACATAATTCGTAAAAAGAAATGTATGTTCTTAACTGTTTAACTTTAGCTCAAAAAGTTGTCAACAGGGAAAAATATGTTACCTAAACAACATTAAATAACAATAATAAATAAAATCCCCAGACACTAACTAAATGGCCCCAAACTAAGCAAAATGATATCATAAAGCGAACTAGAGTAGAACCTAGCATATAAAACATAGAAAAAAAAATTCTTGTTTCGTGCGGGAATCGCCCCTCGAAGTCGTTGTGGCGCCGTGGTTACTGTGCATATCACAGGTTGAGCACGCTAGGCGCGGCCGGTAATAGGAAGGGACCGCCGATCATTTATTTCTCACGAAGTCTTCTGTGCTTCTGTCCTCCCATGCTGGACTGGGAGTGAAAGAAAAACTTAGAATGTGCCAGCTGCTTCTCTTCCCGGGCATACTGTAAAAGTCAGTTAAGGGACTGAGGTTTTAATTGGAGGCTTTTTGTGGGCGATAGGCTGACCCCCTGTCACTGCAATAGTCTCTATCCATCATTATAATACCTCAAAATTTGTCAAACGTGACATCAGATGGTTTTATAGCCTCTGTTGTTCTGCCTACCCCATAAGGGATACAGGCGTGAAGTTATGTATGTATGTCTTCTGTGCTTCGGAGGACACAGTAAGCAGTCGGTCCCGGGTGCTGTATACTTGTATACAGTAGTCGTTAGGGTCTGTCAGAAGTCATATCGCCGCCCTGAAAATTCTGACATCCACCACACAGCACTGGGCCAGCTTGGTGGATAATGGCCTATACCTCCTCGTCACCCAGGGGAGAGACTCATGCCTGCATTGGGCTCATTACAAAGAGTTGTGATGTTGATCGCTCCAGCGAACGCACGATTTGCGTAGTAGCATTTTAGTCCACTGCGCCTCTGAGGCCTTCATAATTCGTTAATATAAAAGTAGCTTGAAGTTTACTTAGTCTCATGGTCACCTTAATTGCTACGTTAAACTGTCGTCATAGACCCATATCATGTTACTAAAATTAATCATTCAACCGTAAGTTGTTGTTTGCTTCTAGAGTTAATGCAATATAATAATGGCTTTTAATACTGCTATAGAAACGAAAATTTCTGTTCATACCTTATGAAGTAAATAAGAAAGTAAAAATGTTTATGCTGTAGTGATTGAAAATATAATACAACTTATGTTAAAATAAATGTTAAAATGATACTTATGTATGATATCTTATTAATAAAATATTTTTATATTTTCAGATGGTATTGCACGTGCTACAGCGGCGGGTTTTAATGAACTCCGAAATGCGGTATTTGCCAAAGTAGCTCAGCACTCAATAAGAAAGTTGGCTTGCAATGTCTTTATCCATATGCATAATTTGGACCTTAGTTTCCATTTAGGACGGCAGACTGGGGCACTTTCAAAGGTAATTAATTTTACACAAAACATTATCTACAGGGTTACTTGTGACAAATTTTAGATACTGAAGGAGAGCACTCTGTGTTCGATTCTGATCATAATTATGTATTAAAAGTAGATACTTAATTTTTCACTAGAATTCCTCATAAATAAATACTACTACATATGTAACTATTTACTTTACATACAACTGAGTCAATTGCGGCACAAGACCTGGCGGATTGCCGCCTACGCTAGCGTAAACATGCGTTGCGTAATCAATTCAAAGAAGTTTACTCAATAAATAATTAATATTTATTTTTATTTACATTTTTCTCTTTATGAATGATCTCATACTATCACATCCTTGAATCTCAAAAGTAATCCACCAGTCACCCTTTATATTGAATTTTTGACGAGAAGTTAGTAAGTACAATACATAAATACATAACTTCACGCATGTATTCCTTATGGGGTAGGCAGAACACCAGAGGCTTTATAAACATCTGAAGTCACGTTTGACAAAATTGGAAGTATAATAATTGGAGAGATATAAGTGACAGAGGGTCAGACTTCGCCCACAAAAACGCCAATAAAACTTCTGTCCCTTACCTGGCTTTTACAGTATGCCCGGGAAGAGAAGCACCTGGTACATTCTATGTTTTTTTTTTGCTCCCAATCCACTTTGGAAGAAGTACTTTAAGTCTTATTACTGTTAGCACTTCATTATTTGCATGCGATTTATATACGGTTTGCAGAAATATGATCATATCTCTGAGTATCGCACTAAGCTCAAGTGGCTTCCAATTCGCTTTCGCCGGAATATTCACGTTCTTTGTCTACTGTACCGAATACTGTTCAATCCTACTGTCCCTAGCTATTTTCAAAATTACTTTAGCTATCGTCATGAGCAACATAGTCGTCATTTACGACCTTCTGACAATTTAATGCTCAGTACACCGGCTCATTCAACCGACCTACTGCGCGAATTTTCTCGAATCGATTCTTATGGAATCAGTTACCACTTTGTATTTAGTCAGCTAAGACCATCGCCACATTTAAAAAGCTTTTAAAAAAACCCTACTTATCCTTAACTGAAGAAGTCAATGTGTAGTATATGTATGTATATCTTGTATTCGTATGTATGTATGTAAATAATAATAATAATAAAATCCCCAGACACTCACACCAACTACATGGTCCCAAAGTAAGCATAGCTTGTGTTATGGGATACCATGTAGCGAACTAGGGGGGAACCTAGAATATAAATACATAAATAGATAAACGCCCAGACACGGATTTTTTTTTCTTTGTTCCTTGCGGGCATCGAACCCGCAACCACTGGCGTCTGAGGCAGACAGGTTTACCCCATCGCTAACGTGGTCGTCACTATGTTTATATAGTAATTAAGAATTTCTGAATGTATGTAACAAATAGTCGATATGTTTTTGTATGTTTTTTATTGTTTTGTAAGTAAACCCCATCTGTTGTAATTTACTTTATAATGTTATTTTGGTTGCCTGGCAGAGATCGCTTTCTAGCGATAAGGCCGCCGATTGTGTTTTCTTTTTTTATTGTCCTTTATTTTCTATTTTGTGTTTGTACAATGAAGAGCAAATAAATAAAAATAAGTAAGGGAAGTTGTATCCCAGAAGAAAATTAGAAGAAAAAAATTGGTAATTTTGACTTTAGGCTTTTTTACGATTCTCCACTCATGGTTCAACTTAGTATTATGTATTAAAACAGTGATATTGCATATGCCAAATAATAAATTACTTGCATTTTTTAACTATTACTCCTTGTTTTCAGACTATCGATAGAGGCTCCAGGGCCATAAACTTTGTGCTGTCAGCCATGGTCTTCAATATTGTTCCGACAATATTTGAATTATTGTTGGTGTCATCTATATTAGGACTTAAAGGTGGCGTTGCGTTCACAAGTAAGTTAATGTTTGTATTATCGTGCATGGTATGGCCATGTGCCTTCTTTATTAACATGATGAACTATGATCAGAATTTTAATTGCATTATTGGTAGATATGCTTAATATTTTGCTGCTGGTTTCTCACTAAATCCGCACTCGTCTTACGACATCCATATAATATAAGTACATTTCTTTTCTATGTATTTCCAAATGTATTTAGACTAAAACAAGGCACGTAATTTAATCATGTTCTTGACTAAATTTGATATATATCTACCTATGTCCATTACAGGTCTAGCCTTAAGTTGCGTAGGTTTTTACGCAATATTCACGCTGGCTATTACGCAATGGCGGACCAAATTCCGAGTTTATATGAATAAGGCCGAAAACGAAGCTGGGAACAAGGCCATTGACTCGCTAATTAATTACGAAACTGTAAAGGTAAGTTGGTTATTTTTATTGTTTTGACTATAACGCTACTAAATAAACTTTTTCTACCGTTGAGAAATGTCATTTACGATCTCCGTGGCCTTAGACGTCAATCGTAAGTAGTCGAACGGTCCTCGAACGAAATTAGAGGACGTGATAGAGATTATACATGAAGTGAAAAAATAAAAAATAAACAGTGATTACTTACTGAGTAAACTTTACCGAATGTTCGTGCGGGAAAACTAAATCTTAAAGTATCGTTTGGTCTATTAACAATGGCGGGACTATGTTAGCCTTGCTGGGGACACCGAGACAGACACCCTGACCGTCCCGCTTAACGTCACGTAACTTACACAATGTGTTAATTAATTAATGCAAAACCAGAAGTTAGTGTGTTCAGAATCTAAAGTGGAATCCATTCCACTTCAAAACAATAAGTTTCATATTTTAACCAATCAATATATTAATCAGCCGCGTCTAAAATTTACGAGTTAAATTTATTAATTACTACTCGCTACTAATAGTATAATACAGATGCAAGCTATGCGACGAGCCTAGAAATTGGATTGTTAGTATGGGTACAGATTGATGTAATGTAACAACTATTTCTTATGATTTAGACGTCCCGCACGCACTCTGCGTTGTGCACACGCCAATGTGTACAATTACCATTACAATCAGCACGTGATAGGTCAGCAAATAGCGACAAATTATGTGCATCTTTCAGTATAAAGTCCATATAAAAACCATTACAAACATTATTTTTCTTTATTTCAGTACTTCAATAACGAAAAATACGAGCTCGAAAAATACGATGAAAGCTTAAAGAAGTACGAGGCGGCGTCTTTGAAGACCGCCTCAAGTTTAGCCTTGCTTAACTTCGGCCAGCACGCAATCTTCTCTGGCGCATTGAGTATGATCATGTTGCTTGCAGCCAAAGAAATTGTTAATGGTATGTTAATAGATCTTATTTAAGTAAGTATATGCAATAAAATAAACCTATTTTACTTTACACCGAACTGATTTGTTGCTGAAGAGATTCAACTGTAAAGATGTTGATGTAACGTTGTCGAGGACGGACTCCTGTATGGTCTGACCAGAGTCGTACGGGCGTTGCTCGTGCCGAAGTAACAAGTGCTACGCCGCTAGACGTCCGCTTTCTCAATAAATGTTGCGCCAGCTGGAAAGACGCTTCCCAGCAGTAGACTGCCCGCGAAGCCGACGTGCCGCAATACGTGCGGACGTGCGGGGAGAGTAAGAGTAAATACCTTTTATTTCTAGATACAGTGATGTAGGCATATACTATTGTGGGTATAGACAGTCATATGAATTAGGCCTAATTACACTGATCTAGGAAGTAAACGATTGTATAGTCTAATGAAAATGTGGAGTACACAGTAAAATCATCTTTCTTGCTGACTTCTTCTTGCTTGCTGACTTCTTCGATCTTCACTTTTCGCCGAGTAGACACAATATACAAAACCCGGCCAAAATAATTCCTGCATTCTGATTGGCTGGTGGGTTTGCACGTTCGAACCAAATTACATGTTGATTTTCACTATCATTAAGATTTTGTCCTAGATTCTATTACAAACCATATAACTCCTTTTCAAGAATTATAGATCAAAAGGATTAAATCTACTCTAACTGAATATAAAATCCATTATTACAAATATCCTAATACATAAAACTTCCTAGAACAAAAACTTTAGAAATAATACCGTTTGCGCTAACAAGTAGTTAAATAAACTAAGACATTATGTTCGAGGCAAAACGGTTCCTTATGAAAACTAAACTATTTCTGACACTTCACAACATACATAATCGGAATACAATAACGACAAATCATTATTCTTATTAAATTAAACATAATTATTCATTAAAATCTATATGTGAAACAAGACCTTAATTTAAGACTCCCATTTTAACCATAATATAAACTTTCCTTACAAACGACTATCTCATTTCTTTAGAAATATACTATTCGAATATAATGAACACGAAATAAACACAAGATCTATCGTAATTACGTAATAATTCAACCATAGAAACCATATAAATCTTTGTCCATTAATAATTGAATAAGACATCCAACCATATTGCTTTATACATAAATACGTTACTATCATTCAAATATATCAACACAAACATCAATTTACCATAGAATTACATAAAATAATCGAAAACCAAAGGTTTCTCGTGGATGAACGTGTAACACCATAGTCTTCATGCGCACTTTCCATCAGGTGGCATGGAAGACAAACGTCCTATCCTTACAATATAAAAAAAAAATATATATATAAAACTGTTCCGTTACTGACTGAGTTACTGAGTGACTGACAGACAACGTACAACCGTAACTATTGGGCGTAGAGAGCTGAAATTTGGAACATACATTCTTTAGGAAATGTAGGGGTGCACTAAGGAAGGAATTCCCGAAATTCTCACGGGAACGGGAATTATTGGACTTTTTAGTTTGTATGAAAAATCTTATTCCTTGAGTGCACCGATGTGAAACTTGGTGTAAAGGTTTTTCAATGTGTGTCTGGTTGTGTTATGAAAGGAATCCCCGAAATTCCCAGGGGAACGGGAAATATATGATGTTTTAGGTTGTATGAAAAAATCCCATCCCTTGAGTGCACGGATGTGATACTTGATATAAAAGTTCCTCAATAAGTGTCTGTTTGTATTATGGAAGGAATTCCCGAAATTCCCACGGGAAGGGGTTGGACTTTTTAGTTTGTATGAAAAATCTTATTTCTTGAGTGTACGGATGTGATACTTGGCATGAAGATTCTTCAAAGAGTGACTGGTTGTGCTACGAAAAAAGTTCCCAAAATTCCCACGGGCACGGGAAATATATGATTTTTAGTTTGTATGAAAGAAACTTATTCCTTGAATGCATAGGTGTGATACTTGGTATAAAGGTTCTTTCAGTGGGTGTCTGGTTGTATAGTTTCTGAAATTTCCACGAGAAGGGTAGCTAAGCGCATACAAAGTTGCGGGATAAAGCTAGTATATATATAAAACTGTTCCGTTACTGACTGAGTTATTGAGTGACTGACAGACAACGTACAACCGTAACTATTGGGCGTAGAGAGCTGAAATTTGGAACATACATTCTTTAGGAGATGTAGGGGTGCACTAAGGAAGGAATTCCCGAAATTCTCACGGGAACGGGAATTATTGGACTTTTTAGTTTGTATGAAAAATCTTATTCCTAGAGTGCACAGATATGAAACTTGGCATAAAAGTTCTTCAAAAAGAGATTAGTTGTTTTATAAAAAGGAATTCCCGAAATTCCCACGGGAACGGGAAATATATGATGTTTTAGTTTGTATGATAAAATCTTATTCTTTGAGTGCACGGATGTGATACTTGGTATAAAGGTTCCTCAATAAGTGTCTGTTTGTATAATGGAAGGAATTCCCGGAATTCCCACGGGAACGGAAAATAGGACTTTTGAGTTTATGCGTGTACGAAGTCGCGGGCAAACGCTCGTAGTCAATATATCCATACCTACATACATCGTAAATTATTTCGAGAACATACAAGATAGCTTCTAATTCCATACCTACTTCTATTGTTTCAACGCAGTGTCCTAAAATAAAGTTCTAGATTCACAAAACAATATTCAAAAGAACGTAATTTACCGCCAAAACATTGTAACTTAAAATATACCTATACCTTTACGTTCATACAACATTACATTCTGGAAATTTCTACTATCTCAAACTTTTCAAGTTTTAAAAAGAACATTCCAGTTTACCTACAACCTATAGATGCATCTAGCATAATCAGTTCAGTTCAGATAGCACTTGAGAGCAGACGTGTTACTGTATTAATAATTGATCTTTTTTGCTATTGGTTAAATCCTAAAATCGGTACCTCTCTTACTATTCCTTTGTTTTTGTTCGACAAACTCCTCCTTGTGGGCGTTTAGAGTGAGAAGAAAGAAACTAGGTCCAGCCAGTAGGTGGAGCTCGAAAAACATAGGAAAAAAACTTCGGGCCGTTGCGGACTCGAACCCACACTCTTCGGATTGGGAGGTCAGTGTTCTACCACTAGACTACGACGTCTGTAAGTGCGACGACAAATTAAGCGGTTAGATCATTATATCGTTACGCCATCTATCCAATCTATTTAGAACTAAATTGACTCTCTCGATAACTAAGTGTTATGTCTCAACTAAATCAATTTATGTGCTGCCACTCACCGATAGATGGCGCTACTGACATACAACTGATGATTACATGCACAAATTGCCAAGGATTATACCATACAGATTGTACTATACCAAATGTAACCGTGAACGATGAGCTTCTGGCGTCTTGGCGCTGTCCCTGCTGTAATACTGAAGCAAGAGAGTTAAAAAAAGACGACACCCCTGTACGCATGGCAACTAGACCTAAGAAAGTTAATGTAAAAAAACCTAAACCACTGCCCGTAAAAAAAGCTGACCCGCTTCCCAGCACTGATATAGCTGAATCTCTCCCTAGTCACATCCAAAAAATTATGGCTTTCGAGATCAATAAAATGAAAGAAGATATCAAAAAGGAAATTAAGAAAGAGTTACAGAGCTTATTTCAAACATTTATCACCTCTGAATTATCAGCAATTAGAAACGAATTATCTGATTTAACAGCATCAATTTCTTTTATTGATAGTGAGCATAAAACTATAACGGATAGATTGGTAAAATTGGAGAAAGCTCAGACATCTTTAAAGTCATCTAGTACACACATAGAGTCACTTAACGCTACAGTAAAAAAGCTCGCGAACGATCAATGTGATCGCGACCAGTGGGTGCGGAGGTCAAATATTGAAATACAGGGGATTCCGGAGAGAAAAGGCGAGAATCTTATTAATATTATAAAGAATATTGCGAATCATTCTAAATTTCCACTCATACCAACTGACATCGATTTTGTTACGAGAGTTGCAACCACACTGAATAACAAAACAAAACCTAAACCTATTATAATTAGAATGTTAAATCGTTATAAAAAGGACGATTTTCTATCGAGTCTTCGGAATCTGCGACAGCCTAAAGCGACAGATTTCGGCTTTGATAATTGCGAGAGTCCTGTATTTTTTAACGATCATCTCACAAAACAAAATAAGAAACTTTTACAAAGCGCGAAGAAACTGGCAACTGAGAAGTCATATAAGTTCATTTGGGTTAGAAACTGCTCTATAATGGTACGTCGTAATGAAACATCTCCTGTTATCAACATTTCTAGTGATGATTGTTTAAAAAAAATAGTATAAGTAATATTTTACTCTGCCTTATTTTTGTAACCTTTTTGTATACAATAACATTAGTAATTATGTTTAAAAATTTTCTACATTCTGCTAATATCTACTTGGGCATCTACTTATTATATATTTCCAAATTTGTAATTAATGGGCATCTAGTAGTTATATATACTTTGAAATATTTCGTTGTTCTGGGACTTTTTGAGTGCATGGTAGCATGTTTGTTTTCTTTACATGTATTACTTTACCGGTACAATCCTTTCTCAATGATAAATAATGGCTCAGTTACTTAAACTATACTACCAAAACGTGAGAGGGCTACGAACAAAAACCAATTTATTTTATAAAAATGTTTTAAACGTAGAATACGATTTTATTTGTTTAAGCGAGACCTGGCTTCTGGATGGAATTTTTAGTCACGAGCTATTTACCGAACAATATAATGTTTACAGATGTGATCGAAATTATGAAGATAGAGGGGATACCATGGGTGGCGGTGTATTAATTGCTATTCGGCATAATATCCCGGTGTTGTCTGTGCGAACGATAGAATTTACCAACTTCTCGTCTGAAGCTCTTGAAGTAATAGTTAAAATAAAAAATCACGGTACTATGTCCAAGCTTCGGGTTTATTGTTGTTATATACCCCATGGCCCTCTGCATGCGGAAGCTATTACCAATATTTTTCATAGTGTAACTGAAATTAACTCAAATTTTCCAAATGATTCGTACTTTATACTAGGTGATTTTAATATAACTCATGCGGAATGGATTTACGATTATAACAAAGAGTTCTGTTATCTATCTCCATCATCGGAGAGTTTAGTGAATAAGCTGGATCAATTTCTTTCATACAATAATTTTAAGCAGTTTAATCAAGTTCCAAATAAGGATTATAGACACTTGGACCTCACTATATGCTCTGTTAAATGCAAGGTATGTCGTTGTTCAAATCCGTTGGTTCCGGAAGATGCATACCATCCTGCCTTAGCTATTTATATTCAAAATGAAGTATCCCGCAACCTACCGCAAGAGCCACGCAAAGTTTATTTGTATCACGTTGCCGACCGTGACTCAGTTAGTAAAGCTCTGAATGCTGTTGATTGGTATCAGCTTTTGAATCACAAAGACATAGACGTATGCGTTGAAGTTTTTTACCTTAAAATAAACTCTATAATATCTGAATTTATACCGCAAAAATGTATACGGGTCCACTCGCACTACCCTGTTTGGTATTCGGCGGCCCTAATTAAGGTTATTAAAGAAAAACTAAAATTTCACCGAAAATGGAAGACTTACGGTAATTCTAATAATTATAATACATTTGTTTTGCTGAGAAATCGTGAAAAATTTCTTACTACAAAATGTTACGAATCTTATACAACGTGTAACAAAATGGAGAGATAAAACTTTAGGGTTAGCTTCTATACCATACGTAGAATGTACAGTAAAAGAATTAGCATGATCAGTGCTGGTATAGACTTTCATACAAATTTTTTAAATTATTTTACAATGAAATATTTTGACAACCCTAGTCAACCTAACAAGCTAAAAATAGACTTGCGCCGCAATCAGTGACCTTATGACCTTTCCCGCACCGGCTGAATAGCGAGCGATACGCCGCCGCGCCGCCGCGGCCGCCCACTGCGAGTAGCGCGGATATCAGCGCAGCTGATTGTTACTTACCTATCGTTTGGCACATTGAATGACACAATTTTTATCACACTACCTAGCTAATGAAAACAATAAAACAACATGCTAGTACAAATTTCAAGTTTCTATTTATTAATAATAAACGGGTTGCCCGGAAGAAATCGGGTTGCCTGAAAGAAATCGCTTAAAGCTTTTTAAATCGCTTAAATATTGTGTACATAATTATTTCTACGTTTAATGACAATAAAGAGTGTTTGTTATAATTATTACAACTTAAATTTGTAATATCTGACAAAATGTTATGGCAAGTATCGCACTTATTTCAATCGACATTCAGTTCACTTTGCGTAAAAACACTCACAACTGTATCTAGGGTTTCCCTTACACTTGGCCAGAATTACAAAAACGGCTCACAATTTCTGCCTTCTTTTTCAATACACACACATCCACATGACGTTTGTGCCACCGACAAAAGCCTAACCGAGGAGGTCACAAATCCGCTGGTATCAGCTCTTGCGTCCATCGGGAATTATAAGGATGTTGGCCATCATCACTAAGCGTGCGCCATATCACCATGTGATTGACATCCAAAAGAGCGCCGACTTGCCGAGTGCTGCTCCTCGGATCCTCCTCGAAATGATCCAAGACTTGCTCTTCTAAGTTCTCGGAACGCGAAGGTGGCCGCGCTGGGTTTCGCGTGAAAAGAACCAGACTCATGCTTCCAAACACGCCATAGCCGGGTAAGTGGCGCTGTTCAGCTGCCGGCCTGCACTCCACAAACCGCTGCCTGTAAAGCCTTCGAGCTTCGTTGATGCTGTGGTTACTAGCGGCTCCAACATAAAGAATCATATCGTAACATTTGTTGTTTGAATACATAATGTCGTCGTGCTCCAATACTTTCAAGTCGAGACATTTTAAGAAAACTTCGAAAATAATTGCGATAACAACTGACGTGTACACTTGAAAACGGACACGAAAGCACTGAAATACATTTAAACAAATACATAAACCGAACCAAAGCAGTTCTAGTACCTACCTAAAAATGTTTAGGGTTCTTCCGTATAGCGATACGATAAACAAAATCTTAGTACCTACCCAATTTATTTCATAATACAGTGAAATGACTTCATTATATTATGTTTTTGTATTGTTAAGCTATTCTGTTACAAATAAATAGTTTACAATCGTGAAATCACTTAAATAGTTTTTAAGTTGTTTGTTCAATATCAAAATATTAAAAACTGTTATTTGTTAATTTACGTAACTTATTTTTACGCTTCACACATTTTAAATAAAGAAATTAATCCATTTTGTTTCTCAAGAAAGAGAATAATAATAAAAGATAAAGATTCCTCATAAAAAAATAAAGTTTCAGGACAGGTATACTTAGGATATTTTTCCCTATAGCGTTTGAAAATAATTTCAGCTGCCTGAAACAACCGCAACTAAAAACAATAATTAGTTAGTCATCAGTAATTTAACTTTTTTAAATAAAAAATTTAGTTGAGTTGAGAATTTGTTCATAATAAATATTGAACGGAACAACCTTTAGTTTGGCTTGGAAGCGACGACGCGGCGGCGGTAAATCTCAAAGTGTATAATTCCGAAAGGCGCACGTTCGCGACGAGACGCCGAAAGAAGTCCCGCGATTTGAGCGATAATACACCTTGTGTGTTTGTTATAAGAGCTATTATCTTTTTTCACGGGTTATCTTTTATGAAAACGACTTTACTTAGTTGCTAATTTTATTAATTTAAAGCTTTGTTGTCGTATGTATTGATAGTTATAAGTATGGCAGAATACAAGAAGTACAAGAAGCTGTAAGTTATTGTATCATAGTTTGAGGTTTACAAAATCATAGGTATTTACGGAATATGTTTCCTATTATAATTCTTAGAAAGTTTGAATGTAAGAGAGAGAGGATATTTCTTCGTTTTTTATTAGAATTATGGGTAAGTTTGATTGTCTATTTGAGTCTCTCTTCATTAGGTAGGTATAAGTTGCGATTTGACGCTGTGCGAAAAAATTTCCACGTAATACCTACCGATAGATTTGTAATAATTTCATTTGTAATAGTTTCTTGCAATAGCGTATTTCTAAAGAAATGTGATAGTTTTTTGTATGACAAGTTTGATATCATAGTTTATTGAGAGTACCTAAATTAATGTTTTGTTTTACGTTTCTCTTAAATTAATTTGCTTAATGCTTAATTTGATAACATTTTTGATTTTAGTCGTAAATGTATTTCGATCATGTATGTTGTTAAGTATTAGAAATAGAAGGCTACCGAGCCTCAGCATCCGTTCATAACCACAAACAGTGCGTCTAAGAATAAGTATTAAACGTTTTTAAAATACGTAACACTTAAACGTCAGAGCCCGGGAGTAGCGAGCGAGCGATCCGCGGCAGACAAAGGGCATCGAACTTGCTATTTCATAGACTATAAAAATTATGCAGAATGCTGGATTACTTAAAATTTATTTCAAGCTTTATTGTATGGTGGTGATGATAGTTGTAAGTGTGTGTGTGAGAATAAACAAGAAGTAAATTATCCTTGTCAGTGATGCATCATATTTTAAGGTTAAGAAAATATATTCTCACGGATAGTTAAAATAAACGTGTTGTCGGTTCGAACGTGCAAATCTATTATTTCAGTAGAGTTTTAAATTGGTAAACCGCGTGATAAACGCACACATTGGTGAAAAGGTAGTTTTAAAAACATTCTGCACTTAGATACTACCGAAAAAAACATTCCCGAGACGTTGTTGTCGTCTAATTTAGTAGGCACAAAATTACACTTTGTAGTATCTCTCTTGGTTACTTATCGCTTTATTTTAACGCCATCTGTTATCGAATAGATTTTATCAAAAGGTAACAGCTGTTTTTAGGGTTGACACTTCGATATTGTGATCTAAACTTTGAACTTGTTTTCCGAACCAACCGTAAGGATTACAAGTTTATGTTACTGTTACTTATAAACTACACCACCAAACATACAATCCCCTTAAGTATTATCTCTTCATTATGTTACACGTTGTATAAGAAATGCTGAAAATAAAATAGCCTATAATAGTAAACACTTTTGGTCTTTCATAAAATCGAAGAAAATTAGTACCTCTGACTTTCCCAACTCTATGTTTTTACAGAATGAAACCGCTTGTAATGGTGCGGAAATTAGCAATTTATTTAATAAATATTTCCAATCGGTTTTTGAATTTCATGAAAATAATAATTTGCAACCTCCACCTAACCCTACAGAGTTAGTGAACATTTGCTCGGTAGAGTTAACAATAGATAAAGTTAAGAAATACTTAAAATGTTTAAACGTTACGAAAGGAGCTGCTGGTCCCGATGGCTTGCTGGCCGTGTTCCTTCAGCGGTACTACAACGAGCTTTCTGTACCAATTTTTATACTCTTCCAGTTATCACTACAGTCAGGTAAAATGCCTTGTATTTGGAAGCAGTCTTTCGTGGTTCCAATTTTTTAATCTGGCGACAGACATGACATCCAGAATTACAGGGCTATATCTAAGTTAAGCGTACTACCTAAACTATTAGAAAAAAATGTTTATGACGATATCTTTCCTATAGTAAAACCGGTACTAATTGAACAACAGCATGGATTCGTGTCAAAAAAATCAACTGAGTCCAACCTCTGCGAGTTTATAGACACAGTAACACATGCTTTGAATGAGGGTTATCAGGTGGACGCCGTGTATACCGATTATTCCAAATGTTTTGATAAAATTCCACACAAATTGTTAATTAAAAAGTTAGAGCTTGTCGGTATACACGGTGATTTACTGCGTTGGTTAGAATCCTACCTCCGCGATCGAAACCAGGCTGTCACCATTAAGGGTCACTGCTCTACCTTCATCCCTATAAGCTCTGGCGTACCCCAAGGGTCACATTTAGGACCCTTATTATTTAATATATTTATTAACGATATAGCAACCGTCTTTAAAAATTCCGATTTTTTGCTTTACGCGGACGACAATAAAATTTACCGCAAAGTAAAATCTACTGTCGACTGTCACATGCTTCAGGCGGATTTGATTGGTCTTCAGGACTATTGCACTAAAAACGGTCTCCACATTAACACTGAAAAATGTAGCGTCATAACCTATTCCCGGAAAAAAATACAATTTGTTTTAATTATAAGCTTGACAATGATATTTTATTTAGAAAAAAACAGGTTAAGGACCTTGGTGTTATATTAGACGACAAAGTCACGTTTGTTCCTCACATACAGCATACGGTAAATAAGGCTTTTCGAATTCTGGGTTTTGTACGACGGATTGGTAATAATTTCAAAAGACCATCTACAATATTACTGTTATATAATAGTTTCGTCCGCCCTATATTGGAATATGCGTCGACCGTCTGGAATCCTCAATACCAAATACATATTGATAATATTCAGAGGATACAAAATAAGTTAATAAAATACATTAAATTTAGATGGCCGCAACAAAACTTAAATTTCATTAAGCCTCTTCGGTGCCGCCGTGACATAAGGGATCAAATATTCTTATTTAAAATAATGAATAATATTATTGACTCTGCTCATTTACTTGGTAAAATTAATATTCGCTGTCCGCGCGCTAACAGTCGTAAACGAGGTCTATTTTTCATTCCCTTATATAACACAAACTATGCCATGAACTCTTTTATTCCCAGAACATGTAGTAATTATAATAACATATACTCAACTTTAGACATGTTCACTTCATCCTTATCCCAGTATATAAAAAATATAAATAATGTCCCTACAAATCTTAACGATACTTGATTTAGTTTTATTTCTTCTTTTGCCCAAATTTGAATATAATTTAATTACCCGAGTTTCATTGGGTTTGAATTTTAGCGCCCTTTTTTTGTATTTTAGATATTTAGGTAGCCTCATATTAAGTTATAATTTTTAGTAAATATTTGCAATAATTTTAAGTTATATAATTTATGTAGTAGTTTATTATTCAGTATATTAAAAATCTGCACATTTGTATTATGTAATAGTGGAGACTTTGCTGGCCTATGTACTTTTAATGTTTTCTTTTAGTTTTAAGTGTTTTATATGCTTTATGTTTCCCAAAGATGATAATAAATAAATAAATAATATTCTCGCAGTTTCTTATGCTATACAATGAGACAGAAATATGTTCTCTCTCTCGCTCTCACACGGCATCCGAGCGCAACTAATCTAATACCGACAAACATACAATCAAACTTTCTGGAATTATAATAAGAAAGGGAAGGACCTTCTCTTTCGCTCTCGCACGTTATTAGAGCGCACCCAATCCTACTGACGAGAGAGGATTCGAATTCACAATCAAACTTTCATAGTTATCTTATTGGAAACATGTTCTATGAAACCTTAAACTATGTCGCGTCGCTGACAGTTGAGCATTTTATGTTTTACGGTGACGTCGTGAGGTCATGAGATCAAAGATGCCAGCTCTCAGGAAAGGACTTGCTCTTCATAGAACATCATCACCGCAGCAGTGGTATTCGGCGGCAGGTCTATAAGATGAAGGGTGGTCTTCTAACCCTCTTGAACCAGAAAGGGGGTCGCACGGATTAGTCGCCTTCTACGACACACTTATCCAGGGACAGTAGAGCTGTTCTAACCCCCTACGCTTTCTCTATCCTCAAAACTTTTTAGCAAATATTTAAATTTCAGGCAACATGACTGTGGGCGACCTAGTAATGGTGAATGGTCTACTATTCCAACTGTCCATACCGCTTGGTTTCCTGGGATCCGTATACAGAGAAGTCCGCCAAGCACTCATCGACATGCAAACCATGTTCACACTGATGACAGTGCAGTCCAAAATACAGGTAAGTTAAAAAACAATTAATCTCGCGCGTATGTACTAGCTTGTCTCGTGGCACAAAGCGTGATTCTTGATCCCAGTGTGCAATGTAATTGGGGCCTTGCATGAAGGGGTAGCGAGCGACAAAATCAAGAAGCTTGAAACTTCGTGAGTTTTTAAAATAACATTGAATTCAATTACTCTCTATTTGACTCCCTCGTGTCAAATTAGGGACTTCAAACTCAACAATTGAAACTAATTTTGAGGCCTCTATGTTTGACATTAGAGTGACTTATAGTGTTTTTCAACTATGATGAGTCCTGTGATGTTTTAAGTTTGACAGTTTTAGAGCCTATTACAGTGCCACCAACTTATCTGTTCAGGTGGCGGCGTCGCTGTGGTCGTATCAAGTGTTGCCATTTATATATATTTTGCAATGATTTGGTACAGTTTAATCACAATTATGAGTTAAACATTTACTTTGTACTTACTTAAACAAATGGAACAAAAAATAATAAAAAAATCATAAAATGGGTCAACAAATTTATTTATATTTTTAAATAAAACACTTTGAGTTTCAGGTCGTGCAGCTTGCTGGATGTTAGATTTAATATTTTTCAGGATGTCGGTGATAGTTTCCAACCATCTTCTCTATTAAAATTAGGGTGTTTTTTAATTTCAATCGCTTCTCTGATCATTCTAGGAATGTAATGCTTCTCTCTAGATAAAATTTTCACTGAGTCAAACCTTAAGTAGTGGTTGGGCTTGTCCATGGAATGCTCACAAACTGCAGACTTTGAAGCTCTTCGATGTTTAATATCAGCTATGTGTTCTTTTACGCGGGTTGATACGTTTCTTTTGGTTTGACCAATGTAGGAAAGCCCACAGCTATTATATTTTATTCTATATTATTTATATTTTATAACAGTATGTATGATCGTCATGACACATTGTCAGTGGACGAACCCCAGGGATACTGCTACTTATTGGATCACACTGCATATCGTCTTCAGAGTCGCTGCTCTCGCTTTCACTATCACTAAGCAATGTAATGATAAACGGCTCATCCAAGTGTGCATCTTTCTTTCTGTACTCTTCATGAAGATTTTTCACATGATGGCAGTATTTCATCCATTCAGCTGATGAGATCTTTCCGCACGCATCCGAAATTAAATCAGGCATGTTAGCACTTGACTTTGAAATATTTGTTTCTGCCACTTTTCGTTTCATTGAACTCCATACCATTTCTATGGCGTTCAAGTCACAGTGATACGGTGGGAGACGTAGTATTTGATGCCCATTTTCTTTTATTATTTTGTCAATCTCGTACTCTGGCACGGGCTTGTTATTTTTAATTAATTCATATAACTGAGGCTTTGTCATTTGTGCTGAAAATTCCACGCCCCTTTCTAAAAGCCACTTTTGCATATCAGCCTTATTGTAATTTGAGTTGGGGCTTCGGTTAATGCATATGCTATGATACGGCGCGTTGTCCATTACGATCAAAGACGGATGCTGCAAATTTGGCAATAACTTTTCGGTTAACCATTTCTTGAAATTCGTGCTATTCATTTCGTCGTGGTAGTCGCCACTTTTAGTATTGGATTTAAATACCAAAAGGGCATCCTTTACAAAGCCTTCTTCGCCGCCTGCATGTACAATGATCCATCTCTGACCTTTTGCAACTGGCTCTAAATCACCATCTTCTTCAGGGCCTTGCGAGCATTTTCCAGTCGAGTGTGATGAATTTATATAAGTTTCATCTAAATAAATTACAGGTTTAGTATTTTCACGCTCGTTATCTTTAATTTTCTGTAAATATGATGCTCTCCAAGCACATATATCATTCCGTTCGCAAAGAACTTTTCTGTTTGTTTGCGTTCTTCTAAATCTAAATCCAATTTTTTTTAACAATTTGCGAAGCGTTTCACGACTTCCCTTAAAATTTATCTCTTCACGTAGTACGTTCAATAATTTTGGAATAGTTGGTATTTCTTTTTTTATAGAGTAAAATTCATGAATTTTTCTTCTAATAACACCTATATCGAAGTCGTCCATTTCAATTTTACCTGAAGTCCTGTTTCTCTTTTTGCCTGGTGTTTCAATTTTAGTGCCACATTCTTGAGCCAATTTTTGTTCATTAACTAACTTGTGTAAGAATCGCTCAGAAACACCTGAAATAAATGAGATAACTAAATATAAAAATCATTAAGAATTATCATTTTTTAAAGTTATTGGAATTAAAATGTCGAATTTGAGAAGATTAGAAATACGGCTTAAATGTCAAATATCGCAAATTGTTTATTTAGGTAGTCATAATAACAGAAATATTTTAATTGAAGCTTTAATGTTCCCATAATTTGTTTTTAATCCTCTTAGGAAATTGATTTTCTTGTATCTAGCAACACTGACCTGTGGCTGCAGCAACGCGTTCATACAGCTTTTCGAATGGTATTATTGGCTGCTGTGCACGTTTTTCATCCTTCATAAAAGCTAATACTTTTAGTATAATTATTCGTGCATCACTTTTTACAGCCTTAGGCATTTTAGAAACACTTATTACCACAAAAGTAAAAATAAATCACAAAGAGCACTCACACTAATCGAAACTGACAGCGGAATGACATTTAAAAATGGCGTCGCTAGTTCTTCATTTGGCCACCTGAACAGATAAGTTGGTGGCACTGTAAGTGTTTTCCCTCCTAATATTGTCTTAAGTTTTCGCGATGCATACTATTAAATAAAACACTTTTTAACCGGATTTATCGCGTATACTTCAAGTCGCTCGTGACCACGTGGTCTGCAAAGACACCTAAACGTCGAGTCAAAAATTTTAAATGTAAATATACGCGATAAATCCGGTTAAAAATGTTTTGGTTTCCCTCCTCCCTATTCCGTTTCACACATTGCGTAATTTAAAAATTTAATATTTTTTTATTGAACTCAGATAAAATATAATCAGTAGACACAGATTTTGTTCGATATTACAAGAAGTTTAGTTTTTAATTTTTTTACTTACATGGCGGCAAATAGTCAATGACTTTTTAAAAATTATTTACGAAAATGGTATGCGTAAATCGAAAAATTTCAATGTGTCACAGGACTCATCATATTTGAAAAACACTGTAAATTGAAACTTTTTAACAAAAATGTTTCGTATTGTCGAACCCGAGCTTGGATTTTCCCATAAATAAAAAATAATCTTATATATGTAGTAGATTCAGAAGAGCTTAGATATGATTGGTCAACATTTCGTTAATTAGTCTTTGTGTTAATTACTTACATACCCTTAAGCTAATTTTAGTTCGCAGTGGTCAGTAATGTGAATGAGGCCTTATTCGTCCTTATGGAAGACTATTTTCGAGTGATTTATATGTTACAAGTTTTTTAGATAAACATAATATTTTAAACCTATTTATATCTTTCCAGGAGAAACCACAAGCAACTAGCTTGGTAGTGGATAACTCAACTGCGACTATCGAGTTTAAAGACGTTAGCTTCAAATACATAAATGGAAAACCGATATTTAATAACCTGAGTTTTACTATACCTGCTGGGAAAAAGATTGGCATTGTTGGTGGATCTGGTAGTGGGTAAGTATTGTTTTTTCGACCATTAGAATAATATGACTAGTCAATTTCAAACGCCCGCATACAAACTTAAACCGGTTGGGTCCAAAAATAAACTGAACTTAAGTCGTTCTGGAAATGCCAAAATTGTATACGGGATATAATTCTTAAGTTTTCAAGGGCACTAAAATTTAAAGTAACTTTAGACACGTGATATTTACCATGTATTTTATTAATTTATCTATCAAATATAATATGGAATATATTTTATACACATGTTTTTATATTTCTAAGATAAATAAAAATAAATAAATTTATCCGTTATATTAATTTGGCATTTTAAAATAGCTATATAATTTGTATCTGTTGTGAAAGTTAATTTATTATGTTTACTAGCATTGTTCTTCTTTGATCCAAACAGAAAATCAACAATGGTACGGCTTTTATTCCGCTTCTTCGAACCACAATCTGGTGACATCTTAATAGCGGGCCAGAACATTAAGGACCTAGATTTAGCCAGTGTCAGAAGAGCTATTGCTATCGTACCGCAGGTAATTACTATTTCTAACACTTCGCTGTTCGTCTGTTTTTCAGACAGTTGAAATTTTCACAGAACAATGTATTTTTGTTGCCGCTATAACAACACAAGTGGTAATTCATATTTTTAAATTGAGTTTTTTTTTTTTCAAATATGTTTAAGTATTTATTTTTAGTGAGTGATCTGCATGGGACCCTTCGTGCTCGCACTTTGCACTTTTTTTATTAGATAATACACCCGCGTTTGACCTCAATCTCACCTGCAGGGCTAGCATGCAACCATCGATAAATAGTCGAATCCACAAGATAAACTAATTTTGTTATTTGATCCTATTATGTAAGCTAATATGCGCACCATAGTAGATAGAATTACTCGATTTGATACCATGATCAAGACCACAGAACCAAATATGTCATAATCTTAATAATACCATATTCTAAGAAAATATCGATAAAAGGCCCGATTTATCGTTCTAGACGGTGGCATGCTAGCCCTGCTGATGGTAAGTGAAAATGAGGTTGAAGATGACAGCACACGGGTTTAGAAAGGAACTGGCTCTTTACAAAATATTTCCGGAATACATCATCGCCGGAGCGGTGATATTTGGCAGCAGTTTTTATATGAAGAGTGGTCGCTAGCCAGACGGGCACTGACGGGATCCTACCACCAAGCAGGGATCACTTGGAGTAATTGCCTTTTACGACACGCTTATCCACGGACGCTAAGGCTGTTCCAACCCGACCCTACTACGCTGCAGTGCGATCACAGAACATTCTCGATTCATACGTTCACGACTGTTTGTCTAGTGAGTCGGTTCCAGGTTGTGAGCAACACTGTTCCTGTTAAAATTTATTACTACAGCACGACGGGTGTAAATAAATGTTTGCCTTCATACATAGCTTCACGCCTGTATCGCTTTAGGGAGTAGGCAGAACACCAGAGGCTATAAAACCATCTGATGACGCATTTGACAAATTTGGAGGAATTAAAATGATGGAGGGAGACTATTGCAGTGACAGGGAGTCAGCCTATCGCCTGCAGAAACGCCAATAAAACCTCTATCCCTTAATTGACTTTTACAGTATTCCCGGGAAGAGAAGCTGCTGGAACTTTCTTTGTTATCTTTCGCTCCCAGTCCAGCATGTTTGCCTTGTTAATTTTAAATACTATTACCATATTGCAATTGACTCAACATTAGGTGAACATTCGTAAACATACAAATCAATTAAGTTCTGTGGTCGCACTGCTGTTAAGTAAAGTTCATGTTTATTACATTAGCTTAAAGTCCGTCGGCTGTAATGTTTCAGATACAGCTATGGTGTTAATATCATACGACATTAATCGTAGCGACAGCTGTCGCTGTCTTTGTGGCTGCCCTCCAGTTTGCAGCCTTAGGGCGAACGCTGCGTCACGCGTATCTACGAGGGTACCGTACGCGCGAATAGCACGCGTGACGCAATTTCTCTATTAAAATTTAATTAGTGTGCGTGTACAGTCGTGTCAATGGAATACTTAACCTCTTACTATTTGGCTAAACTTCGATTAAAATCGAAAAACAATGTACGGGTGTGTAGTACCTACACGCGGGATCTAGCCACGTACAACGTAAGCGTAGCGCGTTCCGTCCTACCGTACTGTACGCGCGTAGCAGTTTTGTAGGAATACGCGCGTAGACACGCGTGACCTAGCGTTGGCCCTTAAACATGTTCAACTACTTAAATTACACCAAAGACTTATGATATATATATATATGAACTTCTGGGTTTTATGTATTAGATACTTATTTGATCTAAATGGTGGCAATTTTCCAATTTCAGGACTGTGTCTTATTTCATGACACTATTTATCATAATCTTAACTACGGGGACTTGAGTAAAGGACAAAATGAAGTCTACAAAGCTAGCGAAATGGCAGAATTACATAAAAGTATACAGACGTGGCCTAAGGTGAGCATCTATATCCTATGAAAATAATTTAATAACTACGCAATGTTTCATGTAATTTTCGTGTACGTAGTAGTTTTGTTTTAAACTACTCAAAACAAAATAGGGCCCACCTCGTTTTTTGTCACAAAAAATGATTGTATGAAACTTTAAACTTAATTTTAAGCTATAGTAGTTTTGCATAAAATTGAGATGTTGATTCTTTTGAACAATGTTTTTTAATCTTTACCCTCAAGTGGAAAGACATAAACAAATCAAGTTAAAATTACCCTATATTCACAATTTCTTATTCACTTGTGTTTAGATTATCATTACGAACGTTTCTCGGTTTGTTTCACTCCTTTTTTGAGTTTTATCATTAGAACTCATTACAATGCCACATATTTGGCACCAAAAGAGCATAGAAACAGCTTCTAGAGTACTAGTATTGCTGCAAAAGGGTGAATCTCAACGATCAGTAGAATTCTGAGCCTTTAAGGCTTCAGCTTTGAAGGCTTCAAGGCTTCGAGGCTTTAGCCTTAAAGGCTTCTGAGGCTTTAAGACTTTAGCTTTAAAAGCTTTAAGGCTTCGGGTCTTTAGCCTTAGAGGCTGTAAAGCTTTGTAGGCTTAAGCTCTCTACTCTCAAATATAAGGCAATTGGGTTAACAAAATTAATTATTTAGTAAATTTTAAATTTTTAGGCTCTAAGTCTTTACATTTGCAAGCCTTTAAGGCTCTCAGCCTTTAAAGCTGCAAGCCTTAAAGGTTCAAACCTTTAGAGTTTGAGCCTTGAAAGCTTCAAGGCTTAAATTTACAGCACTAAACACAAGTGAATAAGAAATTGTGCAGTGCGATCACAGAACTTTATCGAATCGTTTGTTAACGAATGTTCGTATAGTATGGAGACGGTTTTTAAGAAAAAATTGAAATCTATCCATTGCCGCACGGCCAGCTTAAATAAATGTGTGCCTTGTTAATTTTGAATGTTTGTATACATGTTGTACTCATAAATATCTGTAAAATAAAAAATTACAATGTTACTCAAAACTTGCAACCGACTCCATACTATACGAGCATTCGTAACATTCGTTAATATACGATTCGATAAAGTTCTGTGATCGCACTGCAGGATAGGGTAATTTTAACTTGATTTGTTTATGTCTTTCCACTTGAGGGTAAGGATTATAGATGCGAAGCAGGTTATTACCGATTTTAACCACTCGGTTAAATATGTTAATTAACCGCATCATATGCTTGTTGCGGTTAAATACCACCGCGAGATGTCGCTAACGGATTGAAATGTGTATCGCAAGTTGCGCGATGAAGCCAGCTTTTCGACTGGCAAAAAAAAAAGTCGGTTGAAATTCCCTACCTCAAAAACTACTGAATTGATTTTGATGAAACTTATATTGTGCCCTAAGTTGAACAATACCTAGTACAATAAAAAAAGAATTACTTAAATCGGACGTTTAGTTCCGGAGATATGTGAATAAAAACATAGTGTATCTATTGAAATTTTACACATTTGTTCAGACGTTGATAATAATAATAAATAAATATTTCAGACACTCACACAACATTATCTAGCCCAAATTAAGTTTCTTAAAGAACTTGTGTTATGGATACTAGATAACTGATATACTTTAGAAAATATATACACATACATATTGAATAAATACATATTTTTTATTAGAATAAACTTAAATAAAAGTCGTCGTGGCGCCGTGGTTACTGTGCATATTATACGATATCGCAGGTTAAGCAACGTTCGGCGCGGTCGGTACTTGGATGGGTGACCGCCGACCATTCATTTCTCACGACGACTTCCGTGCTTCGGAGGGCACGTTAAGCAGTCGGTCCCGGGTGCTGTATACTTGTATACAGTAGTCGTTAGGGTTTGTCAGAAGCCATTTTCGGCGCCCTGAAAATTCTGACATCCACCAACCAGCACTGGGCCAGCTTGGTGGATTATGGCCTATACCTCCTCGTCACCCAGGGGAGAGACTCATAGCCCTGCAGTGGGCTCTTTACAAAGATTCGTGATGATGAACTTAAATAAACATATAAATATCCATGACTTGACGACTAATATCTGTGTCATCACACAAATATCCGACGCCGCCGGGATTCGAACCCAGGACCTCTGGCATAGAAGGCAATGTATGTTACCGCTACACCAGCCGGTCGTCTGCTACGTTGATACAGACTAACATATAAGAAAACTGGACAATTCTGGAAATATTACAAACATACGGGTGGAATTAATAACCTTTTTTTTTCCTTTTTTGAAGTCGGTTAACAGGAAAAGAAAGAAAAACTTTATCCTTTTTCGTTGTCGCTGTCAGATATTTAACCGTTAATAACCGCATTTTATCGGTAACTAACCATTAATTTGGTTAATTAACGGTAGCTAACGGGTTTTTTAGAACTATAGTAAGGACTAAAAAACGTTGTTCAGAATAATGTTATTTATACATAAACATATCAATTTTATGCAAAGAAACTTAAACTAGCTTAAAATAAAGTTTAAAGTGTTCTTGTGAAAAAAACGAGGTGGGCCCTATTTTGTTTTGAGTAGTATAGAATATAATGTCTTTACTTAACTACTTCGTGTTTATTTTTACTGTAACGTTTAACCAAACGAAAGATAAAAGTTTATTTATGTCAAATCATTTTGAATGAAGAAACAAATACACTTTCGTAATAAAAATATATAGCCCTAAGGATTGGAAACTTGTTGGACACTCGCGCTTATCATGATATTTTACCATTTTTAGTTTGACAATCAATAAATACTTAAGTATTCACAAATTTCAAATAAATTGGTAAGATGGCTATTTGTATTTCAATGGATAACTGAAGAAAAGCAAACCGAATTCCATAATTGTGTATTTGTTTTAATGTTTTATTTCAGTGGCCCATACAAAAACTCAACATATCAAAAAAAAAGTTTTGATATTCCTACACATGCACTAAGTTTGATATGCACTAATAATTGGAAGGCCTTATCTGACAATTTTTAGGCATAGTATGACGTTACTAAAAACTATATTTTCTTCTTAGGGCTACGACACCCAAGTAGGCGAGCGTGGCCTCAAACTATCTGGTGGTGAGAAACAAAGAGTGGCTATCGCTCGCGCCATCTTGAAGGATTCTCCAATCATCGTTTTTGACGAAGCTACGAGTAGTTTAGATTCATTAACCGAACATGTAAGTATTTCTTTACTTTGATTTTTTTCTTAGTATAGTAATAGGTAAACAACCATGTGGCTCCAAACTTGTTTTCATATAAGTTTGTGTTGTGGAGATTACACAGCAAAACTAGAGAGTATCCCAATGTACATTCTGACCTGATTTTAGAAAAGTTGTTTTATAAATTCCCATCAATTGAATACCTCCAAATTTATCAAACGCGTCCATCAGATGATTTTACAGCCTCTGGTGTTAAATATGTCTTGGGTTGGGGTCCGGGACAGTTTATAAAACATACATAACTTCACACCTCTACCCCATAAGGTGAAGAGGTGTGAAGTTATGTATGTTTTATAAACTGTCCCGGACCCCAACCCAAGACATATCAATCAATTTGAAGAGACCTAAACGACAAAGATATTAACATAAAGGCAAACTAAACTCGAGCGAATTCGGATACTACAGCTAATGGGTAATAAAATACCTTTTCAGTATAAATGTTACCATCTCAAAAAACACAAAAAATTGTATAAAAAAATTATAATTTATTTTTCCAGGCGATTCTTCAAGCTCTAAGGGCTGCAACAGTTGGTCGAACATCAATTTGCATAGCACACAGACTATCAACAGTCGCCGACGCCGACGAAATTCTCGTTTTAGAAGACGGTGTTATTTCAGAACGGGGCACCCATCACGATTTGGTTAAGAACCCTAAAAGCTTATACTCCAAACTGTGGGAAAAGCAAAACAAGGAAATGCCAAAGTGAACATTGTTGATTGAGTTAGTGTAATATGTGATATTGTACTATTCTGGAGTATAAATGTGTTTTATAGAAGTTTATTGTTGTTGATATGTTGTATTCAGGTATTTGTTGATTTGTGACTGGAGATAATTTACAGGCGGCTGATTCATTTTCGATTGACTGTGTATTAATATCGCATTTCATTTATCACTGCAGTTTATAATGAGCAATAATCATTGCTTTTCTTATAATTGCACTACTTTTTGTTAAATATATTGTATAAACATAGAAGTTACCTGTGTAGATAGTTTCCATACTAAGTTCATTTTCTTTAACCTAACTTAATGATTGGTTTCCGCTGCGTATGTTTTATTTTGGTTCTCAGCCTAGTTTGGTTAAGCTTTTACCTCTTGTAATATCTAATTTTAAAGTTCTTGTTGTTACGAAAAATTGTTATATTGCTAGTTTATAATTTAATGATTAAGATAAAAAAATATTTGCACTGTATGCAAGCATAAATGAATTGCACTTTATTTATGCAAATCTTACTGGCAGGGCTGAATGAAGAAATTAAGTAGATTCTATAACTTTGTACCTTTCTTTAATTTATATTTATAGTGTTACCATAAATTGCCAAATAAATTATTCGATTTATGTGTCAACGTTTTTTAACATTAAAGTAATTGTATATTAAACCAATAACTTACACTACTTATTGTAACTTATGTAATAAATATACCGATAAATTATTAATATTTAGCAATTCATGGCTTGTCTTAGCAATACATTATTTTATATTAATCTATAAATTTGCTTCATTTAAACAGGTATTAGGAACTTGTTAACACATAAGAAAATATACGAAAATGCGAATCTGCATTTTCAAATGTAATTTTCTCATGGTCAGCAGTCGTTGGTTTAATGAAATGTTTACACTACGCACCTTATTCGGTTGTAATAAGGTTAAAAGTCCAATGAAATTGTTTACATTTCATTAGACGTGAATTCATCTAATCGCAGCGAAAACCAATTAATAGTTATCTTTGTATACAACATCTAGCCACACATAATATACCCATATTTACATATATTAAACACCTTATTTGAGGCTGTGTATAAGTTATATTAAAAACACTTTTGGTTCTAAACCAATATTTCGTTATTTTTAAAAGCCTTACAGTGTAATGTTTAATCTTTTATAGTTGATAAATTTCAGAAACTTTTTAATAATGTACATAGAAAAGAATTTGTGTACAGTCAGATTGTTGTTGTAAGGAAATACATTTATTTTAATAAATCTATTATTATCTACCATGTCACTGAAATAAACGTTATTTCATATTAGTAACACTTTGTTGTCATCTTAATACAAATTACATTTTTTATGCGGGGTCGTTTTTTAAGTCACCGGCCAAATTTGTTTTACACCATAAGTATAATAGGAACGATTATTGCGAAAAAAAGGTATGTATTTTTTTATAAGGAAATTACTATATTCGCTATCATATTAATTAAGCAAAGCATAGTATCCTAAATTATTAATACCATTCAAATGAAAACGACTACGCGCTACTACAAACCATCTTGTAGCACTACGTCGTAGTATTAACATTGAAATGCCGCTTCGTAGTAGCTGTGTTCATCAACAGCGACTATTTGTAACAATCAACGAATGCAGAGCATTAAAAAAACCGACTTCACGTCGAAACTTTGGCTGAGTTGAGACTGTCATCAACGTAAACATTCTCCGAAATCATACATATGTTTTCAAAAGTTTGAAATTTTCAATGAAGAGCTCAAACGACTTCGATGAAATTTAAATGGGACCAACTATGAAGTATCCTCTATTATATGAAACAAAAATTTTCAAAATCAATTCATAATTGTCCGAAATATCGTGTAACAAAGAAACAAAAAAAAAACATACAGACGATTTGAGAACCTCCTCTTTTTTGGAAGTCGGTTGAAAAAGTTTGTGGTGCCTTCTCAATCTTTATTTTTTTTCTACTGAGCGTTACTTAAATAAATATGCAGGTACGTTTATATCCTATCAAAGAAAATCACATAGAAATTTGGCTGCTGACTAAAACCCAAACCTGTATAAAGTATGGGACGTTTCTTTTCCATGTAGGGTAGCCATCTTTTTTTTCTAGAAAAAAAGTATATTTGAGTCTGAAAAGAATATCAAACAGTATTTAGGAAAAATAAACAGTATTTAATTTATTTGTTTTAAACATATATTTTTAGAACTTCTTGCACAAATTATTAATTAAAGTCTAGCATATAAAGTGTTTAACTTTTTATGCTGAAAACAGTATAATGTAGTGAAAAACAGTATAATACTGTTAAAAACAGTATAGTTGGCAACCCTACTTCCATGCCACCTGATGGCCGAGAAACATTTGAAAAACATTTTTCTAAAAGAAGAGTTTATATAAAAGAGTTAATTTTCAAAATAGCTGGAATTCGAACCCAAGATCTCTGCGTCCGCGGCCACGGTAATTACCTAAATATTGCGTTGTATTTAATATGAATAAGCTTGTTAAAAGCAACTAACCCACACTTGGTGGTAGCACTTCATATAAAGTCTACCGCTAAAGTAAATACCTATTTCAACACACTTGCTCGTAAAGTGAGCGTTCTTCTATTGAATTTAGAACTATAAACTGGGCTATAAGTCACGCGTGCATAATATATTATACCCTAGTGCATAATATAATGAATCCTACAAAGTTGAATTGTACCTTTGTGCAAATAACATGCGAGAAAACAGAGCATATTTTATTGGTCCGGGTTATACACTAAATATTTTCAGAAACAACAAAGAGGTTTTATACCACTTCAAATCCATATACATTTTTAAATGTTTGCGCCTTATATTAGTAAAATAAATTTGTATATTAAACAAATTATTCACAATTTACAATCATTTGTCATAAAATATTAAAATATTTGCATTTACCACTCCAAATTAAACATTTTCACTTAAAATAGGCTGTATATGCTATACAGACATTGACACATTTGACGGAAAAAAAAACCTACGCGCATGCGCGAGGTTCGGCGCCATTTTTCAATCACAATTCACAGCTTTGTTATCAAGTGTGTTTGTTATTTTATGACCACGTATGTCTGTCTTTTACTCACAAGTGTGTTGAAAAACGTCTTGTGTAACAAGTGACCGAAGTTGCTAATTACAGTCGAGGCTGTGATTTGAGCCCGAGCCGCAGGCGAGGGCTTAATAATGACTACTGTAATTAATAATAATTACTGCTCCGGCGGTAATGTGTCCCGGCAATGCTTTATGAAGAGTAAGTTCCTTCATAAACCCGTGTCCTGTCATCTTTGCCCTCATCATCACCATTAGGTAAGATTGAGGTCGAGCTATGATGCTAATAGCTTGAGTCAATTGACATCATAATTTATAGATGGTACGAGGATAAGTAGCAGGTTGCTTACCCAAGGTGTAAGCTGGCAAAGGCTATAATTTAATAAAAATATACGTCAAACTCAACTCAAATATTCTTTATTTCGTAAGTATTTAAATACATTTGAAATAAGTCAAAGAATTTAAAAATTGAACTGAATCTACCACCACTTCGGCAAGTCGATCTGTTGAGAAGAAGTGGCAAGAAACTCAACAGCAATCATTTGTTAAAAATAAGAAAAAAAAACAACAATTTACAGCCAGGGAATCCCATCTTCTTGCATCCGGATATCTTATAGTACACCTTCTCACATAACACTTATCCTTAAATCTATCGAAGGGTTAAATATTTTGGAAATTCTTTATAAAATAAAGCGTACACCCATGAACGAGTTGGTGATCTTCTGGAGTCTACTATTATATTTATACATTAGGCAATCAAGTACTAGACAAAGACGTAGAAATAGATACGGTATAGAGGTAAAGATAGAAGCAGAGATAGACGTAGCGATAGAGGTGAGACAGAATACAGATAATGTGGATGGAGATGAGGATAGTCGTGGACAAAGACAGGACGTGGACGTGGAGATGGGGAAGTCAGAGTCAAATTCAAAAAAGTAACATAGTCATAAAGTCATCAGCAAAACGACCTGGCACCGCTAGCAGCACCCGTTCACGAGTATAACGCAAGCACCAGCCATCACCCTCCTCAACCATAATTTAGGGAAGAGGGTGACCCGACACCTGACGCTACCGCTAGCCATGCCGCCTGAGGGAGAGCATGATGTTCTTGCTGTTGTATGGACAAGAAGGAGATGGAGTTGGATAAGAAGGAGTTGGAGATTGAGAACTTTTAACAATTTACAACCAAGGACTTTTATTGTCCATATATTCAGATATTGTATAAAAGTCTTTATTACACGTCAAAAGAATCAAAAATCACGAAGCCTGCCGAAACTGAAGACATTATGAAACGCATTTAATACGCTTTTTATTAAGTAGCTACTTGGAAATAAAGGTACCTTAACAAAGGTCTTCTAACTTAGTAGTCAGCTTCAAAAGTCGCTGAACACATTCTGATTTTCAAAACCGCTATAGGTACTCTACAAATTAATTTTCGGTCACTACGATACAACTCTGGTATAAGCATAGCATACCGTTATTTTCTACTGTTGCTAGTTGTCAATATAGTTGCCATCGTTTATTTCCACCTCCAAACAGATTTGCTATGTTCCCGCTAGAAGGTATAGATATAGATATCAAACATGCTTTATGAACCAGATTTTTCTTATTTCTTGGCCCTCTTCTTTACAATAGAGTTAATGCAAAACTAAATTTGTACTCTCTGTGTTTAAATGAAACGAAAAAAATTGTTAAGAGGCGTTACAAAACATGTCTTTTGAAGACACAGAAAAATTGTTAGCAGTAATAAGTTAGTTTAAAATTCATAAATTGCATTATTCAATTAGAAAATATTTTTGCCCCACGTTAGTTTTATAACCACTGATTAAGGATTTCTTTTTTGCTTACTATACAAAAGATATAGTATAGGTACATAAGTATTTATTTTTAGTTTTATATTGTATTCGCCTGAAAAACAGGGTAAACCTAGTTCAGGCACTTAGACATAATTGTGTTCCTTAATATGATATTTTTAGGTTAAGTTTGTAGAAATGATTATGAAAATAAATAAATGTTTAATGTATCTGGTTTAACTTAAGTTGACAACAGTGCTTGAAAGACCATATAACACACGCTCCTTTGGTCAAGATTTTTTAAGCTGCATTAAGTCCTCTAGAAGGCGCTTCAGTCAATTAAACTTGACGTCACGAAGCCTATAACTAGTGGACAATCAAGAGGCTTTCAACGACATCTCATTTGTCCAATCATGATAGCTAGTTTAGAAGTTATGAGTGAACATATGAACATCTATACCCACATACCTACATACTTACATGTCAAAATCATAACCCTCCTTTTTGCTTCGCCGAAGTCGGGTAAAAATACCGTATACTTAATGTGAAAATGTCTACTGACCGCCCAATACAAAAAAACTACAGGATGGCTTCAAAATCCTCGTAAAATTAATAAACGTATATACAGGGTGTCCCTTTAATCAACGTAAAGCCGACAGCGGGATCAAATCATTACAATAGATGTACAAATATTTTTGTTAAATTACAGGTACCTAATTAGCTTGATAAGAAAGTTGTATTAAAAAAAAGTTTTAGTTTTAATTTGTACGTATTTTACAAACGAGTTATTTAGGACTACGCTACGGCGCGCGGCGCGTGGCGGCAGAGACTAAACATAAGACAAGTGATAGACTTTACCTGATTTGCTTTTAAAAGGTTATAATTTCTAAAGATTTCGCATAAAAAACATAAGTTATACGATTTGGCCTGTCTCCCATTTCCAAATTGACGTTGATTTGCTTTGGACACCCTGTATATTGATGAATAGCAGTTTTCGTAACTTTTCCACAAAACGTTTATTAACACAAAAGGAAATCGTTCTCTTGGGAAATCAAGCTTTAGAGATCGGTAGTTTCTACTATTATAATCTTCTATTTATTTTTGTAAATAACTGATAATATTTCTGCCTATCAAGCCTGCTGAACAGAAGGTTAAAAAACACTTCAGAATGCCATCAATTAACACTTATTACAATATTTATCAGCTGCGCCATTTTTTGTATAGAATCTCCTTTAATCCCTTCACCTTTTCATCGATGTTATGACTGTCGCTCGTTACCATGGCAACTTGTTGACAAACACACAACTGTCAATGTTTCATAGCATTTTTTTCCAACTTAATGTTTAAATAGCTTTTGGTTAAGCAAAAGCTGTTTTTAATAAAATGAAGGGTTTGTGATTGTGTTTTAAAATAATGTCTGTGCTTAGTTTGCTGCCGGAAGATAAACGTAAAGATCCGAGGTAATTTATCTTTTATTTGTTATCATAATGTCCTGAGTCCTGATAGATAAAAATTAATCGTTGTAGAGCATAACCTATATCTAGATTTATTAATAAATAATAAACAGTCTTGTAGAGATTGCGCCATAGGAGAGTTTTATATTATGTATCGTATGACTTATTCTTCTGCTTATACTTACTTACGAAGGATTTTGAGATAAACAAATGAACACTTCACAAAAACTATATGGTTTAATATTTCTTATTGTTCTGATTCATTATCACATACATATATCTAATTATTATGATGTTTTAAAATTCCAAGAATCATCCCTAATATCTTGTATGTAGCTAAGTATATCACGATAAAAAAGGTACCCTATGTGTTCCTAGTTTCGTCCCATACAAACTACAAGCAATCACGTTTGTGTATTAATTTTGCTTAGTCTCTTTTTTTTTGATTATACCTTATCTTTCTTTTATTGTAAAATCTTTATTGAATATTAATTCGTTTTCGAATTAACAAGTTTCTATTCATACAAATACCTACTTATTCTATAATGCCCTTAACAGATAAATAATCTATAGAAGTTACCCTCTTACTGTATAGGCATATGTTGCGTATTTTATACTGTAAATAACCTTGACGTGCCGAGATCTAACATTGGCTTTATTTGCTTTCCCCATACCTATACCTATCCATCCTCACATGTTTGTAGATAGGTACTATTATTAGGCCGCGTTTTCACTGACGCGGAACTGGGTGGAGAGGAGTGAAGAAGGGCGGTGAAAAGTGGTGAGTGTTTACACTGAAGCTGAGTGGAGCGGAGTGGGGCTTTTAGAATTAAGCATTTTTGCGCTCAGTACGTTGATAACTACTAAGATGCACTGCGCGCGAGTCAAGCGGCGTGGCTTCATACACCCACCCCCAACCCCGGTTCGCACCTCACCGCTCCGCTCCCCCATTCATCCACTACACAACCAGCCATCTACACCGCACCGCCCTGCTGCCCTCCACTCCGCTCCGCGTCGCCACGCTGTATTTTTATGAATATCCGTTCAGCTCTACTCCACTCCGCTCGTGCTTTTTCTATTGAAGCGGGGCGGAAATTTGGAGCATAGTGATTGGAATATTCAGGCACTGCAAAGAACCGCTCCGCACAGCTCCGCGTCAATGGAATCCCAGCCTTATGATTGCTAGGTGCTTCTGTTTTCTATCATTAAGTTTAAAGAAGATAGTAAATAAAGGAATATTTTAAGGTTACAAAGTACCTTAATATGACTGCTCACTCAGACTTGAACTTCACATATGTATTAAAATTTTTGGAGGTCACTATGAAGAATGAACTGCGATCCTACGCTTAAGTCATGATGAGCAACACTTAAAAAAGCCTAAGAGCGCGTTCTGAACACACAGACACACCCGCCCAGGCAACGCCAAGCGCCTCATAAGCCTGCTTTGCAATTTGTCGTACATAATTTGAGTCTTATTCTATAGACCAATACATCTCAAATTGCAATTATAGAAGTCCACCCGCGCCCGTCCAGCACCCACCCAGCGCTGGCTACGTGCTCAACACACGCCCATCCTGCACACGAGATTTGATATCTATTGATATGTTCAATATGACTCAAATTGCAAAACAACAATGTTACACAACAAATTGCAACGCGTGGCCTGCGCTCGGCGTTCGCCTCAGGTAAGAACACGGCCTTAGTCAAAGTATGACATGGCAGTTTTAATAAAAAATCAAAATTTCGCAATACGGGAATAGATATTTATCCCGCAGTACCTACCCTTGTCAGATAATTATATTAAAATAACCTTATGGAAAACACATGGTGCGCCTTTTATCCCATATCATAAACCTGTCGTGCCATAACCTCATATGGGCTTTATTTGTGGCATATTTATCAATTTATTCCCTTATATGTGATACACTTTGAATCATTCATTTATCTTTATTTTTTATTTATTTTTTACTGTAAATAATCCTCTTCTATTCACAGCACCCATACATATCTACTTAAAATTCTTTTAATATCTTTATCATATTTTACTTTTGGTCCGGCAATATTAGAATATCTCAGCCTACCCCAAAAGGAGACAGGGGTGAAGTTATGTATGTATTTAAGTATTTATAATGACACCTTTAATATCATCATCATCACAACTCTTTGTAATAAGCTCACTGCAGGGCTATGAGTCTCTCCCCTGAGTGACGAAGAGCTTTTAGGCCATAACCACCAAGCTGGCCCAGTTGGTTGGTGGATGTCAGAATTTTCAGGGCGCCGAAATTAATTCTTAAATTATTTCCTAAACGAGCAAACTGATTTACATGATTCAAATGGATAAATTGGTTTTATACCCAGAGCTTTCATTTGACATCAAAATCGTTACGATAACCTAACAAACAAAAAATCATATTTTCTATTTGCTCTCGTAATTATAAAATTTACAATTCGAGTCCCTTTGATGTTGTCTAAAAACCCGACATTCCACGGATTGCTTCGAGCAGGCTATGAGCGTCACGCACACACGAGCAAGTCTCACTCTCACAGGCGCAATTCGTGCTCGCGAGCGGTGCTCGCGCAATTAGGACGGGCGCACGAACGCCTGTCCAAATTGAGCATTGAGCATTTTTTGATGTTATTCAAAAAACAGAAAATGTACGGATACATTAAATTACTAGTTCCATTACACGAGTCTGTACGTTCCATTAAATGGCGGCCTGTGCAAACGTTGACAGATAGGACAGTTTGTAAAAAGAATTCAATTTTTTTTTCAATTCAAAAATAATAAAAAAAGTAATTACACAAACAAGTAATAAACAAAATATTAAACTGTATATTTTTTGATTCTTAGCTAATATAATGCTTTCATACGTAGTTCACACTAAAAGCTTCGCGAAACTTAAAAAAACAACATGTTATAACCAAAAATATTATGATTATTTCTTTTCAAAATACTCTCCTTTTCATTACAAAAAAAAGTCATTACATGCGATCGAACCATTTCTGAATTCATGTTTTCTACGTGCTGATGGATCTCTTCGGATTTGGTCAAATTTAAACCTCTCATCAAATCTTTGATTTTGGGGTAAATACAGAAATCACAGCGTGCTAGGTCGGGGCTACGTGCAGGATGGGCGACGAGTTGTACTTTTTCGGGAGCTACAAATTACTTTATACTATACCTACTCTAAAAAGCTTATTTTATTCACGCAAAACAGTGAATAAAAAGGCCTTTTATTCACTGTTTTGTTTTTATTCACTGTTTCGGTGTATTCACGCAAAACAGTGAATAAAAAGGCCGTTAGAATCCTTCACTTGCTCGTGACTCATCTACGGCCCTCGCTTTAAATCCGTCCTTTATTCACTAGTTGCATAATATACTATTGTATTGTTGGCCGTGTATGAAGAAGCTCTGTCATGATGTAGGAGAACGCGGCTTTTTGGTCGTCTTTGGTGAATATTTTCTAATATGTCTAATGTCTACCTTAAATATTATAATTAAATATTAAATTCTATTGAGTTATTTTTAGTTACGACAAAAACGCAAATAAACATAAATAAATAAAAAGTGTAGGTACCTATCTTTTATAATAATTATAAATAAGGTATAATTTTTATATGAATTAACCGATCACAAAGCAATAAAAAGCAGCCTTTTTAAAACGTTTTTACAAACGCCCACCATTTAAAACGTTTATTTAACATTAACATATGTGGTATCGACATTGTTGGCGAAAAAAATTATGTAGGTACATCTTTATCGAAAAATAACAATAACGACCATAGCCAATAAAATAACAATTAATAAAAAATATAGGTTATTATATTAATTAATATAATTTAACAATTTATTAAATTGAAATATTATTTACTGACCATACGCGCGAGAGTGAATATACACGACACGGCACTAGTGTGCAAGCAAGAGAACATGATAAGCACCGCTTATCATGTTCAATTCAATTTCTTTCAATTCCTTTCTCTAATGAACCATAGTTGTATTTATATGGGAAACAGTATTGAATTAACAATATTTGTGAATTGTGATTTCAAACTTATATTTTAATTTAAATAGTATGAACTAAATATTAAGAAGGACAAAATTGAGAACCTTATTTTTTAAGTTGGTTAATATACTAAAACCTTCTCCTAAACATGACAAATCTTTTTCTGAAAACCGCATCCAAATCGGTTCGGCCAAATGCGAGAAAATCGCGGACAAACATACATACATACTTACAGGTCAAACTGATAACCTCCTTTTTTGAATTCGGTTAAAAACTTCTAAACTGATAAGTAGGTAATAAGTACCTAATTAGAAATTAAACAAGGTTGAGCAACGTGCGGTCCGGTCGGTAAAAGGATTAATTCCCATCATTATGGCTGCCATTAATTAATAATAGTTAGAAGAGGAGTAAAGCTCAAACTAACTTTCATAAAATAAAATAGAATAATAAGATTTTTTTAAATACGAAATAAACCTGCTACAATGCAACATTCTCCCCGTTTTGTGGAATCGGTGGTGGCACGTAGGTACAATATGCAAAACAATTACAATTATGCAAAAATCATTATCATTGTTTAGTTAAAACCACTGAACAGATAAAACGGTTGGAATATCCGTGAATCGATTTTTGTACAGAAGGCAGAATACGAAGCGTTACAATTCTTTAAAAAAAAAAAATTGAACCTGAACTCTATGTCCTCGTCGCATGATGATAATGATAATGATTTATTTATTGCAGTATTACAAAGATCCTTAAACCTAAAATCCCTGTTAGTTTAACTGTTAGTTTATAACTCATTTGAGTTAAACACAAAATTTTTTGCATAGATTTATTCTAGGCAAACAAACAAACAAACTTTTTTCAGCTTCCTGTTTTAGCAGAGATCCGCTGATTTGGAAACTTGAGTTTCAAAAGTTACCATGTTTTACAATAGGACCATATTGCAGCAGCTGTTTAAGAATGAGAATTTTGACAGCCCAGTTCAGAAGTTTTGCAAGTTAAATTAATGAAACTTAACATTATTTCCGCACTGCCAAGCCGTCGAGAATATAAACGCAGGAACCAGATTACAGATAGAATAGTTAAATATATGTTTGCGGAAATTTCCTGATAACGCATTGAAGAACACCCAGACTCATATCAATACTTCAAAATTACAAATCATACAATCAAAATCGAAAAAAATACAATAAAAAGACGATATGTGGGCGGGAAGTACGCACCGTGCTACAAGAGGCCCTTAATAACTTAGAAACCCCATACTAATTTTATCGGTTATCGCTTAGCCTGCGTTTGACCTCAGCTTCACCTGATGTTAAGTTACCTCGAGGACGAAGTTGAAAGCGCAAGGGTGCAGAAAGAAACTCGCTCTTCATCAAAATAAAGAAATGCTGAAAAACATTACCCCCGGCGTGGTGATATTTGGCGCCATACTTTATGTGAATAGTACCTACCTACTCGCTAGTCAGGTGAATTAAGAAGGGGGTCCTGCCACCAAGACATACTTATCCAGGGCGAGGGGGGTAGGGTAAACAGTTGACATACTAAAATATCGTTGTATCGTTATGTCAACCCGAGCGGGAAGCTGAGTGAAATAGTAAGACTTTTTTTTCATATTCCTACGACGAGTTTGGCGGAATGGCGTTGAAACTATCAATCACTTTAAAACAGTATAACAACGCAGTAAATGTTGATGAAACTGAACGGTTTTAACATTGAAAAATAGGGCCTGTTAAATTTTAATTAATGACCGCACGAAGCGTGTCGGTGCTATCGAATAACTCGGACGATCGAACGTTGTTTGCGGATGGAATTGTTTTATATTGAAAATCGCGGGGCATAATTAAAAACATTGTAAAATAATCTGGTTTATCATGTTTTCATAATTGTTCTAAAATTAGAAAGTGTTCAATAAAAGACTTTCTTTACGGCCTCATCCTAATAGAACGCGACTACAAGATCATCTCGATTTTCAGTCGTACGAATTCGCGATCAAACATATTGATATGGTATGGCATAGGTATCCTAATGGGCATTCGATCGATGTGGTCGCGCGACTATACAGGGTTATTTGGTGATTGGACCGGAATCTTTTAAGGTGACGTTGAAGAAGATTTCCAATGATTTGAGCCCAAATAATGTAAAACAAAAGTGTGCCAGTTTTAAAACATAATGGGTATTATTTTTTACTGAAAATCCAGTTTTACTTTTTCAAACATGGATTGTAAAAAAAATAGTAATCCGATTTCAATGTTCTTCTCAGTTTTTCTCAATTTTGAATATATATTGATCGATAAACAACAATAATATCGTTTCAATGTCATTTCAAACAGAAGCTACAGTAGAACGTTTTATGAAATATACTTAAATGATTTTTTTTGTGAACGTTTCTAAATGTTTAATGTTGGTGAATTTTGCTTTCATTTGTTTTAAATAACATCTACAACTCATTGGCTGTCCAACGAGGTAAAAGAGTAGACATCGAAACATCGAGTTAAACCAGTCGGTACGAAGATGGTGACCACCGATCATTACTACAGTACGGCAGCGGCCGGTAAAGTGCCATAAGGGAAATATTAATTTCTTCCATTTTAATTTGCATTCGAAGAGAACTTATTTCATTAGGTATTTCAAACTCGAGGTATTTCGACTTTCTATGTCAATTTAGTTATTTTAAGTACTACTTCGGTTTTAATTTTTAATTTTGAATTAGTTTTCGGAATTATAATACGTACTTACCTACCCCTGCCTGTTTTAGATAAAGTGCCGCTCATTATAGGAAAATTACTCATTTGCAAAATAGTTATTGAAATAATGCCGGACATAATGTTGTTCAAATCAAACAAAGATCAGGCCACTCAAATATTATAAATCTGCTCATTTTAAATTTAAAGTAACCCAAGTGAATATTTTTAAGTCGCTATTTTATTGATATCTCATCAGTCGCATTAAGTCGTTCACTTAGTAACATAAGCCAAGTTCAGTATTTCTATTACCACAAATTTTAATTTACAGTCGATTAACAGTCGTTAATACTATTATAACCTAAAACAAAAATCCTCCACCGCATCTATCTGAAAGCGATAATCTCGAAAATAGTTGAACAGATTTTTATACCAATGTTTCGTGTGGAGAGGTTTAGCTGTATTATTCATTAAGGTTTTATGTAAATTGGCTGAACCTTGACGACTATTGTAAACTCTAAAGCTTACAATTTAGACCTGATTGTCACTCACCATCAGGTTAAATTGAGGTCAAAAATCAGGCACATAAGTCACTTACCGTCAACTGAGGTCAACAGTCTTCTCTTCTTTAAATATACTTCATAAACTCTTTTATAAAAAAAAAATAGATGTCGGAACGGAAGTATTATGTTGACTAAGAATACAAAGTAGGTTTATTTATACCATATGTTCACAAAAATTTACCAATAAAATAAAATAAATATGAAGTATGTACAAGCGTAGATATTTAAAAAAATTAAATCCTACATTGTTTCTCGATGTAAAATTAAGTTTTCTCTACTTTTATGAAGGAATTACATTGACAATCCAAATCAAATTAACTAACCACGAAGATAATTTCGTTCATAATATTTTTTTATAAATTGTTTGTTTTCCAATTATTTACTTACGTCCAAAATTTCAGATTGTTATTTGTTGCTAAGGTGATATTTATGCCGTGAAAAAATGTTGCGCTATCTAGCGTCAAGTAGACATACTTTTATTTCGCGGTTTTTTCCGACAAATTTGGAACGTATAAAATTTCGTTAAAAAACTTGAGCCACCTAACAAAGTAAAGCTGAACTTTTTTGATGATAATTTGAATATTTTAAACTTATGTTTCAACCGGTTTTTACTACTCGCTACTGTTTGGCTATGATTGGCCATACATAACCAACCGCTTACCCCTCCCGCACCCCGCCCGTAGGCTTCACTTGAGTGCCTAGAGAAAACTGGATAGGGTAACTTCTCTATATACTTCCTCCGTGGTTACATTTTACATAGATACTAAATAATAGCTTTTATTTCTTTTTTATTTCAGAAAAGAATCTTTGGAGAGCGTTTATAGCAGTAACTCTCGATTGAATCTGCTCAATAAACGAAAGCGAATGAACGCCCTTACCGGAGATATGTCCTCATATCACAACCTTAGTGGAAAGGGTGACAGGTAATAAATTCCAACCGCGGATATGGGCTTCACCATATAATATTTAAAGCAATCTTCATTTGTTATCTGGATATCTAGCCGTAGAAGGTTGATACCTCCGATTTAGTTTAATGAAATCATTCAGTCAAGTTTCAGGACGATTATATGACTTCAATATTTCGAAACGAAGTTTTCAGGAGAAAATACCACAATTGCAAAGAATCATAATAACGGAATTTATCATCCTTTAATTTTGTTCGAAACATGCTTAATTCACTGCTGTTTAGAAAAACATCATAAACTTGTGTCGAGCTTGAAGCTGCTTCCGCATTCCGTTCCTCAGGCTCCGATGGCTGCGACGCAGGTTTTTCTTTTACAGGAATGGGGGCAATTCCCAATTATTTAAAAAAGATTTTGTAACATGTGCTTGTACGACCGGCTGGTGTAGCGGTAACATACATTGCCTTCTATGCCAGAGGTCCTGGGTTTGAATCCCGGCGGCGGCGGATATTTGTGTGATGAACACAGATATTAGTCGTCAAGTCATGGATGTTTATATGTTTATTTAAGTTTATTCTAATAAAAAATATGTATTTATTCAATATGTATGTTTATATATTTCTAAAATATATCAGTTATCTAGTATCCATAACACAAGTTCTTTAAGAAACTTAATTTGGGCTAGATAATGTTGTGTGAGTGTCAGAAATATTTATTTTATTTATTTGGTGACAAATTTTAGATACTGAAGGAGCGCACTCTGTACTCGATTTTGGTCATAATTATGTAATAAAAGTTGATAATTTTTATTACATAAATTATGACTTAATTTTTCACTAGAATTTCCTATACATAAATAAAGTTTAGTTTCTATATAATTTACTTAGGCCTGATTCAATCGCGTCACGTGATCTGGCACGCGGATCGCTGCGAACGCTAGTGTAACAATGCGTTGCGTGATCGATTCTTCAACTTTCGGTTAAGTTTACTAAGTAAATAATTAATATTTATTTTTTATTATATTGTTTCTCCTCATGTGTGATCTCTAATTATCAATTCCTCGAATTTCAAAAGTGACCCACCAGTCTCCCTGTACACCGGAAGACCCGGAACATTTTTTTTCTTTTTCCGGGCGGGAATCGAACCTGCAACCACTGGCGTCTGAGGCAGATAGGTTTACCCCATCGCTAAAGTGGTCGTCGAATATTAATAAGTAGGTGCTCATCTTAAATTTCTTCTACCAAGCAAGTGACACGCCTCATTATTTGCCTCATACGATTTTTTTTTATCCATAATGTGTAAGGTTGTTATTAAGCGACAAATTGATCGACTATGTTACGCATATCTAAGTAAAATTATTAATTCACAGGTATGTGACCCAGAGAGTGCTTTCAGCGAAGACACACAGAGTCAAACAGCTGCAGAACCAGCTAGCAGATGCACATTACCACCTTCAGGTAGGTAATCCACGTGCTTATCAAACACTGATACAACAATAACTAGTAGATAAATAATAACACTTGAATACATTTCCTATTTCCTTTAAGATATCCGCAAATGCACGCGGCAAATCCGTGTCACTTTGAGATTCCTTATGGCGCATTTTCATTGGTTGTTTATAATAGCATTCGGCGGTCGATAGATTTCTGAAACGCATGCCATAGAGCCCGCACGATGAGGACCGTGTTCATTGGTCGTTTATAATATAACCGCATGCGGGAGATTTTTGAAACGACCTAGGTAATTTCATTGGTTGTTAGACCGGGTGCGTCGAGCCGCCGCATGCGGGCTAAAAACCGACTTACGAAAATACGCCATTAGAATTTGAAAGCTAAATGCCATGAAAGAGGAACATAAATCAGATTGATAGTTTCCAAGATAAGCGAGTCCAAACTAAGGACTAAACTAGGTCCAAACTAAGTCCAACACTCATAATCTTCATTACATTAGTATAGGAATGGCTCAAAATAGTGTAAATTAAAACTGAAAGCCCTGTTTTTAATGGTGGGATTATGAAAATATTAAGTTTCAAAATTTTGAGAAGTAATAAAAGCAAAAACGCTTGCAAATTTCACGATGTGAATAAACTTTTGTAGACTCAAGACTTCCAAAATAAACAAATTAGGTTGTAAGGCCTTTTCCAAACTTAAGTCATTCGTCAAAAAGTTTATAATTGACAATAACAACCTATACTTACTCCATTTTACGATAAGAGTTTTTTGTAACAAAGGTCATTGTCAAATTGACATATCAGATGTATTCAACATTTTTGGATTTATTAATTTAAGAAACGTATATTTTTTATTCGAAAATATTGAAAATACTCATAAATACAGACAATAAATTAAATAAATAATAATTCTTCTATATACCTGCAGAGTGTCACAAAAAAAACAGTATTAATCTATGGGTCCTATGCGTGGCCTAAAGTAAACGACACTATATCCCGTGTACAAATAAATAAATATTTAAATGATTTTGCATTCGTACATTTACAGGAATTCTAAGCTTCAACTATCCTTATACAGTCTGTAACCTTTACTTCCTTAAGAAGGGAAATGAGCTACTTAATTATGAAAAAAAAAAATTAAGTCTCGGAATATCCGTATTTATTAAAGTAGTACTTATAAATTTTCACAAGTAAAAATAAGTGGGACCTTGGCGACTTCTGGTCAGGGACCGGAAAACCCCTTTATTTGATTAAGCCTATTGATAGGGTAACCCTATCAAAATCTTACCATATGGAAGTGTAACCCTATTGATATGGTAAGCCTATCGACGTGGTAACACTTTGAATAAAGTTAACTACTTTCGGATGCGCTTACCCTGTGATAGGGTTAGCCTATTTCTATCTATTTTCCGCGCATGCTGCTGAATTCGGAAGTATAATTCGAAGTGCGAGATTGAATAGATGGTGATATTTTTGATAATTTGATATTCTTAGAGATTAAATTTGCCTGCAGGTTTTAAAACCCTATTGAATCGGTAACCTTCAATAGGGTTTTCGATAGGCTTACTGCTTACATGAATCTAACTCTATTGATATGGTAAGCCTTAAATTAGGGTAAGTCTTCGATACGGTTACCAAATTGATAGGGTTTTTTAAAACAAGTCTATGAAAAACCCAATCAAAAACCTCTTTAAGGGTAAGCGGTTCCGGTCCCTGCTTCTGGTCGGTACTAGGTGTGAGGTGCGATGGTGTAAAAGGCCGGTAGACAAATATAAGTGTAAATAAAGTTAAAATTAAAACCCCGCTTAGAAGTGTAGGTGAACCGTCTTGCATACTCTGCTTAGAAGTGTAGGTGAACCGGAAGGTTATAAATTACTTTCTATTATTATTATATCAATCCCTTTTAACATAAACCTTACTGCTAGTGTGGTTCATGAAAAAAAGAGCTACCAAGTATTTCGTATTCATTAAAGAGTTTCTTTGTTTACAAAGAAACTCTTTAATCGCGAAACGAACTGTAATTTCTTTATTTTGCAAGATGCATACGAAAATACTTTGTCCTAAGTTTGATAATAAGCTGTTTGATGCTGTAAATAAATAGATAGAAAGGAGATTGAAAAATATACACATACCATAAACAAAGGTAAGTTAATATGCATTACTTTTTTATTCGAGTCTATTAAAACATTTTTAAAGAAATTATATAAAGGAAAAAAGCATTTCTGAGTCGTGATTACACAGCGAAAGACATCTTACCGGAATACATGAAACTTTTGTTTCAGTGCGAAAAAGCTTCTTTGTGATTTGTGAAAACTTCCTCAAACACGACGTATTGATTTATTTCTGACAAAAGAAACGACATCGGAAATATGAAAAACAATCAGCATAATATTAATTTTCTTGTGCAATTTGTTTTGAAATAATTTTCGTATCGGTATATCCTGCAGACTGATTTTGCAACGATCCGTATCTTCATTTGCTTTCTGTATGTTTCGATGATCGCAAATTGAATTTATTCCTTTGCTCATGTCATGATACTCATAATGAGCATATTTTTATTCCGACTCGTATATCATTTAAGTGACGCCTGTACCCACAAATTAACGTGTTCTATTGTTGATCAAGTTTAGTAGTAGGTACCCGTTTTCCGGCATTGGCAAAGCTCTATAGTGGCTATAATACAAGTCTGTATATATATAGTAGAAACAACCAGGATAATAGATGTGCTTCAGGCGACATACATAATGTTTTATATTAACAGTTTCTCCACCCAGCCATGCCGAATGCCAATTGATCGAATATCAAATTATCGAACACTATTAATAGAAAAGTCAGATCGCGCGTTCAGAGGTAGAACAAATTTTCAAAAAACGAATTGTCAATCCCTACTAGTTATATCGAAAGCAGACTAAACCAAATGATTAATTTATCGATAACAAATATGTTGTACATCAAGAAAAGAAAACATCTATTGAGCTACAAAATAAATGGAAATACAAAAGAAATTATTTTCGATGTGCAAGCTGCAAAAAAAACATTACATGATAGGAATGGGCAGTCACGTTGGATATATCGATATTAAAATTAACAGTTATGTACATTTTTTGTAAGCGTTTGTTCGTCGAAGCCAGCAGATTATTTTATAAATTATACTTTTGCAGCAGGAACATGATCCAGACCAATCTCTCTTCTGTTTCCTCAATGACATATTGACAGCTTTTCGGAAGCAACAAATGTCAATATTGGATTTTATTTAATAATAACGCATTCGAAATATGAATAGTTTTTAAAATAAGGTATATGTTCATTTTCTCAAAACATCTGGCAAATAAATCTGCTTTCTCCTTAGCGGTGTGGGCCAGAGAACAAAAGTTCGTTTCGACCGACTTGGCGAGGGACCAGAAAGCTTTACTTTTATGGGGTGGAGATAGTCCATAAGTCTCTTTGTCTCTCGAACTCCGCTGTGTGACCGATAAATACCTACGTATACCATTTGGTCAAGGCCGGTATCTATGTGAACCCACATAACTGAAAGGTCCGGCACTTCTAAGTAACGGAGACGCTGACAACAGATCGTGTCACTGGCATACAAGCACAACCCAACGGGTGCGGGTGGAATTTGGACTCCAGGATGTAACCTGGGTAAAAAAGGTATGCCGAATCTGACGGATCACAGATCTGCGTCTTCGTTAGGAAGAGTAGGTGGGGTCTTTCCGTCTCGAGGTGGTGGTGGACATCATTGAGATTGGAAGTGCACTCCTCGGATGTAACAGAAGTGCACTTTAAACGAGAGGACGTGCAACCGCTGTGTAACCTTACTCTTCTTTGGACCTTTCATTAATTTTGGAGTGGAGTGAATAGGGAGAACAGAAGTTGAGTGAAGTGCTGCAAATGGAACCAAGCAACTCGATAGGAGTAACGTACCTTTGGGAAACTCGCTTGGAGACTGCGGAGACACCCGAACCCCCCCGAGTTCGCCATCGGGTCCTCTCAAACCGCTCGCCAGCCGGCACAATGGAGCCTCCCGGGATTTTTTGCGCGGTGGCAGGGCAGCCTTTCGCATTTCGCTGGTATGCTATTTGGGCCCCTACTACTTGCGGTCGGCCTGGGGTGCACCATGCTTCGGATCCCGCTACCCTCCAAAACAAGTTATACGGTTAGTCATTATCCTACGAGTTGAAAACAGTTCTCCGATACAGCACGGTTACTCAAACCTTTCCTCCTCAATGGCTGCACTAGACATCATGCCGGAACGCAACTAAGTTACTTGAAATGTATGGGGAATGTTTTTGCAATTTGTGAATTTGCAGTACTCCAACGTTGGATCAAAAGTTTAAAAAAATGTAAAATGGTTATTTTCTTGCTAACTCTAAAGGTTTTTGAAAATCTGTGTGATGTGATGGGCTGCAATGAACTAGGTACTTCCCCTTACTGCCCTACTGAAAGTTTCCAGCATTTATTAAAGTTCAATTCATAAAAAAAGGAACGATAATGTATGACACATTAATGATTGGTCTACGCTAAACTCGCATTAAATCCCTCACTACCATTAATTAAATAACAATAAAACATTTTGCTTTTTATACAACAAACTTTATTACTGTACTGTGTATTGCCACGTAACAAACTGGTTGCTAGAAAATCAACTCGGAAACGCGAAGTTCTTGGTGATACATGAATTCAGCTAAGGGTGATTTTGTTTAAGTAATAAGTAGGTGTAGGATAAATACGTACACCACACTGTGTTATTCAGTTATAGAAATAAGTGTAACAGAATCCTCACTGGAATTAGTAATAGATTTGAAAACATTTTTTCCGTTCCTAAAACGCATTTCTAAATAAACGCTAAGACATTAAATAAAACACTTTTTAACCGGATTTATCGCGTATATTTACATTTAAAATTTTGTCTCGACGTTTCGGTGTCTTTGCAGACCCCGTGGTCACGAGCGACTGAGGTGTCAAGCGTCGGATTGATAGATTGAAAAAGTATCATCTCCATCTGTTTCGCAGTCTCCGAGCGTAGCGTTCTGGATTGACACAAAACGAGCTGACAGTATCTTGAGTTTCAGGTCTTGCAGCTTCCTGGATGTTGGATTTAATAATATTGTCTTAAGTTTTCACGATTCATAATTTAAATAAAACTACTTTTTAACCGGATTAATCGCGTATAATTTATATTTTACATTTTAACTCGACGTTTCGCTGTCTCTGCAGACCCCGTGGTCACGAGCGACTGAGGTGTCAGGCGTCAGATTGATAGTGGAAAAAGTTATACATCATCTCCATATATTTCTCAGTCTTCGAGCGTAGCGTTCAGGGTTAACACAAAATGAGCTGACAGTGTCTTGAGTTTCAGGTCGTGCTGTTTGTTGGATGTTTGATTTAATATCTTTGAGAATAGGGTCCCATGCTGGTGATAGTTTCCAACCATCTTCTCTGTTGAAATTAGGGTGTTTTTGATTTCAATGGCTTCTCTGATCATTCTAGGTATATAATTCTCCCTAGATAGAACTTTCACAGAGACAAACCTTAAGTAGTGGTTGGGCTTGTCTATGGAATGCTCACAAACTGCAGACTTGGTTACTCTTCGGTTTTTAATGTCAGCTATGTGTTCTTTAACGCGGGTTGATACACTTCTTTTAGTTTGACCAATGTAGGAAAGCCCACAGCCGCAGTCAATCTTGTAAACTCCTGGGTCTTGTAAAAATCCGAATATGCGGAAAAAATCCGGAATATCCGGTTAAAAAGTGTTTTATTTAATAGTATGAATCGCGAAAACTTAAGACAATATTATAACGCTAAGACATACTTAGAGTTAACATGGCTTTGCAATTAACACTCGTTCAACTAGTTAATGATACTTCTATATCGAAGAAAAATACCCTAGGGCTTACCATGGTATCAAATAAAACGATAATAATATTGAAACATACAGTATTGGAGTAAAATTTCTGGAAATATAAGTATATCAAACACTTATAGGTAAATTCAGAAAAAATAGATATAACTACAAACGCGGTACAAAACTATTTAAAGCATTAGAATAATCGCCAGTAAATGTAAGAATTCCTATAAATCCATTTATTTTCTCCTCTATCGATATGTTTTTATTACGACCCAGCATTGTCACCTCTTAAGTGATGTTAACGACAGGACACAGGCAGATGTCATTCGCACAATAGAAAGATAACTTAGCTGTACCTACATGTGGCTTGTATTTGTCATCGCTTGGAAATGTATTGTGAAACTAAGTAAAGGGTTATTAGGGATGTATATTGAACATTACTTTTATCATGAAAATGGTATATTCTTAAATGCTTTTTTTAGTAATGATTTTCATGTCTCCTCAAAGACTCAAGAAAGATCTGTGTTTATTTACTTATCATAGGTATACCTAAGCATTAATTAATTATAAATTCTCATTTGAAACCTATCAAAAATCTTTACTTAAATAATGGCCAAGTCCTAGTGAGCATCCATAGCAGTATAGCCCAACTTGACGGCCCTCGGGGACAAGTGTAACGTAAAAGAAGCCTTATCCGAGCTCTTCTCTAGACGATTAGTTCTAAATTTCTATCGATGAGGCAGTCAATTTAACAACATTATCATAATTTACGTTGGAAAAAAACCGAGCCAAGATATTCCTTCAGAAACATCAAACCTACTTGGTGGCAGGAACCTTTCAGGGTTTGCTTGGCTAGAAACCACCCTTTGTGAACCCTTCACGTGAAGTCTGCTGTCACATATCACCGTTCCAGCGGAGACGAGTTACTGCAATGTTTAGTCGACTTTAAACAAAAAAGTTTTCTTACCATGTAGGCACGGTAATATTATCTTTTAAGTATTTCAACTTTTTACAAACGGACGAAACGCGGCTCGACCTCGGCATGCTGAGCATAGAAATTCTTGATTGAGCTTAGAATGCGGAAAAAATCCGAATAAACATTTCGCAAGTCTCAGGCGAGGTGCAAGTATTTTTCGGTCGCTTATTTTTCACTGTTTTTTTACGTAACACAATTTGACAAAAAACGCATCGTTGTTAAACTCTTCCTGTTCAATTTACAAATTATTTTATTTGTGTATGTGTTTATGTATAAAAAAGTATATTTACAATCACCAAACTAAATGAAAGTTACAAAGTAGGCAAATGTAATTAAAATGCTAAAGGCGGGCTGCCCTATATCGCATTTGAACGTATAGCGGCTCTTTATTTCAAAAGATGCGGCCGACCAGCAATACTATATAGAATAGATAATATTAGTTAGCGTGACAGCTTTTTCAGTATGTAAGTACCAAATTTTTTAATCACTGTTTGTTTGTTTGACAGGAGATAAGCAACGAGAACAGAGTGCTCCGAGCGTTACAGAAGAAACAAGAGATTGCTCTGCAAAGGTTAGATCGCTATATCTTATACAGGGTGATTTTTCAATCGATGCCCAAATTTTGAATATAATAATCTATGAAGCATAATACAGAACAAAAATGTCAAGATAAAGAACTAAGAAGTTTACAGTTACTGTGAAAAATTTATAATGGAATCGCGAAAAATATGTTTTGTGATAACTTGACCTAGCATTTTTTTTTCAAATATGGTATCAGTACACGACTTCCAATATGTAGGAAAGTTTTAGGCATCGATTGAAAAATCACCCTGTATAACAAGTATGTATTTTTTACATATTTTCATATTTTAAATTGTAGCCTTTCCCTTTTCTGAGAGGTTGCAATGAAACAAAGGGAATCAAATTATCGGTTTAATTTTGTGGTTAGTTAGTATGTAATGTTAATGTAACCTTTTAGGAAATGAACACTGTAATTCCTACTTAATTTACTGTCAGGCTGTCACAGTATCTAACCCTGCACTCAGCTAGCTCGAGCAGTTAGGGATGGGTTGCTTGAGGCACTGCAGTGAGTTTATAAGAATATTTAGAAAGTTAAATGGGCGCCACTGGTAATGACGGATACCAGACCGTTATGATTTAATTTACTGGGTAAGTCAATCGGAAAACTACATCACCAACTCCAGTCCTGCATCAATAGTATGGGTTCTCAGCAGTCGGACCTTCCCTCGGTTTCAAAGCAGGGTAAGCAAGCAATGGGTAGCACACCTGCCGGGCTCGGGGGAAACTGTCAGCCGACCAAAAAACTCCTGGAAATAAAACCAGTTAAGTAAGCTACAATATTCTACAAACGCAGTACGAACCAGTTCAGGCAAATGAAGGGGTTTAGGTCAAAATAACAGAAAATCTCACCTGTCGGAGCTATAATATCAAACAAACATCACCAATAAGGGGCTTCAAAATAAAATTCCTTTATTCGACCACGTGCAAACAACGCCATTCAAGGCGGCGTGGCGAAAAAAAAATCCAGACACGCAATCCAGACAACAATCTGTAAAATAAATATTCACTATCATCGTAACGCCTAAGGAATCCGACAAATTCAACCCAAAGCTCACGGCGCTTACCAAAATCTTCAAAAATTAAATTATACAATTCGGCGCAGGCACCGCCGCGGAGGTTGGAAAAAGATCCCCTGACGCGACCGTGAAACCGGCTGTCAAAAAGACATTACTGTGACGTTGACAGTCGACATTTCGGGTGCGTTCCAAAAATAAGCGGTTACAGTGCCCCCGTTCCTCCAAGAATTTTACTTGGACTACAAGGAAAATTCGAGCTGGCCCTCCAGCTCAACTAACCAACCACAAATAAAAACAAAAATCAACGGACCCACGTCCACAGTCCCGAGACCAAGATCCGCCATAAAACCAAGTCAAGCATAAATAATACATTAACGGAAGTTCTCCTCACCCTTACAACTATTGGGCCATTTAAATTAAATGAAAATACCAAATAAATTTCAGTTTTATAACTGCGAAAACAGGAAGTCAGAAAACCAACACCAACAATACGAAATAGTAAAAGCAAATGTGTAAAAAAAACTACGCTACTCCCCATCACTTTCTGTCTTTTCCCTCAGGGACCCACAATCCTACAATTTCCAACGGCCAGGCCAGATGTTTTCCTATTCTTCACTTACCTTGTGGGGCCGGGCAATATAAATTTACAAGACATCAACTCCCTTTTAAACTCCTGACATGCCATGCTCCTAATGGCTTACTATCGGCAACACGAATTAAATCATACACCAGGGGACTGATCACACGTACGACCCTACACTTTTCAAATTTGGGAGCTAACTTGGCCATAAAGAACTTATTAGCATCACTTAAAGGAAAAGTTCTCTTCCACACAATCTCACCAACCTTAAAAGAAACCGCACGGCGCGACTTGTTGTAGTAAAGAGCATTCTTAGCATGCGCTTTAGCAATAGCGTTCTTCACTTTAACATAAACATCACCCAAACACCCCAGCTTAGACGCAAAATCTAAACGCGAAGCGCACTCAAAAGTGGGTACGGCAGCGTCAGCTTCACCAAACGTAGACCCACAAATCACAGCCTCCCTTCCATGAACCAAGAAAAACGGAGTAAACCGAGTGGTTTCGTTCACTGCGGAGTTTAGAGCAAACTGTATTCTTGACAAAGATAAATCCCAGGAACGATGGTCATCCTTAACTAAAACAGATATCGCCGTCACGATCGTCCGATTATAACGTTCGACAGTGTTAACTTGGGGACAGTATTTAGGAGTGAAATGTACTTGCGGAACCTTATACTTGTTAAAAAGGGCACGCATCTCGCTACCAGTAAATTGTGTACCGTTATCCATAATCACCGTTCGAGGGACACCATGAACCAGAAACACACCCTCCTCAACTCGCGCGGCTATTGTCTTGCCTACGGCACGACGTAAAGGAAAAATAAAACAATACTTGGAAAAACAACAAACCACAGTCAAAATATAAGTATAACCAGCACGCGACCGAGGAAAAGGGCCTACCAAATCCATGCTTAGCATCTCAAACGGACGAGAACATAGTTTTGGACTACCCATAAGACCAGGCTTGGCATCAGGAGGATGCTTATAAGCCGAACAAACATTACATTCCTTAACAAAACGAGCCACATCAAAATACATACCTGGCCAAAAATAACGCAAGGCTATCCTTTTATAGGTTTTAAATACTCCAAAATGAGGTGACGTGCCACTACCATGGTTGCACGTTAAAATAGCAGTTCTGCCAGAAACTGGAACTACTTCCTTCCAATCAAAAGCGCCATCCAGACTAAATTTATTTTTAGTATAACGAAACAACTTATTATTATGAATGGAAAAATTAGGACAAGAGGTCGGATATCGCCTACATTTATCAAGAAGTTTATCATACCAAGGATCATCCGAGGCGATGTCAAGTTCGACTACAGGAACAGTCCTAGACAACGCGTCAGGGATTACATTGTCTTTTCCTTTACGATGTTCTATAACCAAATCGAAGGGCGATAAACGACAACCCCAGCGGGCCAGGCGTCCGGTAGGATTACTTAAATTAAAGAACCACTTTAAACTAGAGTGATCGGTAACAACCTTGAATGGTTTTCCTCCCTCAATAAAAGGGCGAAAATGTTCAACGGCAAACACGACAGCAAGAGCTTCCCTCTCGGTGGCAGAGTAGTTACGTTCGGCATTGTTAAGAGAGCGACTGGCGAACGCCACTGGATGCTCCTCGCCGATTTCGTTCACCTGACTGAGAGCACCAGCAATCCCAAATGCCGAAGCATCGCAATGCACACTAAAAGGCTCAGCAAAATTAGGACAAGCTAATACAGGAGCGGAAACTAAAGCCATCTTCAACTCAACGAAGGAGTTCTCAGCTTCATCAGACCAAAGAAAAGGGGGAGAATTCTTCCGCGCACTGGTCAGAGCGTTCAGGGGGGCGGCGATAGTACTAAAGTTTCGAATAAAGCGTCGGTAATAGGAAGCAGTTCCCAGAAACATTTTTACCTCTTTGCGAGTAGTCGGTCTCGGGTAATCGACGATCGCCTGAACTTTCTCTGGGTCAGTGCGTAAACCTTTGACATCTACGACAAATCCTAAATATTTCAAACTATTTCTAAAAAAGTGTGATTTTTTCAAGTTTATTGATAATTTAGCAGACTTTAGTTTGTCAAAGACTTTATTTAATAAACAAATGTGTTCTTCAAAGGTAGTACTTACAACAATAATGTCATCCAAGTAACAAAAAACTTTATTTTCAAACTCTGGACCAAACAACTTATCCATAAGACGCTGTTGGGTGGCAGGAGCTCCTTTCAAACCAAAACACATCACTTTAAAGTGAAAAAGACCACGGCCAGGAACCGTGAAAGCAGTTTTTTCACACGAAGAAGTCGAATTTAAGGGAATCTGCCAAAAAGAAAATTTTAAATCGATGGAGGAAAGAAATTTCGCTTGACCCAATTGATTTAAAATCTGGGAAATGTAAGGAAGTGGGTAGGCATCTGCTTTACTCACTAAATTTAACTTACGACTATCGACGCAAAACCTCCACTCACCGTTAGACTTCGGGGCAAGCAATGTCGGGTTATTCCAGGCACTAGAGCTTGGCTCCACCACTCCTAACTCTAACATCTCATCCAACTGACGGTTAAGCTCCTTCAAACGGTCGGGCGACAAACAGTAGAAACGCTGCTTAATAGGCGGAGTGTCACCAGTGTCGATGGAATGAGTAAGAAGGTCAGTACGTCCAAGACCTATTTTTTCAAAAGATATACCCTCAAAATTATCAATAATTTCCCTAGCACGTAATTGCTGATCCAAAGAAAGATCACTAAATTCGTGCAGGTGTTTGACTTCACAAACTTCTACCGAAGAAATATTATCAACGAAATTTAACTTTCCAAAAAGATTTGGAGCCAAATTAAAATCCTTCCAAAAGTTAACTCCAAAAATCATGGGGGTAGACACATCCGGAATAACATAGAACTTAATAGTAATTAAACGATCGCCAAGTGTGACGGGCAACAATAAATATCCCTCCACACGAGCACGAGATCCATTAGCGGTAACAATATTATTAATATTATCCGGCCGATGCAAAAGAAAACCTAAACCTACAAAATGGTTCCCCATAGTACCACCAAGAACAGAAATACTTGAACCCGAATCTAAGAGGCCATAATAATCCTCATTAGAAATCCGAACCGTTAAATGAGGCCTTATATCTGCATCAGCAGGTTTAAAAATATGAACACTAGCAACACTAGTACGATAGGAACAAAAAAATAACGACAACTGTTTTAAATAAGCCTGCCAATCGTCACGATCATAATGGTTGCGATTGGCAGAGCCATTTAGTTTTTTGAAACGTTTAAATCAACCTTACCAACACAACGTGGGCAAGATATACTCTTGGAACCTTGCAAACCACACTTGAAACAGACTATCTGTTTCGAAGGGCAATCCTTAAGAATATGACCTGCAACACGACAACGAACACAAAAATCACTCGATATGGCGGAAGTCATAGCTGCAACACGAGGCTCAGTTTTTCTTCCCACATACGCAAGGTCAGGCGCTAACGTATGGGCGTTGGGCCTAGGTGGTTCGTGAAAACAGGTCGACCTAGCCTCACATACATCTAACAACTTACACTTGGCCTTAAGTTCACTAATACTGTTTATGTCAGACAGGGCAAGCGCGTTCACAAATCGAGGTCGTAAATTATAGCGGATAATATGCAGTTTTTCGTCTTCAGAAATAGGTATATATAATCTATTAAAGTAATTAAGCATATAGGAAATATAAATAGAGGTAGACTCCTCGGCACCTTGTGTTCGACGTTTAATCTCATCTAAGAGACGGCTATCAAAATCTACAGGTGTAAACTCGGCTAAGAGGGCCTGTTTTAATGATGACCAATCCGACAATGAAGAAACAGCACCACGGTACCAGGTCAAGGCTTGATCTGTAAATAACTCTGCTGCAGAATCAAACAATAGCTGGTCAGAGATTCTACGGGACCGGCACAGCTCATCTAAACGTTGTAAATAGGCACGAGCACAGCTCCTTCCATCATAAGAATGGTTCAGCTTTGCCACCTCTTTACTATGAGCACAAACAGCAATTGGTGCCGCTTGAACAAAGGCACCATCTGAAGAAGATTCATCAAAAGACTTTTTAAAAGAAGAAAAAAGTGAATCAATTTGTTTCAAATAATTATCTAGCCTAACTTGAATAGAATCCTTCAGTTCGGTTAGTTCACCTTCAGTATTAATCCTACTCATACGATGAAAAAGATGGTGAGAAATGGCCCTAATCCGATTAAACTGTTTAAATGGGGGGGAGCTTTTCGATAAGAATGATCCAACTTCAGCTAACTTAGACTCCACAATGGATAACTCCGACCTAGGATCATAGGGGCTATCAACAATTTCATCGGCAGGGACCGTTCGAGAAAGTTCCCTGACTTGAGCACGAAGCACCTCTACAGTAGTGGCTGGTTTACCGTCACGGATTTCATTTTCATAAGTTAACTCATCTTTTCGTAAAAGATTGTATGTTATTGGTCTCTCCATTCCTAATAATTCGAGCTAGCTTTAACAAATATTGAGACAATCAATAAATATTAAAATGAAAAGATTTTCATTCAATTAAACTAGTAAGTAAACACAGTTATACTATATGTCTCTGCAGGGAAGATTTCATTAAGATCTAAACTGTAAAAATCAGTATCTACAAAACAAGGTGTAAATACAACAAAATATCTTACAGCTCAGTAAAATAAATTGTTACTATTACTGTCCATCATATCAAAATAACCATTTGTCAACAACTAAAACTAGTATTATGTTGACAATATTAACAACAAACCAACATTAATTGATCAACCTAACTTAAACAAGTGTAAATAAAAACTTTAAATAGATAAGTTTAAGAAGTTAACACAACATAAAAAAACTCTTGTCAGCCAAGATTAACCCCATAAAATGTTATGTGTAGTTGTAAACCAGTAAAAGGTATAACTAAACAGTATTTTCTTATGTTAAATTGCAGTATAGTACAGTATATCTAAAATTGTAAACAAAGTAAGTTGTAAGACATTAAAGTATTGAGTTGGTATTTAGACAATAAAAATGTAGTATGTAAGTTCTTATAATAAAATCTTAACAGTTCAAATTTATATTAAATGCACAAATTACACTAAAAACAAACCTATTGTCATAAACAAAGTTAAATGAATTTAAAATAGTTAATAGTTTTTTCAAAGATTTATAATTAACTGCTTGTTGTAGCTTATGACACAACAATTACCTCAAGCAAAGCCCTCACGTTGGGTGTCACTGTAGCCTTTCCCTTTTCTGAGAGGTTGCAATGAAACAAAGGGAATCAAATTATCGGTTTAATTTTGTGGTTAGTTAGTATGTAATGTTAATGTAACCTTTTAGGAAATGAACACTGTAATTCCTACTTAATTTACTGTCAGGCTGTCACAGTATCTAACCCTGCACTCAGCTAGCTCGAGCAGTTAGGGATGGGTTGCTTGAGGCACTGCAGTGAGTTTATAAGAATATTTAGAAAGTTAAATGGGCGCCACTGGTAATGACGGATACCAGACCGTTATGATTTAATTTACTGGGTAAGTCAATCGGAAAACTACATCACCAACTCCAGTCCTGCATCAATAGTATGGGTTCTCAGCAGTCGGACCTTCCCTCGGTTTCAAAGCAGGGTAAGCAAGCAATGGGTAGCACACCTGCCGGGCTCGGGGGAAACTGTCAGCCGACCAAAAAACTCCTGGAAATAAAACCAGTTAAGTAAGCTACAATATTCTACAAACGCAGTACGAACCAGTTCAGGCAAATGAAGGGGTTTAGGTCAAAATAACAGAAAATCTCACCTGTCGGAGCTATAATATCAAACAAACATCACCAATAAGGGGCTTCAAAATAAAATTCCTTTATTCGACCACGTGCAAACAACGCCATTCAAGGCGGCGTGGCGAAAAAAAAATCCAGACACGCAATCCAGACAACAATCTGTAAAATAAATATTCACTATCATCGTAACGCCTAAGGAATCCGACAAATTCAACCCAAAGCTCACGGCGCTTACCAAAATCTTCAAAAATTAAATTATACAATTCGGCGCAGGCACCGCCGCGGAGGTTGGAAAAAGATCCCCTGACGCGACCGTGAAACCGGCTGTCAAAAAGACATTACTGTGACGTTGACAGTCGACATTTCGGGTGCGTTCCAAAAATAAGCGGTTACAAAATATAGTATAGAGTTTTATTTAATGAAAATCTCCCTGTTGTCTATGAATATTGTACATGGATTATTGTTTTTACGTTTTTCCACTAATTTTGTTATAATATTTCCAGTGAATTGTATTTGAAAATTAATTTTATTTCACTGAAATATCCTTTATCATTTTATTACATACATTTTGAACATATTTAAAAATGTATTATGTTGAAGGAAAACTCTTTTAGTTTTGTCACTCACTCACCATATACATATACCAATAACTCGTAATTAAGCTCGGTTCACTCACTTAAATTATCTTATATCGACTTCATATATTATTTATGCTAAATGAAAGAAATAATTGTTAAGCGACAAAGGGCCAACGCTGCGTGACGAGAGTGGCAAGCGTGACGCGGTTTCGCTGGTAAAATTTAATTAAGTAAAATTTATAAGTAAAATTTAATTGCTGTGCTTGTACAGGTTTATCAATGGAATATTGAGTCTCTTACTATTTGGATTACAATTGATAAACGATGTACGCGCGTGGAGTACACGCAGTAGCAAGCCACTAACATTATGTAATATTTGATAAATAAAATCACGAAAAAAAATTCGACATTCGACATCGACCGATTCGACATCGGTCCGATTTTTCAAACTACTGATGAATCGACAGCTTCGAACTCGTCACAAGTTTATTGTCATTCTAACTCATTGTCATACAATTATAAAAATCGTAAAACAACATGCCGAGTTATATTTTATTCGTCGGATAATTTTTATCCGATGGTTGAAAAATTAGTCCTAAATTAATTTTAACTGGCTGTGAAATCCTACTTTCCAAATAAAAATTTATTTAAATAGAGATTTAAAATTATGAATCACATTAATTCAAATCAAAATAAACACAGTGCTGAACGCTATATCAGTAAAATTTAATATAAATAATACAAATTTTCATTTCTTATCATAGTAAAACATAAATTAGATAGATATTTTTATAAGTCAGTTATAATATAAATCAGTAATTTCAAAGTGAAATTTATTTCTGAATGTTAAATTATTAATGTACTAGCTGTGACCCGCGACTTCGTCCGCGTCGATACCGTTTATTACAGTTGGATAAATACTATTATTATATCCTCCTTGAAGTTAAAACTTACCTTATTCTAAATTTTGTCAAAATCGACTCAGTAGTTTAGCTGTGAAAGCGATACTGACAGATAAACAGACAGAATTACTTTAAAAACTGTTACAACAAAGCAGTGATCCGCAGTTTCACCTAGGTTTTGTGAAAAACTATAGGTAGGTAGTTATATTACATAGATGATGCCCGTGACTTCGTCTGTATTGTATTAGTATTTCGAGTAGGTTATTTTCTTCTCCAAGGTCCTAACTATCTTTAATAACAAAAATAAAAATGAAGAATCTTCGCCCATATAATATGTATAACTCCTAACCACAAACATAGGTAGGTAACTATGTATTAGGTACATTACAAAGGCACATAGCGTTATAAACAAATCAGGTGCCAAAGTGCCTTAAATTTGAATATTGTCTTAAGTTTTCGCGATAACTATTATGTATGACTATTAAATAAAACACTTTTTAATCGGATTTATCGCGTATATTTACATTTTAAATTTTAACAGTCGCTCGTGACCACGGGGTCTGCAAAGACACCGAAACGTCGAGTTAAAATGTAAAATATAAATTATACGCCATTAATCCGGTAAAAAAGTGTTTTATTTAATGCCTAAAATTTTACTTAATTCATGCAATATCTTCATTAATTATACTTAGCTTATTGTTATTCTAGGTAAAGCTAAGTAGTTTTTGCGTGAAAGAATAGCAAAAATCCATCCATCCAGCCATTATCAGTGTACATACAATACTACCTATAGTTATGTATGGCTGCTTTTCATTGCCAAACGGCTAAGCCAATATTTTGTAGTATTTAGTAATTTGGTATATTTAGTAATTTTGTAATTTGGTATAGTAGTTAACGCATACGTTACTTTTTATTCCGAAGAAATCTACGGTTTCTGACTTCCAAGAGGCAGAAACGATCATGAAATAAACAAAACCTTGATTTCCATTTTATCTCTGTATGTACAGAAGGCAGTACATCAAGCGTTACAAATCTGTCAAATTTTTTTACTTGAATTTGAACTCTATGCCCTCGATGATAAGTTAAAATTGGTTGGGGAAATTTGACAGGTAATGTAACGCTTGTTCCTTCTGTACCTACCGCCGCGAGCCGCGTCGAGCGCGGCAACCGTTACGCAAAAATAATCCCTATATCATTCAGTATTCACGCGCGATGGGTTATTAGCGAATTTATGTATAAGTTTGGTGTTTCTATACCAATTTCTATGATTCTTTTTTTATTGAATAGGTAATAATGTTATTTTTTTTAATTAGGGATGAGTGAGAGTATTATTAACGTAAGAGTAAACAAAATATAATCAGAAAGCTCCGAACTGCTAAGCTATCGGGATTTACACGTGTTATTGTGAGTCAACCATAAAATATAGACATGTACTGTTGTGGGATATTTTTTATATAATTTTATGAAGAATATTTCTGTCATACATGATTTCTATGTAGCTTTAACCATTAAGGCTACACACGCGACGCAAGCTTAAAAAATGAAGTAACTTCTCCCGTTTTTCCAACATTTCCCTTCACTGCTCTGCTCCTATTGAATGTAGCGTGATAATAAGTATACTATAACCTGCCCAGGAGTATGAAAAATAATTTTACCAAGTTTCGTTAAAATCCGTCGAGTAGTTTTTGTTTCTATAAGGAACATACAGACAGACAGACAGACAAAAATTTTACTGATTGCATTTTTGGCATCAGTATCGATCACTAATCACCCCCTGATAGTTATTTTGAAAAAATATTTCATGTACAGAATTGACCTCTCTACAGATTTATTATAAGTACAGATTATTAGAATGTATGGGACCTGTTTTAGTAACAATTCATTATATCTGTGTGCATTTTGTTCCAATATCAATCTCTCACTCACGAAGATAAATAAAGTTCATACACTATGCTCTAGTCTAGGTTTAAAGTTTAAATGCTTTATAATTCGAAGGGCTTATGTTAATTTATTACATGAATTCGCTGTAGACATTCTAACGAATAAATAAATTAAATACTATATTGACTGAGGATTTATTCAGTTCAAGGAATTTCACAAACTAGGTACTGCTTGTCCTCCAAAAGTATGGCTATGTGTATTGTGGTGGCTTAATGAAATAGCAATTGGTGAAAGGTGCCTGTCTACCTGCACATCTGTGGGTCTATCCTGCCAAGGTTTGGGGTCACAAAAATCATATTGTGCAATTAAGTCCAATAAACAAGACATTGTTTTTAGTGACCACTTCATAAATTTCATAAATTTCAGAAGAAGTATAGAAGAAGTAATCTTTCAATAAATACTTGTGTTTTATAATATGAATATTGGCTGTTTAAACGAAACCTTGAAACATATTAGGTTTTTAGATTTATACTTTCAAGCGACATAGCACATGTCTGGTCTCAGCCCTATACTTTTATTTAAAGGTCATCAGGGTAACGTTCTCAAGATAAATTGATTCCCAGAAAGATGTACAATAACAGCTCAGGTTTGGGATATTAAATTTATCTTTACAAGGTGACCTTACACGAAATTACAGCTTTGTAATAGATCTTTTAATCTTTTTTCGATATATCCAAGAAAAAACTACGTTTCCGAGACTTTGTCGAGTAATTCAAAGTAAGACTCAACAGACGCCAAAATTTCCAATATCTTATGATCATTATCACTGCTGGACGTAATAGGCCTCTCTTATGTTTCCCACGTCTGTTATGACCTGCGCTGCCTACATCCAGCGCTTACAAAGTTAACGAGATCCTACATACAATACCTTTTAATGAACCGATAGCTTCATCTCTTTTTTATTTTATAGATACGAAAATTCAAATGCTGAACTACCCCAAGTCCTGAACTCCCATTCTGAAGAGATGCGCATCCAACAAACGAAGTACAAACAGTTGAAGATGCAGTTCAAAGAGTTGTCACAGAAAGCAAAGGAGAAAGACATCCAGCTACAGACCCTGAAAGATGAGCATCAGCATTTGGTGGAATTGAGCAAAGACAGGTAAATGAAAATTACAGATTTAAAAAAAAAGTCCACAAACTAAACGTTAATTTTTTAAAATATTATATTGATGTCTTATTATACTATGAGTTTCTATTAGCTTTATTCTGCTTCCAACAAATAAATAATGTTGTTTGCTTATTTGATATTTATGAAGTATAATATTTTAGACAAAATTATTTATTAAGCAAAATAATTTTAGCCCGTCCGAATTAACCTTAAAGTTTTATATGTATATATCAAACACTTTTTTTAAAAATAAAATATGGATGGGATGTTTGCCTTCCATGACACCTGAAGTTAAGTGAAGATGAAGACTAAGGTGGTACACGTTCATCCACTAGGAACCTATTTACTCGATGCTTAAGAGTACTAGGACTATACTGGTCAAGGAAAAAAGACGCAGGCAGTTCATTCCGAACCTTGGCGACCCGTATCAAAAAGGAACTGCCAAAGCGCTTAGTTCGACTTTTCGGAATACTCACGATGGGGTAACATATCGTATTGTCACTCATCAATGCCATAGATTCTGATCAATGTGTTTATCTGCTAAATACATGTCCTTATTACTTAAGATTATTCTAATTTAAAATATGCGACACATGTGCTTTAATGCTAGCATACATCGGATTTTACTGAAATACTTACTTTGACAAATACCCAACCGAAAATACGCCTATCGCTACAAATTGGGCAAAATAAATCTACATAAATCCTTCATGTAACCCTTGTGTGAAACCTTTCAACAAATACACTCAACAACCTTCAACCCTCTGGTATTTAAACTTCAAAGCATTTGTTTTTGTTGGTAACCACAGTCTGGCAATAATTGATTGATTTCAAATATAAATAGTGAACAATTGTTGTTTAGCAAGTAGCTTTTACTCACACGTCATTGTAGGATATGTCCGACTAGTTTCGCTTTTTTATGGAGTTCTTCTTGAGGAGCTATCACTCAATTAACATTTTGTAATGTAATGATTTTTATTGTACATTCCACGATTTTTTGACTTGTAGTTAACACTTATAAATGAAAATATTTCTAGCGTTCGCACAACATTATATAAGGTCACCAAGTCAATAATATTTTAATAGAGGATTAGGAATGATGAGGGGGGCTGAATTTTAAAAAAAAAAAATTTTTTTTTAATTTTTCATAAATAAAAATTTTTAAATTCTTCTAAATGATCTAAATTTAAGTTTAATCTGTAGCTTATGACTATACGGCAAGTAATAAAAACGTTTCAAGATTAAACTTAAATTTTACTATCTTAGAAGAATTTTAAAATATTAATTTATGATTTTTTTTTTAAATTTGTTTTTGTTCGAAATTTACACCCACTTATCATTCTTAATCTGCTATTAAAATATAATTGACTATTAAAGGCGGACCCTGTATAGCCCAAATCAAGTTATTTAAAAAACTTGTGTTATGCATATTTATTCGCTAACGGATAATAAACTTCTGAAATAAACATAGATGCTAAATATATAAAAATTCTTGATTTCACTTAAAAAATGTTTAATATGTCCATGAGTTAATGATATCTGTGTCTTCCACCCAAATATCCACCGCTTCAAACCCGGGACCTCTGGCAAAGAACCTTAGTGGTATACTACACCAGCCGGTCGTCTTTAGTTGGATGGTAAAGGTCAGATAAAGGTAAAAAAATGGCAACTTATTCCTTTTACTTGTTATTTTAGGTGATTTCATGCTCGCAATTGAATTTCAGAAATATGGTAATGGGGGCTTGCGAGCAGACAGCAAGCTTTTGTCAGCATACCTTTTTCTATTTGCCACCAAACCCGCGTGTAACCTGAATCTCTCCTGATTGTAAGTATCGATAAGTTGGAGAGGCCCATAATGTATAGGCTGGGATTTGTCAAACGAAGCTTTATTCTATTCCGAAGGCTGTTTTATAAAATCATTGAGAAAATCACATCTAAAATATAGAACGTTACCTTTAAAAGTTTTCTTAGGTTGAAATAAACGATTTACTAATGTATCATGTTACAACTACAACTTGATAATGTTTAATCTGTGATGACAGGATAGCTTGCTGGTTCGTCATTTGCGCATACTACTACTGCTTTTTTAAATATATTTTTACGTGTTTATTGTGAATCTAAACTAATTTAGTGAGTATGTAGTACCTACTTTTAATTTCGCGATGGCGATTTGTAGATGGCGATTGGATGCACGAGATTTTGTATTCCTATAGTTTTGGATCGCTTAGAGTTTACCTTCTACTTATGCGATCTAAAGAAAATAGAAATTACTTGTTTATGTTGTTATACAAATAATAACATATACAAGTCTCCGGTATATCTTTCGGTTGACACAAGGATGCCCGGATGCGAATGTACATATATACTATACTATACTATACTATAGGCTATACTATTTGAGTCACGAGTCAGACTCTAATAGAGGAGCTTTTGTTTATGCATATTACTTGACAATACCTAATCGAACTCAGTAAAAAAATTGACTGAAATGGATTAGCTTTTGCTCTTGTAATTTTCAAAGAAATGCAATGACAAAACCTAGTACTGTATAATACATATTCACTCAAATAGATAAGCTTTTGTCAAGATGAAAAGTAGATATATCTTTGTTTAATATACATTGCGATGAAAGAGATAAGCTACGAGAAAGGCCGGAATTTGGAATCAGTACGGTTAGGTGCGACGACGAGCGCAGCGAGGAGGAGCATGTTAGGTTGCATATAGTTATACAAGTGCGCGAGCCGAGCGAGCGAAGCGAGCGGTGCCGCGGTAGCGGCCGGCGAAGCGCCATAAACCTGGTCAGCTATTATAGTCAACCCTGGACAATCCCGACATGGTCAGAAGTCAAACGTTAATTCATCGTTAAGTCATCAAAATAACGATGGTCATAATGCATGCACATTTTATTTCTATCTTTGAAAATCAGAACAATTGCCATTTAAGTATCAAATTGAACCCAACGATCGGTAAATATCGATATCAAATGGGATAGCTTTTGTTGCTGCAATGTTCAATTGAAGTTATCTCACAAAGTCTACACGACTTCGGTCAATTTCTGTACTAGAATAGATTAGGGTTTCGGCAAGTTTTTGTCATACAAAAGCTAAGCCAGTTCAGTTTGCACTTTCACTCTAATGGTATAGCCTTTGTAAATACGCTGCCCGGATACACGGAAACCTCCAATAATTTATTTTCGCAATGACTTAATTGCTGCCTAAGGGATTGTCAGAAGCAATGTCGGTATTGGGGCATAATTAGATTTAGGTAAATAGGTATTAGAGAATTTGAAGTTGTCAGCATCTCTGATATTCTCTAATAAGCACTGATATTCCATATTTGCATAACACAAGTTAGCTAGGAATTGTCATTTGGGCGAGATGATTTTTTTACTAATTTATTTATTTAATTCAATTCAGTTCAATACTTTAAAGCTTTCCTTTATTTGACTTATTATCTACTACCTACAGCGATTTGTAAACACCACAAATGAAGAAAATAAACAAGCACCCTCTTTATTCAAATTATGGAAACATGAATTATAAGTCTTCGAGTGCCTCCAGTCAGAAACCATTAAAATCAAAATAAAAGGTCGTTACTCTTTGTCAATCTTAAGATAAACTTTTAAAGGGTTAAAGTCCTCTCTATGAAAGAAGATTAAATTATAATTTTGTGATGTTGGAGGAATATTGCAATTTGAATTAGAAAAAATTTAGTTAAAAACTGAGATTTAACTTTCGTTAAATCGTTTGTTAGGATATTTTTATTTAAATTATACTTGTTATGGTATTGTAGAGGATGAATACCATGTTCTTTGAAAACTATTTTTCCGAATCTGGCGGACTCTTTCACTCGTTACCCCTACACAAGTAGGATTTTAAATCCTATTTTGTACTACGTAGATACTATATTTTTATATAATACTGATCATATATTCAGACTTCAGAGGCTAAGATTGTGTTGAAATGGAAACTTCCCAGAAATATTTTTGTGGCATAGAAGGCAGCAGATCAAGCGTTCTTAACATGTCAAAAAATTGTACTTGAATCTGAACTCTATGCCTTAGACATTAAGTTATAAATTGGTTGCGGAAATTTGAGAGGTTAGTAATGCTTGGCCTGTTGCCTTCGGTACATTGATGAGTCGAACCTAGAAAATTCCATCATTCGTATTTCATTATCAACACTCTCGTAGTTTCGTGGGAACAACTCACTTTAGTGATATATCTAATTTGTCACTCAGGCCCGAAAATTTTGTCTATTTTCAATTAGTTAGGTAATTGTTAGAATGCGACAGTTCTTAATTAGTTGTAAAATATATTTCGATAGCTAATACGTCACGGAAGACAGAAAACTATGGAAATGTAGGCGTGACAAGCTTGTCAACGGAGACCCGCGCACGGCTTACCGCACTCACCGCTCGGATCATTGCGCTCACTTCACTTGATAGCATCGATAATTCCGAAGTTCAATAACAATAAAAATAACAATGCCTCGTTGTTCTGTTTTGGAATGCAAAAATGATAGCACAAAGCAAAATCTATTCAAAGGAGGTATTTCGTACCATCGGTTAGTAAAATTTTGATAGGTAATTTTATCAATAAAATCATAATTCATATAAATCTATAAATTTTTCCATTCTATTTTTTGTGACCCACCAGGCACCCTGTATATTTATCAAAGGATGATTGGTGTTGAGTTTCTTGAACCTTCTTTTTAGTTGCTGTGGCGTCCTCCGACGTGACCCACAGAGAATCAATATATTATTTCCTATTCACCAAACGTGCTCGATAAAATCAATACCAAGATAAAATCAAATATTGTTAACTTAATTATGCACGTATATCTTACTATATAAACTATTTCTATTTGTTAATAAATTGTCACTCAAGATGTAATCGTGTCTTGCTCTATCAACCCTTTCCTGGTCGTAATAAGTGGTGACCCCGAAGTTAGTCACGCAGCCAAATAAGCAAGAAGTTTTGAGGACCCGACCAGACATAAAAAGGAAAATGGCTCTACGTGCTCCAGTCAATCCTGTTACATTGGAACCTGAAGTTGCCGCCAGAAACATATCGGAACGTATCCCACGCTTCTGGCAAGACCAACCCAAATTATGGTTTACCCATTTCGAAGCTATAGTCGCTGCACAGAAACAAGGAGATGTCTACAAGTACAATCTGGTAATCGCACATTTATCGAAGGATGAACTACGCGAAGTCAGTGACATCATCGTTAACCCTCCGGAAGAAAACCAATATAAAACTATTAAGGACCGCCTCATTTATTGTTACGAAGACTCGAAGCAAAAGAGGTTTCAACGTTTATTCTACAAAATGGATCTCGGTCACAAAAAACCATCTCAGTTGCTGCGTCAAATGAAGGAACTAGGAGAAGGCATTACTAACGACGAGACAATCCGGTCGTTATGGCTACATCAACTCCGGAATACTGTAACATCCATCCTTACAGTTTTAGAAAACGCAACACTCGATAAAATGAGTGAGATGGCAGACCGGATATTTGAAAACTTAAGTTATGAAGTTAACGAGGTCACTAGACTTGCAAATCAGCTGACACAGATGAAAAATGAAATCGCTGCACTACGCGACGAAAATGAAAAGTATCGACACAGTGAATTCCGTTCAAGATCAAGGTCAAGAAGTGCATCGAGGTATCGTAACCAAGGTCAATATCGTAAGCGATTCAAGAAAAAGACACATAAATGTCAAGAAAAGTGCCAGGAAAAACCAGAAAAAAAAAACAACGGGCTCTACAATTAGCTCGAACCAGGGCGGAACTTTGTGCTATTCACCCCTACGACCACCTTATCCTAGCCGACCTACAAAGTGGCGAGAGGTTTTTAGTCGACACCGGGGCAAATATATCAGTTTTAAGAGGAAACTCATTTAAGCACAGGCAAGCTACAGGTCATAAAGTACGAGCTGCAAACGGACTACTAACGGAAACTAGAAAAATGTGATTTTCTCAAAACAGAACTCGATTTCCTAGGTTATCATATAACGAGCCAAGGAATCACTCCGACTGATGAGAAAGCAAAATCTATTTTAGATTTCCCAAAACCTGCAACTGTTAAAGAATTGAGACGGTTTCTCGGAATGGTAAATTTTTACCGGAGCAGTCTACCACACGCAGCTATTAAACAATCAGTGCTAAACAAATATTTACAAAATTCGAAGAAAAACGATAAAACTCCAATTCTGTGGACTCAAGAAGCCGAACAAGCTTTCAAATCGTGTAAAGAAAGTATGCGAGAGGCCGTGACGCTGTCCTATCCCGCAGCAAATGCTCACATAGCATTATTTACCGACGCTAGCGAAAAATGCGTAGGCGCAGTTTTACAACAGAAAATACGTAACAAGTGGCAGCCTTTGGGATATTTTTCAAAAGTGCTAAGCACAGCACAAACAAAGTACTCGACCTACGACCGAGAACTGCTTGGAATTTACATGTCGATAAAACATTTTCAACGATTAATCGAGGGCAGAGAATTCACCATCTATACTGATCATAAACCACTCACCTACGCATTTTCAAAAAAACCATCCGTAAACGACACCCCTCGAAGAATAAGACAGCTGGATTACATATCACAATATAGTACCGAGATACAACACGTCAGCGGGTACGACAATATTGTAGCTGACGCATTATCTCGAGTAGTCGAAGAAATATCATTACCTTCGCTTGTGGATTACAAAATTCTTTCAATGAAACAACAAAATGATCCAGAATTGGAAAAGCTCAAACAAAGTAAGAGCTTGAAAATCACATACGTACAGCCTTCCAATTGTCAACAATATGTTTATTGCGACGTTTCAACCGGCAAAGCTCGCCCCTACGTTCCCGAATCAATGCGGAAAACTATATTTCACAATATCCACGGCCTAAGTCATCCCGGAAAACGCACTACAAGAAAATTAATTACTCAAAAATACATATGGTACAAAATGAACTCAGACATAAACAAATGGTGTGACTCCTGTTTACAATGTCAAAAAGCTAAAGTAACCAGACATACTGTCTCGCCGCTCGGAACCTTTTTGCCGGCTCAGCGATTCGCACACATTCATACTGACATAGTCGGACCACTGCCTACTTCGCGAGGAAAACAGTACATCATTACAATAATAGATCGTTGTACATCGTGGCCTGAAGCGTTCCCGGTTTCGAATATCACAGCGGAGACCGTCGCCAAAACAATATACAATGGCTGGATCACAAGATTTGGGTGTCCAGAGAAAATTACAACGGATCAAGGCCGACAGTTCGAATCAGAAACGTTCAAACAATTAGCTAAGCTCATGGGCATTGAGAAGATTAGAACCACTCCATACCACCCCCAATCGAACGGGATGGTTGAAAGATGGCACCGATCCCTGAAAGCCTCAATAATGGCTCGCGGCTGTGTGGAAAATTGGTCTACAGAACTACCCACCGTATTGTTGGGTTTACGTGCAAGTCTCCGCCAAGATACAGGACTCAGTGCTGCGGAAATGATTTACGGCACCCCCATTAGATTACCGGGAGAGTTTTTCGAAAGGAATACGAGCCTGACAACGTACGAAACGTTCATAGAAAACCTGCGAGAAAATATTTCGAAAGTTACGAACATACACAATAGATATAAAAGAACACCCTGTAGAAATTCTACTTTCGTACATCCCGAACTCTCTAAGTGTTCACATGTGTTCGTAAGATGCGACCGCATGAAGCGAAGCTTAATACCGCCATACGAAGGCCCTTATCAAGTTCTAGAAAGAAACGATAAATACTTGAAGATACAAATGAACAATCGGCAGTCATTTATTTCCATCGACCGTGTTAAACCAGCATTTTTCGCAGATGCTGACGATAGCTCGAATAATTATGAAGTCCTCAGCGAGAGAAATAATGACGCATCTCGACCACGCAGACTTCGTAAGCCACCGGTTAGGTTTGTTTGCGATAGCATAATAATTTATCCCTAAATAACTTTGTTTAATTATTTTTATGCTTACATTTTCAAAGACATTCATTTTGTTAAAACTATGTCTGTTTAAAATGTTATTATTTTTAAAGAAAAATGTTATGACCTTCTTCCAAACAAAAATATAAATATTATAATAAGTACCTAATTCAATAATTGCAGCATAAACAAAGGAATGTAAAGTGCAAGGTTTGCAAATATCATCGATGTTGACGTAAACAAAAAAAAAATGATTGTTTTGCTTGAAATTGTTATGTAGTATTTAATTTTAGAGTAAGAATATTGAATTGTTATTTTGTGTTTACTTTTTTTAAGGGGGGAGTATCTGTGGCGTCCTCCGACGTGACCCACAGAGAATCAATATATTATTTCCTATTCACCAAACGTGCTCGATAAAATCAATACCAAGATAAAATCAAATATTGTTAACTTAATTATGCACGTATATCTTACTATATAAACTATTTCTATTTGTTAATAAATTGTCACTCAAGATGTAATCGTGTCTTGCTCTATCAACCCTTTCCTGGTCGTAATAGTTGCATTTGCAAACAATTTGACTTATTTCAAGTGTATGTATATACCTACGAAATAAGTATATATTTTATTTTGTTTTACATTGTATCACCAAATTCGCTTGCTGTTTTCCACTTAATGTTTCCGTTCTCCCTGCCTCTACCTCTATCATCTGATACCTTATTTCCTAGTGATTAAACTAGCTGGATATAATTGTAGACTTCACAAAGCCACTTACTCGTTCATGAGTCATGAGTATACGCTTTTATAATAAATTTCCAAAATATGTTCAAGGTTTACCCTTAGATAGATTTAAAGATAAAACAAAAGTTATGTCTAAAGAGCTAGAAGGATATGACTCCATCGCCAAAGTGGTCGTCAAGACCATCGCATTGTCTTACATTGTTACCTAAGTTTTAATCGTGGGATGCATTCTTGTGTACCGAATATAGATGTTAGGTGTTACGTCATGGATGATTGTTTATTTATTAAAAGGACGACGCATAACTTTGTATGGGAGCTGGTACCCGCCTCAATAGACATGTCTGATATATCGTTGACAAGAGTTCATCTTCTAGAACAAGAATTAGTATAGCACCTGTCTTGTTTCTGAGTCCAAGGTGATAACCAACCTTATAAAATAAAGCAAAATCACCGAAGACAAACTAAAAAAAAATCCCTTAATTCATGTGTGCAACAGATAATCATACCGGCGGTGGCTTACTATCTGTGCTATAGGTGACCCGTCTGCTATATTGACTTTGAACGGACTAACGATCGGAACTTGGCGCAATAGTAACTTTAATTCAGGTTACTAAGACCTATCCAACGGCGTATCCTACATGGCTATTGAAGGCGGTTACCAAAATTATAGCCCGACATTTAGGACCTTATAGCTCTGAACGGACTAACGATCGGAAGTTGGTGCAATAGTAACTTTGATTCAGGTTACTAAGACCTATCCAACGGCGTATCTGACATGGCTATTGGAGGTGGGTACCGAATGCATCGTCCTTTATTCCTACTATATTCAATTTGTACGATTCTCATGTTATTTACTTGTTTACACACGTTATTGTTAGTATAGTAAATAGTTTTTTTATATAATAAACGTAAAATTTACCAAACTTTCATAGCAAGAGTATAAATCCATATTTCACCTGGGAATTAAACTAATACTTTCGAAACTATAACTACAAAGACTAAATAAAACAAAGATTAAATGCATTTTGAATTAACGATATTCAGGTTGTGAATAATCCTATTCAAATATGGTTATAATAAAAGTTGGCGGACAATGGCGCTCCTAAAGTTAATAATTGGGGTTTTAGAGCTAATAGCAAAGTAGTTTTCAACTTCCTCTTCGAACCCCAAGGATACCGCTGCCCAAAAGGTTTTTAATTTTGTAATCAAATTTTATTTTTTAAAGATTAAATACAATCTTCTGAACCTTATCTTACGTGTATTATTTACGTGCAGAAAAATCAACCCACCCCGTACGCTTTCTTTCAGTAGCCGATAGCTGAAAATCTACAACAATCAAGATTATAATAGACCAGTTTTTACTGTAACAGGCTTTGGTTTGTTGATTTTACAGACTGAAATACAGAAACAGTAACAGCCGGTTGTTCCAAGTTTATACTTTTACGAATTCGTAAAAAAAAATGTAAAACGTAAAAGTATCCCGTAAAAAGTGTTGCACCACATTTTTTTTATACTTTTTACAGTTACTTTTTACGTATACTTTATACGGAGCTCAGACCCACCTCATAACGTAAAAGTATATTTTTTTGATTGGAAAATGGAAAATAACCTACAGTAGGTGTAAATTTGGTTTAATTATTAAAAAAAATACTTTTTTGCACTCTGTTAATAATAGGCCTTTGTGTCGTATTTAAACCTTATATTTTTCGATATTACAAGTATTAATGATTTTAATTATAGAAATTGATTTAGTGCGTATGCGTGTGCGTAAAGCTTGAAAGTTCGTTGCGTATAAAAGTTCCTCCTCTCCGCAGGATTCTTTCACAGGCTTCTTTCATCTGTTACGTTGCGTTAAAACATAGTATTTCTTAAACCGTAGGGATGCGTTCTTAACATGCCCCCGGCCTTGGAAGTACCGACTTCCAATAGAGAAACACCTTATTTAATTTGTATCATTGCATTCTATAGGTAGTGGACAAATTTTAGAAAATGATCTACGTATAGTGCTGCCTGTAGCCATTCGTATAGAAGCTACTCTCGACACTCCGTCTTTTCCTGGGTAGATCGCGATGATTCGTCCCATGCACCACTTGAGGGGGGGCGAGTTGGGGATCGGTTTTGAATTACACATCTGGAATTTAGGTTTGGGGTGGAGGGGGGGAGGGGGGGCAAAGGGGGGTCTCCCCACCACGATGCGGAGTTGCGGAGATGACTAGTTTTTTTATGAATTTTGAAGTTTGTTATTTATAACCTCAAAAATAGGGTTATCAATAACTGATTAGGGGTGATTTTGGTAAAACTACAGTTTATGGACCGTCGAATTTAGGGGGGGGAGGTGGTTGGTGACCTCCCCCTCTGAGGGGGAGGTGCGGATCCTTGTAGTAAGTGAGAAAATCGAAGATAAAATTTTGGGGATAGACTCGGTTTTGTGCGTTTATTAAAAAAAACTAACCTCGGAGGTTAATGCAAGGAGCTCCGCTTTACTTCGCTCCTTGCATTAACCTCCTAACCTAACCGGTCCATGTCGGTCTGTGACACAAATTGTAAAAGTTACAATTATTAAGTTAATACTGGACTCTTATCGTTTATAAGGGCGAACAACATACGTTTTGTTTTGTACGTTAATAATTGAACATTTCACTAGTACGCATATTAATAAAACAACAATATTTTTTTTATTATTTATTATATTTTATAAACTTGTTTTATTACATTTAACAATTCCATAAATTGGTCTTTTATATACATATTTTAGCAAGTAACGCCTCCACTTGTATTCAACTATAATGTCAGCAAAATTTTCTGGGTGGTTATAATTATCTTTATAGAAAAACCTTTTAACCACCCGCCACTGAGACTCAATCCTTTGGGTGTGCATTCCATCTTCTGCCACAAATGGATTGTCTGGATATACGTTTCGTTTTACGAAGCAATCATATAAATTGAATTTTTGTATGTAAAATATCGTTTATTTATTTATTTATTTAATGGTTACAAAATCCACAGCTCTAAAATAAAATATAACAGTAGGTACATATATACGTTTCAGGATAGGAAATTTCAAACACGTATAATTAAAAAACTATGCATCTCTGCCAAACAAGAGGGGTATTAATCGAAAGGGGAAACCCACCCCTACATAAATAAACCCATTTCAATCCAATTTTCCAGATGTGTAATTCAAAAACCCCCCCCCGGGAGTTGTCCTCCTTGACAAGAACAAGCGTATTTTCTTTCAAGGTGTCTCAAAAGTTATTCCACTTCACCCGGATTTGTAGCTCCGATACATATTCCTTTGACCACCGAGTCCAAACGTGCTGCCTGGCCTGCTCTATTCGCTGGTAGCGCGACAGTCGGTGTGGCAAAGCTTCATATAATCCCATTTATTTTTTAATTGGTGCGATTTTCTGGCAAAGGAGCATGCGGGATCGCTATTAAATTCATTGGTAATGGCGCGCCAGGCATCTTCCCTCTGCTTAGGTGTAACTTTACCTGAAAAAATGTACATGATTTAACACTTATACGAGTTAATTTTTTTTTAAACAAAAGGTATCATGCCTGTTTGTTTATTTAATAAAATATGTTATTTTTTATCAGATTATTGAGTAAATTCAACTCATCTTCATTGAATTTAGCACTTCGTTGTTTGAAACAAAGAAACACAATAAGCTCGGTATATTTTCTATGAAAACGTGAGAAATTAAATAGGTACATAGGTGCTGAAGATGTTGTACTTACTTTTCCAGCGCAACATTATCTTCAGATATTATTCCATTATACTATTTTAATGCAAAAAAAAACAAACAACTTTAGGAACTATAAGCAATTTATTTAGTTTGTTTTTGACAATCATATCACAATATTGAATGCATTGTCTGTCATACAGTCAGCCAATCACGATAGTTTATTTTGAAAGGTATGACAGGTCTTGCCACGTAAAAAAATGGTAATAAAAAGCTCCCAAGCTGAAATGGAACAATAAACGTCTTTGACGCCTGGCTACTTTCTATACTCTTACTTTTACAGGAATTTTGTTGGAGCAACAGAAATTTACGAATTCGTAATAGCAAAAGTAATAGTATACGTAAAATGTAAAACGGAATTTGTAAAAAAGCAGATGATTTGGAACAACCGGCCATTAGAATAGCAAAGTTTTTTGATAAATAATTTCGAAAGTAAAAACTTTGTTTAGTCGCTTGTATCTCCCCACGTGCTCTTACTGTTGCTTCCATCTTGTTTTTCATTGACCTTATTAATGATTTTATGAATTCTTGGGATATATCGTCCCATTCCTCTTGAGAAACCACCTTTAGTTCCTGGAAGGTTTCTTGGGCTGATTTCTGGCCCTGACCCTTTTCTTTAGCTCATCCGATAAATGTTCAATAGGATTAAGTTCAGAGCTCCCCGCTGACGACTCCATAACAGGAATTTCCCCCTTACGTAGGTACTGGAATATTATTATGGCTGGAATTTTCCTGCATCAGCTTGAAACCCTTGCCTACAAATCCGGCGCATGGCATGACATGTTATTCTAGCACCTCCTGTATGTATCGCATGCAGTCAGAATGCCTAAGCGAGGCCCGGGTATGAACTGAAAATTGTTTTTAAATATCAAAGAACTTCCTCCCCAAACAGTTAGCAAAGCTCCTCCAAAAACCACTCGTTCTTAAATACAGGCTTGTGCAAATCGTTCTCTCTCTCTTCGTTAAACTTTAATACGTCCATGATTTCAATTAAGACAGATTTTACACTCGTCCGAGAACAGTGTGACCTTCCATTGTTCGAGTGTCCAATCAGCGTGACAACAAGCAAATCTAAGCCGCGCTTGACGATGCGTCGGGGGTAATCTTGGACCATTAGCAGTTTGGTGAGGATACAACTCGCTTTCTACAAGTCTTCGTCATATTATAAATGTAAAAGTTTGGATAAAAGTATGGATGTTTTTTCCTCAATCACGTCAAAATGGCTGGACGGAGCTTATTGAAAGGATCTCCGGATAAATGGCCCATTTGATATACCGAGGTACACTCAACGGCTTGTAACACCTTTGATTCCACTAAACAAAACTGTAATAACAGTTCAAGTATAAGCTAAACTTTAAACTGAGAAAAAAATTTACTCATGGCCATATTGTCGTACTTTGTAGTAAAAAGACTGCTTTCCATGCCAAGATAATTCCTGCCATAAAAAATGTTACTATAACTGTCAAACTGAAAGTTTTTCATACATACATACATAACCTTGTCGCGAAGCGCCGGTTCCCTGAAGGGGTCCGTCGCTCGCAGTTCAATAGGGTGCTGAAGTGGAAGAAAACTATTAACTAACACTTAAAAAACTTTAATTTTAATTTACAAAACGAGAAAGGCACTTAAAGTCACTATAGCACTGTAGGGAAAATGTTAAATTTTAGACGTTTGGAGCTAGCGGCCCTCGGCCGCAGTTGACGCCGTAGGAGACCGCGGCTCACAGCCGCGGTAGTGGTGGAGGCAGCCACCAACAACCGCTAAGTTAGCGGCAGGGAGGCCGCTCACAGCGGTAAGAACCACCGCGAGGGTTGTAGCGCACGGCCGCAGCCGTGAAGAGCGCCGAGCAGAGCAGGGCGCCTCAGGTAGAGCCAGGACGTCGTCGCCGGGGAGGGCCGGCGGCTTTTCCCGGATCGGTCAGCCGTCCTCCAGCGTTCTCTCCCGATCTTTTTTTTCTCTTCAGAATCCTCACATCTCTCCTCAGCGGACCTTTTTCTTCCTCCTCCTCACTGACGTTGTCAAAAAATGCTTGACATGTCATTTCTTTTTTTTATGACACATCGGCCAGTATTGAGTAAATTGAGTATTGCAGTAAGGAGTTCCAATATATTATATATTCTATTATATTATTATATATATTTCTATATTTACAAACTAAATATATAACTTAAGGAAAAATATAAAACGAATCTGCTAAAAAGTAATTACAGTAAGTAAGTATAACATTATATTTCCCCGTGAACCCATGAAAAAAAAAAAATTGCTATTCAATTTTTTTTTTGTGTAAAGCTAGAATTTTGTGGTTAGGAACAGTCGTGCATCATTTCATACATCTCTTGCATACATCAGAATACCCATCAACTTTCATACGTAGGGGTGGAGCTCATATTCTATGGCTTCCACTCCAGCACCGACGGTTCGACTGCTGTGGCAGCTGGCATTAACGATGGCTTATTTAAGGAGTCGTCACCCGCTCCTGTTTAAGACCCTTATACGACGCTGAGGCTTTTTTATAAAGTAGTCAACCGCTCCATCTAGAGTCCCACATGTATGTAGTACAGTGTAGAAGAGTGTGAGAGAGGTGTAGATATGAGTTATTGTAGATAACTCATAATTGAGAAGAAGTGAGTTATTTTAGATAACTCGTGTTAAGATAAGGATGTGGTTATTGTAGATAACCCACGTTAGGGAAGTTTAGTAAATATTTACAATTATTGTCCATTTCAGGTTCCTCGTTACTACGAGAGATGATGGATAAAAAAGGTGAAAATATCAAGCTGAAGAACTCGAATAGTCAGCTGATATAAATTATTGTGACGTGTACTCACAATGTTATATATATATATATGTACAGAAAAAAAAAATAGGAATACAAAGATAAATTGTGCAATGTACTTTTTAGAGAAAAAAAAATAAAGACATTGTTATTTAATGTCCTTAATATGCCATTTAGCTCTAATGCCGTCGGTATCTTCTAATATATACACTAAAGGTGAGAGTTTCTGTATGACTCTACATTTTATGTATTTAGGGGCGAGTTTAGCGGAATAGTAACGTTCAGCGTTACTTTGGGTATAGTTTTTACGCCATACCGTCTCGCCAACTTGTAATTCTTTTATAGAACGGCGAAGGTTATACCGCTCAGAGTTTTTGGTGTGTGCGTTGTAGAGAGCGACCTGAACTTTGTCGAAATCATTGGAAAAAGAATCGTTTATACTAGAGGTATAGTTGTTTTACATTTGAATATACGTAATTTGCCAAATTATTTTCAGGAAAAAGGAAAAATGTTTATACTCTAGAGGTAGAGTTGTTTTAGAATTTGGAAAATATCAGCAGGTGTAGTGTAGTAATAGTGTTGGGACTTTAGATAAAGCAAATGACTAACTATAAATACCTTGAGGGTCTTCTTTCGTTGGGCGCCAAACTGTCGCGAAGCGCCGGTTCCCTGAAGGGGGTCCGTCGCTCGCAGTTCAATAGGGTGCTGAAGTGGAAGAAAACTATTAACTAACACTTAAAAAACTTTAATTTTAATTTACAAAACGAGAAAGGCACTTAAAGTCACTATAGCACTGTAGGGAAAATGTTAAATTTTAGACGTTTGGAGCTAGCTGCCCTCGGCCGCAGTTGACGCCGTAGGAGACCGCGGCTCACAGCCGCGGTAGTGGTGGAGGCAGCCACCAACAACCGCTAAGTTAGCGGCAGGGAGGCCGCTCACAGCGGTAGGAACCACCGCGAGGGTTGTAGCGCACGGCCGCAGCCGTGAAGAGCGCCGAGCAGAGCAGGGCGCCTCAGGTAGAGCCAGGACGTCGTCGCCGGGGAGGGCCGGCGGCTTTTCCCGGATCGGTCAGCCGTCCTCCAGCGTTCTCTCCCGATCTTTTTTTTCTCTTCAGAATCCTCACATCTCTCCTCAGCGGACCTTTTTTTTCCTCCTCTCACTGACGTTGTGAAAATGCTTGATATGTCATTTCTTTTTTTTATGACACATCGGCCAGTATTGAGTAAATTGAGTATTGCAGTAAGGAGTTCCAATATATTATATATTCTATTATATTATTATATATATTTCTATATTTACAAACTAAATATATAACTTAAGGAAAAATATAAAACGAATCTGCTAAAAAGTAATTACAGTAAGTAAGTATAACATTATAACCTGACGCCCTTCTCCTTTTGGGTAGGCAGAGACAAGGGAACACCAATTGCTTCGATCCAGACATACCTCTTTCATTTCAAATGACCACCGCGCCGCGCCGGTTACGAGTACTTATAACTAGGCCTTTTTTAAGAAGGTCGCCAGTTTAATCGACATGATCGGCATACGTTCGCCTAGGGCGGCCCCTTCCGACAGCACCATCTATTCTTGCTCTTTACACCTCTTTCGTAAATCTACTTTCACTCATCCTTTCCAAATGTCCAAACCACCGTAGCATACCCTTTTCAATCTTAGTCACTACATCTTCTTTCAATCCGCATCTCTTTCTTATTTCACTGTTTCGCACCTTATCACTCAATTTCAGTCCACACATACTCCTCAAAGCTCTCATCTCCGCAACATTAATCCTGCTTTCATGTCTCTTCTACCATACCCAAGATTCACTACAATACATAAGTGTTTGTCATTTTGTTTATATTTATTTCCTTGAGTTGATTTGTTGATTTGTCTCATTTAAAAATAAAATTGAATTGAGTTGTTGATTGTTGCGTTATTTATCAGTAAGACTCAAGACAACAAACGTTAAAAAGCACACCGGAACGCAGAAATGAACGAAATAACAAGATTATTATTTATTCGTATTATTATTTGAACTAATGTAGGGGTGCCATCTTGTCAAATGTTTACATTTGCTGACAAAGTCGAAAAAATATGAACTTATGTTTCGAAACGGCTATTTTTTACAACTTTAAATAATTTATTTGAGATGATTAAACGAATCATGAATAGATAGATATATCCCATATTTTACACATTCTCGGTTTATACCCTACACTTTGGTACACATGTACCTCCCGGTACACATATGGGCCAAAATGTACAAAGATAAAATCATGTCCTTTCGCACAGAAAGAGTATATAGGCAGAAATAGCATAAAGGCTGTTTTTGATTTAAAAAAAAGGCCTTGTATCAGGAATTTAATTTTACTCTTCGACCTAGATAGCACAGTAAGGATTTTAATTAATTTAATTGATCAGTAAACTTTTTTTATCGCGATTGCTCTACAAAATGGTATATCCCACGTATACTAATGAAATCTTTAGCGCAAATGAAGCCGCGAGCAACTAGTGTTTCATAATTTTGAAAGAATATAATTAAAAAGTGCCACTCATTTTAACTATGAGCTGCTTAATAACGATAAAAGCTGTTTAACGTATCATTCTTGGAATGGCCTATTTCAACATTTATTTTTTTAACAGAAACCTACCTGAACGCGAAAAACTCCAGGCTCAAGTGGCAGAACTAACTCAAAAAGTGCAAATGCAAGCCGAAACCATCAACATGCTGCAGCGCCGAATATCACTAGAAGCGAAGAACTTCAAGCATCAGCTGCAGGTGGAAATTAACAAGCATAAAGACACCAGGCATGATCTCGACCTCGCGATTACCAACGCTGACAAATTGTCAACTATTATTGAGGTTGGTATTCTTCTTAACAAAATAATTTAAGTTTTCCTTGTAGCCCAGTCATTTAAGGTTTTGTCTACGGAAAAATTCCTAGTGATCTAAATTTGTGTATACACATTTATTAAGGCGATATAATGAAGATGTAAAAAATTCGAATTTGATATCATGCCGGCTTAAGAATTGACAAAGATTAAAAGGTCGCGCAAATCAGTTTTTCGCAAAGATCTCGCGATCTATTAGTCAAATGCACAATAAAGGTCTTTACAAAAAATATTTATCGTGCAATTTTATACAAAAAAAGTCTCTGCATTGCAAAAAATTGCAAAAAATTGAGCCTACTAAAAATTTTTCCGCAGATTGGGGTTAAAATAGATAAAATGACTGGGCTATTGGCCTACATAATCGAACGAGCTGTGAAGCACTACCGGTTGGGACTTAACTCTGATATGCATGTGATTGATTACTGATCATTAATATAAATATCAATATTATTGAATTACTTCTATAAATCAATTAGACCTTTGTCCTCGATGTCACCTGTCGGAAAGTGATCTATAAACAAATGGTTTGTATGAGGTTTGGATTCGGTTGTTACGTTACTAATTTTTCCCGCTCATCATCATCACAACCCTTGTTATGAGCCATGCATCATGAGAAATCAGGAAAACGGTGATGAGGGGATTGTGAGTATCTAAGTAGGTATGACCAAACGGTTTGTATCATCCAACGGTTTGGACTCTTGTGTTATGTTACTAAATTCCCTGGCTCAATATTGCACAATCCTGTTTCGTGAGCCCTTTAGAGTTTTAAAAGTCTCCCCTGGTGATGGCGATGTGTAGGCCGTAAAACACCGGTAGTGTCAGAATTTCCAGGGCGCCTCTATAGTTTATTTCAGATACCTATAACACATCATCAATAAATACAAGAAAACATTTTGGAAAGCCATAGCAATTTCTCAAACAACACAAACACTCACAAAAATTTCACAAAATTTTCGGATATAATTCTCATTTTTTGCTCATTACTCAAAATGACAAATCTCACTTACTGTTTTTTATATAAACAGACGGAGCATTTTATAAATAATCCCATGTCACTCACACAAAATTAAGAGATCCAAAACAGACTTGGACCGGACATAATTCAGTGATGTGTTAAAACCCTTAAAAGTGAATGCGAAATTAAATTCTTCTTCTATTTTGTGATATACCTGTAGTCAGTAAATATTATCTAGCAATCGTAACATAACTTAGACAAATTAAAACAAAATGTGCTTATTCCCAAACATTTACAACGTGTACTTTTTAATTTAATTAATTTAATTTCATATTTCGTGTTTCAGATTTCAAATTAATATAAATATCTCGCATTTTCCAAACTCACGATTTTCTGTGATAATAAATAAGTTAGCGAAGTTAAGGGCATCCCTTCTTTTAGTAACTGTACCTAGTTATGTTGAAACACCAAAGTTTTCGTTAATTAAAGTAATCTTAGTCAATGTCAAAGTGAATCATTAATAATGGAGAAGTTGAAAGAGAGCGGTAAACATTTTCGTAATTTTCTTATAAGAAAACTTTAGTATCAAGACGCGTGTTACAGTGTATAAGCTTAGTGCTATGGGTATGTATATGTAGATAATTACTGTGTTCACTTTTTTTCTTCGAAAAGCAATTATGGCATGACTCAAATTTCACATGCAATAGTCAGTATACAAAGTCAATAAAACTTCAGCATTAAATACACGTTCCATTGCAACTTCCTAAACAGTATACACAGTAGGTACCGATTTCAGTATTTCATTGTGGTTGCTTGTGGAATTTACTCGATAATTCTCAGTATTTCTTTCGGAGGAGATTAAATTAGGTTTACAACTAACGGAGCAGGAAACCTGACGGGACTCCTTTTACACCAGCAAAGAGCTTCGTTAATTTCTTTGCTGAAAATTGTCGTCTGGACAGCTTTTACCAGAACCACAAATTACTGAGCTGAGCAGGAAAATGTTTGCCAAGGCGAATTCGCTCAAGCGTCTTCGTAATTTCCTCCCTGTTGCCACTAAAATTGAAGATCAAACGAACTTCTAAGTAAAGTTCGATCGAAATTATATGAGCAGCTTAATTCGAAGCGATTTATTAGGTTTACTTATTGTAGTATCGGTCCCATGTGTCAGCCTTGCACGGTTATTTTAGAGTATTTTTTTTTTTTTGTATTGGCAACACTGCTTCACCTCCGGCTCCTAATTAACCGGCCCTTTTGGAATCATTTTGTTTAAAGCCGAATTATATAAAAATGTAATGGATTATTCTATTTATAGGATAAACCATTGCATGGTAAGGTAAAAAAACGATAAGCACAGGTGAGTATTTTACTTATATTAAGATATAAGGGTTGGGATATTTATTTTCAGTAAATAAATAAGTAATATATATGTTTCGTTTTAAACTGGGAGGGTGATTATAAATCGCTTCGAATTAAGCTGCTCATATAATTTCGATCGAACTTTACTTAGAAGTTCGTTTGATCTTCAATTATATTTCGCAGCTTAATTCTTTGCGATTTATTAGGTTTACTTATTGTAGGATGTTCAGAGAGAAAATAAGTAAAATAGCTTACATGATCAACAATTATTATCCATTTTTAGTTATAATATAGCAATTAAATCAATTTCCATACAAAATATAACAACATAATTAGGTACCTACATTAATTATTTTGTAGGCATAAAATCACTCAAAATAGTTGTTGCGAAATTGCTAGAATTTTCAATAATTTCTTTGTTATATTTAGCGAATACTTTGGAAGAGTTACTCCAGCCAGCGGCTTTTCTAATTGTATCTAAATTAACTCCAAGCTTGTTGGCCTTAGATGTTGCAGCATGCCGAGTGCTGTGAGCACTGAACGGCGAAGTGTCTATTCCACTTTCATACAGAGTCTGTTTTATCCAATTACTTAATCTTTGTGAAGATAGTTTTGAATGTGGCTTTTTATAACTTATAAATAAATATTTACAGTTTTTACGAAGTTCTCTTGTTTTGTTAATATATGATTCTATACACCGGACAGGACAAATCTCTGGACGTTCATTATAAAAAGGGAGCCTTAATAATGGTTGGGGTGAATGTAGTTTGGAGGTTTTAATTATGTCTGGAATTTTAATAAACATTTCAACACTATATTTACTTATATTATCGAGGTGCATTAAAGATAATGTTTGCTTTTTTTTTTTTTTTTTATTTTTGATCCAAAAAATCAAGGACTATTTTTGTGTCCCATATGACCTCATATTTATATGTATTGCAGAATATGTAATAATAGTTCCGTATTTTGCACCTTTGTTAAAAACATCGGTTAAAAAATTAATTACGACATGAACTGAACAGGTCAAGTAATTGTGCTGCATTTCGGAACAATAACTAAACAAGACTTGATACAGCTGTTATATTGCTTGTAAGTATTACTAGATAAAGAAGATAACATTATTTCTGTAGAATCAACAGATAACGATTTATTTAATAAAACTTGCCTGATAACTTCACGGCAATCAAACCGAGTATCTTGTGTAAGCTGTGTGTCAATCTGATAGGAGATTGAAGAAGGTTAATATTGGGTTCAAAATAAATTGATTTAGAAATAGATATCTTTTTCAATAATGGGAACCATGGCTGTGTGGGCCAATTTAGTACTACGAATATACCCTCGGCCTTATCATCTATTATTTCTCTAAGTGTCTTTAAAATGAGGGCAAATGGCGGAAATGCGTAAAAATAATAGTTAGTCCAGCTGATGGTGAACGCATCAACAGCAAATGCTTCGGGTTCATTTTTCCACGTAAAGTACAATGGGCAATTTTTATTACACCTACTGGCAAACAAATCTATTTCTGGTCTATTTCACCAAATACTCGTTTAATACCACAATAAGCATGTTCACTTAATTCCCATTCAGTATCTAGAAACTTTTTGCGAGACAATGCCGTGGGTAAAAAATTGTCCTTCGTATTAATATAAGAAGCTGATACTTTAATTTTACGTGTTTCGCACCACTGCCATATTTTTTTTTTTTTTTTGGACATATCATTTAAATTTGGGTACTTTATGCTGCCCATTCTATTAATGCAAGATATCGCGGTTACGTTATCAATGCGTAACAAAATTTGACAGTCAGATAATTCTTTAGCAAACGTTTTTAAACCTAAATTATGCCGCTTTTAATCCAAATTAATTAATATGAAGTGTCATTTCAGACTCCTTCCAATAACCAAAACATTCCTTGTTATTACTCGAGGCACCCCAGCTTGAATGAGAAGCATCAGAATTAATTTCAATTTTATCATCAGATCTTAAGCTAGCATAACCATTATCAATTTTGTCTAGCCACCAATAAACATCTTCCCGGATATTTAATGATTAACTAATCTGTCGTTCATATGATGAATTTTCACATAAACTTAAATACTTAAGTCTTTCAAGACGTTTAGAATAAAGCCACGAATATTGAATAGCAGGGCAAGCCGATATGAGAAGTCCAATCAATTGTGCATAATTACGTAACTTAATTGTTTTTGCTTCGAAGATTTTTAAAAGAGATTGTTTTATTTTTACCCTCTTTGTTTGAGGTAATTTTAAAACCATGTTTTGGGAATCAAATACAAAGCCTAGAAATTTAAATGTGTTGGAGGGTTGTAAAGAACTCGTATCACAATTAATCTAGAAGCCTAAACTTTCTAAAAGTGTCTTTGTAAAAAGTACGTTATTATAGCAATCTGCCTTTGTTTTACCAACGCAAAAAATATCGTCGAGATAAATAACTGATATCATATTTCTTTGATGTGATCGCAAAAATTCCATAACAGGTTTTAAAAGTTTTGTAAAGGTAGACAATTAAATTCATATAGTTTGTTATTGAATTTGAATCTTAAGTACTTTTTGTGCGAGTTATGAACTGGTAGAAAAAAATATAAGTCTTTTAAATCAATAGTTGACACAAAACATCGCTCGGTAACGAATTTAGATGCAGTTTTATAGCCTTCCATTTTAAAATGGACGGTTTCAACAAACTTGTTTAATTTTTTCAAATTCAATATGAACCTTTTGTCTCCGTTTGGTTTAGGTACTAAAATATATCGGATACAAACTGTTCACTATCGTATGTACACTTAGGTATGGCTTTTATTCGAATCAAGTAATCTATGCAAATTTTAAAATCGTTAAATTTTTTATCTGGCTTATATCTTGAGTCAGGATTACTATTTCCGAAGGGCTTTTTAATAAACGGTATTTTATATCCCTTAATCCAGGACAAAATTATAGGATCATTAGTTATTTTTAACCAATTTTTGTAAAATAGCTTTAGACGGCCAGAATAACTGACCTCAGATGTTAATATCTCCTGTTGTATTTCTTGGGCGGCGAGCGTGAGCGTGTGTAGTTCGGGGTGTGTCGCGGCGGCGGCGGAGGCGGCGGCGGCGGTCCCGAGCGCTGCACCGGGCGAGGTCTCCCCGCTTCGGGCCGCGCAGCAGGCTTCCGTTGCGGGGGCTTCCAGTTTAAACAATTTGAGAAGTAATCCTATAATTTTGGTTGTTTCTGTTTGAAATAAATGGTTGTGAAGGCTTAAGGGATTCTCCGGTTTTTTGTATAGTTTTTGCGGACCTTAACTTTTCTGGTAAATCGGTCCCAAATAAAAATGTATCTATGGTGCTCTGACGAAGGGTATCTTTTAGTTCTGCATTGATAGTATTAATAACTAAATTTCTTCGGGCCTTCGTTAGGTAGTAGAAGGAATCGCACAACAATTTGCTTGCATCACTTAAGGGTTTTAGAATATCCTGCGATTTTTTTATAACACAAAAAAAAAAATTACTAACCTTTTGTCGGATGAATTAACTTATAAAAAAGTAAACTACGACCCTACTTCTAGAATTATGAAGAAAACTTCCGAATTAATACAAAAACACAAAGAATGGTTAAATTTAGATGTGAATAAATTAATCCCAGCTTGTGTAAAACCCCCAAAACTGTATGGGCTACCTAAAGTGCATAAAACTGATGTACCACTAAGACCTATTGTGAGCCAAATAGACACACCAACTTACAAGCTTGCTCAACATATAGCAGGTGTACTCTCACAATTGAGAGGCAAAACAGCAGCATATGTAAAGGATTCTTATCAATTTGTTAGTGATTTAAAACATCTTAAAATTGCAAACAATGAAACCATGGTTAGTTTTGATGTTAAGTCTTTGTTTACATCACTACCTGTCAAAGACTGCATTGAAATTGTCAAGAAAAAGCTAACTGAATCAGATTTGCCTGTTGAATATGCAGAATTATTAGAATTATGCCTTACATCGGGCTACTTTATGTGGAATAATGAGTTTTATCTACAAATTGATGGTGTTGCTATGGGCTCCCCAGTGTCACCTGTAGTTGCTGACATCTACATGGAAGACTTTGAGGAGCGTGCTCTCCACATGGCACCCGTCGTGCCGAAGATCTACAAGAGGTACGTTGACGATACATATACAATCTTACCTCAATATAAAGTAACTGCTTTTCTAAACCATCTTAATTCCCTTAATACTAAAATACAATTCACTATGGAATTAGAACAGGATAATAAGTTAGCCTTTCTTGATGTTTTAATTAAAAGAAATCCAAATGGTACACTCAGTCACACAGTTTATAGGAAACCCACCCATACTGACCGCTATTTAAATGGAAAGTCCCACCACCACCCGAGCCAGTTACTCGCCGTAGGCTCCTCTTTGTTTCAGAGAGCACATGGAATCTGCGATCCTCAGCACATTGATGATGAACTGAAACATGTTGTCAAGGTGCTTCGTGAAAACGGCCTCAAACCACCTCGTCGCCGCCGCAGTGACCACGTGAAGCCTCAGACAGTCGAACGCAAACCTGCATTTCTACCTTTTGTAAAGGGTGTCACAGATAAAATCTCAAACATTCTTAGGCGCGCTTCAATAAAAACAGTATTTAAACCTAATTCAAAAATAAGTCAACATCTTCGCTCAGTTAAATGCAGCATCCCTTTACAAGACCCAGGTGTTTACAAGATTGACTGTGGCTGTGGGCTTTCCTACATTGGTCAAACCAAAAGAAACGTATCAACCCGCGTAAAAGAACACATAGCTGATATTAAAAATCGAAGAGCTTCAAAGTCTGCAGTTTGTGAGCATTCCATGGACAAGCCCAACCACTACTTAAGGTTTGACTCTGTGAAAATTTTATCTAGAGAGAAGCATTACATTCCTAGAATGATCAGAGAAGCGATTGAAATTAAAAAACACCCTAATTTCAATAGAGAAGATGGTTGGAAACTATCACCGACATGGGACCCTATCCTGAAAAACATTAAATCTAACATCCAGCAAGCTGCACGACCTGTAACTCAAGATACTGTCAGCTCGTTTTGTGTCAATCCCGAACGCTACGCTCGAAGACTGAGAAACAGATGGAGATGATGATGTATAACTTTTTTCAATCTATCAATCCGACGCTTGACACCTCAGTCGCTCGTGACCACGGGGTCTGAAAAGACACCGAAACGTCGAGTCAAAAAATTTAAAATGTAAATATACGCGATAAATCCGGTTAAAAAGTGTTTTATTTAATAGTATGAATCGCGAAAACTTAAGACAATATTATGTATTATTTCATTCTTATCTTCGTTCTTGCGCTTCTTCCCCATCTTGAGAGCTTTGTGTAACACTAGATGACCGTTACAATGAAGTCTTGAGCGTTGCCAACCGATATAAAATTGATATATAGATATAAATTTTATATCGGTTGTATTATATATGTATGTATGAATATATTTATTTATTAACATTTATCCTATCATTATTTATGTATGTAATTATTAGTAATTAGTATATTTATCGTAAGCCGTGTACCCCATCCACCTTAATTGCCCATGATGCGTAGGTTGCCTGGCAGAAATCGCTCACCAGCGATAAATCACTTACAATACAATAAATCTTTTGTAAAATTTAATTAAGTTTTCCTATGTTATCATGTTGGTGGACAATAAAGAGTTAATTATTATTATATAAATACTGCATATTTAAATTATCTCCGATTTTGACCATCTTATGGCGATACTGTCTCTGGAAACGGTCAGGACTGCAATTGCTGGAAGCTACGTATCATTATAAGCAGTATGAGAGCCAACGAAACGCTGGGTAGCGCGTGTCTAACCGCGTACCGTACGTCCGTATCGTTCGCGCGTACGACATGCGTGACGCAATTTCGCTTGTAAAATTTCATTAGTGTGCTTATTGTACAGTCGTTTCAATGGAATATTTAACTTCTTACTATTCTATAAATAAAGCTACGTAACACCTCGTGTTCGTAACTTCGTAACATAATCTTTAATCAATAAACAATTAAAGTAAAAATCTAAAAGAGCAAACAACAAAAACATAATATATACCGAACATGAAAATTAGTACAGTTGCATTTTAGCCTTTTAGGTAAAAGGTATACATTTTATATCGCGCTTTAATAGTGACACTAATAAAATAAAGCTACAAAGTTAAAATGATTTAATTTACCGGTTGGTAACCAGATCTACTGATTGTTGAAGACTGTTTCCAGACCAATCGGTCGACGTCGATCAGTCTCTTCTGATCGGATTGGTCTAGTAAAAACTATCAATCGACGTCAACTAAGACTAAGTTCTACGAACTGTAAGTACGCAACGAAACTGGAATTAAGTCAAAAAGATTTAATTGCGATGATTTTTTATGATTTTAAAAGTTTTCTCACATGCTTTTGGGAGAAGAGCACCTTATTAGAGCACCGTGAGGCAATGGTTTGCTGAATTTGACAGAGGTTGGGTTTCTTCACATGACGAATTTCGCGTAGAGCGGCTTTCAACTGTCGTCAGTGAAAATAATGTGACTATTGTTAAGCGGCTAGTTGAAGAAAACCCTCGGATTACCTATGAGACAGTTCGAGAACTATTGAGGATTGGTATGAGCCAAATACAGAAAATTTTACACGAAGAATTAAAGTTCAGAAACATTGTTTATACATTGTTTATAACATTGTTTACACATATTTATTAAATAAATAAATAAACAATGAAGTTGGATTCCTCATAAACTAACAGCGGAGCAGAAGCGGGCTCGCTTTGAATGTTGCTCACAGATGCTACTGAAGCACGACCACGGACATTCTTATACTGTTGATGACATTGTCATAGGAAACGAAACGAGGGTTTATTGTTTAGAATCCGAAAAGAAACAGAAATCTTGTGAATGGGTGTTTGAAATTGAGAACAGGCCAACAAAAGTGAGGCAGGCGAGATACTTTGGTAAAAATTATAGCGTTTTTTCTCATCTACGGGTCCCATCTGCACAATTCCACTTGATGGTCAAAAGAGTGTTAATGTCGAGGCGTATGCTACCATTTTTTTTCCAGGGTGATAGAAAAAGTTTGCGATAGACGACCAAAAAGCCGCGTTCTCCTACATCATGACGACGCTTCTTTACACACGGTCAACAAAACAAAGTAATTTTGAGCTTCCGAAAAAGTACAACTCTTTACCCATCCTGCTCATAGCCCCGACCCAGAACCCTGTGACTTCTGTATTTGCCCCAAAATCAAAGATTTGATGAGAGGTTTCACTTGTATCCACTCTGAAGAGGCAGTGATAGCATTCAATCAGCACGTGGAAAACATGCCTTCAGACCTGTAGTCTTCCTGTTTTAAAAATTGGTTCGATCGCATGAAAAAAAATTACAAAATGTTAAGGAGAGTATTTAGGAAAGCAATAAATATAATATTTTGGCGAAAACATGTTGTTTCTTTAAGTTACGCGCAATTTTTAGTGTCAACTACAACATAGATTTATTTATAAGTAAAGATTATAAAGTATTGAATGACTGAATCAAAATTCATTAAAAGTTTGGCACTTCTCGGGCAAATTTGAGCATTGAACTAGATCCGACTGCGAATACCAAGCCTTAACTCAGGTAAATATTTCAGCTACATATTCCACGCTTCGTCAAACTTTCAAAGGCAGAGTGAAAAGGTTTAAAAATAAAATCAGGTAGGAACTTTTTGCGCATTGCAGATTAAACGAGCACTAGTGGAAATTAAAGTTTTTCCTATGTAAGTCTATCCTCGTATGGCGATGGGATCGAACATGGGGAATATTTAGTTTTCTTACGCCTTTTTGATACGGGTCTCCAAGGTGTGGAATTAACTTCTTTTACTTAATCACTACGGTCCTGATACTTTTAACCGTATAAAAGCATTCTTGAGGATGGACGTGTACCACCTTAGTATTCATGTTTTTTGTCTTCGAGCTGACATGCAAGCACAACGGCCATATTTATTATTTATTAAAAAAATACTGGGATGCTTTTTTGATTTAATTTATGAAATAGTTAGCTTTTTTACATCTTTACAAAGTATTAGCTTTACTTTTTTTACAATAAATACCCGTAGATCGGGGCGCGTCTAATACAAAGTACCAATGATATTAAATGTACAGTATACAAATAAAATTTTGGTATTAAATCGAAATAGAATGAATAATTCATACAAAGATAAAACTTTGTTTCATAAATTTCCCATTGTAGTAAAGCTTGTACCAACTGTCCGTTACGGATATACTGTCGAAATAGAAGTATTTATTTCATTGTTTAGTAAACTAATATGACTAAAACTTTACTCATTTCATTGTTTGGAATGTCAATAGAGTAGGAGCGCGTATTGCTTGTCGTTTAAGCGAATGTCGGTGGAAGGTAAAAACCTCGTATATAACATAAAATATGAAGGAGTTGATGTAGAGTAGGTATGAAATAATTTCAGCCTATAGTACAAGCTAAGAAACCTGCTAGTAGCAGGGTCGGTTTCTTAGCTTTTTGGGCCATAAAAATAATAAGAGCGGTATTGCTTGATGCTGCCCGAATCGTTCGCCGGTTTCCTTCTCTCTTGCCCTGATACCCGACTGACTGGTCAGACTGGCGGGTCCTTTCCGCCTGTAAAAGACGTGTAGCTCTTAGGATGCCAAATAATATTAATAATAATTTATTAATTTCTCCAATTAAGTTTGTTTAAAGAAAACAGTATTTACCTTATAACCAGTTACAATAAAATATAGCACACCAGCCCTCCCACTAGGAGTCCCTGTGTTGTGGGTGTCTAGTTTCTTTAAAGAGTGCAGTACTAATTTTGATTGAAATAACATGTCGTAGACACTGGGGATATTTGCAATTTTTTTATAGGGTAGTACTAGCATGCATTTTAAAGTGCTTTTTCTGGTGTCACTATTATCAATCGAATATTTGTTGGTGGTTTTGGTAATTGAGGCATTGCAATTTTCGTATTTGAAAATTAATAAAATTAAATAAAATTTAGATACTTTCGTAATCAATGTTGGAAACAGCGATACTCATGACTGACGATTCATTCCATATACTTAGAATTGCAGGATTCAGATTTTGATTACAATGAATAATAATTACTATTGTATTATTGTTTTATTTTTAAACCTGATTAATACTAGTTGCCTGACGTCGTAAAAATGAAATTTCAAGATACCCTTTGCTAACAAAATCATAAAAAAATGTGAGTCAAAATATTTTTTTCCCAAACATTAAGATATTATTATAAAAATATAATTTAATTCATTCACTTAAACCAGATCACTATCTTTTTTCTTCTCTAAAGTGGGAACACTGAAGCTATCCTTGCCACGTCCGTGCCACGAGTGTTTTTTGGAAATATTAACTGCTTTAAAGAACAGCGGCTTTGCTATTCGCGTGTGGTTATTCAACTTTAGGGTAAACAATTAACTGAAATAGCATAACAAAGCTGAAGTTCTCGTAATATTTGGTTGCTTTGTCAAATAATTCAAGAACTAATTTTCTGGAAATGCAAAATTAGAACTTTAATTAGTTTGCGTAGATATAACAACCTACAACAAAAGTTTTTAAAAGCTTACACAATAAATGCATTCAGATTTTTAATATACAGGGTGACTGGTACATGACCCGTCATAAGAGCGGAGCGTGTAGATGGAATTATTTGCAAGTATTTAAAGCCTACTTTCAATGGGTCAAGTCTTATAGTTTTGGAGATAGGCATAATTTTGTACTATTTTGAAATTTTCCTAAAAGTTTGCATTTAGACTCTCACAACTTTTTTATTAATCCATATTTCTTTTTATAAATTATTGTTAATTAGTAACTTATACGTGCCTGTGTTTAAGTTACATCAATTTTGGCTGGAAATAAATTCTCTGAAAAAAGATATTGCCCTTGAAAAATCACAAAAGGGCGAAAAAATCTTGAATACAAAAATTTCAACACATTTCGAAAATAATTTTCAGAGTTTTGTACAATTATTTTAGTATAAACAAACTTTTTTAGTCCATAAGCTTTCTAAAAAACCAAATACATATTTAATTTCAGTGCAAAATTTTCTTAAGTGAGTAACGAGACTCGTTTTCCATATGATTTATTGCCCATTACAAAGTAGAGGTACATTTATGTAAAGTTTAGGAAATAGGCGTGTCATGTACCAGTCACCCTGTATTTTTGGTCGCATTTAGTGACATTTTCTTTAAAGCACTTCAAAATATATTTTTTTTGCGTACTTAAGACATAAGTAATTTTTATTCAGAAAAATAATTCAGAACAGGCTTATTTTGTTTTGAGTATAGTAAAAATATTTATACAGATCCTTTTCTTTTTCAACCGACTTCTAAAAAAATAGGAGGTTCTCAATTCGTCTGTATGTTTTATTTGTGCCTTTGTTACACGATATTTTGGACAATTATGAATTGATTTTTCATATGATAGATGATACTTCATAGTTGGTCCCATTTAAATGTCATTGAAATCGGTTAAGTACCTACTTATGATAAAAATATCTATGATTTCGGAGAATGTTTACGTTGATGACTTTCTCAACTCAGCCAAAGTTTTCATTTGAAGCGGTTGTTTTAAATGCTCTGCATTCGTTGATTATTGACACGCATAGTCGAGTACAGTCCGACAAGGCTTTTTTGGCGCTTGGATGATGACGTCAGAGGGGCGAGAGGGTGAAATAAGAGTTACCATTCAGTATAATTTCCCTCTTCTCAGAGAAAAATAAGAATGCATAAACTTTTAGTTTTTTCACGTTTGAAAACAGAAATTATTTCATTTTATGTACTACAAAAAGGAAAGTCGCGTAAACTTTGGGATAAACGTTAGTGGTGCAAAAACACAGGGTTAAAGATATAAATAAAGATGAAGCAAGAAAATATTAGTACCTATTAGAAATAGAGAAACATGACAATAATATCATGTTTTGATGATAACTTGTTTTCCTCGTCATCCTCGTCACCACTACTTTCTTTATTAGGTACCTACTCCTATCTAGAAATGCTCGGATTTTGAAAGATTTGTAAAAAAACTGCTTAACTATCTTTCTTCACTTTTCATACAGCCTTTCTAAAGAGACAATTCTTCTAAACCCCTAATTTTTGTTGAGATTTAAAAATGTTATAAATTATGCAACTTGCTTCTATCTTTTTCTTTCTGAAAACAACTTTTTCAATTTTATAACTAAAATAAACAAGCCCACATTTTGTAAATTTAGGCGTATTTCATATCTTTATATTGAATTTAAAAGTGTATTAATAAATATGAGCGGTAAAAGTCATGAAGTGACATGTCCCAAGACGGTGGTTGGTTCCAATTTTTGCAACGCGCCAAAATATCCTTGTCGAACTATATAAGCGAGTACCTGAAACCGAGTAAATGACAACACCCTATTACACTACAGAGCAGTTGACATTTCGAATGTAGTTTTATATTATTAGCTTAAAGCCCCAGCCAGACTGTTTACAACCAGACTCCCAACCAAGGTTATGTTGCTTAGAACCAATTCCGAGTATCATCGACACAATGATAAGCGCTGGTTTTAAACAAGCCCTCAACCAAGGACGCCAACAAAAAAGTCGCATTACAATACCGAGCGTATACACTGTTCTAAACACAGACATACATCTACATAGATAACGCAAATGCATGTACTTTGCGTGTCCGAATCCCGACCAAGCGTCAAGGTTGGTCGCTGCTAGATTTAGTTCACGCGTATGTGCTTATGTCTGTCATGAAATCGATATCACAATATCAATGTCGTTCTTAATAATCGATTTCACCGGCATCGCTGTCTTTGAATCAGTTTGTATTTCCCAGCAATAAATATCAGTTGTGACGTCACAGTAGCTAACCAAGGTCCCGCCAACCGAGGTTCCGCCAAGGTCATGCGAAATTTGGTTGTAAACAGCCGTCTTCACTGTTGTAAACGAGCAGTCACCTTGGTTTTAAGTATTTTTTTAAACAGTCTAGCTGGGGATTAACTGAACATTTAGAGCGAATTGAAATAACCAGTTTTATCTTTCCGGTCCAGTTCTTAGTAGCTCCATCGTATTTTTGTTCATAAATAACCAGTTGAATCGTTATACAGATGAAGGAGAAAATGCTCAGTACAGCTGCAAGTAGAAGCCTTCGGTCCCCGAACAAGTCTTCCTCTGTGGCTAACATCAATCGAGTCGTCAAGTCAGCTAAGTACCTGGAAGGCGGTGGCGACAGGAACCTTGATCGTAACGTGAGTATTCGCAAAAATAATATTTTTAAGAGTTTTTTTCTAAATAGCCAACAGTAGAACGATGAGTCACAAAGTGAAGTCAATAAAAAACAAAATTACTGGCAGTTTAACCAAAGCTCCGTTAAATTCTACGTTTCCTTAACGAACCTAGAAATCTTTAAATAAAAACTTTTTGACCAAATTATGTCGTAAGAATTTAATTAATTTATTGTGTTTAATCTTACCGTTTCAGGCCGAGATAGGAATATTAGTCACTTTTCAAAACTTTAAAATCGATGTTAACATCTTTAATTATGAATAACTTAAAGCCCCATCAGCAGTTTAAAAGTCCTTGAAATAACTTGATTTTAATATTATGCAAATCGCGTAGCTTTATCCCCTTAGCAAGAAACCCTGTCGACGAGGCAGAGGGGGCAGTTAGTCCCTTAAGTACTAAGCTAGGGTTACCCTCAAAGAGTTTTCACTGCATTTTCACTTTCTATTGAATTCCCCTCGTCGTAAAGCGAGCTTTAACTATGGACCCAGCATAACTCAATTTAGATTTTAATCGTGAGTAAAGCGTATAATTGAGGATCAAACGAACTTCTAAAGTGAAGTTCGATCCTAATTATGTGAACAGCTTCTTTCGAAGCGATTGAGGTTTACTTTATGTAGTAGCGCCACCTACTGCTAGCCTTTGCACGGATTTTAGAGTCTATGATAAGGGTTCTTTTCTTTTTTTTTTTTTTTTTTTTAACAACTGTCACATTTCGCTCCCTATGTCAGCATCCAGTCTACAGAACTCATTTTGTTTAAAGTCAATCTGTCTTATTCCTGTTTGTTCATTTCACTATATTGGGGTTGGGTAAAATACAAATATAAATTGAAATTACTCCATGTTGAAACATATTCATATTATGCTCATTTCAAAGCATATAAACGGGTGGGTTTATATTAAATCGCTTCGAAAGAAGCTGTTCACATAATTAGGATCGAACTTCACTTTAGAAGTTCGTTTGATCCTCAATTATATTTCACAGCTTCTTTCTTCGCGATTGAGGTTTACTTTATGTAGGATGTTTAAAGATTAGTTATAGTGAAATGAATTGGCAGAGTAGTAAGGTAAAACTCTTCAATAGTAAATAAACATACTTATTGAAAACAATTCAACAATGATTAGGCAAATTATTTTTCGTTACAAAGTTTGTTATAATTTCTAGCAAGGACTGAGGAAGAATCCGACCATCCTGCAGTCCTTTTGATAGGTCAATAGAAACTCCTAAATAAATAGCTCTTGATGTAGCAGCATGTCATGTACTATGTGCACTAAAAATATTTTCATCAATACCACTGAGAGTTAAAGTGTTTTTAACCCAGTGACTTAAAGTTTGGAAACCTATATGTTTCTTAAAACTAATAAACAAATTATCAGGTTTCCTTAAATTTTCGTTTTATTTATATACTTACTTCTGTAAGGTTTTTGCTGGACAAATTTCTGGACGAATATTAAAAAACGGAAACTTTACCAAGGTCTGTTTACTATTAAATTTAGAGGTTTTTATAAACCCTTTTATGAGTACTTTTTTAGTTATTAAAATATTTTTAATCTTTGTCACGGATAAAATTTGAACACGATGTTCCGTTACAAGAGCTATTAGTGTAACAGTTTTCTTGGAAAAGAGTCTTTAAGTCAAGGTCTTCATTAGGAAATTTTGTAGGTAAGTAGCTCAATACAACTGCTGGATCCCAGTAAGATCATACTTGATGTGGTTGGTCTTCACATAACGACTCCTTTCATGAAACTTTTTAACCTGTCATATTGGGAATTTATGTTTAATATTAATGATAATGCAGATCTATAGCTATTAATAGTACCGTACTTAGCACCTTTTTCGAAAATTTCAGTTAGAAAATGAACAATTATTGGTTTAGAAGTTTGAGTAAAACTAAAATTATTATTTTTGCAATATTCAATCCACGCCTTGATACCTCCTTCACACTGTCTCGGTAAGAATTATCCAACAAAGATGCCAACATAATTTCAACGGACTTTGAAGACAGTGATCTTTTTACTAACGCTTGCTGAACAATTTCGCGGCAACCAAGGTTAACGTTTAATGAAGGTTGTGCGCAGATTTGGTAGATAGTGATGATATCACGGTTGAGCGGGTGAAATTTTGTGGTTAAGCGGCATTCATAATGCCTTATTAAATAGATAGTCTGAATATTGAATTTGTAGATTTTCTTTCTGATTATCGTGTATCCGTGACTCGGTAGAAATCGCTTTGTATCTGGCCAATCTTCGATTATTTTGCTGCGATTCTTAGGAAACACGTTTTCTTATGTTTTAGTAACATTAAACTTGTTATTATTTTGGCAATTGGAAACGTAGTATTACGATAGTGTGTGTTTAATGAACCACGGAGATAGGCAATAACGTCGAGATTGAAAAGATTGAAAATTGAAAATGCGTTGAACTTGTTGCAATTGACAAAAGAGCTGGATTTTACTGTCGAACTGTTTGACATCCCATTCAGTGTCATTAAACTGTTTTCGTGACAAACTCTCAGCTTCTATATTATCTTTTGAAGTAATATAAGATGCAAAGATATTGATCTTACGCATTTCACGCTATTTCCATTGGTCTCGGGTAATATGATCCATATGTGAAAACTGAACAATACCCATTCTATTTATACAGGTAATGGTAATATCTATTCGTAACAATATATCACAATCGTAACTACCATAATTATGCGAATTTTTTAAGTCCGAAAAAACTGCTTTTAATTCCAGAGTATTAGTGTGTAGCGACGACTCGCTTTCCTTCCAATGACCCGCTGCCTCTTTTCCATCACAAAACCCGCCCTAGCCAGTATTATGATGCGTCAGGATAGATAGTTTTAGTGTATTGGCCTGTTCTAAGAGGAGAAAAGCCCTCTTCTAGATAATTTAACCACCAAGTAAATTCATATTTATTATATCTGGGTAAATTCACTACCTGATCATAAGTAGGATTTTTATTTGGTGACAATATTTTAAATTGCTCGAATAACTTTGTGTATTATTTTTTCTATTTTAAGAACTTATTTTTTTTTTTTTTTTTTTTTGGGGGTAGTTTTAAAATAATTTTCTCTGAATCAAAAATAAACCCAAGGAATTTACATTGTGTTCTAGGAACAAAGCAACTTTTTTCGTATGCATTATGAAACCTAAATTTATTAAAATATGTTTTGTAATCCAAACATTCTCATTACAATCAACACAATCTTTGCCAATGTAAAATATATTATCTAGATATATTATGGATGAAAAAATTATCCCGACGTAAAAATTCCATGACTGGTTTTAATATTTTAGTAAATACTTATATAAAGAGCGGTGCATAAGTCAAACGTTTAATATTTGAATTCATATAAAACGTTGTTATATTCAAATCGAAGGTACTTTCGGAAAGACTTATCAACATTGATGAAAAAATAACTATCTTTTGCATCTATTGAGGCCATGTAGCATTGTTTTGTTAACTTATCAGCGGTTCTGTAATCTTCCATTTTGAAGTGTTTTGTAGTAAATTAATTCAAAGATTTTAAATTATGTATGAAGCGATTTTCACCGTATAGCTTGAGCACAAGAAAAAATTTGTGATAAAATTTACCTGGCTCATGAGAACATACGAATATAGCATTTATTTTTAATAGTTTATCCAACACTAAAATATAATCTTTATGGCCATGTATTGGCCTTGGGTAAACACAAGAGCTACTTTGTTTAGCGGGCAGATATTTAAAAGGTTTTTAGTAAGCAGCTATTCACGATAATATTAATGGATCACTCGTTATCTAAGCCCATTTTTGATGAAAATATCGTAAACGTCCATCGCACTGCACCTGGTGGTTTATTTCCGCTGGTTGCTAGTGTTCCACGACCGTTCGTGGTAGGTCCCACGTGGCGGGTACGTGTAGCTCTGCTGTGGAGCTCGAGCCGGCAGCTGTGGCTGCGGAGATGACGTCGTCGTTTTTTGCAATTTGCAGCGTTTCAGCAACATCTCCTCCCAATAAATAATCATCGCAACTTGTATTGGTCAGCGTGTCACGCAGGCATACGTTTATGGAACTCATTATTATGTTACGATGAGTTTTAGTTTCCCTATTCTGGCTATCGCGACAAGCGTAACTCAGCAGTTTTAAAAGTTTTTGCTTCAAAGTTTCATTGAAAATGATGACCATCGCTTGCGATGAAGCTGCCAAGGCGATTCCAATTTGCCCTTTTTTTTTTTTTGTTGAAGTATAGAATCTCCGTTGGGTAAGAGTTTCAGCCAATGCTGCTTTTGCTTCTAAATTTAATAAAGGGAGCAAGTAAATATTTGCAAATTGCGGGTACAAGATAGCCCTCAACAGGCTTATCTTTAGATTCTTTAGATCTTCAGCCGACAACTGCTGGTTTTTAGACCTGTTCCGGGACATCAATCGTATCAAAAAAAAAAAGGCTGATAATGACGGAGGTAGCTCGGGCACTTCAAATCTTGGATTCGGCGTGCAAGACCGCAAATCAGATTAATCGCCAACGGCGATATTATCCGGTAACTGACTAATCAAAAAAAATTAATTATATGCATCGAAACTCGATGACTACACGCACATACCATGTGGGTAATTTTGTGTCAACGACATTTTTTCTAATATTTATTAAAATTATATTAGAGATTCTCCACCGTACATCAGATTATATCGCCACCGGCGATTTTATCGAGTAACGGACTAAATAGGAGACTTAATTATATGCATCGAACCTCGATGACTACACGCACATACCATGTGGGTAGTTTTTGTGTCAACGACATTTTTTCTAATATTTATTAAAATTATATTAGAGATTCTCCACCGTACATCAGATTATATCGCCACCGGCGATTTTATCGAGTAACGGACTAAATAGGAGACTTAATTATATGCATCGAACCTCGATGACTACACGCACATACCATGTGGGTAGTTTTTGTGTCAACGACATTTTTTCTAATATTTATTAAAATTATATTAGAGATTCTCCACCGTACATCAGATTATATCGCCACCGGCGATTTTATCGAGTAACGGACTAAATAGGAGAATTAATTATATGCATCGAACCTCCCAACACCGTTGGGTTCTTCGGAATTTGTAATTTGATGTCTCAACCTCCTCGAATTATTTTCTTGAGAATTTTCTCCTCCTTCGATGCACAATTTTTACCATTTAAACTTTTAAAATTTAACTAGCTAATTAATATATTTTAGTCGACGTGCGCAGGCTACAGCACGGAAACGCAGAATGAGTTCTGTAGACTGGATGCTGACATAGGGAGCGAAATGTGACAGTTGTTAAAAAAAAAAAAAAAAAAAAGAAAAGAACCCTTATCATAGACTCTAAAATCCGTGCAAAGGCTAGCAGTAGGTGGCGCTACTACATAAAGTAAACCTCAATCGCGAAGAAAGAAGCTGTGAAATATAATGCCGCGGAGGAAACGGATGCAATTAAAACTTATAAAAAGTTGTAGACTACTTTAGCGAACAAGATTAAATAATTTAAGAAGTACAGGAGTCCTTGAGCGGCGTTACATATTTTTACGTTGTTTTGAAAGATTCACTTACTTATTATTGTTTGATGGTAGGATCCCGTCAGGGTCCGACGGGCATGCGAACACCCTGCATATAAAATGTATCGCCATATTTGCTCCGGGGGTAATGTGTTCCGGAAATATTTTATGAAGCGCCAGTTCTTTCCTATGCTCCTGTGCTATGTTCGACGTTATACACTTACCATCAGGTGAGATTGAAGTCAAAGCCGGGTTTGGTCTTCAACAAAAAAAGGTGAATTCTGTTTTCGATCATCATGTTTCTGTATATCATGTTATATTTTCGTTTGATTCACGGACAAGCTATTGAAATATAAAATAGATATTAAAATAATAACAGCAGTCGCTCTCGATTTAGGTTTGTAGAAATTTCATAAATAAATAAAAGGCTACCTGGCTATCAAATGCAAAATGAATTTTTCAAATCGGACCCATGTCCGAGGTTAGCGTGTTCAAAGAAGTAAACCCTGCAGCTTTAATGTTTTATTATGACGGCTTAATTGTTGATTTTTTGTGCCCGGGTTTGATTCCTGGTAGGGGCAGACATTTGTATAATAAACACAGCCATTTGCTATCAAATAATGGATTATACAGGGCTTTCTTTTAGTCATTGACCCAAATTTTTTACACAATAAGTATTTTTATAGAAACAATTTGTGCAAAAAAAGGTATAAAGCTAGCCCTGCAGGGCGAGCACAGAACTTTATCGACTCGTATGTTTACGAATATCGTATAGTATGGAGTCGGTTGCAAATTTTAATTTATCTATTTTACATTTATTAAAAATTTTAATTAGCAAGTTTAAACTTGTCGTGGGGCAGTCGCTAGTTTTCAATTGTTGCTTACAAACCTACTCCATACTATACGAACTTTTGTGAAAACACGAATCGATAAAGTTCTGTGGAAGTTCTGTCGAAATAGAGGGTTATATTTTTAGCGCCTATGTATGAATTTATGTCTTTTTCTTGTTCCCTGATTTCTACTGAACTGCCAGACGAATTTAAACAAATAGGGTATCAAAATATTCGTATTAACTGCGCGAGTAACATTGGATTCATACAATTTCAAGATGGCATCTTCAAATAAACATTTAGGGGCATTAAAAACAAATAAATTCTGATTTCATCAATATAGGTATCAAATGAAAGCTAATCGTTGGCCTATTTTAAATATATATGCATTATAGGTATTTCAATTACCTACATTCACAGAAACACTAAAAAAAATAAATTATATTTCACAGCTTCTTTCTTCGCGATTGAGGTTTACTTTATGTAGTAGCGCCACCTACTGCTAGCCTTTGCACGGATTTTAGAGTCTATGATAAGGGTTCTTTTTTTTTTTTTTTTTTTTTTTTAACAACTGTCACATTTCGCTCCCTATGTCAGCATCCAGTCTACAGAACTCATTCTGCGTTTCCGTGCTGTAGCCTGCGCACGTCGACTAAAATATATTAATTAGCTAGTTAAATTTTAAAAGTTTAAATGGTAAAAATTGTGCATCGAAGGAGGAGAAAATTCTCAAGAAAATAATTCGAGGAGGTTGAGACATCAAATTACAAATTCCGAAGAACCCAACTGTGTTGGGAGGTTCGATGCATATAATTAATTCTCCTATTTAGTCCGTTACTCGATAAAATCGCCGGTGGCGATATAATCTGATGTACGGTGGAGAATCTCTAATATAATTTTAATAAATATTAGAAAAAATGTCGTTGACACAAAAACTACCCACATTGTATGTGCGTGTAGTCATCGAGGTTCGATGCATACAATTAATTCTCCTTAATAGTCCGTTACTCGATAATAATATCGTCGTTGGCGATTAATCTGATGTACGGTGGAGAATCTCTAATATAATTTTAATAAATATTAGAAAAAATGTCGTTGACACAAAAACTACCCACATTGTATGTGCGTGTAGTCATCGAGGTTCGATGCATACAATTAATTCTCCTTAATAGTCCGTTACTCGATAATAATATCGTCGTTGGCGATTAATCTGATGTACGGTGGAGAATCTCTAATATAATTTTAGTAAATATTAGAAAAAATGTCGTTGACACAAAAACTACCCACATTGTATGTGCGTGTAGTCATCGAGGTTCGATGCATACAATTAATTCTCCTTAATAGTCCGTTACTCGATAATAATATCGTCGTTGGCGATTAATCTGATGTACGGTGGAGAATCTCTAATATAATTTTAATAAATATTAGAAAAAATGTCGTTGACACAAAACTACCCACATGGTATGTGCGTGTAGTCATCGAGTTTCGATGCATATAATTAATTCTTTTGATTAGTCAGTTACCAGATAATATCGCCGTTGGCGATTAATCTGATTTGCGGTGGAGACGATCTTGCACGCCGAATCCAAGATTTGAAGTGCCCGAGCTACCTCCGTCATTATCAGCCTTTTTTTTGATACGATTAATGTCCCGGAAGAGGTCTAAAAACCAGCAGTTGTCGGCTGAAGATCTAAAGAATCTAAAGATAAGCCTGTTGAGGACTATCTTGTACCCGCAATTTGCAAATATTTACTTGCTCCCTTTATTAAATTTAGAAGCAAAAGCAGCATTGGCTGAAACTCTTACCAAACGAGATTCTATACATCAACAAAAAAAAAAAAAAAAGGGCAAATTGGAATCGCCTTGGCAGCTTTATCGCAAGCGATGGTAATCATTTTCAATGGAACTTTGAAGCAAAAACTTTTAAAACTGCTGAGTTACGCTTGTCGCGATAGCCAGAATAGGGAAACTAAAACTCATCGTAACATAATAATGAGTTCCATAAACGTATGCCTGCGTGACACGCTGACCAATACAAGTTGCGATGATTATCTATTGGGAGGAGATGTTGCTGAAACGCTGCAAATTGCAAAAAACGACGACGTCATCTCCGCAGCCATAGCTGCCGGCTCGAGCTCCACAGCAGAGCTACACGTACCCGCCACGTAGGACCTACCACGAACGGTCGTGGAACACTAGCAACCAGCGGAAATAAACCACCAGGTGCAGTGCGATGGACGTTTACGATATTTTCATCAAAAATGGGCTTAGATAACGAGTGATCCATTAATATTATCGTGAATAGCTGGTTACTAAAGACCTTTTAAATATCTGCCCGCTAAACAAAGTAGCTCTTGTGTTTACCCAAGGTCAATACATGGCCATAAAGATTATATTTTAGCGTTGGATAAACTATTAAAAATAAATGCTATATTCGTATGTTCTCATGAGCCAGGTAAATTTTATCACAATTTTTTTTCTTGTGCTCAAGCTATACGGTGAAAATCGCTTCATACATAATTTAAAATCTTTGAATTAATTTACTACAAAACACTTCAAAATGGAAGATTACAGAACCGCTGATAAGTTAACAAAACAATGCTACATGTTATTTTTTCATCAATGTTGATAAGTCTTTCCGAAAGTACCTTCGATTTGAATATAACAACGTTTTATATGAATTCAAATATTAAACGTTTGACTTATGCACCGCTCTTTATATAAGTATTTACTAAAATATTAAAACCAGTCATGGAATTTTTACGTCGGGATAATTTTTTCATCCATAATATATCTAGATAATATATTTTACATTGGCAAAGATTGTGATGATTGTAATGAGAATGTTTGGATTACAAAACATATTTTAATAAATTTAGGTTTCATAATGCATACGGAAAAAAGGTTGCTTTGTTCCTAGAACACAATGTAAATTCCTTGGGTTTATTTTTGATTCAGATAAAATTATTTTAAAACTACCCACAAAAAAAAAAAAAAAAAAAAGTTCTTAAAATAGAAAAAATAATACACAAAGTTATTCGAGCAATTTAAAATATTGTCACCAAATAAGAATCCTACTTATGATCAGGTAGTGAATTTACCCAGATATAATAAAGATGATTTTACTTGGTGGTTAAATTATCTAGAAGAGGGCTTTTCTCCTCTTAGAACAGGCCAATACACTAAAACTATCTATCCTGACGCATCATATACTGGCTAGGGCGGGTTTTGTGATGGAAAAGAGGCAGCGGGTCATTGGAAGGAAAGCGAGTCGTCGCTACACATTAATACTCTGGAATTAAAAGCAGTTTTTTCGGACTTAAAACATTCGCATAATTATGGTAGTTACGATTGTGATATATTGTTAAGAATAGATATTACCATTACCTGTATAAATAGAATGGGTAGGTAGTGTTCAGTTTTCACATATGGATCATATTACCCGAGACCAATGGAAATAGCGTGAAATGCGTAAGATCAATATCTTTACATCTTATATTACTTCAAAAGATAATATAGAAGCTGAGAGTTTGTCACGAAAACAGTTTAATGACACTGAATGGGATCTAAGTGACTATACCTTTAATAATATAACAAATAGGTTTGGAATACTATCGGTTGATCTTTTTGCAAACAGATGCAACTTATAATGTCCTATTTATGTAACCTGGAAAAATGACCCAGATGCAAAAACTCTTCAGAAAATTGTTAGTGAAAAGTCTGTGGGTATTGTGGTAGTACCATACTGGCCCACGCAACTATGGTTGCCATTGTTTAAAAGGTTGTGTTGTGATTGTATTTACTAAATACTAATTCGCTGAAATCTCCTTTCAGATCTGCGCTCAACCTTCATTAAACATTAACCTTGGTTGCCGCGAAATTGTTCAGAAAGCGTTAGTAAAAAGATCACTGTCTTCAAAGTCCGTTGAAATTATGTTGGCATCTTTGTTGGATAATTCTTACCGAGACAGTGTGAAGGAGGTATCAAGGCGTGGATTGAATATTGCAAAAATAATAATTTTAGTTTTACTCAAACTTCTAAACCAATAATTGTTCATTTTCTAACTGAAATTTTCGAAAAAGGTGCTAAGTACGGTACTATTAATAGCTATAGATCTGCATTATCATTAATATTAAACATAAATTCCCAATATGACAGGTTAAAAAGTTTCATGAAAGGAGTCGTTATGTGAAGACCAACCACATCAAGTATGATCTTACCTGGGATCCAGCAGTTGTATTGAGCTACTTACCTACAAAATTTCCTAATGAAGACCTTGACTTAAAGACTCTTTTCCAAGAAAACTGTTACACTAATAGCTCTTGTAACGGAACATCGTGTTCAAATTTTATCCGTGACAAAGATTAAAAATATTTTAATAACTAAAAAAGGTACTTATAAAAGGGTTTATAAAAACCTCTAAATTTAATAGTAAACAGACCTTGGTAAAGTTTCCGTTTTTTAATATTCGTCCAGAAATTTGTCCAGCAAAAACCTTACAGATGTAGGTATATAAATAAAACGAAAATTTAAGGAAACCTGATAATTTGTTTATTAGTTTTAAGAAACATATAGGTTTCCAAACTTTAAGTCACTGGGTTAAAAACACTTTAACTCTCAGTGGTATTGATGAAAATATTTTTAGTGCACATAGTACATGACATGCTGCTACATTAAGAGCTATTTATTTAGGAGTTTCTATTGACCTATCAAAAAGACTGCAGGATGGTCGGATTCTTCCTCAGTCCTTGCTAGAAATTATAACAAACTTTGTAACGAAAAATAATTTGCCTAATCATTGTTGAATTGTTTTCAATAAGTATGTTTATTTACTATTGAAGAGTTTTACCTTACTACTCTGCCAATTCATTTCACTATAACTAATCTTTAAACATCCTACATAAAGTAAACCTCAATCGCGAAGAAAGAAGCTGTGAAATATAATTGAGGATCAAACGAACTTCTAAAGTGAAGTTCGATCCTAATTATGTGAACAGCTTCTTTCGAAGCGATTTAATATAAACCCACCCGTTTATATGCTTTGAAATGAGCATAATATGAATATGTTTCAACATGGAGTAATTTCAATTTATATTTGTATTTTACCCAACCCCAATATAGTGAAATGAACAAACAGGAATAAGACAGATTGACTTTAAACAAAATGAGTTCTGTAGACTGGATGCTGACATAGGGAGCGAAATGTGACAGTTGTTAAAAAAAAAAAAAAAAAAAAAAAGAACCCTTATCATAGACTCTAAAATCCGTGCAAAGGCTAGCAGTAGGTGGCGCTACTACATAAAGTAAACCTCAATCGCTTCGAAAGAAGCTGTTCACATAATTAGGATCGAACTTCACTTTAGAAGTTCGTTTGATCCTCAAGTATTTATAACATTAATGGTTTTTATTTAGCGGGAAACAGCTACGTTAATATGGCGTTATAGTTTTTTTCAGTAGTCAAGATTGAGTACCTAATAATTGGGATATTATTTATCTATTTGTTTAAATAATCGTTTGCTTCCATGCTGGACTGGGAGCGAAAGAAAAACATAGAATGTAACCCGCTGCTTCTCTTTCCCGGGCGTAGTCAGTCTAGAGGCAGAGGTTTGATGTTTTGTTGGCGGTAGGCTGACCTCCGCTACTGCAATAGTCTCTCTATATCATTACAATACCTCTAAATTTTGTCAAAAGTGACATCAGATGGTTTTATAGCATCTGCTGTTCTACCTTCCCCGTAAGGGATACACGTGTGAGGTTGTGTATGTATGTACAATCGTAATTTAACCTTAATGTTTGTTATTATTTTACGCTGAACGATTCTGAAATTTGACATATGGGCAGGCCATGCAAATTCATTCATTCATTGCTATCACCTACATAAGATACTGTTTTTGTTTATTGTTAGAAGCATTCAAAAATACCTTCAACAATTTTAATTCTATGAAACAAAAATAAAATTCTACTCATAGAATATTTTTATTGAGTTCAGAGGAGCTTAAACAAGAACTTCCGCGATAAATATTAAATAAAGGAACTTTCGAAATTTGTAGTGTCGAGTAGCAATGTAAAATACAAAAACGCGATAAAACGATTGTACCTAATTATTTCTGACATTGATAGAACATTATCTAGTCCAAGTCAAAATTCTTAAAGAACTTGTGTAATCGATTCTAGATAAATGATAGTAAACTAAGGAACCATATGAACATACTTACATATTAGATAAGTACACGTTTTTTTAGAAATTAAAAATATAAACATCGATGAATCCTAATATCGTCATTACACAAATATACACCTCCACCACTTCCAACAGGCAATGTACGTTACCACTCCAGCCGGTCGTCAAAGATTTGTTTTAAATGTTGATTTTATATAAGAATTATGAACTTTTAATGGTGTTTACAGTTGATATATTTAAATCTCATAAAGTAGGTGATATACAGGGCGTCAGGACATCGAGGGAAAGTACCTAAAGTATTGTCTCAAATGTTTTACTGAAAGAAGACTTTATATGATTTTTGAATATAAGTAATTCTGCACCTAAAGATTTCCCAAGAATTATCTACTTCGTCAGGGAATCGAACCGAAAAAAATATGAGAAAAAAATTCACCCACATTTTTATGGTGCCAATCGAAAGAATGAATAACAAATAATATTTTTTTCTTGAGTAACATAGTATTTTAAAAGAAAAAATCATGTGAAATTAGTTAAAAACAGACACTAAACTGCCTAAGTCAATAAAGTGGAAATGCACTTGAAATCTTTAAATGTAGAATTACTTCCTAATATTTAGAAATCATATAAAGTCTTCTTTAAGAAAAGGACAATATCTTCGATATTTAAAGTACTTTCCCTTGATGTCCCATAGCCTTGGGATGCCCTGTATAAAGGAAATTGAACCATCTAGCCTTAAATAGCACAAATGTTGTCACGGAGCGGGGATCAGCTTGCCGGCAGCGGGGCGTGCTTTGGTTTCAAAGTAGACATTGAAATCAATGATTTTACAAATTTTGTTTGTTGTACCCAAATGCAAAGCGTTAAGTGTACACTTCTTGCAGAATTGCCAATTTATAAACAACGCTGCTTCTGTTTTTTAAGATGATTCTCCGTATCATACCGTGAAATAGACGTCAATCATTTCTTCAAAAATTACGTAACAAAAAATAGTATGAAATATTTTTATTTAATTGTTTTGATTCACTTAAGCTGTGTATACCTTAAAACGTATAATTAATATAAGTACTTAAAATTGCCCGTTTTGAGTAGAAATTAATATTTGTTTATCCTTTTCAGATTGACAATAGTGCTCTTGGAAGACTCTGCCAAGACTCAAGACAAATCAGTAGTTCCTTCTCACATGACGAAGATCTAACAACGAGTATGACTGCAGAACCAAGTAGCAGATCTCGATATAGCAGAAGTAATAGTCGAGCGCAATCAACAAGTAGCAGAACTACACCTAACCAAACAAGAAAAAGTTCAAAGGGCTCTGATGAAATGCTGGAATTGTCAAGGACTGTGCAGGAAGGCATGGCTGAGTTAAACCTTTATGATGAAGATTCTGAAATGTTTTTAAAAAATAATACATCAGAGGATGTCCAAAAAAAAGTAGAAGCTATGAAAGCGGATTTGGTAAACAAAATTATTAACAACGAAGATCCCTTGTCTTCGCAATCGTTCCGCATGAGGAAAATGTCCACAGATTCCAAAGAAGATTTGAAATTAAACGAAGAACCAGAAAGACCTAAATCCAGAGGAAGAAGAAATTCTTCTGTTTCCTTTTTTGGGAATGAGGCGTCTGAAGAAATAAAAACACTGACATTTATAGAAAGTAACACGGAAGTTAAAACGATTACACCCAAACGTGAGAGCAGTAACCTTGAAGCAAAACTCTCCGGAAAACCAATAGATAAATATTGTAAAGACATTATTCATGATATAGAAAGGAGCAGCAAAGTGATTGAGAGACATGTAAAAAGTTTTGCTTCCTCAAGATTTGATAACGATAAAATTGTACAGCAGTTACAAGCAGTGGACAAGTTAAATCATTATGTTAATGCACAAGGTGAAGTTCCAGATGAGGCCCTTAATGAACTAAATAATAACTTTAAGATGCTGACAGATCAAGTATTGCCAGAGTCGTCATCTGCTAGAAAAAGATCTGTTTCTGGAAGACGCAGCTCAAGGATGGAATCAAGAACTAATTTACTTGGTGATAATTGCATTAGCAATCAAGATCTACTCGAAGATTTATTAGGCAAAAAATGAAGATCGATTATTGCATTGTGTGTAGAGGTTTCCTAATGTAATGTATTTATATTATATTTCTCTTTTGAGTTTTAATTTCTTGTAAAAATAATACATATTTTTGTAACTGTACATTTCATAATTTGGTCAGGTATTCAATTATATTTCTATGAATCTTGGATACTTACTATTAAGTTTTGATACAATCATGTTTTTTCGAACAGAACTATAAAAACTGACCTGACATTCAAAAGAATGAACAATTATTCATACCAAGTTAAATTTTAATAGTTCTTAGGCATTACCACTGCACTCTTTCATATTCCATTTTTCACCAGTGAGTAGGTAATTGTTTTAGTTAACATGACTACGAAAAATGATTTTTGATTGCTTTTTCAATGCCGCCGACATGGTTTCAGTATGTTGCGAATAATTTTACAAAGTTATTTTTATCAACTGAAAAAAATGACTATTATAACGATTAAAGTTTTAGTTAGAAAATATATAGTTTGATGCTACTTCAACATTTTATTTTTATGGACCAAATAAGCCAGGTCATAATGAAATAAAAAGATTGTTCAGGTTTAGTCCAAAACACTAAACAAATAAAATAGAAATAGTGCAGTTTTAGGTGTCTGGTTTTAAAGAAAAAATCACCATTTACAAAAATCAATCAATTGGTAAATAAAAAAAAACTCACAAATTCTGTGTAAGTTTCTATTACCAAATCTTTACGCAAATAATCTCAGTGGTAAATTGGGTGCAAATACCAAAGTAATAAATGAGTGTCTACTTAAGATAATATTATATTAGACAGAGAAGTAATAGAATACGAGCGAGAGAAGTATGAAAGAAGCGGCCTTTTATTTTTAAATAACAGTTTTAAACATTCGGTCAGTGTAAATGATGTTTCGATTATAAAAATTAAACAGGCATCTGGGATCCTAAACTATGAATATTGTAAAGGCTTGAGTGATGATTGAAAATGTGTTTGACTTGAGTGTTTTTGTATTTGTGATGTATTTATTGCTATTCTATTTATTGTTATGTTTTGACGATGTGAAAAGATAATAAATATTTTAATGGCGAGTAAATTTTATTTGTAATTCATTAATGACATATACGTGGATTTGACACCACATCTTGGGACTAAGATTTTTTTACTGTCCGTTCATCGTAAGATGTCCCCTGCCGTTATGTTGGCACTATTGCTTGTCAAGCTGTTTTCGTTATCTGGGATAGTGAATTAATCCTTTTTATTGATTACTTGCCAAAAGGGCAAACGATAACTGGATCCTATTATGCAAACTTAATCCCGAAATTACGTGAAGCGATTAAAGAAAAACGTAGTGGGAAATTGTCATTGGGCGTGTTATTTCTCCAGGATAACGCTCCACCTCATCGTTCGGAAGTTGCGCTCACCGCAATCCGCAGTGCTGGCTTTGAAGTCCTTGATCACGCACCATATTCTCCTGACTTAGCCCCGAGTGATTTTCACTTATTTCCAAAATTAAAAAAGCATATTCGTGGAACTAAATTTGACGATGATGACGCGGTTATGACTGCCGCAGAGGAATTTTTTAATAGTCGAGAAAATGATTTTTTTGCGGAAGGAATAAGAAAGTTGGAGATGCGGTATTCTAAGTGTATAAGATTAGAAGGAGATTACGTAGAAAAATAAAATATTCTTGTTTAAATTTTTTTTTTGTATTCATTCTGTTAGCGATAACGATGAGCTTGCGATATTAAGATGTTTGTATGACTTCATGGTAGCGGAAGTATGTTGGTAGTACTGTTAAAGAGGGCGCTAAATGCAATGAATGACTGACATTCGATTGCAGCGCCATTGGTTACAGTGCCACCAACTTATCTGTTCAGGTGGCCAAATGAAGAACTAGCGACGCCATTTTTAAATGTCATTCCGCTGTCAGTTTCGATTAGTGTGAGTGCTCTTTGTGATTTATTTTTACTTTTGTGGTAATAAGTGTTTCTAAAATGCCTAAGGCTGTAAAAAGTGATGCACGAATAATTATACTAAAAGTATTAGCTTTTATGAAGGATGAAAAACGTGCACAGCAGCCAATAATACTGTATGAACGCGTTGCTGCAGCCACAGGTCAGTGTTGCTAGATACAAGAAAATCAATCTGTTATTATGACTACCTAAATAAACAATTTGCGATATTTGACATTTAAGCCGTATTTCTAATCTTCTCAAATTCGACATTTTAATTCCAATAACTTTAAAAAATGATAATTCTTAATGATTTTTATATTTAGTTATCTCATTTATTTCAGGTGTTTCTGAGCGATTCTTACACAAGTTAGTTAATGAACAAAAATTGGCTCAAGAATGTGGCACTAAAATTGAAACACAAGGCAAAAAGAGAAACAGGACTTCAGGCAAAATTGAAATGGACGACTTCGATATAGGTGTTATTAGAAGAAAAATTCATGAATTTTACTCTATAAAAAAAGAAATACCAACTATTCCAAAATTATTGAACGTACTACGTGAAGAGATAAATTTTAAGGGAAGTCGTGAAACGCTTCGCAAATTGTTAAAAAAAATTGGATTTAGATTTAGAAGAACGCAAACAAACAGAAAAGTTCTTTGCGAACGGAATGATATATGTGCTTGGAGAGCATCATATTTACAGAAAATTAAAGATAACGAGCGTGAAAATACTAAACCTGTAATTTATTTAGATGAAACTTATATAAATTCATCACACTCGACTGGAAAATGCTGGCAAGGCCCTGAAGAAGATGGTGATTTAGAGCCAGTTGCAAAAGGTCAGAGATGGATCATTGTACATGCAGGCGGCGAAGAAGGCTTTGTAAAGGATGCCCTTTTGGTATTTAAATCCAATACTAAAAGTGGCGACTACCACGACGAAATGAATAGCACGAATTTCAAGAAATGGTTAACCGAAAAGTTATTGCCAAATTTGCAGCATCCGTCTTTGATCGTAATGGACAACGCGCCGTATCATAGCATATGCATTAACCGAAGCCCCAACTCAAATTACAATAAGGCTGATATGAAAAGTGGCTTTTAGAAAGGGGCGTGGAATTTTCAGCACAAATGACAAAGCCTCAGTTATATGAATTAATTAAAAATAACAAGCCCGTGCCCGAGTACGAGATTGACAAAATAATAAAAGAAAATGGGCATCAAATACTACGTCTCCCACCGTATCACTGTGACTTGAACGCCATAGAAATGGTATGGAGTTCAATGAAACGAAAAGTGGCAGAAACAAATATTTCAAAGTCAAGTGCTAACATGCCTGATTTAATTTCGGATGCGTGCGGAAAGATCTCATCAGCTGAATGGATGAAATACTGCCATCATGTGAAAAATCTTCATGAAGAGTACAGAAAGAAAGATGCACACTTGGATGAGCCGTTTATCATTACATTGCTTAGTGATAGTGAAAGCGAGAGCAGCGACTCTGAAGACGATATGCAGTGTGATCCAATAAGTAGCAGTATCCCTGGGGTTCGTCCACTGACAATGTGTCATGACGATCATACATACTGTTATAAAATATAAATAATATAGAATAAAATATAATAGCTGTGGGCTTTCCTACATTGGTCAAACCAAAAGAAACGTATCAACCCGCGTAAAAGAACACATAGCTGATATTAAACATCGAAGAGCTTCAAAGTCTGCAGTTTGTGAGCATTCCATGGACAAGCCCAACCACTACTTAAGGTTTGACTCAGTGAAAATTTTATCTAGAGAGAAGCATTACATTCCTAGAATGATCAGAGAAGCGATTGAAATTAAAAAACACCCTAATTTTAATAGAGAAGATGGTTGGAAACTATCACCGACATGGGACCCTATCCTGAAAAATATTAAATCTAACATCCAGCAAGCTGCACGACCTGAAACTCAAAGTGTTTTATTTAAAAATATAAATAAATTTGTTGACCCATTTTATGATTTTTTTATTATTTTTTGTTCCATTTGTTTAAGTAAGTACAAAGTAAATGTTTAACTCATAATTGTGATTAAACTGTACCAAATCATTGCAAAATATATATAAATGGCAACACTTGATACGACCACAGCGACGCCGCCACCTGAACAGATAAGTTGGTGGCACTGTATATCTTGAAGTAGGGTGATGGCAAGTGACACATAGACGGTTAGGAAGGCTAGGCGTGCGGACGTGTCTCAAACGGACGGTTTATAGTAGCTCGGTATTAATTGGTTTTAGCGTTGTAATGGTAAAGTAATAGCGGAACGTAACAGCGAATAAAGATTGTATTGTGAATAAGCCGGTATTATGACCAAGCCGACATTCTCAGGACTGAGTAACTGCCTTGTGATTATTTCTATCGTGTTTAAAAAGCTTCATCGCTCACATCAGAAGTGGGATAAGCCTAAATCCTAATATTAATTAGTGTTTTGATTTATTTTTGCGAAAAGTATTCTCGGATCCGCCCATGCTTAAATTTTTTTTGTGTTTCGATTTGTTTTCTTAAAATCTATACGGTGGTAAAATAAAACTGTTTTGTGATCATAAATTTATTGTGATCACAAAACAGTTTTATTTTAACTCTTTTGTTATTGCTTCAGTGAGTGCTTACATGTTTATGTTATATTATTTCTATAAGTGTAAACATATTTCACCTACACTATTTATGTATTAAGATAAATGTATTTAGTTCTGGTTTACCATGTTTAAAATAAAATAAAAAATAAAAATAAAGCGTTGTTGAACAGTGGAATTTTCCTATATTTGGCCGAGGCTTCCAAATAATTGTTTTTTATTTTGTAAAAATAAGTGACGGCATTAAGTAAAATCGTTATGGATAAGCACCAGCGATTGTAATACGATGAAATGCGCAACAATTATTTTGTTAATATTGATTATCCCGTCGAAATTGTTCATCTTTGTTCGATTAAATTCAAGTGCTTTAGAAAGTTCGCCATCTTGTTATTTGAAATAATGTTTGTGTTAAAATATTCTCCACGTGTGTAGAAGCAAAGTCGTAAAAGTTATTGTGTGATTTAAAGAAGAACAATACGTTAATTCTGTTATTTTCATCACGTGTTCTTACTTACTAAGGTTATATTGCGTGTGAGTTTTTGAAATATATCGATAAAGGTTTAATCACTGTATCTTGCGTTTAGTTTTGAATTGTTGTGTGTCGCTAAAGTAAAACTGCTTTTAAAGAAGTATCATAATACGGTTTTGCGTAAAAAGGATTATACTCGGAACGATTATAGTTTGGAATTTCTTTGTCTTTTGTTATTATTTTGTGAAAATCGTGAAGTATCGTGGTCAAGTAAAGTTGTTTTACCATAAGTACATACAATTTGAATACCGTTAATACGAAATAATTGTTCTCTCAACATTTACATGAAAAGTAAAATGGCAAGCGGGATTATGATCGGCGAACTCAAATAGCCGAACACGTGCATGCGTTGTTATAAGTCACGGAGTGATACTCAAAATGACCGAACAGAAACATGTACTGTTATAAAAGTCACGGAGTTATACTCAAAATGACCGAACAGAAACATGCACTGTTATAAAAGTCACGGAGTGATACTCAAAATGACCGAACAGAAACATGCACTGTTATAAGTTACAGAGCGAAAACTGACATAATCCAGAAGCTTCCACGTTACTTTTTGTTTTTTGGCTTACATTTCCTACGATAAAATGATTAATACTGTGAGTATTTCTTATCGAAAGTATTGCGATTCGTATAATGCGTTGACGTTAACCGATTCCTACTGAGTTTCTTGCTGGTTCTTCTCAGTAGATGGATCTTCCGAACCAGTGGTAGCTTTGCGTAAATTATAAAATCTTAATTTCGAATTTTGAAGGAAATATTAAATTGAAGTTTTAAAGAAAGTTGTTGTTTTGGAAAGAGATTTAAGGTGTTGTGGACACTTGTTCGTTAGTTTTGATGAATGCGCCAGAGTGTTTCTGGGTACTGTGTTCAAGGAGTCATTGGTTGACTCGGGTGAAAAGATTGTGTTGTCAAATGGGAAACAAAAGCAAATGTTAAAGAAGCGAAGGAAAAATCTTGGTACGTTTAAGTGTAGCGAAAAGCTCTTTAAATGCAAGTGATCCTGGCAAGAACGGTGTGGGAAAAACTCGGGCTCTTAAGTGAGGCATAGTCCCTTTAAGTGCGGGTGACATTTGCTGATGTTTCTCAGGACATTCGATTAGAACATTTTTGTATACTTTTGAGAATTAGCTTGACTTCATTGTCAGGAGTGGCCAAGCCGCCACTTTGGTATGATTGTTTCAGATTAACACACGAGGACGTGTCATCGCAGGATGGCCGTGTTGGCGATAACGATGAGCTTGCGATATTAAGATGTTTGTATGACTTCATGGTAGCGGAAGTATGTTGGTAGTACTGTTAAAGAGGGCGCTAAATGCAATGAATGACTGACATTCGATTGCAGCGCCATTGGTTATATCTTGAAGTAGGGTGATGGCAAGTGACACATAGACGGTTAGGAAGGCTAGGCGTGCGGACGTGTCTCAAACGGACGGTTTATAGTAGCTCGGTATTAATTGGTTTTAGCGTTGTAATGGTAAAGTAATAGCGGAACGTAACAGCGAATAAAGATTGTATTGTGAATAAGCCGGTATTATGACCAAGCCGACATTCTCAGGACTGAGTAACTGCCTTGTGATTATTTCTATCGTGTTTAAAAAGCTTCATCGCTCACAATTCTAAGAATTTTTTGATTCGCCCTCGTATAATATAAATTGTTTCGTCATTCAAAACCTTCCTAGTCTTATAGTTGTTTATTATTTACAAATCAGAAAATTAAACATATATTTATTCGTGGTAGGTATAAACAAAGTTAGATTACGGGGTTAAAATGGACACATATTATTGGTAACACTGCTGCCACAATGCTGCCAACATCAGCAGGCAGGGGACATCTTATAGTGAACGGTCTGTAAATCATGGTGTCTGTCAGGATGGCGTGAGACATGTCTGAATAGTCCCAAAATTTGCACCAAACAACTCTACCTAAACTGTACTAAACTGTACCTATGTGAAAAAAAACTGTACCTCAAGCTATTCAATAATAAATAAATAGTGACATAGACACGCCGTTCTGACGTCAGCTTGGCGCGCATAGCCGGTATCGCTCAAACGCGTAGGAATTATGTTCTGAAACGTATATCAATAAACTGTACCTAAACTGTACCTAATAAAACTGTCAATAAAAATATATTTCATACGTCAAATCCATAAAAAAATTTTTTACTGCCCATTTTTTTAAATAATAATGTATTAATTTTAAAGATTAGTCAAACTTATATCAAATATCATATTTATTATAGTAAACGCTCTCAAAACTTGAACTTAAAACAAGATATAAAACCTAAACCTAATGTTTATATTGAAAAATTAATGTTTGAACTGAGGGAAATTTTATGTTGATTTGACAGTGAAATATTATTTTTATTGGCAATTTTATGAGGTACAGTTTATTGATATATGTTTCAGAACATAATTCCCACGCGTTTGAGCGATACGCGACTATGCGCGCCAAGCTGACGTCAGAACGGCGTGTCTATGTCACTATTTATTTATTATTGAATAGCTTGAGGTACAGTTTTTTTTCACATAGGTACAGTTTAGTACAGTTTAGGTAGAGTTGTTTGGTGCAAATTTTGGGAGTATTCAGACATGTCTCACGCCATCCTGACACACACAAATCATGTGTCATCAACAACGACGATAAAAAATCGCAGCATAATTAACCAATAGGTAAGCAGTTGACGAAAACACATATTCACTATTTTATATTATTATCTGTTATAATAGCCAGTACCTATGCATTTTCTGTATTGAGATAAATTGCCCGGGATAAAGTGGGACCCACCCACAAAGCAGATACAATAGTAGAGCTGCTGTAAGCAAAGTTGCACAGCTTCAATTTGGGTTGTCCTGACGTCACAGCCTTTAGTTCAAGCTATTCCTCGCTAGAGGCACTGGCGTCAGTTCGTCGCTGACTTCTGTGAAGTATGTACACGCGTAGATATTAAAAAAAATTTAAATCCTCCATTGTTTCTCGATGTAAAATTTAGTTTTCTATACTTTTATAAAGGAATTACATTGACAATCCAAATAAAATTAACTTACCACGAAGATAATTTCATTCATAATTATTTTTTTACAATTTGTATGTTTTCCAATTATTTGTGTCGAAAATCCCAGATTGTTATTTGTTGCCTAGGTGATTTTTATGCCGCGAAAACAGGTTGCGCTATCTAGCGTCAAGTAGAAATACTTTTATTTCGCGGTTTTTTCTGACAGATTTGGAATGTATGAAATTTCATTAAAAAACTAGAGCCACCTAGTAAAGTATAGCTGAACTTTTTTGATGATCATGTTAATAAATTATTCCTTATGTTTCAACCGGTTTTTACTATTCCCTACTAGGTGACTAATGCCATTAGCCTGTTTGGCTATGATTGGCCATAACCCACCGCTTACCCCTCCCGCACACCGCGCGTAGGCTTCACTTATAGAGAAATATTATACTTGGGAATAGAGAGCCCTCTTGCAGATTTTTTGGGATCCCATTTGCTACTAACGCTAACTAAAAATCGGCCCCAAACTAATGTATCTATCTATATGTAGATCTCCGTATAGATACTACATATATGTAGGCAATGCGCCGTATTCGACATTGCATTCTCTAATTTTAAGTCCTTCTAAAGTCTAATTCGAAGACTTCCAACTCAAAATTTTCTAATAAATATTGATTTTGAAGTCTTCGACTTTATGGAATATAAAAATCACTATGAAACTCAAAACAGCAACAAAAACTACAGACACGCGCGGACGCAGATAGCAGTCGCCATATTGTGTTTTGGTGGTGTTTTGAAATTAAACAAACACACCTGACGTTGACAAGGCTTCATTCATAGCTTGAAATTCATTCAAATTTTGTTTTGAAAATAAAAATATACGAATTTACACCAGCACACTAAAATATACAAAAACCACATTTGAAAAACCAGTTTGCATTTATTTACAAAACAAAGTAATTTATTTTTTTCATAATATAATGAATGTAAGAAGTAGCGTCATCTAGCGTCAAGTAGTATTACTATAAAAGTTCAGGGCCTTCCGTTAGTTAGAGCCACTGTCTTTGAAGAAACTGACCTAACAAGCAAGTGTACCCCCCTGGCTTCACTTGAGTCCCTAGAAAAAAACTGGATAGGGCAGCTCCTCTATATATTTCCTCCGTGGACCCACCTAACATTTACTTATGAAAAGGTTTCAAAGGAGCCATACATTTGGTTCTCTTACAGTCAAGTTCATTAATATGTATATACCACACATTGCCAGAAAATGTAAACATCTTAAAATTAAAATTGACACCATAAGGGCATGGGTCAATCTCTACGGTGCCGCACCGTGCTTCGCCAAGCGCGTCGTGCACGGCGCACCGCTCTGCGCTTAATGTTTGCTTTTAAAATTATCTCCTCCATTTGTTCGTGTTGCCCCATTGATTAATTTGCCCCGTACGGGCGTGGATCCATCTCTACGTTATACGGCATACGGCGCCGCATGCCGTGTATCGATATTAAAGCAACATAAAAAGATCCTGCTGGCATGAAAAAAGTCTCACAGGCGATTCTTCATAGAATAGTAATAATTTGAAAGAAGTATAAATGAATTTTTAAGGTACTAAAATGCCTCTAATCGGGGCTGTATACCATTGGTCTGAAGACCTTCAAACGGCTGAGGGTCCCGCTGAAAAATAACTTATGATATCTTTGCTGCAATTAAGGTACACTTTTTTTATTTATACTTTTTGGAAGGTACTAAATACTACGGACGTTAAACTGTAGCTGTAGATCAACTTAAATTAATCGAGTTAAAGTGTAAGTGTGCGGTCACACTGGATGCGCGGTGACTAGGGCCTAAGCCTAACGCAGACGCGGCCGCCCGCCGCAGGCCAGTGACGCGCGAGCTCATGTAGCGGTTTGACTTATATCAGGTGTTGAAAGCAGTAGAAGACCCTTGGTATTACTATATTTCTGATTGAAAAAAATGTAAAGAATTTTAATTTGAATGAAGAATTGAGACCTAACCCAATTTTTTTTTAATTCCCTCGGATCACCGTGTCAACATTTAACTACATTTTAAGTAAAATATCTGCTAAACTCATAAGATAGGTACAAACTTTTGCAAAAGTACCTTTTTACCGGACTGCGGCACGCAAAGGAGGGTTATGTTTTCAATGCGTATGTATGTATGTCTGTTTCTGGTTTCCTGATTTCTACCGACTGCTTCAGGGATTCGTCCCACCACATCATTGTCCCAAAAGGAAGAAACAATGAATTAAAAAAAAAATCTTGTTCTGTGATTCGTCACATTGACTTAATAAATAAAAAAACAAAGTAAATAATGGGATCGAGTACGGTTAGCAAGCAAACTAATAAGAAAAATCAATAAAAGATCTTTCATTTTAAAATAAAAAAAAACACACGCTGGAAAGCTTTACAGAATCAAACAAATAGCATGACTACATGCACGTCTCTTATGCCCGATTTACATTTCAATAAGCACAGTAGTGAGTTAACTTGCGTCATCGGCGAGTTAAGTAGTTATTGTCGTTTGAACGGCAAACGCGAGTTAAGTAGTAAGTTGTTCATTTAGTTTAGTCGAATAGAATGCGATCCTATTTTTCGGCTAGTTTAGTAGGAAGTAGCTGCCCTCTCCTGCGTCTCCCGCAACCCGCCAACTTAACTGACCGGCATTTAGACGGGCGAGTTTAGTACAGTTCATAAGTATGCACACAGCGACCGCGGACACTTAAATTTTTTGCGAAATAGAAGTGGTGTGATAATACTACCTTCTAATTTGTTCAAGAATACCTCAAACATGAATGTTTGTTTAATTTAAAATTCAGTGATTACCGCAATAAATCAGCTAGAGATGCAGCTGTTATTAAAATTTACTGCTGGCACCACTTTCATTTCTTCTAGCAATCCAGCTTCGTTCCCATATGCGTTAGGGTCTATTCATTTCTAATAATATTTCATTTTCAATGTGTTCTACAAGTAAATACACTATTTCTGTTATTATAGCACGCAAATTGGTATTAAGTAATTCAACGTCCATTTTGTAGATTAAAACAACTTATTCGGAAAAGAACCTCTATGAGTCGGGTGAAACTACCGTTCACGCGACTAGTCTTTTTGTTGGAAAGGCAGCTTATGACTACTTACCGATTTTATGTTTGAACGCTACTTACTGCTTACTACTTGATACTTAATTGTCTGATTACTAAACTCGCTACTGTACTTATTGAAATGTAAACGGGCCTTTAGTATCGACGGCCGGTTGCTGTAAAAGAATAAAAATGACTGCAACGTTGCGAAACTTCGCAATCTGCTGTCCCACTTGCACTTAAATAATAAAACAAATAAATAAAATCCCCCGACAATCACATCAACAACATGACCTCAAACTAAGCAGAGCTTGTGATATGGGATACCATGCAGCGAACTAGGGGGGAACCTAGAATATAAATACACATACAGTGTGTTAGGTATCGGATTTCCGATACTTCACCCTTGCACACTGCGTTAAATTTTATCGACAAAATACTATACTTTACAAACCAATCACCCCTCTGAATGACAGCCATTTTAAAATTTAATATCTCGTACTTCTCTGAGTTCACTGAAGTTCATTTTTTCAAATTTACATATGATATGTGCGATTTCATGTTTCAGAAAAATCATGAAATCGCACATATCTTCAGAACCATTAAATATTGCTGAAAATATACATATACTTAGTGGATTATGTTGGTAGGTTTTGATGTCCTCCATCCGTGGAAACGTTTGATCCACCCCTCAAGTTACACCCTGTATTTATTACGTTTACCAAAAAATCTAACTTAAGGCATTGTCTATATCAGAGATATCAAAATGAACAAAATTTAAATTTTCGGCGAATCGAGCATTCGGCGAAGAAAGTTTCGCCTTACCGTTGTACGCTCATGGCAAGCCACATCGCAGCACAAAAACTCACCTGCATCACTCGCATACCTACATTTTATATAAAACAAGCTGTTTTAAAAACGGTTTTACCCGCGAAATTACAGATCCCGTGGCAATATCGGGACAAAAAGTAGCCTATGTACTATTCCAGACTCAACGCTCTCACTTTGCCAAATTTCATCGAAATCCGTTTAGCCGCTCTGCCGTGATTGAGGAACAAACATCCATACATCTAAACTTTTACATTTATAATATTTGTAAGATGTGGCCCAGTCCGATAGTTAGGCGGATTGAAACGGAGTAGAGCAATGAAAAGTAGCAAGTGCTTCCATAGAAGTGACTAGACCACCGTCAGCTTCCCTTTCGAATCCTCCGTCTGGCACCGCAGCCTCTGTCCGAGTGTCTGTAATTTTTTTATTTGAAAACTCATCTCTGCCTGTTTTCAATGATGCAGAGTGCTGGTTTCGAGTAAGGTGATTGGCCAAACAGCCCGCTCCGAAATAAATCAATAAAATGAGAATAAAAAATTTGTTAAGTTTTCATTCCTGTAGCCTTCTGATTCGGAATGAAATATTGTAAATTTTCATAATGTTACACAGATTAAAAGAAAAGAAATAATATACAATATTATTTGCCATAACAAAAACTTCCAATGTATTTCATACATGAGCACAAATAGGTACATTACAAAAAACGTCAAAAAAATATTTAAAAAATAAATTATAAAAACCGTTCAATCAAAATCCATCAATCGTTTTTTATTTTCTGGCCTAATTATTTTCGTAGGTCTCTATTAGTCGCAAGTACTGCCAAACATTTTTCATTTTATTGATACTTCTTGATTCTATTATTTAGGGGCGCGGTTTGTGATGATCTTGTTTTATGAAACGGCATAGCTTGATCTGCTAATAACTTATAATTTTTATTTAATTTGTTGAAAACCTCACCCGGAACTTCGAGATCTTCATTGTTGACAAAATTATTCAATTTATCCACTGCTAGTAACTGTTGAAAGATGTCATCATTACTGAATCTCGAAGGAGTGACTTTTTTGACACGCCATGTCCCTCTGGTAGTGTTTTCTAGGTCATGAATAATATCGTTACAATATTTATCTATAAGTTTTCCAGCCACCTTCGGTTCAATGTTATTGCTCTCACGTTTGGGTACAATCGTTTTAACATCACCATTTTTGTTTTTTATTTCTCGTGTTTTAGGTTTTTCTGGCAGTTCAGAGAAAGAAATTCTTCTGCCTTTTTGTTTTTGTGCAACTAATTCTTCTCTTTTTTTCAAATCTTTCTTGAAAGTAGACATTTTTCTACCGCTGATCGGTGAAAATCCGTCCATATTGTAAAAAACACGCAATAAAAATGCGTCAATCAATTTCCTGGTGACAGTTATAAATATTTCCCTATTTAACAGAACTGGACAGTAGGGTGAATTAACAAAGCTGGACAGGATTCTAAAAACCAATCAGAATGAAAGGATCTAATGAGTTCTTTGTCTTTTTCTTAATAGGGGTATCAACGCATGCATTACGCTTTTTATATAATAATATTATTTATTTCCCCGCAGTTTAATGAGTATATCTGTTTAAATAAATTGGTTGCTTTTTTTTCAAATATAAAAAAAGAAACTGAATTTAGAACAAACGATGATTTGAGAAAATTTATTCAACACAATGTGTTGATGATCCGACTTTTGATATTTTACGTACGTGATACATGAAACACGACATACTCCTCAAGAGGGGACTTAAGATAATTATTTCTATGATATTCCTTATATTATCAAGGTTATGTTGAAATCGCACCAACTCAACAGGGGTATGGTTCCTCCATGCACGATGTGTCAGAAACACGGATCCGCTATCACATTCTTTTCAAAACTGTGCCATCTGTTTGCGTGGAACCCTCCACATGAGCGCTCTAATACCTTAACGTGTGCTCCTAAGTACAGAAATTTAAGCATTGAATTAAAGTTTTGTCTATACGCACTAAACCGCCTTGTACGGGTCTAACAATACTTAATCTGCTTTAGAGAACGACAAGAGCATCAACGTCGCCGCAAAGATCTGCTATGAACACGTAAAACCTTAGAGGTGTGGCGCACGTGTCATCAGAAAGCACAGCTGAAGAAACTTACTAGGAAAAATGAGGTATCCGTTATACTAAATACACCTTACTGCCAAAGTGTTAAGAGTTATAATTACTTTAAAAGAGAAATACGCCCTATGTTGGCAAGTTAATGTATTAAGTAAATAAAATATGCGTATAGTGATGTATTCGTTACATTAAACAACGTTTAGCGAGAAACAGCTTCCTCTGTTTGCAAGTACTTGGCAATCGCAAAAATTCTTCTTTATTGGAAAAAAATCTTGATTGCGTAGTTGTAAATACATTTTTAATCTAATACCTACTTATAAATCACATAAGGTGCGCTTTCTTATATAGGGCTAGATGTATAAGTTGTATTGAATTAAAATTGACTTTGTTAAAAAAAAAGACGTGTGGCACTCGGAGACTGCCGCGGTAAAGCTATTGCATAGCATTTTTTATCAACTTATGCAATTATAATTATTTATTTATTTTATTAATGCAGTAATGTTTGATCTAATATGAAGTTCCACAAGTTCCTAGTAGATGGCTCTGATTGTTTATTAAAGCCTGCATGTAAAGTAATGAAATCAAAGTATCACCGCTGTGCCGGTCGGAGTAGGGGGTATTAGGTTTTTTTCGTTACGGAATTTCTGGATTCGGTGCCCACGCTCAAGGCCCGCGATAGAAGCTATGCAATAGCTTAAAATTAAGTTGTTTTTCCGTAGTCTAGTGTATGGAAAAACGGCTTCTGTGTGTGCGTATGGCAACTTCGGCGCCCATATATTTTTATTTGCATAGTATTTCCTGTACTTTTCTATGGTGCCTACTACAAATACATTGAAAATATTAGATCACACTATAGAGCAGCTTCAGCTTCAAGAAATTTGCAGAAATATATTACTACAGACGAAAGTAGATCGTGAAATAAGGTTTAGTTAGGGCGTGGGAATGCGTGCCTGAAGGTATTAGAAGGTGTAATTACAGAGGTATTAAAGTGAAAGTATCGTACTTACAGTTAATAGCGGTTAGTTGGAGCTTTTACGAGAGCAGATATTTGTTATTAAGGGTTATTGAAGTAAGTAATTTAGGGTAGAGTCTTAAATTAAATTAAATTAATACTCAAACCCACATTCAAGAAATATTTTATCGATATATAATGTGAACAGCGGGGCTGGCATGCTACCATCGACAACGATAGATCGGGCCTTTTATCGATATTTTCTTAGAATATGGTATTAAGTGTATGTAATTTAATAAGATTATGACATATTTGGTTCTGTTGGCTTAATCATGGTATCAAAACGAGTAATTCTATCTTTTATGGTGCGCATATTAGAAAAATAACAAAATAATATTTATCTTGTCGATTCGACTATTTATCGATGGTTGAATGCTAGCCCTGCTGGTCGCGAAAGAAATACATAGAATTTACGAGTACCAGCTGCTTCTCTTCCCGGGAATACTGTTAAAGTAAGTTAAGGGTCAGAGGTTTTATATTTTTGTGGGCGATAGGCTGACTCCCTTTCACTGCAATAGTCTCTATCCATCATTATGACACCTCCAAAGCCAAACGTGACATCAGATGGTCTGATAACCACTTTCTGATAACCTACCACAAATTACTAGCAAATCTAACTTCTCTCCGTATCTTTTTATCTACTTATTTATATTTAGTGAAGTCAATATTTTTATACGATCTCCTTTTTGCAATAAGACTATGTATGTTTTTGGTCAACCAATTCTGTTTGGATACCCATGGGCCCGGTTTTATTCTAAAATGTATTATTCAAATTACGGCATTGCAGAGGAAACTTACTCTTTTACTCTTACAAATGGATTTATTGGGACGTTCAATTGTTACCTTTCTGAAAACAACTTCTTTACTTTTATAACTAACTAGCTGTTGCGCGCGGTTTCACCCACGCAATTTTGATTTCCGCGGGAATTTCGGGGTAATAAGTGGGTTGGGGGGGGGGGGGTTATAGTAAAATCAGTTAGAAAAGATGAGTACTATACGCTCTCAACGGATCTAGGTCGACTTAACTGGTAACCCTGTATATGTGTATTTGATATTCTAGGTTCCCCCCTAGTTCGCTACATGGTATCGCATAACTCAAGATTCACTTACTTTGAGGCCATGTAGTTAGCGTGATTGCCTATGTGCTATTCCAGGGTAAAGTCTATAATATAAAATATAAATATATTTAAATTATATTTTATATTATAGACTTTACCTATATTTCTGACACTCACACAACTTTATCTAGCTCAAATTAAGTTTCTTAAAGAACTTGTGTGATGGATACTAGATAACTGATATACTTAAGAAATATATAAACATACAAATTAAATAAAAACATATTTTTTATTAGAATAAACTTAAACATATAAACATCCATGACGTGACGCACAGAATAAGTAATAGTACCGTTGGGTGACGACTAATATCACTGTTGATCACACAAATATCCGCCGCCACCGGGATTCGAACCCAGGACCTCTGGCATAGAAGGCAATGTATGTTACCGCTACACCAGCCGGTCGTCAAGAACGTCTCTATCACTATGCCAAAATTAAAAATACTATAACTGTAAAAAATATCAAAATCATTTAAAAAATATATTTTCTGAGCATGTCAAATTAAAGCACCCTGTACCGTCGGCGCTCGCGCATTTCGTTGGCATTCGGTGATGTGCGGAGTCGCTCGGAGAGTGAGGGGCCTTGATTGATCGGTCTCCCTTCATCGACCTTAGTTACTGCATCTATTGTCTTCAATTAACGCGTTAGCCGTATGTAGGTAAAAAAGGGCGATCACTTTTTATGTTTTGTTGTAATACCGTGTTATAAATATACTCCTGCTATCGATTGATATAAAAAAAATGTTATAAAGCTAATATTAAGTTAACTTTATACTAGTAGGCTTCTTTATCATTAAACCAAGTTATAAGTAATTAAAAAAAAATACTCCGGTATGTTTGCTGTATATTTTTACCGGGATAATACTGTCTAGACAAATCTAAGATAGATTTTAAGATAGTAATAAGACATTCCTATAAATTTTGTACAAACTTATGAATAAATAAATAAAAAAAAACCTTCAAAAAAATATGAAAATGATCGGTATGAAATATTAATAGTGCGACGAGATTACTAGGTGAGCGACTAAAGTACAGCTTATTTGACCACGAAAAAGCGAGTTGGTTGGTTTGGTGCGACAACGAGCGTAGCGAGGAGGAGCAGTTAGATTGCATATAGGCCAAACGTGCGTGAGCCGATCGAGCAAAGCATGCGGTGCCGCGGTAGCGGCTGGCGAAGCGCCATAAGGCCTTGAGTATATAGGTACGTTGTCTTGAATATCGGTCTTTCGATCAAAAATAGGTACTGTCGTGCCACCGTTTGTAAAGCCAAAGTTATATTATGATCGGTGGGGTCGTCAACATGCCATACTATCGTGAAAATGTTTGTAACATGTTAGTTTGTAAACATTATATTACAAATTTCGCTTTATGTTCAAATTACCCAATTGTTGTTTAGCTATACAATAATGACTGGGCAATGTGATAAATAATGAAATTACAGAACGCCCGAATATTATGTAGGTATAATGCCCGCATTAATCACTTGGTTCATAACATATATAATCCGTTCACAGTTATTTTACCTCCAGCTGTAAGGCTGTTAGTTATTAGGTTCTATTAAAAAATACTGTTTGTATTACTAATAATGTATGTACCTATATTTTTGTACGTCTATTACACAATATTATTAATTTTTTACAATATTTGGAAAGTATACTGCAATGTATTATGCTTTGTAGTTAAAGAATAAAGGAGGCTATTTAAAACATTTACAGGTGGACAAAAAATTGAAATTAAATAGTCACACGAAAGTTAAAGTTGCTTAAATTATGCACATAAATATTATTATTTACATAAAGAAGGCATAAAATTTACAAAAAATATTAAATATAAAATACAAACAGTAGTTGCTGTATCAACCACATAAATATTCTCACACTATTCTTTTTTGTTTTTATAATAAAAAAAAGGACGATGCATAATTTTGATATCCACCTCCAATAGTCATGTAGGATACGCCGTTAGATAGGTCTTATTTAGTCCAGTCATTATAGTAAATTCACCTCGGAATTCGAGATACCCAGCTGTAAGTTTGTAAATACTTGTGTATTGAGATATTTACAAAAAAGCGCAAAAAAACGATTTTTGTGACCTTTGACCTTGAAATTTAATAGTTGCGTACACCCTACCATATGTAGGTTTTGAGACAACTTTTAGGGTGTCAATATACAAGTATTTACAAACTTACAGCTGGGTATCTTGAATTCCGAGATTCTTACCTAATTTAAGCTTAAACGACTGGACTATTATGCTGAATCAAAGTTACTATTGCGACAAGTTCCGATCGTTAGTCCGTTCAGAACTATAACTTCCTTAATGTCAAGATTATAATTTTGTTAACCCCAATAACCATGTAGGATTGCCGTTGGACAGGTCTTAGTAACCCGAATTAAAGTTACTATAGCGCCAAGTTTCGATCTTTAGTCCGTTCAGATCTATAAGGTCCTAAATGTCAGACTATAATTTTCATAACCACCTCCAATATCCATGTAGAATACGCCATTGGATCGGTCATAGTAACCCGAATCAAAGTTATTATAGCACCAAGTATCGATCGTTAGTCTGTTGAGAGTCAAAATAGCAGACGGGTCACCTATTGCATAGCTAGTAAGCGAATAATGTTTTCTATTTTTATTTTGCCTAGGATATTCTAATTAATTATATTAGGTTGGATATCAACTTGGACTCAGAATCAAGACAGGTGGAATACCAATTCTTGTTCTAGAAGATGAACTCTTTTCAACGTTAAATCGCACATATCTATTGAAGCGTGTACCAGATCTCATACAAAGTTATGCATCGTCCTTTGTCTATTTCGTTTATATTTTTAAGTTTATATTTTCTCATTTTAATTAAAAAACCAATTTTATGTGATTTATTTTTATTTAACACATTTTTTCATTTATTAAAAAAACTATTATTTTAAAGATTTTTTTATGTTGTCACATACTTTACTCATTTCCCTTTAAAACAATACCAACAATAAGGTTCTAAAATACGTACAACTTGAGCGCCGATGTTTTACAAACTGAGGTGAATTTTGCTGAAGTAAAAATGAAAATGGCGGCAGATTGACAGGCTTTTCAATTTGACCTGACATATGGGGTATTTTTTTCGATGAAAAAGTGTGTAGTATCTGCACATGAGTAGATAAATGGAACAGAGACAAAGCTTCTTAAGAACGTGCAAAATTGTTACCTATTTTGGTAGGGTTGTCACAATAGGTAAAGACAAACTAAACAAAACATTTGTTAAATAGTTTTATTATTCAGTATATAGAATACTGTACAAATTACTTACTCTAATAATTTTCTTTTTATAATTTTTGTTTTTTAATAATTTATTGTTTCTTTTGACGGTGTGGTAAATTCTGAATCTAACATATAGTTTTTTCAAGTACTCTAACGGGAAACACTCACATGGCATATCAAATTTACTATCTTTAATACGTTTAAGTATTTCATTGCCAATATTGACAATATGTATTTCAAGATCGAAATATTCGCGAAACTTTTGCTCGAGCAATTCAACAAATGCGATAAAGTTATCAGGAGGTATAATTAAAAAACAAACCATTAAATAAACAACCATTTTTAATAATAAAATACCACGTTTTTACATTAAAATATTCAAACTTCCAACTAACAAAAAAAACAACGTGCGTCGCGCTGACCCTGAGATTGTACACTAGCTGTGACAGCGTAATCCGGTTTTTACCAGTGTCGCCGCGTACGCGACAAGCGGCCAGTGGTCACGCACACATGCCCCGCGTGCTTGTAGTATTACAATCGATTCGTGCGGATGTATGAAGCTTTGTCTCTGTTCCGTTTATCTACTCATATCTGCTTCTAAAGATTTGTTACTACATGCGTGGACACATATATTATAGATTTATAAAATTAATGTCTGAATGAGCGACATAATAAGCTGAACTTAATAATCAGATGTCAGAAGCGGGGGAAAAAATAAATGATATACGAGAATCACTTACTTAACAAATGTATTTTTCACAAAACATTAAACGTATCAACAATTAGAATTTCACAGATACTACGACTTAATAAGCACTATACACACAGTGTCAAAAATAGAAAGCAAATAAATAATATTTTGGAGTTACTCACTCTTACAAATCCTTGGATCACAATCACAAATCTTAATTACTTTAGACGAAATATGTTCAGTAGTTCACTTTCAAAAGCGGAGAGTAGACTGACTAATTGGATCCCGGTTTCTTTATTTATACAATAACTTTCCCGCCAAAACTATCGGGACACGTTTTGCTATGTCGTCGTCTACCAACCGTCGTGTCAGTCTGCTCTCCGGAAAAAACAAAGTCAATAGACTAACTCATTTATTGCTTATAAAAATCATAATAGAATAACTAATACATTGAGTAACATTGTATAATATAACTGCATAATTAACTATTGATGACACCGGTTTCTTTATTTATACAATAACTTTCCCGCCAAAACTATCGGGACACGTTTTGCTATGTCGTCGTCTACCAACCGTCGTGTCAGTCTGCTCTCCGGAAAAAACAAAGTCAATAGACTAACTCATTTATTGCTTATAAAAATCATAATAGAATAACTGATACATTGAGTAACATTGTATAATATAACTGCATAATTAACTATTGATGACAGTCGGCCATCCAAATTACATCGTGCGTCCTCGAACGATTTACAAATCTGATAAGATGCTAAGAGTCTAGATTACAACAAAATTTCATAAATTTCAATTAGCTATAATTACTTATGTCTTAATTTTTATCACTTTTAACAAATCATAAACATACATAGTTTTATAGCAGGACCAGGTTGTCCTATATGGACCAAGGTGTCCATACTTATACTCAAGGACCAGGGTGTCCATTTTTTTTTTTTTTTTTTTTTTTTTTTTTAAATTTACGGACCAGGGTGTCCATTACTAAAATTATACAAAAATGCTGAAATATAATAAAAATTGAAAAGGTATCAAAATTGTATTAATTTATAATCAACATACATAATAGAGTAAACATACATATATTGTGCTTTATCAGTTCTCCTGTCCGGAAGATTCACTGGAATCAATTAAATCATTTTCGTGTGGTCTTTTAAAGCTCAGCCAGGGTTTAATTTTGTCAATAGCTACGACCGTAGACAACTTCTTACCTCTCTTTCGAGTCAACGGTGTATCTTGAACGACAAAACGATCGTTGTCGAGTAAAGCTGTTATTTTGTAAGGACCCTGAAACTTCGGAACTAGTTTTTTACTCTGACCGCTAGATGGTACTTGCCGCTCTATCCTTATCAAATCTCCCACCTGATACTTGCATGGTACATACCTCTTTTTATCAAAATACTGCTTTTGTTTTTCTTGACAGGTCTTAATATGACTAGATATATCTTCACGCAACGTATCCCTATCCGGAAAAGAATTAGCAGTATTTTCATTTTTGATAGTTAGTTCAGAAGTTACTTTGTTCTCACTAGAGCCTGCCGGTCGTATTCCAAATAATGCTTCAGCGGGGGTACAATTAATTCCTTTATTAAAAGTGTTATTCATACCCCATTGAATATCCGGTAGATGCTCGTCCCATTTATTGTCTGGTGTACCGACTGATTTCGCAGTTAGTGCATCGACTATTACCTTATTATAGCGCTCCACTTGTCCATTTGCTCTGGGTGTAGCGACCGCATTGAGTACGTGCTTCACACCTTTATCCTTTAAAAACCTCTGGAAGGACGCGCTGGTAAAAGAAGTACCCCTATCAGAAATAAGTCTACGTGGTACACCAAATATGCCGAAATATTCTCTTAGTACTTTTATACTTATAATTGATTTTGTGTTCTTTACTGATTTCAGATAAATGTACTTAGTAAAAGCATCTATTATCACAAGGATATACATGTTCTTTCTACTACTCCTCACGAAAGGTCCAACATGATCAATATGAACAGTCTCAAACGGGATATCCACCTTCTCAATCGGATGTAGAAAACCAGGTCGCTTACCTCCCGCGGCCTTAGAGTATGCACATTCTAAACAAGAATCAACATATTTTTTTACAAATTTACGTAATTTTGGAAACCAGTAACTTAATTTAACTCTTTCTAATGTTTTATCGAAAGAAAAGTGACCAATGTCGTCGTGGTTTAATTTAACTATTTTCCAACGAACTCCTTTCGGCACTACCCACCTTTCTCCTTCAGGTATTATTCTAAATAACTTTTCTCCTCTTAACTTATAGTTACCTTTTATTTCCACTACGTCATCAAGATTCGGGTCTTTCAAAATCTGAATAATGCGTTGGATCTCGGTGTCAGCGCTTTGCACAGTGGTCAGCCAGCTTTCTTCACCTACGTTTCTCACGTCCAATGTATTTCCCGAAGCCTCTATCGGATTACGGCTAAGCGCATCTACATGTGCCATAGAACTGCCTGCCCTATATTCAATGTCAAAATGATACTCTTGCATTTGCTGCCACCACCGAGCCACTCTTGGCAACATATCTCTCTTCTGGAATGTGGCGCGTAACGAGTTACAGTCTGTCACAATTTTAAATTTTAAACCTACAAGATATACCCGAAACTTGTGGAGAGAAGATACCACTGCGAGTGTCTCTAGATCATACGAACAATAATTTTGTTCTTCAGGAGTTGTCTGGCGGCTAAAGTAAGCAACTGGTTTAAGGATATTTTCTTGACTACGCTGCAACAATATGCCCGCTGCCCCTATCTTGCAAGCATCTGTATGTAACTCAGTGGCTGCATTTGGATCATAAAGTGCCAACGTTGGCTTCTCAACCAGTTTTTTCTGTAGCGATCTAAATGCAGCTTCTTGCTCGGGTCCCCATACCCAAGCAACATCTTTCTTGAGGAGATGAGTCAGTGGTTTGGCTATCATGGAGAATCCGGGTACAAATCGTCGGAAGAAACTAGAGAGTCCTAAGAACTGCCTCACGTTGTGTTGTGATTGTGGTACTGGAAACTTCTCGACTGCCTCTACCTTCCTACCACCTGGCCTTATTCCTTCTCTAGATACCTCAAAACCCAAGTAATCTACTGTATGGCTAAAAAATAGGCATTTCGACATCTTAAGTGTCAAACCTGCATATTCAAATGACTTTAAAACATTTTCCAAGCGACTCATACCTTCATCAAAGTTTTTAGCGGGAATAATGAGATCATCAAGATAGGCTAAAGCTTCTTTATGCCTTGTAGATCCTAACACTTGGTTCATTATCCGCTGAAAAGTTGCAGGAGCATTTGCCAAACCAAATGGCATCCGGGTAAATTCAAAATGCCCCTCTGGTGTGACAAACGCAGTTTTGAACCTATCCTCTTCACGAACTGGAATTTGATAATATCCAGATGCTAAATCAAGTGTGGTGTAAAATTGATTACCAGCTAAAACATCTAATTGATCATCTATTAATGGCATGGGATAATTCTCCCTGATAGTCTTTTTATTGAGGGCACGATAATCGATACACATACGATAATCTCCAGTTTTCTTACGAACCAGCACAATTGGACTAGCGTATGCAGACGTAGAGGGTCGAATTATACCATTTTCCAATAACTCAGATATCATGTCTCTAACTATTTCTTTTTCCTTTATTGCCAGTCGATAAGGCCTGTAAACTACCGGTTCATCATCAGAAAGAGCAATATTCATTTCACCTACAGTAGTAGTCCCTAGTTCTGATAAATTGGAAGCAAAACACTTACGGTACCTATTGAGCAGTGCTAATAGCTGCTGTCTCTGATCTGGTGTCATACTGCTACCTATACTTATATCTGTATCAGTAAAAAGCGAATAATCATCACCGAGTTTGTTGATGTGTAATACCTCGTTGAAAGCAGTCCTGTCTTCTTTTGCTATAATGCCACGGGCAATCTTGAATCCCTTATTGAGCTTAACGGTTCTACCTGAAGGGACACTTATGACAACCGTGCCAATACCATTATTGTCAAGACTAAATAAGCCAGGCAACACAGAGAACTGGGTATCTGAAATAATACGAAAACCTCCTTCCACATAAACGTCTCCCATAATGAGATCTTCAGAATAAACCTCAACCACATTTATACCAGATAAAGAGATATCTTCCTTCACAAATAAACTTAATTTACGATTCGATGTATACTCACAGCCTGACTGTAACATATATAATTGATCGCTAGTTTTATATACAACGACGTGACTTTGCTCAGTGAACGACTGTCCTATCATTACTGGTGTATGCATAACCTCATCAGGAACGATATATAATTCCACATCTGCTACAACGTCATCAATCGCTATGCTAACACGACTCTTTCCTATAACCTGGACTACCGAGTTGCCAAAACCTCTTAATTTTGGCAATTTATCAGTATCACAATGCAAGCCCATTTTATTAAAGTCAGACAATCTTATCATGGAACATTCACTTCCAAAGTCTATAAATGCATTAAAAGGAGTTTGATTAATAGTTTAAAATATTTATCACCCGCTTGATTATTACTATCCAACACGTTCATAACAGCTTTTCCTGTAGGGACAGTAGGCTTACTAAAACACTGATTAGTTTCGTGACCAATCTTTTTGCAATTTTCACACTTCTTTATCGGCTGTGCACATTGTGATACTGTATGACCTTCCTGCTTACAATTAAAACAATGTAACTTCTTTAACCCCTGCTTCGACTGCAATTCCTGTGTCCTCAAGTTGGGATGCCTAAACGATTTCTTTTCAGTTTGTGGTCGATTGTTTCCAGCATTTCTTAAATAAGTCAACAATTTATCAGGATCATTATACTGGGCTGCTTCAGCACCTAAACGAACAGATCGATCATCTATCCCATGTAGAATGCACTCGACTGCTCGCTTCCCTTCAATGCCGCACCTATTGACTAACCCTACTTTATCATAATAATATGTTTCCAGTGAATCTCCGAACCTCGCACGCTTATTCAACATATCACTGAGCATCTGTCCATAGTTTTCCTCAGATGGAAATGCGGCCAACAGTTTGACCTGCCATTCTTCCCATGAGAAAAGAACCGACGAGAGACCTTCATACCAACGTTGTGCAACGCCACGCAACTTCGGTAAAGAAAAGTGAATTATTTGTTTTTCTGTCCATCCATATATGGATGCGCATTCGTTTACTTTGTGAAGCCAAATTCTCATAGTCTGTTCTTTTCTCACAGGATCAAATTCTGGTACAGTGTTATTCATATTTCCTAACTTATCTAAGGTGTCATTGCGGCTGCTGGATTTTAAAGTATCTATGAGTTTCATGAGATCATTGGGAGTAATGGAGTCCTTTTGCATGTGGTAGACTTGATCGTGTGAGTTACCGTTAATCGGGCTGCGGGAACGACAATAATCCTTACAGCCCGATTGATGAATATCCCGTCTGTTCTTCCTGGGGCTTATTCGACTACCAGACCGCGAGCTTACCTTTCGACTTAGTTGGTGATGATAGTCGTGGACGCTCGAGCCGCGGCTGTTTCGGCCTAGCGAATGACGGCTGCCACAGCCACGGGAGCGACGGATGTCGCGGTCTCGCGAGCGACGGACGTCACGGTCTCGCGAGAGATGGCCATCGCGGTCACGCGAGACGCGACCTTCGCGGTCATGCGAGACGGGACCTTCGCGGTCACGCGAGACGCGACCTTCGCGGTCACGCGAGACGCGACCTTCGCGGTCACGCGAGACGCGACCTTCGCGGTCACGCGAGACGCGACCCTCGCGGTCACGCGAGGCGCGGCCGTAGTGATTGCGCAAGTTGTCACCTTCGCGGTCGCACGAGCGACTGTGATCGGAGTGTCCCAAGCGCTGGTTGGCTCGGCTGCACGAGCGACGGCTGCTCCGGCTGCGCGAGCGACGACTCGTGGCCGTAGGTTGTGTCGGCGGGAACAGCGTCGACGAGTACAGCATCGGCGAGTACAGCGTCGGCGAGTACAGCCCTGCGTCGGTTTCAACTTGCTGGGAATCCTCCACTGAAATTGCGAAAAATTATACACACAGTAAAACTTCTTTCATGTAAATGATAAATATTATAAATAAAATAAAACCGTAAACTGTTTTCCAAAATTTCAACAGGCACTCAATAATTAAGACACTGTCTACTAAAATAAGATAACGGTTTTCAAAAGTAAGGGAAAATAATAAAAATAAATAAGAATAAGCACTCTTGTTATAAAAAAACATACGTTGCTTCAACTATACAATCAACAACATGCAATTACTTTTCCACTTTGAATCTATTATGAAAAAAAACTATTAAATTAATAGTAAAATAAAAGCACACAAAATATGTGACAAGTTTTATCAAAACAAAATTAACTGTGAATTCAATTTGAATAACATCAAAAGACTTTAATTAAAATATCAAGATCCAGTAAATATTATTACGACTGCATCATATTGTACAATCTAAGCAACGTAACCCATTTTTATAAGAAAGCTAGTTATCTCAATAGCAACATTGAATAAAAGCAAGAGAAATGCAAGAAGTGTCAAATGATAAAGTGCCTTTTAGCTAAACCAATAATTTCCAAATGTTTATATAGATTCATAGTTAACAGTGTTGAAGAAATTAATTCGTAATTTTATAAATAAGATTGGCTTAAGGACTCGTAGGTATCCATGCCACAAACAAAAAAGTAAGAGAAATATAAAAACTAGATTCACACTACATGGGGGTACGTCTGGTTAATTTAAACAATTCAGTACACAGTGTTAATACAGCTAGCAAACATGGGTCTTTACTAAATGCCAAATTTTGAATTTGAGAAAAGAAAGAGAGAGAGAGAGAAAAAAAAAAAAAAGGGGGAAAAATACGCTTATTTTGTAGTCGACTATTTGTGGGCTCGAGTTACAATCCCACTTCTGAGATGTCAGAAGCGGGGGAAAAAATAAATGATATACGAGAATCACTTACTTAACAAATGTATTTTTCACAAAACATTAAACGTATCAACAATTAGAATTTCACAGATACTACGACTTAATAAGCACTATACACACAGTGTCAAAAATAGAAAGCAAATAAATAATATTTTGGAGTTACTCACTCTTACAAATCCTTGGATCACAATCACAAATCTTAATTACTTTAGACGAAATATGTTCAGTAGTTCACTTTCAAAAGCGGAGAGTAGACTGACTAATTGGATCCCGGTTTCTTTATTTATACAATAACTTTCCCGCCAAAACTATCGGGACACGTTTTGCTATGTCGTCGTCTACCAACCGTCGTGTCAGTCTGCTCTCCGGAAAAAACAAAGTCAATAGACTAACTCATTTATTGCTTATAAAAATCATAATAGAATAACTAATACATTGAGTAACATTGTATAATATAACTGCATAATTAACTATTGATGACACCGGTTTCTTTATTTATACAATAACTTTCCCGCCAAAACTATCGGGACACGTTTTGCTATGTCGTCGTCTACCAACCGTCGTGTCAGTCTGCTCTCCGGAAAAAACAAAGTCAATAGACTAACTCATTTATTGCTTATAAAAATCATAATAGAATAACTGATACATTGAGTAACATTGTATAATATAACTGCATAATTAACTATTGATGACACAAAGCTGCTGAGGTTCGGAAGTTTTTCCTCATGTCAGTGTATGAGTATATGCTTTGCGTCGCCTTCGTATTTTTTCCCTGTATAATAAATTATCAAATTAAGGGCCTACACTACCTCAAACACGCTCCGAATCCAAATTTTGATCTCAAATATCTATCAGAGTACTAAACTAATAATTTTAGAAAAAACATATAGCAAAGTTAAGAGTATGAACTAAGAACCATATGTTTTGAAAACACGATTAATGAAAAAAATCTCGATAGAAAAAAATCACAAACATACCTCTAAAATTAACAAAGAAACCTTATTACTTAATTAGTACTTAACGTACACTAATGTAACTTGGTATTTAGTTTCAAGGTATGACAATACGTGTACTATATGATCTGATTTTAAAATAATTTTATTATTTTTTTTATTATAAATCTTAAATATAAAATAATGTGTTTGGCACGACGGGTGACCTGCGCCCGCTCAAGGATTCAGTTGCGCTCCGGCATTCGTACGAGGAACCTGTGTCGCTTTCACGCTTGCCGCCGCCGCTACAACATGACGTAAATATCGTGTTTTCCATAAATAAATTTGTGGTGTGTTTTATTTCAAAATGGGAAATGAAAGAAATAAGATACGGAAAAGGCAGAGTTGGAGAAAACAAAACGCGAGTGAGTAAGATAGCTCCGACGCGCGTTGCGGGGTGCTTCACGGCCGGGCGGTGAGGTGGGGGCGAAATTCAGATTCTAGCTGGAGTAGTATGGGCTCTTAAGCGATAGGGTCGAATAAAAGGCGGTTAACAATTAATATAAAATCGGCCAATAGGAAAAGAGGAGCAAATTCGCGCCGTCCATTGACTGATAAGGGTTTGAGATTATTGTTTTAAATAGCTGGAAATAAAATAGAATAATAAATTGCTTCTATGATATTCTTTCTATAACTTGATAATATTAACAAGCAATTAAAAACCTATAGTAAGTTGATGATACTTGTATGCCTGGGCTATAATTTTTAATCTTTGTTTATCTAAGTTATTAATGTGTTTTTTTTTATATGTGACTAAACCGGCGTTTGACCTCAATCTCACCTGATGGTAAGTGACGATGAGGTCGAAGATGAAAGCACACGGGTTTAGGAAGGAACTGGCTTTTTATACAATATTGCCGGAACACATTACCGCCGGAGCGGTAACATTTGGCGGCAGACTTTATATAAAGGGTGGTCGCTAGCCAGGCGGACCCAGAAGGGATCCTACCACCAAGCAAAAACTTTTTAATGTAGTCCTATTAATAAATAATAAATAAATAATAAATATTTCTGACACTTACACAACATTATCTAGCCCAAATTAAGTTTCTTAAAGAACTTGTGTTATGGATACTAGATAACTGATTTTTTATTAGAATAAACTTAAATAAACATATAAAAATCCATGACTTGACGACTAATATCTGTGTTCATCACACAAATATCCACCGCCGCCGGGATTCGAACCCAGGACCTCTGGCATAGAAGGCAATGTATGTTACCGCTACACCAGCCGGTCGTCGAATGTATCCCGAAAATGATCTTCTTACCTCGCGAATAGGCATTGGCTTTTAAACGTCCTCAAAGCAATGCTATTCAATATACTTAACACGGAATAATAAAATTTGTGTATGATAAGGGCAAAACACAAATGGCTTTTGCTGGTAAAATTCTGTATTTGATTTCATTGCCTATTTTAATACCTACTGTTTGGAATCATTTGGTTTTATTAATTTCAATCTGCACGAGTGTCTAAAATAAAAAAGGGACGCTTGATAACTTAAATACATTTGAAAATATTGATATTATATGCATTAATTTTTTTAATAGTAAATGAAAATGTTCGGTGCATTTTCACATTGAAACTTAAGCGTACCTATTGGGCATATAATTGATATGAATACATTCGTCTAAATAGGTCAAGCTTATGCATTGGCAAATTTACAAAATATAAACAAGGATGGCAGTGGTAGTATTTTAAGTTTATTAAACATTGGTTTTCACTTATTGATAAGATGGGTACTACACGCCCTTAATGGATCCTTATCTAGGTCGACTTAACCTGTAACCCTGTATATTGATGAATATTTAAGAATTGATAAACTTGACAGAAAAATGTCTTATCTTGGACCACTACATCGTTTTGATTACTATTTTTGGGAACACTAGAAAAAGCAGGGTGATTGCTGTGCAGCATGAGTACAGATGAAAAATAAGCAAAAAAAGAAAACGTACATTTTGGTAAGTCTTTCTTTAGAATCTGTATTCTTGGCAAATTAATCCTTGATTGTGTGTTTTGAAACGTGTTAAAAAAAAGTTTATGCTGCTGTACCTAATTGCTTGGCATTGTAGGGTTCTGCAGCCAAAAGAAAGCCACTGTAGTCAATTTTATAATTATGCTGCAGCCCATGGCTGTCAGCTCCTTTCTTCTGCCTTGTTTGTGTTTGTGTATTCAACTGACTTCTTAGAAGAATGTTTATTTTATTCTACTTTGAGAAATAGTTAAGCAAATCAAAATATAAACTATATTTAAAAAACGGCTAAATGCGAGTCAAACTCACCCATGAAAAGGTCCGTAGCAGCAAGAATAAAAGTTCTTGTAAGGAAAATTGCAGTTTACGATTTATGACGTAAAAAAAGAAACTATTTGCTATCTCGTTCAAACCAATTTTTGGTGGAAGATTTTCGGTGGAAGATTTTCGGTGGAAACTTTTGTTGCAGTTTTAAAATATACTGTTTTTTTTTTCTTTTTTTGTATAGGTAATAAAAATTATCGTAATGTAGTTCACAACATACATCAAGGATGGATAGCTGCTGTAAAAAGGAAAAGTGAGTGATCGGATGATACCTACAACTGCAATAATAATCGAATCAATTTTATTTGTGTTTTATAAGTGATGTTATAAAACACAAATAAAATTTGAGTACCTAATAGGATATTATTTGAGTACCTAATAATTGTTTTAGTATTATTTATTTATTTACCCTTTATTATACACAAAAAAAAATCCAGAATATAAAAAAAAACACAAATAAAAGAACACATTATGTATAAAGGGCGGCCTTATCGCTTGGAAGCGATTTCTACCAGGCAACCCAACTACATAAAAATGAAAATTGTAGATGGGGCATTTTAGGTACTTTAAAAAAAACTATGAATAGCAAAATTTACAAACATCATCATAATAATAATAATATATATAAAACTGTTCCGTTACTGACTGAGTTACTGAGTGACTGAGTGACTGAGTGACTGACAGACAACGCACAGCCGTAACTACTGGGTGTAGAGAGCTGAAATTTGGAACATACATTCTTTAGCGGATGTAGGGGTGCACTAAGGAAGTAATTCCCGAAATTCCCACGGGAACGGGAATTATTGGACTTTTTAGTTTGTATGAAAAATCTTATTCCTTGAGTGCACGGATATGATACTTGGCATAAAAGTTCTTCAAAAAGAGACTGGTTGTGTTATGAAAGGAATTCTCGAAATTCCCACGGGAACGGGAAATATATGATGGTTTAGTTTGTATAATAAAATATTATTCTTTGAGTGCATGGATGTGATACTTGGTAGGTATAAAGGTTCCTCAAGAAGTGTCTGTTTGTATAATGGAAGGGATTCCCGGAATTCCCACGGGAACGGAAAATAGGGCTTTTGAGTTTATGCGTGTACGAAGTCGCGGGCAAACGCTCGTCATATCTATAATACATAATTGCAATAATAAACATACATACATACAAACACAATATATACGTACATAGACTACACATTGACTTCTTCAGTTAAGGAAAGGTAGTGAGTTTTTAAAAGTTTTTTGAAGGTTGTAATGGTTTTAGCTGACTTAATGCTAAGAAGCAACTCATTCCACAAGGATACCGCGCGGATTTTAAAAGCACCACCAAAAAGGTCGGTGGAATGGGGTGGGAAAAATTGCAGTGAACATTTCTTATGAAGTAAAAAATCGGACGCTCAAAAAGGTCCGAGTTATGCTCCCACGATATTCCCTACAGCGCCTATTAGAGACATGATGAGTACCTAATTATGATGACATAATACTTCAGAACCACTAACGGACTATAATAAAAATAGACACATAATTTTATACGTTACATTGTACGTAAAGTATGTACATAATTTTATTGTTTAAAAAAAATGTTTCACATCACGAAACAATGGAAACCAAAAAATCCAAATCAGGCACTTCAAAGTATTACAATACCTAGAGAGCACGGTCATTTTAGTACCAAACCTTTTTAAACATTTCTAATGCTTGTTCATTTGTAATATACGAAAAAGAATTCGTTTACTGTAAAAAGTCCATTGAAATAAAAACTGAGGACGTTGGAACAATTATTTGACTTAAATAAAGCCTGCGGATTTTAGGAAAGTGCTTTTCATAATGAAAACGAATAACGAAAAGGGAACAAGCAAACAAGGTTTTATAGAGTTATTGAGTATATTGATTTTACAATACTGTATGCGCACATCTTTAACTGATACACCAAAGTTTAATTAATGTAGCACCTAAGATCATATGTCAAAATGAGTTAGTAACAAAGAAACTTGGTAATAATATAGGTAAGTACAGCTACTTCCCGCGTAGGGTAGATAAAATAGACATAGCCTATGTATTCGTGCAACGTATCCATGCCCCATGACCCCTGCTTGGTGGTAGCCCCCTAGCTGGTGATGTGAACGCTGCTCACCTATCTCACTGATTACAATTAGTAATCTATCACCTAGAGTACCACTGCACACGGTACCATGTATTGGTTATCTTGCAGTAGTAGCCAATCACACCGTGTGTTGGTTGTCTTATAAAAGTGGCCGGATACACGGTACCGTGTTTCAAATCTAAAAACATTCAAGGATTTAAAATAAATAACCTCTATAAAATATTTTTATTATTTCACTGAAACAATTGTGGTATTTGTCAAATCACTAGAATTGCTTAGGTCATCAGTTAGCGAATTGATCTTATCTCTGTCATCATATCACTGCGATATATCTATACACATGCGTTATCTGTCTAAAACCATTGACTTACTTAGTAATAACGTATATCTCAAACAGTTAAATAGACCTCGACGGATTATTTTGAGCGTAAACTCGTTGATGAATCTGTTTGAACTACGAACTAATTAATTCGCAAACTACAAGAGTACAACACAACAAAGTAGGTTGAATAAATTAACAAAAAAGTATAAAACTAAACATAAAATGTAGACAAAAGAGAATATAAACATGAAGAAGCAAGCAACATAATAAAACATACAATTATTTTACCATATACAACAAAGCAATCAAGAGAAAAATAAAAGTTAAAAAATACAAAATTACAAAAACAGTTAAAAGTTAAAGGCACAATACATTAAATATTAGATAAGAGATGAAAGCAGAAAGAAAACACATAAATATAAGAAACATTACTATGACACAAAATTACATAAAAACGAAACAATACAAGCAGCAAAAGATAGAAATAAAAAAAACCTTAAATAATTAAAAATATAATCCTGTGCTGTGGTATGCTTTCCGAATAGTGCCCATCTCAGCACACTGCTGCGGCGGTATTTTCAGACTTTCAGATGAGCCCTATTTCGACAGATATGGGTGTAAAAGAATTTGGTTGGTATAAATGTAAATGTACGTAGGGTGTTTCCTGTTTCGTGACTTGAAAAATATTTTGTGCCTAACCGGTCTATCGATATTTTGTTTTTATTGGTGATATCGCACATCTGAGCGTGGTATTTATTGGCAAGGATGACTTTGGTAAATTCCAAAAAAAAGCGCTTTTTGACAGCCTAAACATAACTGCCGGAACGTTAGTATAGAAAGGAGATATAAAACACGAAGGGTTCCGTACGTGGCCTCAATTCTGCTCATTACATTCCATAGCCCTACGCTAACGATAAGTTCACGATCGATTTCTGCAATATTGTAAACAAAAATTTTTTATAATGGCAATAAAGAATTATTGTTATTGTTACATTTAGGAAAATAGTACTTCCACTCTATGATATAGTATTTAGATAAACACTTGCGCGCTTTAATCTACAGATAACAGCCGAGCGCCATGCTCACCTTATGTGCAAGCTCTTCAATATTTTTAACCGAATTCATTAATGCTACTATTTAATACTTGTTATAGCAGCAACAGAAATACATCAGTGTGGAAATTTCAACTGTTTCACTATCACTGTTCATGAGATACTTACAGCCTGGTGACAGACGGACAGTAGAACCTTATTTATAGCGTCCCGTTTTATCCTTTCCATACGGAACCCTAAAATTAACTTTAAAATCCTGTTTATCCGCTAAAGAAAATTGTAAAGTCGTAAACCATCAATGTGGTCTATTGCTGGCTGGATTATTGATTTTTAGGCGCACCAAAATTGATAGGTAAGACTTTTATAAAGACCAGCAGGTAAATCAACCATCGATAAATAGTCGAATCGACAAGATAAATATTATTACTCGATTTGATACCATGATTAAGACCACAGAACCAAATATGTCATAATCTTAATAAATTACATACACTAAATACCATATTCTAAGAAAATATCGATAAAAGGCCCGATTTATCGTTGTCGACGGTAGCATGCTAGCCCCGCAGTAGTTATACGAGTATACCTAATCAATTCAATCAAGCGTTACTTTGTTTGTGGAAATCTATTACAAGTACTACAGTTGATATTCGCGGAATTAGCAAGGGAATATCACTTATAGTAAAAGTAACCTAATCCGATGTAGCGAACCTACGTGGTTTGTTATATATAAAGATAGTTTACAAACTTTCAGAAAAGGGACTTATCTTTAGTATCATCAGCATCCTCAAACGTTACAAACTAAAAAGTTTAACATTTATGCGAAATTGGTGACCGGATAGGGTGGTGGTGAAATATTTTTTTTAGTTTCTAGCCAAAATTTTTTTTTTGATGCAATATAAAAACACCTGCATATTTATTTTAGTATCACTCAGTAGAAAAAAAAATAAAGATATGGCACCACAAACTGTTTTATAAATAGTCGCTGCTGACGAACGCCCTATGCTTGGTACGATACTACTACGCGGCATTTCATTGATTACGTTTGATATTACTACGACATAGTCGTAAGGTAGTCTTTATTTAATGGTTTCATTCATAATTTAGAGTGAACATGCTTTGTTTAATATGCTAGCGAATATGTTAATTTCCTTGTAAAAAAATTTATACTCTTTTTTGCAAAAAACCATTTCTATACACTTTTTGTGTAAAAAAAATTGGCCGGCAACTAAAAATTAGTTCTGTATATTATTTTCTATGCCTGGAATCCCGGTGGGAGTGCATCGTATGATGATATTAGCTGTCGAGTCATGGATGTTTAAATTTTTATAATTTTATAAGAACGTATGTTTATAAGTAAGTTTCTTAGCTTTATTTAATCGTCGTCTTGTATCCAACGCACAAGTTCTTGAAAAAACTTAATTCGGGCTAGATAAGGTAGCTTGACTGTTAGAAATATTTATTTATAAGTTTAATGTGTCTAATTTTAAGCTCTAATTCATAACTGTTCACAAAATAATCGTTTTATCTCAATAAACACGAATATTTTAGAGAGACTTAATTCAGCTAGCGGAGATATTAACAGATGTTTCAGATTAATAGACGTAAAAACGAATTTACATACGGTATTTAGCTGCTTCGAGCGGAAGTTTTGATCCCGTAAGTATCGTGACATTACATTTTCTTGAAGGTAGTTGCAGAGAAGCGTGCTCAAACAAACAATTCAGTGTTATCTATACTAATATATAAAGCTGAAGAGTTTGTTTTTTGTTTGTTTGTTTGTTTGTTTGAACGCGCTAATCTCAGAAACTACAAGTGGGATTTGAAAAATTCTTTTTGCATTTGATAGCCCAACTCTTGAGAAAGGTTAGATTATATTTTATTCCGAAATTCCCACGGGATCAAAAGTTACGCGGGTAAAACCGCGCGCGGTGGCTAGTTATATTAATATTCAGGGTGACTGGTGACAGTATCTAAACTATCTAGTATCTAAACTGAAGGAGAGCACTGATAATAGTTATGTAATAAAGTAGGTATTTATTTTTCACCAAAAATCTCTATGAATAAATAAAGAGACCTTACTACACTTTTCAACACAGTCAACACGCACACAATAGTGTTTCCGCCATAAGCTCACCACGCTAGATATCAATCGATGATCGGCAGTCAATCAATTGGTGTCGAACACCCTTAAGCTCGTTGCGTAATGAATTTTGGAACTTTCGATTAAGTTTACTGATTAAATAATTGAACGGGCGATAAATTATGTTATGCCCGTACGCAGCGAATTGTCACTGCTTTAATGATGAAAAAAATAAAGACTTGCCAACCTGGCTTCTCCACGCGCAAGCTCTGCTTGTTCAAGGCGGCGTGGCGGCAAGTATATACAATATATAATAATTAAGAGGGGAATCGATTATATAAAGTGGGAATAGAAAGGGAAGTATATTAGTAAATAAACATAAGATAACACCTTTCTTCTAACGAATCGTCGCACAAAAATCTCACAATCACCCTATAATATATCAAAAAACAATGTGTTTTCGAGGCGCCAAATCACCAGAGTATCAATCTACAATATACTTTGACGTTTTGACGTCTGTCAAAAAACAATTCGTCTTCATTCAATCAAAATCCCAGAGTAGTGCCACCTTTGGGTAACTGGCGCTAACAATAATTAATATTTATTATTTTTTATATTAATATTTTTTCTCTTTATGTATCATCTCAAACTACCACGTCCTCAAATTTCGAAAGTGACCCACCATTACCCTGTATAAGTGCTGGCGCCAAAACTCAAGTACGGCAAGACGAGCCTTAGAACCTATTTATAAAAAAACTGGTAAATTCGGTTATTATTCGCGTTTGACCTCCATTTCAGACATATGAAGGTGTGGAGGTCAAAGAAATAAACACGGGCCTAGGAAGAAACAGACTCATTACCTTACACACCTCCGCCGGAGCTAGCCAGACGATTCCAGAAGGGATTATAGTACCAAGCAGGGTCGCTTTTTAGAACACCCAGAGCTGGTAGAGCTATTCTTTAACACATCTCTTGCTATCAAAAAGAAGTATAAAATCAAAATAATAAATAATATATAAATATTTCTGACACAACATTATCTAGCCCAAATTAAGTTTCTTAAATTCTCGTATTGGTACGCGTGCGAGGTAGTCGTGCGTTTGCGTCGATAATACTTGAAATCAAATTTAATTTCGTTTGAAGTTTAATCCGTAGGCTGCAGCTGTGCTGCACTGCAGCCGAGCGGAGTTCTTAAATAACTTACTGCTTTGATTTTATAATATGAATGAGAATAATCAAAAAAGTGCGTACGATTCGTTAAAAGATAAATTATCAGTAGAATGTGACGGCGATATTGTAACAAGTGAGTGCGAGAGTGAGATGGAGATACAGGAGGTGATAAGAGGAGCAATTTATGATGAAACAATACCTATGGAACAAACAGATTTACCAAATAAAATGCATAAAAGAAGGTTAGAATGTAGTAATGAAGACACGATGGAAAATAACTGGACTGTAGTCTCAGGAAAGCGTAAAAAATCAACGTTGAATACGAATGAACCAAATAATTTGGAGTTGTATATTAATTCTAAAGATAAGCTTCCTAAACAATTTGCTTTAGCGCGAATATTAAACGAAAATGGAATAAAGCATACTTCAAAACTTAAATATCTCAGTCCCTACAGAGTACGTCTTGAGTTCGAAAATGAAATATCTTTGAAAAAACTCATGAATTGTGAAGCTTTAATACATAAGGGATGGAAATTTCAACGTGCTCTGGAAGTGAGTATGTCTTACGGAGTCATAAGAGATGTTGAACTTGAGTTAGAAGACAGTGACATTTTAAATACCATATCGTGCCCAGGAACCGAAGAGTTATTATCTGTGATGAGACTGAATAAAAAAAGTGCTGGAGGTGAAGGATGGAGTCCATCAGAAACAGTAAGGCTCTGCTTCAAGGGACCTACACTTCCACCTTATGTAATGGTTGATCAATTAATAATCCAGGTTGAACCGTACGTTTTTCCCGTTACACAATGCTCCAGATGTTGGAAATTGGGTCACAGTAAGAAGATGTGTACAGCCAAAGACATAGTTTGCCCAAAATGTAGCGGTCCCCATGAAAATTGCGAAACAAATGAGTTTAAGTGTGCAAATTGTAATGGCGACCATATGGCGTTGATTCGATCTTGTCCTGTTTTTCAGAAAGAAAAAAGACTGCGAGAGATAATGTCTGAAAACAACTGTACCTACCGTAAGGCTCTTAGTATCTATGGCCCGCCTACACCCAAGCCACGAAGTATTTTAAGTACTGACGAAGCTATACAGGATGTCCCTTCTCCGATTCTTCAACCATCAACATCTTCTATGAAAATGGCTACAGGTGTGAAGGATGTTAAAAGAACAATCAAGTCAGCCTCATCTCAGAAATATAAATCTAGCCCTGAATTTGTTAGAAATAAAAGCAGTTCGTCAAATACATCAAAACATAACGAACAAGAAAAAGAATGGAGGGCAGATTTATCAGACCTTGAATCAATAGATAATTAATTTATTGAATTTAAAAAACAACAGGAGACTAATATAAATAATAAGGAGAATTATTCATTTAGTGTATTACTCATAAAGTTGAAAGATTTATTATTTTTGAAAAAATTAACACCTAACCAAAAAATTAAATATGCTATAAAATTAGTTGTAGAGTGGCTTGTAATTATTAATGTAGATCTATCTGACTGGCCTGTACTAAAACTGTTATTAGATTTTTTAAATGGCTGGTAATATTTCAAAAAAACATGATTTAAATATATTGCAATGGAACTGTCAAAGTATTAAACCAAAAATGGCAAGTTTTGTACCACTTTTAATCCAAGAAAAAATCCACATAGCTGCTCTATGCGAGACATGGCTCGAACCGGGAAGCGAATTCCGGGTAAGTAATTTTAATATATTTCGTGCAGATAGAAATGATTCGTATGGTGGGGTAGCAATTTTAGTTCACAGTAGTTTAAAAGCATCGGTCAAATCTTTAATTCTGAAAAATTCGGGTATTCAAGCTCTGCAGGTTGAAATATGTAATGTAGATTTCATTAAAAATATAATTTCAGTTTATTGTCCTTCATCAGTTCGAACAAATCAAAGCGACTGGGATGAGTTGTTTAGTAAGTTTAATAATAAATCACTTTTATTGGGAGACTTCAATGGTCATCATACAAATTGGTTTAACAGGTCAGATAACAGAGGAAATCAAATAAAAGACGCATATTTAGCTAGCAATTTTGTGGTTTTAAATGATGGTAGGTATACAAGAATCAAATTAGTCAACTCTATCTTACAAAAATCTGCACCAGATATTTATTTTGTCACATGTGACAAAATAAATATCTGGTGCAGATTTTTGCTTCATACTTTAACTGGGATGTTATGAATGAATCCTTAGGTAGTGACCACCTTATGCTTAAAATTCGTTCTACCTGCGAACATAAAAAACCAGTAAAAAAGAGAAATTTCAAGCACGCAGATTGGGTTTCTTATAAAAATACTTTAGAGCAAAGCTTCACCTTATACAAATTATCAGATGATTTGCAGACTTCCTATGATGATTTCGTTAACTGTATTTATAGAGCGGCGGACTTACACATACCTTTTATAAAAGTTAATCAAAACCCTGAGTCTAAATTTACTCCAAAACCTTTTTGGAATCCCGAGCTCTCTAAATCTGTAGCTATACGTAGGCTAGCGCTTAAGCAGTTTAGACACAATTCGACGCCTCAAAATTATATATTTTATAAACAAAAATGCGCTGAAACTCAGAAACTTATTCGAAAAGCTAAAACCAAAAGCTGGCAGGATTTTTGTAACTCTACAAGTCATGAAACTTCAGTAACTGATATGTGGCGAAAAATGAAGTGGCTAAAAGGTCGTAGTCATAGTAAAAACCATATTAGTACAGACGCAGCAAATCAGTTATTGAATTCTCTTACTCCTGACTTTGTTTGTCCGCAACAACCACAATTTACATCTGACTGTACTATCCTTCAGAGAGATATCTCCCTTCAGGAGCTAGCTAAATGTATTAAAAAAAAGGATACATCTCCTGGATGTGACGATATTTCATACTCCATGATATTACATATGCCAGAAAATGGTAAAGCCGTGCTTGTAAATTTATATAATATGATACTTTCATCAAATTATGTTCCTGTTCAATGGCGAGATATTGGTGTGATTCCAATCCCTAAACCAGGCATTAACTCTCAAAACTTAACATCTATAAGACCAATATCGCTAATGTCTTGTCTTTGTAAAATATTCCATTGCATTTTAAATAAGAGGCTTGAATGGTACTTAGAAAAAAATAACAAATTTTCTAATAGCATGACAGGTTTTCGTAAAACTAAATCTTGTTTAGATAGTTTGAGCATTTTGACATCAAAAATATTAGTAGGATTCTCAAAGGGCGAGTCTACCATTGGGTGTTTTGTAGATATCAATAGTGCTTATAACAATGTCGACATAAGTAAACTAACAGATGTTCTCAACTACCTAAATGTGGGATCAAAATTATGTAAATATTTATGGAGTTTCTTAAATAATAGGAAACTTAAAATTAAAAATAATGATTTAGAGTTGTGCAGATAAACAAGTAAAGGTCTTGCTCAGGGTGATCCTTTGTCACCTTTGCTTTTTAATATAGCCACCATTGAGATATGCAAAGTAATTGAAAATGACGTATTTGTTTCTCAATTTGCTGATGATTTTGTGGTGTACCACACGGGGAAAAATATACACAGAAGTACTGAAATTCTACAGTTATCACTTAATAATTTTAATAAAGAATTATTTGCACTTGGTTTAGAAACGTCCCCCACCAAAAGTAAAGTTTGCGTTTTTACTAGAAAAAGACAGGCCGATATTGTTAATTTAAGCTTGAATGATATAAATTTACCAAATGTGGCACACGTTAAATATTTAGGATTGTGGTTGGAATCAAAATTAAAATGGTTAAAACACATCAATGAAATAAAGTGTAAAGTCACAAAATTTATAAACATTTTTAAAGTACTGGCAGGATCTAGCTGGGGTGTTCATCCTAAGCACTTAAGACAGATATATATATCAATTGTTCGCAGAAGAATAGATTATGGTAGTTATTTATATAGTAATAGTGCAGTGTCTTATTTGTCTTCGTTAGATAAACTACAAAATCAGTGTTTGCGAGTTATAGGTGGCTATATTAAAAGCACCCCAATCCATGTGATGGAAGCCGAGTTAGCTCTACCTCCGTTGTTCGTGCGAAGACGTTTTCTGGCTGAAAAGTGTTGGCTTAAAACTAGATCTATAAATGGTAATGACTTGATAATGGATCTTGATATTTTATCATGTTACTTTTCTAGTAGCGTTAGTAGGCAGCCAAGAGTCCCACTTTTAGTAACCGTACATGATTTTTTTTAAAACGAAATATTGTTCTCAAGTGACCGATTAGAAATGTTTGGCTTGAACGTATGGATCAGCTATGTGGACTTAGAAAATATAATTTATACACACATTAATGACTTAAATGAGTCGAAGCGACATTTTGATCCCAGTATTCTTAGGAGTAAGTGTTTTGATTGTCTATCTCGTTATAGTAATTCTTACAAAATCTTCACGGATGCTTCTAAGGGTATTGAAGGTATCGGAGTGGCTTTTTATGATCCTCACCGCCAATTTAGTGTGAAGTTATCATTAAAATGTAATATTACTATTATGCACGCAGAATTAATTGGGATATCTAAAGCTCTGTCTTACATACAAAATATTGACAAACCAAGCTTTGTGATTCTTACCGATTCACGTAGTGCCTTACAGCATATTAAAAAGTGCACCAATAATTTAAGGGGGACTCCCATCGCCTATGATATAATTAAAAAATTTTTAGCTTTACTTGAACTTAAAAAGGATATTGTATTGCAGTGGGTTCCCTCCCATGTGGGTTTGTCAGGGAATGAAGCTGTAGATACTTTGGCTGGAGAGGCGGTGAGGAATGGAATAACATTGAATTTCAAACCTTTCTTTATGGATATAATACCGCAAACAAAATTAACGTGTATAAAAATTTGGTCAGAATACTTCCAAGAGAAATCCAAGACTAAGGGTATCTGGTACCATACAATACAACCTGATTTACCTCTCAGACCTTGGTTTGAGAATTACAATCTTGACAGGAATACTATTGTTACTGCTCTGAGAACTCGATCCGGTCATATTCCATCAAACAAATTTGCTTTTATGATGGGTAAGTCTGATTCACCAAACTGTGTCAATTGTGATTCTATAGAAGATATATATCATATTATCATGGAATGTGAACGGAACGAAAACTTGCAAGATACAATGAATTTTCAAAAATATAATGTTGGTACTCCTAATATTATACTCTCTATCCCCACCTCACAGGAGGCTCTTTTTATATATAAATTAGTTTTGTCGGGGTTGAAGTCCCGTCAATTGTGATTTAAGATGTGCTTTTTAGTTGTAAGAATTTATTGTCAGTTTAGGTTGTGATTTATATTGTTTCTTTTTGTTGTTTTAAGATTCTTTTGTAACTTTAAATTATAATTTAAGTTGTTTTTTTATAGTTTTAAGATTCTTTTGTAAGTTTCCTATGAAGGTGACATGGTCATGTTTGACCAAACCTTCGTTCTTTAAAATAAAGATTTAATAAAAAAAAAAAAAGTTTCTTAAAGAACTTGTGTTATGGATACTAGTTATGAAATATGTTATATAAACATACATATTGAATAAGTACATAGTTTTTATTAGAAACCAAACTTAAATAAACATATAAACGTCCATGACTTGACGACTAATATCTGTGTTCATCACACGAATATCCGTCGCCGCCGGGATTCGAACCCAGGACCTCTGGCATAGAAGGCAATGTACGTTACCCCTACACCAGCCGGTCGTCAAAATGACCCATTCTACAAAACCGAGGTAAAGACATAGTATTATCTAGTCAATGTAATATGTTCATGGAGAATAAACATTTCTGATTTCCTCTGTCGAACTGTAATATTCATCGACGTAGGCTTAGCAAGTTTGCGCAATGATAACCAAATAACGTTGTTCCTTTGTTTGACCGCGTTATTCTCTGAAACAGTGCAGCCCAATGGAACAAGGTATTACAGCACGATGAGTATTGAAGCGAACTAATACATAATTAGTATTTTGTAGAAAGCGCGTCATTAAATTTTAAACAAAGAGCTTTTCACATGATTCAGTTTACATTTACTTTTTGACTAGCAGCGGTGATATTTGGCCGCAGATTTATAAATAAATAATAAATAAATAAATATTTCTGACACTCACACAACATTATCTAGCCCAAATTAAATTTCTTAAACAACTTGTGTTATGGATACTAGATAACTGATATACTTAAGAAATATATAAACATAGGTACATATTGAATAAATACATATTTTTTATTAGAATAAACTTCAATAAACATATAAACATCCATGACTTGACGACTAATATCTGTGTTCATCGCACAAATATCCGTCGCCACCGGGATTCGAACCCAGGATAGAAGGCAATGTATGTTACCGCTACACCAGCCGGTCGTCATATGCAGAGTTGTTGCTAGCGAGGCTCGCTCTGAAGAACGGTTACGGATTGGTTAAGAATCGGATGTAGTACGTAACCGCTCTTTAGCTTCAAAATACTAACATGCGTAGCGTAACACCCTGGCCTGACTAGCGATCACCATACTCCATATACAATCTGAAACACATCACGACTGTTCCGGCAATATTTTATGAAGCTCTATTGTATCACTCTGCTGCAAACTCCATTTGTAGCAAAAAATGTTTTACTTTTATTCTTTCTTCTCTTCCTGCCTAAACCTCTGTGCTGTCATCTTCGATCTCATCTTCACTTACCATCAGGTGAGATCGAGGTCAGACGCGGGTTTAGTCACTAATGAAAAAGTCAAATGCTCAACGACTGACTGTTACACTCAGGTTAAAATAAAATAATTCAATAAAAACAATCATCGGAAGACAAGTTTAGATCTTCTGGCAAACTTATATCATCAACTTCTTAAATTAACATTCTATATCAATGACACACGACATCGTTTCATTCTTTAATAAACTTCGTAATCGCAAATTGCAATATGTGATACGTCCTGACGCTGCGAAAGTGCGTGAAATACTGAACGCTGCGTCGGTGATTTTTAAACGCTCGTGTGAACAAAAGTACCAACTTTCATACGAGGAGTTGGCGAACAAAAGGTAAATTTTCCACTTTTTTATATTTTACAGAAATTAAATAAAAGTGTATAACGTTTTAGTCAGAAAACATTCATTGTTAAAATTTTAGCATCAAATTAGATAAAAAAATCAATAAATTTAATGTAATTTGTACATTTAAAATAATCCATATAGTTTTGATATTATTTGCAAAATAAATTTGGAGAAGTTACGTTTTGTTGGGATAAAACTTAATATGCCTTTTTGTCGAGTCGTTTTATGGAAAAGTTACGTGTTGTAGGAATATCTTGGGAAAAGTGACTTTTATGAAAAAAAAAGCTTAAATCCTGTCTGGCTAACGTCTGGCTAACGAAAGTGGACACAAGATTTTTTTGCAAACTTTTTATATGGCAGTACTAGCATACATGTCAAAGTAATTTTTCTGGTGTCACTGTTGTCAATCGAACGGTTGTTGGTAATTGATTTTGGAATTTTCGTATTTGAAAATGAATAAAAAAATATGAAAATTAGATAGTTTCATAACCAATGTAGGAAACAGCGATACCAGTGACTGACGATTCATTCCATATACGTAGAATAACTGAATTCAGATTTTGATTGCAATGAATAAAAATAATTATTAGATTTTGTTGTTTTATTTTTAAACCTCAGTGATACAAGTTACCCATCATTTTAATAATAAACCTGTCTTCAGAAAGTAGGACAGTACCAATTTCGTTATTTTTTACGGTACGTTTATACAAAAAAATAATAATCAAGTATCAAGTTTGTTTATTAAACCCATGTGTTTCGTACTGTTGTCGGGGTTACCATGAGGGCTTTTTTTAATTTGCCGCGGTTTTTCAGTCTTTATTAGCCTTACTTTATTATTTAAACAGTGAAGTTCTTTCGAATACGTCAGTCATAATGACAAATCAATGTGGTGTTGCTATCATTTCAAATGGAATAGTTGCTCTTTGTTAGAACTAATTATGTAAATGCTCCTTTTGTACAGTAAAAGTTACTGTTTGAAAGTATTTTTTTAGACTTTTGAAAGAATAGCTTTAATTCGGAATCAATTTTAAACCAAAGAAAAAGCTTTTGGGTAATCTGTTAGTTTAATCTGTTATTTACGACTAAATGTCAAGAAATTAAAGCGTTTTTCCAACTATTTCTATTAAGCAATACGTTAAACCTCGATTTTTTAATATTCAGAAAAATTTGGTCACTTAAAAGAATTGTAAAATTTCAATAAAAAAAATATATATAAATATCATTTTTTTCTCATAAATTGAATCCACATATTGTCCTTATTATCCTTAAAAATGTTTTCATCCTAATATTGTCTTAAGTTTTCGCGATTCATACTATTAAATAAAACACTTTTTAACCGGATTTATCGCGTATATTAACATTTTAAATTTTGACTCGACGTTTCGGTGTTATTGCAGACCCCGTGGTCACGAGCGACTGAGGTGTCAAGCGTCGGATTGATAGATTGAAAAAGTTATACATCATCATCTCCATCTGTTTCTCAGTCTTCGAGCGTAGCGTTCTGGATTGACACAAAACGAGCTGACAGTATCTTGAGTTTCAGGTCGTGCAGCTTGCTGGATGTTAGGTTTAATGTTTTTTAGGATAGGGTCCCATGTCGGTGATAGTTTCCAACCATCTTCTCTATTGAAATTAGGGTGTTTTTTAATTTCAATCGCTTCTCTGATCATTTTATCAATGTAATGCTTCTCTCTAGATAATATTTTCACAGAGTCAAACCTTAAGTAGTGGTTGGGCTTGTCCATGGAATGCTCACAAACTGCAGACTTCGAAGCTCTTCGATTTTTAATATCAGCTATGTGTTCTTTTACGCGGGTTGATACGTTTCTTTTGGTTTGACCAATGTAGGAAAGCCCACAGCCGCAGTCAATCTTGTAAACACCTGGGTCTTGTAAAGGGATGCTGCATTTAACTGAGCGAAGATGTTGACTTATTTTTGAATTAGGTTTAAATATTGTTTTTATTGAAGCTCGCCTAAGAATGTTTGAGATTTTATCTTACCCTTTACAAAAGACTGAGAAACAGATGGAGATGATGATGTATAACTTTTTCAATCTATCAATCCGACGCTTGACACCTCAGTCGCTCGTGACCACGGGGTCTGTAAAGACCCCGAAACGTCGAGTCAAAATTTAAAATGTAAATATACGCGATAAATCCGGTTAAAAAGTGTTTTATGTTTTCATCTTCAAAAAAATGACCCTGTATTTTATATACTTAGTATTTTAGTTAATCTGGACTGCACAAGGTATCCGTGTGCCAATGTTGAATACTACAAGAATTATTTCCCCTGTTTGCCTATTTTGACTGGGTTATAACCGATTTCCTATATTTATTTCTGCTAAAAAGTAAGTCTTAGTAGGTATCATGATCACGTTGTCTTAAAATCGAGTAAAGTTCGAGTAAAGTTTAATTTAGCGCGATTAAATCCCATGACAAAAGTTTTATATTATTTATTTTATTATTATTTATTAAGTGAAACCTGAAAATATTTGTAACATAACCCACTGCCAGTAGTTTTAATGATTACATTATCACTTTTCGTCAGCGTAAATATCTACAAACAATCAAAATAGTTCCTTTAACCCAGTATCAGGTTTAATTTAATTATTTTGTTCCCGCTTAAATGAATTCTGGGAAAGAATCCCAGTGCCGAGATTATTTCATAAATGAATTAACGTGTGAAATTTTGGAGAATATATGAGTTCACATGTTAAAATAATGAAGTAAAGCTTGGCTCAATATTTTATGTAACGCGTTGGCATACATTAAGCTTTATTAAATCTGAACTTGTAAATGTTTCTGTTGAATTTGCGGGTTTTTATTAAGTGCCATTTGATGTTAAGTTGGTAATAAGTAATAACTTTGTTTTATTTGCTTACCTTTTTTGTGATTAAACTATGAATTTTTAATTATGGATCAAGTGGTTTAAAAAGACAAATGATACATGCAATATTCCATAGAATATACGCGTTCTGAATGTGAATACTAAATTATTGAAAAAAGTGTATAACATCACAAACAAATTATGTGTGTTGTACTTTATGTAAGTACAGGTACAAAAGAATCGCAGTGGTCGAGTGTTCGACTACGGTAGAATGAGAGGTCCGGGGTTCCAGTCCCAGCCGGCTCAGTTTAGGAAACTATATACTACGATACACTCTATACACTGGCATATAATTCGATGCAGTAAACTGACAGTTCGAGAAGTCAATGAGAATGCATACAATTTTAAAGCTATTCATAAATAATTGAATTTGAAGTGTGTCCTTTATCTTTAAAGTTACTTTAATGTAAATAATTAATAACCTAGAGCTTTAGTAGAGAGCTTCAGTAGAAGTAAAATCGACTTGATAAGTTCTTAACTTTAAACTCCTTTTGTCGTTAAAAATGAATGAGCCAAAATATATTTTTTCCAAACATTACGATATTAAATTAAATATTTTAAATATTTCTGACACTCACACAACATTATCTAGACCAAATTAAGTTTCTTAAAGAACTTGTGTTATGGATACTAGATAACTGATATACTTAAGAAATATATAAACATACATATTGAATAAATACATATTTTTTATTAGAATAAACTTAAATAAACATATAAACATCCATGAGTTGACTGCTAATATCTGTGTTTATCACACAAATATCGAACATTCGAACCCAGGACCTCTGGCATAGAAGGCAATTTATGTTACCGCTACACCAGCCGGTCGTCAAGATATTATTATTAAAATAATAATACTGGAACTGTCATTTTACTGCATTGAATTATTTGCCAGGGTATTGTTCTCCAGCGTGGTCTCTATAACTCAAGCCTTAGGGCTTGTTTTTAGTCACCGGCCACATATTTTTTAACCAACAAGTATCTATAAATGATACTTGTTGGTTAAAAAATATGTGTACCTTCAAGTAATATTCAATGTTCCTCTAGAACTTTACGGTTTTAACAGTAGGTGCAACCCCAAATCACCTCAAATGTACCGTATAGGAGACACCAAGCGGTAAATAATCAAACCGGTTGGAATGTATAATCTTTTTGACGACCATGCTACACCAATATTGCTATTTCCACACGTTTATCTATTCCGTGCTGTAGAGTGAGTGTGCTTCTCTGACTGACGATTTACCCAGAATTAACATGAACTCACAAACGAATATGATAAACGAATGTGAAGATGTTCCTCCAATAAAAAATGAGAACAAACTTAGCTTACATTAACTGTTACGCATTACACATTAACCATATTCATAATCCTCAGAATTCTGTCAGCTTGTATTGTAATTTTATCATTTTTATTTCTTTAAACAACCGACGCAGAAAAATCTGCAAGTGTTCGTCTACTTTTCTACGACTACTTTAGCAATTATCATTACTTTAGACTGCTCTTACATAATCCCTGAATAAAGTATGTTCCTAAAGATATACACAAGTTCGAGTATTACATTTAAGAGTTCGAACTAGGGGCAAATTAGGCTGTCAGTTACTATTTACGGAGCCAATTCATTTTAGACATTTTAAACCCCAATTTGAGCAAAAATTCCAAGTGGACTGAATTTTTGTATACAGCTTTATTACGGCGTTATAATGAAGATGTGAAAAATCGACATTGATATCGTACCGGCTAAAAAAGTTACAGGGTTCCAAAGGTCGTGAAAATCAGTTGTACGCAAATATCTCCCGATCTATTGTTCAAAGGCAAAAACAAAAAATTTTTAACTTGCAATTTCCTACAAAGAATGTCTCTTGAATTTTTTTGTTAAATTGACCATTTTCGAAATTAGATCGACTAAAATGCACTCACATACGGTTTTATACCGTACGGCGTATACCAATGCGTAAAATCGTTTTTTTTTTCATGTTTTTGAGTGTGTAGTCAGTAAAATCTACTTCATACTCAGACACATAGTACTAGTAATAATATAGTTGAATTGTTTTCAAATGATATGCGTGTTAGTTCGCTTATTCCATGACGCGCAAACTACCTACTTACAACAAATAAAATATAAATACATACACACACATACATAACGTCTAGCCTGTATCCCTTATGGGTTACAAGACCATCTGATGTCACGTTTGACAAATTTGGAGGTATTATAAAGATTGAAAGAGAGTATTGTAGTGACAGTGGGTCAGCCTATCGCCCACAAAAACGCCATTTAAATCTCTGTCCCTTAACTGACTTTTACAGTAGGCCCAGGAAGAGAATATAAATTGGCGCGAAAAAAAAATTGATACAAGAAATTTACTCTCGTACATTTTCTACTAGCAATATACGGTGCTTCAAAATCTGCACTTTGGATAGATAATTACAGATACTGTAGCTTTGCTAAACTAACACAACAATAGGGTTGGGAGTTAAAAAGTAATATACTACAGCCAATAACGACTTTTACCACGAGCTAACCCGATAATCTACTAAACACAATCTTTTGTAATTGTAAAAAATTGTGGACATTGCCGTGGCCAGTCATGCTAAAACGCTGAGAAAACCAATGTTGAAGATGATGCAGATGTCAATCTAGATACAGGAATAAGTCCACTCGACATTTTGCAACACTTGTTGATGAAACTGAAGAAATCAACGATTAATGATAAAAAATATATGCATTAAAGTTCATCCACTTATTACCGCATCCTCATAATATAGTCACTTTCTCAGCGCTCTACTTCGAAAACCGTCAATTTCACAAAAAAATGCAGATGACATTTTTTGTAGAAAATAGCACGATAGTAATTTTTGTAATAACCTTTATTTATTTTTGAGCAATAGATCGCGAGATAATTGCGAAATACTGATTTCCACGACCTCTGTAACTTTTTTAGTCGGCACGATATACATTATAATGAAATGAAATAAGTATTACTATCACAAAAAATTTAGACTTTGCAATTAAATACATAGAAAAAAAAACGAAGTTGTAATTAAATTTCAAAATAGGAATTATAAAATAAAAGGTTTTGTGGTAAAGTGGCAGACCTCGGCAAAAGCTGCCAAAAGTATAATCGCCACGCTATTTTCAGTCCTGACCTTTCCAAAAAATGTATATATTTTGTTATATTTAAACTTTGATAAGGGTGATCGTCAATAACATTAAGATACAGCCTGTCGGGTATCTTGGATACCTACACAAAATTTTTGATACAGAGATATATCTAAAGATAGAGAGTTAACGCCATTTATAAATTCCCATTTCATAAGTCGGTTATTACCGCCAATTTATTTCATAATTAGTACAATAATGAAAGCTTTAACTATGCCTTTAAAAGGGATGCTACATTTTATGAGGCCTATTAAACAACATAATTCGTTTAATATTTCAAAGAAACGGTCATTTAATTTCCGCACTAATAATAGGTATTCAAATTCTTGTTAACCTTTTGAGTTTTCTTTATACAATGAATAAAAAAAATATACTGTTATATCAAAATATATTACTTCAGTGACTACTATTTAAAAAGATGTTTCATGTGATTTGATTCACCAGCGACGAAGTGACTTGTTTTATACGCAACATGATTTTGTCAGATCTATATTAATTCTCCTTGAGATTTATTCAAATAAAGAGAAAAGGAATTTTTCCGATAAACTGTTAGTCTAGTTGTCTGTTGCATAACTTGTGTAAAACTAAAATTAAACCGTACTGAACTTAGAACTAAAACATCACAAATTACGTTCTTCTTTCTTAATAGGAAACCCTAGTCCGTGTATGGTCAATGAGACGGAGATAAATTCCTATGGTGTACGACGTTTCAAAAAAGTACTTTACTAATCTCACAAACTAGGACATGCATATTTTCATATCGTATAGAATTTTTGATGTGCTTTATCTGAACTGCAGTGTGATCACAGAACTTTATCGACTCGTGTTGTTACGAATGTGCGTATAGTATGGAGACGGTTTGTTAGCAATAATTGAAATCTATCCATTGCCGCACGGCCAGCTTACATAAATGTGGGCTTTGTTAATTTCGAATGTTTGTAAACATGTTGTACTCTTAAATAACTGTTAAATAAAAAAATACAATGCTACTAAAAACTTGCAACCGACTCCATACTATACGAACATTCGTTAACATACGATTCGATAAAGTTCTGTGCTCGCACCGCTGACAAGCTTTATTTTTTCTTGCTACTTGGACCTGTCAAATTAAGCCATGAATAGACAGAGGACAAAGTCGTGTAGTTTTGAAAATTAGCACAATAAATATCCTCGAGGGTGGGGGGTTTGCTAAGGGTGTAGAGGCGGGATGAGAGTCCATTCAATATTTTCAGGGTTTTGCTCATATCTCGAAAAAAATTTACAAATAACGTAATTATTGCTTCTGATAAAAGTTTTTATATTTCCTTTTGATTTGCTCATGTTAGTTTTTACTCTACGGTTTTCACAATACTTTAGGAGCTACAGGGTGTTGAAATATGCAATGAAGGTATTTCTCATTTTTTTTCTTCACGTTTTTGCTCATATCTAGAAAATCGGTACAAAAAGTAAAATTTGGGTTATTATAAAAGTTTATACATAAAATTGACTACTGATTTGGTTACATTACTTTTTAAGCTACAAATAATACTTCAGGAGCAACAGGCTGTTTAAGTTAACGAATAGATAAGAAAGTAGCTATGTTGGTCTTATGTATAATTTAAATATAATTTTTCCTCCTCAACCTGATATTAAGTGTAGATGAGGTCGAAGATGAAAGCACACGGGCCTAGAAAATAACTGGCTCTTCACATTTGGTGGCAGTTTTTATTTGAAAAGTGGTCTCTATCCAGTCTGACCTTAACAGGATTCTACTACCAAGCTGGGTTACTCAGATTAGTCGAGTTTTACGACACGCTTTTCAGTCACTCAGTAACTCAAGAATTAAAAACTTCAATATTAGAATTTTGATTTACCTAGACATGGCAATAAAATCAAATCACAACTTCTTTATTACGTCACCTGAGGCCTACTACACCGACATCTTCAACTTCTCATCTACAGGTACTCTACTCTGTTTTAACATAAGCATCCTCTATTTCTGGAGGCATTTTAATGAGGCGGCGCTTGTACTTGGTGAAGTACTCATAGCGCGTGAAAATTTGCTGACGTTTTTTTTATGAAAAGGAAAACAGAGGTCAGCTTTTGATTTGGTGCTGGATTATCAAACAATAAGTAACTGTACCTGAAAGATTAAGGTGGGTGCACGAAATATTGTCGAAAACATGCTTTCCTATTGAGGAGAAAATATGGGGGGTTGTTGAAATAAGCATTGTCCACGCGGGAGTACTAACTCATTCAGTGGTATACTACGGGCCGTAACGTGTGGACGCCTGAATGCTCACGATAATTTCGCACTTTTCAAATTACGAACATTGAAACCCTGTAGCTCGTCAAGTATCATTATTGGTAGTAGCGTAAAATTGTATCAGTAGGCTTAGGTAAAAAAAATGTCACAACTAATTTATGCTATTTGTACGATGTTCGAGATATGACCAAAAATTTTAAAATATTTTGACCCTTAACCCCCTATCTTCCTTTCGGGTATTTTTAAGGTCACAATCACTTCAAAAAGCTTTATCTTCTATCTATCTTCTTCTATACTCGTATCTATACTTATGATAAATCTGTAGGGAGGTCAATTCTGCACATGAAATATATTTCAAAATAACTATCAGGGGGTGATAAGTGATCGATACTGATGCCAAAAATGCAATCAGTAAAATTTTTGTCTGTCTGTCTGTCTGTATGTTCCTTATAGAAACAAAAACTACTCCACGGATTTTAACAAAACTTGGTAAAATTATTCTTCATACTCCTGGGCAGGTTATAATATACTTATTATCACCCTACAATAGGAGCAGAGCAGTGTAGGGAAATGTTGGGAAAACAGGAGAAATTACTTCATTTTTTAAGCTTCCGTCGCGTGTGCAGCCTTAATGGTTAAAGCTACATAGAAATCATATATCACAGAAATATTCTTCATAAAATTATTAAAAAATATCCCACAACAGTATATGTCTATATTTTATGGTTGACTCACAATAACACCTGTAAATCCCGATAGCTTAGCAGTTCGGAGCTTTCTGATTATATTTGTTTACTCTTACGTTTATAATACTCTCACTCATCCCTAATTAAAAAAAATAACATTATTACCTATTCAATAAAAAAAGAATCATAGAAATCGGTATAGAAACACCAAACTTATAAATGAAATACGCTAATAACCCATCGCACGTGAATACTGAATGATATAAGGATTATTTTTGCGTAACGGTTGCCACGCTCGACGCGGCTCGAGGCGGTAGGGTATAAAAAGGTGGGAGGCGAGCGCAAGCTTTATAATTCATTCAATATTTGGCTGTTGATGCGTTCAGAGCGTTCGACTTTATTGACAGACAATAATTGATATTATAAACCGTGCTTATCAGCGCGACTTTTATTCTTTAAATAGTTTATTTGAATTTCTTTCGTTGTTATTTTATAAAATAGGTATAAGTTGTTTTGGTAGTGTTTAAATATTCGGTCATATTCCAAATTTTGGCTAATTTATGTTCAGTTTTTTTTTTGTATTTTTTAGGTAAAAGCGTAGGTACTTTTATTAATTATTGTAGTTATAGGTATTTATTTTTAAGTGAAGTAGGTATAGGTAGATAGCATTGCACAGGCGTTTCAGCTTTATTTTCATTTCTTTTTCTGTTGTAAGTTGTACATATTTCTGGGTATAATTCTATTTGGATATCTCAAATTTGAACAGGTTGCGGTGCAGGAGAAACCGTCTTTATTCCCAGAATTCCCATAATACCAAATAATTTTCCATTCCAATTTAAAAGAACGCAATTCCCAGTATCGGTGTGTTTTGCAATGACAATTAATAAGGCTCAAGGGCAGACTTTTCGTGTTGCTGGAGTAGATCTCGGTGTCAGTTGTTTCTCGCATGGTCAGTTATACGTCGCTCTTTCCCGGGTACGCAGTTCTAGAAATCTTCATGTTCACGTGCCGGACGGGTCAATTTTCAATATAGTTTACTCGGAAGCTTTGCGCTGAAGTATTTTCGTTCCATAGATACTTAAGCCTCATGTTCCTCCTCAAGCCAGACGATTACCTACTGCAGATATCTACTGTAGTTCCAAATAATGATGGATAAACTAGCCGCTACATAACCGAGACTAGTCAATCGCACAAGGCCACTGCTGCTTGAGGACAACGCAAGACCACACACTGCAGAACAGACTGCTACCGAATTAAAGGAGCTTCAATTGGAATGTTTAAGACATCCACCGTACTCCCCGGACCGGCTCCAATAGACTACCATTTGTTTAGAAATTTGGATAACTTTTTGCTGGGGAAAAAAATCAACTCCGATGAGGCAGTTCAAACCGCCTTTAAAGATTTTATTGATTCCCGTCCTAATGTTTTTTTTAGAAAAGGCATTAATGAACTACCTATGGGATGGCAGAAGTGCATAAATAGCAATGGATCGTACTTTGATTAAATAAATATTTTATATTAAAGAAAATAAACAACTTTTATTCCTCCCATACAAAACGCCAATTTCATATGTAAGGACCTAATATTAAAGATTGATTTGTAATTTTGTGGGTTCATGTATCGATTTGAAATTTTATTTTTTAGCTAATTAATTTAACTGTAGTATGTAAGTCATATGGTTATTTTATGATTATTTATTTGTTGTATTTTGTGCAAATAATTGTAATAGATAAAAAACTATGATTATGTACAGTATACTGATATAAAAATATTTAAACTTAGTGTACCTATATTATTCTGTTTATTTATTAAAAGAAAGTTTTTCTAGACATCGGTATAACCTAGGCAACTTGTTTGTTATAATTATTTACCCCCAAGACTTGTGTTCCCGCGTGTACTTATATTTCAACTAAGACAATAGTTTTTTTTTCTTTTTTGTAAGCGGGATGAGTTGATTGAACAAAAATAATAAAATAAATAATTTGGTCAACTCATCCTGCGGAATATGTTTTGAGCGGCCTCAGTTGACAAACGAGCCGTCATGTCAGATACAAAAAAAAAATAACAGTGATGTCATTTTTTATTCAGCATAAGGCTAATAGAATGCATTATGATAATTAAAATTCATATTTAAATCAAACTTTTTAAATACTTTCTATAATAATTATAAGTATCGTAAAAAAAATATTCTTATAACACCAAAGTTTTTCCTCAAAACTGATTAGTTTGTGTTATAGATTAATTCATTTCAAATTTTCCGTTCTTGCAATCATAAGAAAATTACTACTTGGTTATGTGTTTAAAGTTGCACACAGTTATAATAGACTATACTAGGTTTCAACCGCGAATTTTCCCAGATAAAATTGTTCCACAAGAACGATGGATTGAAAGCGCTTTGGGCATGGTAATCTAGGATACGGTCAACCATTTCATTCTAATTAATCCGTTTATAATATTAGCAACATTTAATAATAAATTGTTTCGTATGTATTATTTATAAATAAAAAAAAGAAAAGAGGTACTTTTTACGTATTTTTTTATTGGTATTACAAAAATTCTTAAATAATATGAAATTGCATTTCAAATTATGATAGCTTCCAAAACATCCACAAAGAAGAGTAAAACTTTTTAAATTGACATCTGTTTTCAAAAGTCGTTGAAACAAATCTGCAGAAAAACTAGAGTTTCACTATGTTTCACAAGTTCAGCATTTCTTTATGACTATGAATATTCATAAGCAAAATTATTAATAGCTTAACCAGAGTAGTCCCTCCAATTCAACTTAGCTGAGCGACTACTTACTGGGTTTCTGCAAAGACGACAAATAAAAATGGAACTTGCAATTTGACTTATGCTTATATCCCGATGCCAATGAAAGACTACATTTAAATATTAAACATTCTTCTGTTCACGGCTGCCGTGGCATTTAATATTGTTGTTTCAATATTGATATAATTATATTAAATAATATAGGTATTTAAAATCTGTTCAGAAGTGTTCTCTTGGTTGTTTTCAAATATAAATTATTTCAAGCATACTATACTATCAATAGTCTCATTTTCCTTTTTTTTATGTCATCATCATCTTTGTTATCAGGAAGCTAAAAAAGGTCTCACCAAAGGTTTTCTAGGTCGTTCGAACCTGGTTGTTTTTTGTTTAATTAACTATTAGTAATTGAAATATTAATCACTACTTTTAAGGTTTTTAGAATCATTTATTTTAATCATAAATACCTTTCGAGAACTTCCAGACATCAAGGTTTCATTGTACCAGTTGTATGTTATGTGAAAAAAGCGATCTGTTAATAATACATTTTAATATTAAACACACACATAAATTATGCCTAGGGATATTTTATTGTGACCTTATTTTACAAAATTCTGTAAATATTTTGTTAAAGCAATTATGAAATTGAAATTGAATATGAATTGAAATTGGACTATGAAATCGGAATTTATATTATGGTTTATGCTTTAATATATAAAATGAGATGCATCAAGGACTTTTTGTAATTTTAACTTGGTTTTTAAAAATTTAATTATCCAAATCGAGTTGCGGTAACCTGATACCAGGTTCTTTTCAAGCGCAGGAAAAGTTGTTTTTCTGTCATCAGATATGGCAGGTGTTCCATGTGTGTTCAATGGGATTCATGTCGGGAGACTGAGCAGGCCAGTCCATAACCCTGACTTCATGTTTCCTATGCACAATTGACGCCAGTTCAGCCGTGTGGGCACGGGCATTAGGGTGCATGAGTAGGAATTCCTGACCCATTTGTACCCTGTGTGGGATAATCACAGGTTCTACTACCTCATTGCGGTATTTCAATGCGTTCATGTTCCTTGTTATCCAAATGAGATCAGTTCGCGCACTCAAACGAATACCAGCCCATACCATGATAGCCCCGTCTTAATATCAATAGACTTCTTGGGATGCTGTAGACGGCTCCGTCTAACAGGAACTCGCTAAGCCCTTAATCTTCGTGAATCCGGATGAAATCCAAACCGAGTCTCATCAGAACTGAACTGAACTCCATGCGAAATGTTCTAAAGCCCACAAATAGCCTCCATCCGCGATTGCAACGCCGCAAAGCTGAAACCCGAAGTGGTTTGCGAGAATGAAGACCAGCTTCATGTAATCTTTTTCTTTCAGTTTGGTGATGAACCAACAATTAGTGGTCAGATTATAGAACCATTTGCGTAGCCGTAATATTGGGTTGTGTCCTAGCGATATTTTGAAGATAACGGTCCTGTCTAGGAGTGGTGATGTAATTTCTGCTTAAATGCCATTCAGCGACATCGCCTGAAGCACGATAACGTGACCAAAACCTGAAGATTACATTTTGGCCAGCTCGCAGAGTTTTAGAAACCACGCGTTGTACAGCGCCAGCATCCAACATGCCTACAGCTTTAAGCTGCTCTTTCTTTGAACCACAAGTCTAAATTAGAATCAAGGAAATGTGTAATCGCTTTTAATTTTTTTAAACTGCACTAATAACAAAACTGTAATATAAACTAACTTTTTGACCGCCAAATTCGAATAATCGATATTCTTTTATTTCAAAATGAGTTTTTGTTTTTATTTTTTTTGAGTTTCGAAAGAGGTGGTGGAAAAGAAATTATTTTATATTCATTTTTTGTATAGGTACATTAGTTAGTTTTTAAATTAAGCAGTCTTTAATGCATCATCCCTAGACATCGTTGACCTCTTACTTCTATTTCAATTACTACAATGTCCAACCAAAATCCAGATTAATATTTTCTATGAAAATATCTTTGATTGTAAATTTAGATTTAATATAGAAATTCGCTATTAAAGTCATGGTCTGCTCTTAGAATATAAGAAATATTTTCCTTTGTATCAAAATATGATTGATCACTGTAAAAAGGGGTGTTATGGTGTGAGTGGTGACAGGTTGCAACCCATGATCTGACGGCTGTTGTCGGTAAATTGTGTTTAGTTGTTGTTGCCCTGTAGCTATGATGGATGATCTTATTGGTTGGTGCCTTTAGTAGATGCATCTTTCGGAAATTAAATGGAAAGGTATATTTCCATAAAATAAAAAATAAAAAACAAATTGATTGTCTTAAATTTTCACGATTCATTACATCAAATACGTTATTAATCGTATTTACGTATTAATTCGATGTTTCGATATGTTTACAGATACCATAGTCAGAAGTGGGTGAAACATGACCTCTTTATCAAACTTGATTTGGAAAAAGAATATCAGTGAGATTATTGAGGTAATATTTTTTGCTGCTTGAAGCTTAAAGATAGAATAATCTTGGTAGGCAGACTCTTTTCAATTAATGTCTTTGACATTTTTCGATTTCCGTTTTGATGGATAATTTGCAGCTGCCAGTTACAGAGTATTTTAGGAGAAAATAATATTCAGTAGCCATCCATTTCGTCTTTACTCAACCTGTAAATCTTAACACTTTTAATAAACACTTTCCAAAATATTATTTATTTTCCTATAAAAGTTAGGATGGCAAGCAGCTTAAATAAATTATTTTTTCAATAGAGTTCCTACTCGAGTCAAGCAATGCTTTTTTGCAATTAAGTTATATAGATGAAATTAGTCAAGGAAAATTAAACAAAGTTTATGTAACATAAAACTTTTGTATTGCCTTTAAAGGCACATCGGCCTTTTCAGGGTTATGTGATGCATCCATGTTTTACAGAAGCGTGGGTTGACGGGCGAGGAGGAATGATGGAACACACCGGGTAGAATCACAGTTATATTTTGTCACAAAATAATTCACTTACAAATTTAGTTATTGAAAGCAGTATCAAATTATGTAGTGATAACGTAATTAAAGTTAAATTATAAGACGTTCCACGGAACACGTGGTGCACTCGCCGGATGCAATAGGATTATATCATCGCACTCCTTGACATGCTACCAGTTTTCCAAGTTACGTCAAGCGAGTTGACACTTCCGGAGGCTGTCAGCGTCAATCGCTTCGCTAAATTATCATTGGGACATTACAATTGTTCCTTAATCTATGAACGCGCCGTCACGGCCATTCTGACTAACGCACGTCCCTGTGCGTCTTATGGATGATCTTTCGTTTTGACAGCCATATCTGAAAGGAAAGACAATATCTGAGAGATTCAACGCTCGTCCATTCCTGACTCAAATTAGCTTAGTATTATAAACTATCACTAGTCACTTTTATTGCTTTCAATATTCCTTAGCTGGTAGGTAAAGCATATATGAGTACACATGTGTGAACGATGGCACGGACGTAACTCCCATGAGCTAGCCCATCCATCTTCACACAAAACACATACCTACATTTGTTTTCAATGTTTCTTAACTGATAGGCAAAGTACATATGCATACACATGTGCAAACGATGGCCCAGACGTAGCTCCAATGAGCTAGCCCCTTCATCTTCACACAAAACACAAACTCGCAAAACGTGGCCCGGACGTGGACTCCTTCGAGCCAGCCCCTTCACGTTTTGTTTCTCACGAATGGTCATTCACCGAGGACATCGGCCTCAAAGCCAGTCCCTTCCATAGATGTAACGGTAAGACATACAATATAACACACAAAAAGAGTAAACACATAACTATGGCACAAATAAGAACTTACGTAAGCAATTTAAGGCTCATCCCCCTCGGAGGCTGTCATGTTAACCGAACTGGCAGTCATGGTGCGGGAGCTCGCCACCGAAAACGTGTCACTCTCATCATCTGATGACGATTCGTTTCCATCTTCCCGACCATGAGCCGCCGTCTCGGCCTCGTCATTATTAAGTAGCGTGGATATATCAACTAAACCTTCGAAACCTTTGGGTACTGCGCGCAAGTTTTCATGAGAGTTTTTTAAGATACGGTTAGATCCCGTAATGTGCTTGAGTTCGTACCTATCGTTATCTAGAACTTTAATTATGACAAAAGGTCCCTTAAATTTACGTTGTAATTTAGTTTGGTTACGCTCACTACACTTTACGAAAACATAATCACCTTCACGGAAAGGTTTAACTTGAGCTTTACCTTTATTAAATCGCACTACTTCTTTTTGGGCAGCTATTTCGATATTTTGCGAAGCTTCGTTCCGGACAGACTCTAAATCTAACTTTGGCTCGTCAGAGGTAGAAACTATTGACGATATACCTAACGAATGGGCGCGTATCCCGAATACTAGTTCCATAGGAGGATATCCAGTTACCCTACAGCGAGTGGAGTTAAGAACAAGTTGCACCTCGGGAAGTTCGTCACGCCATGTCTTGTGAGGGTCATCATCTATAATGGTTAGTACATATTTTAAAGTACGCATTACCCTTTCTACCTGACCATTGGCCTTGCTAGTCCCTGTTGCTATAAGGTGGCGTTCTACACTATGTATTTTACAAAATTCTTTGAAGTCGGAGCTCATATAGTATCTTCCCTGGTCTGATATTATTCGCTTGGGGGTACCGAAAAGGCAAACAGCTTTTTTTTTAGAGCTTTAATCGCGCAAACGGCATCAAGAGATGGTGTGTGCTTCAGAAGGACATACTTCGTAAATGAATCGAATATTAACAAAGCATACGCTTGTTTTGTCACGTTTGCCTCTTAATTTACCGGTTCTAAATTTGTGTAGTAGAACAAATTTCCGACGTTCCTGTACCTTTCAAAATAACTACCTAATTGCGCCAAGTACCCAAAAACTTATTTGAAAGATGTTCATTTACAAGCGAGCAGGCAGACCCACTAACGAAAAGAAACAGACTCACCAGAGGATGTTTGCAACTCGCCCCGGATCGGCTCTTGTCCACATAAGAACACCTGCTTCGTCGTCAGCGCTGAACCACCCTCGATTTTCCGATCAGCACATGATGAAGCCAGGTGCCCCGTCTGTCCGCAGGTGCAGCATGTGACTGTAGTCTTATCACTAGCTATCCCTCGCAGTTTGTCATTTAATCTTGGCGTATTAATCATATCTTGTTTCATTTTACGGCAATCCATAGCTTTGTGGCCCAGGATTCCACAATGATGACACACTACCGTGAATCTTGGCTCAGCGTAGCGAGGTCTGTTTGGTTCTGGGTCATAGCTTTCGGTACCTTCCATTCGTCTGTAATATCTGCATCTGAACTGTCTGGATCAAACTGGATCAACTGCGTAGATAACGTCGGTTGTGATGCTGCTGAAATGCTCCTTATCCAAGTGTTCCATTGATTGTAGAATATTCAACGTCGATGGATGATCGCTATTCTCCTCACTTGAATGCCCTCCGGATCCCACTTCTGATAAAGGCACATCGGCCTTTTCAGGGTTATGTGATGCATCCATGTTTTACAGAAGCGTGGGTTGACGGGCGAGGAGGAATGATGGAACACAGCAGGTAGAATCACAGTTATATTTTGTCACAAAATAATTCACTTACAAATTTAGTTATTGAAAGCAGTATCAAATTATGTAGTGATAACGTAATTAAAGTTAAATTATAAGACGTTCCACGGAACACGTGGTGGACTCGCCGGATGCAATAGGATTATATCATCGCACTCCTTGACATGCTACCAGTTTTCCAAGTTACGTCAAGCGAGTTGACACTTCCGGAGGCTGTCAGCGTCAATCGCTTCGCTAAATTATCATTGGGGCATTACAATTGTTCCTTAATCTATGAACGCGCCGTCACCTTTATTATACCTGTTTACTCTTATTTTCACCAATTTAAATCAGATTTTCTCAATTTTCTCAAGCGCTTTTTGCAATTATAACAAAATAAAGGCAATCACATAATATTTGTTTTTAATAGAGAAAAATATGTGTTAAAGTTTTATTAACACTTTTGATTCAAAGCATAATATTGACGATTTATGAAAAAAAACAAAAGCCAAAAAGATCGCTTTCAAAATAAAAGCATTAATGGCGGGTTTCAATATCATGAAAACTGTTCGTTTTGCCTACGAACAATAGAAATCACTACCAAAATGCCTTTCTATATTCAAAATCTTGACATCTAAACCACTGCTTACGAACTGTTTGACTGTAATGGGTTGCTACTCGTAGGTTACATTTGACCATTTAAAATATATGTCATTTTATCTAGCCAACGACAACGTATCAAGCTATTAGTTTAAACCAATGAGGTATAGGTAGCATAGCAGTCTGCTGCGGCCAATAGTGAGTTAAGTTTTCATTACATATGACCAATTACAGAATAAGTCATTTTATCTAGCCAACGACGTAACAATTTATTCATTTAACGAAATATCCTATCAAATATCTGTCAACATATCAATAATCCAGTTTTCTCTTTCTAACTAATCTAGACTGTCTTTGAAAAAAAGAACGGATATTATTGAATGATAAAATTTGTCAAAGGATTGGCGTTTTGTTTTACGTAAGCAATTAAACGCAATTATTTCCAAAAAGCAATAAAAACAAACTATAATATATTTATCGAATACCAAAACATAGCAAGCATAAAATAAATAAATAAAAAATAAAAATGAATCGCCTAGGATCTTGGAAGAACGTCATGTAAAGAGGGTCCGTGCCAAATTTGAGAACTTACAGCTGGTAGCTTATAGATATTGTGAAACGTTATTTTTTTCTACCAGTTTTGTACCTGTATCGGTTACTCATACCAGTCAGTTGAATATTGAAACCCGCCATTAAACTTCGCTTGAAAAAACTTGTCACAATATCTTCTACGACGCGGCATTTCAGTGATAATATTACGCCTTAGTACTACAAACTGTTTTGTAGTAGCGCGTAGTCGTCTTTATTTTAATGTAATGGTCATCATCATAACTTCGTGTAATGATCTCTCAGCAGAGCTATGAGTCTTTGGGTGACGAGGGGGTATAGGACGTAATCCACCAAGATGGCCCAGTGCTGATTGGTGGAATTTTCAGAGTCCCGAAATGGCTTCTGACAAACCCTAACAAATAATGTACACAAGTATACAGCACCCGACTGCTAAGCGTGCCCGAGTAAGCACGGAAGTCGTCGTGAGAAATAAATGACCCATCCTAATCGCGGCCACCCCGACCGAACGCGCTTAACCTACAGCTACGTTGTTGTTTGATATGTACAGCACGGCGTCACAAAGACTTAATTTTTTAATGGCATTCAATAATAATTTGGAGTGACCACGCTTTGTTTAATATGTTAGCAAATATAATAATTTATTTATTTTTTATAATATATTATAATTTTACAAAATTGTTTCTACAAGTTATACTTATCGCGTAAAAAAATTGTCCAGTGACTAAAAAAAAGCCTGTATTTATTCTCACGCTACCAACAATATATTTATATCAAATAATAAATATATTGAGTAGGTATAATAAACATTCATGTTTGTCTGGTAGAGATCGCTTCCCAGCGATAAGACCGGCAATTTCGTACTATTTTATATACTATTTACGACTTTTTGTACTGTTTTATGGTATACAATAAATACACACATTTTATTTTTTATGTTTGCGTGACATATTATAGTGTCTTGATTTTGATTTGCTTTCACAAACAAGATTGTCTAGATGAAATCGCTCTCTTCAGCGAAAAGCCGAGCTGTACCTACTACTAAATCAACTGTATTTTTTTCTTACTGTAATACTGAATGCATTGAAGCGTAAATAAATAAATAATAAAGAGATGAGAGCGCTACACTTCAGTTGCCGATGAGGCGTCACTGAGGCACGTGAAGTGTATAAGTTTTGTTCGCTACGTTTCCCGCGATAATTGACTACAGAGAACACAGCTAAGTATGATAAATGATATAAGTATATTTTTTAGAGCCAGTTTTTATCCAAATTTAAATAACATAGTAGCGTAGGTAATACTCTGTGGGTAATATAGACTGACAGAGTTGTTTAATTTTACAATCATAATAAACTTTGTACACGACTTAACATATTTTAGATTTGAAATGTAATAACTTAGAATAAGAGTGTGAGCTTGTTATATATCTTAAATTAAAGTCATAGTGGTTTACTGTATTACGTAAGATTAGGTAATCTATAAAACTCGATATTATGTAAAATCTATAGATATATAACATCTTAATAAACTGTTTGACTTTAAATTTGAATTCGAATAAAACGTTTGTAATTAATTGAGAATGACTGTACTATCTTATTATTTTTACTATACAATTTCCATACAGTTTGACCGGCGAGTCCTGTGACCAGTGAATCCTGAGTTTTAGAGGCAACTTAGTCACCAGCCAAATTTAAATGATATTTTTTTCTTTGATACGATATAAACGTTTCTGCATATTTATTTAACTATCGCTCAGTAAAAAGTAGGGTTGATGAGGATTCCTCATCCTCTTCCACATAATGCGGAAATTCCTCATGATTTTAAATTCCTCTTCCGCTTCCGCATCCTCTATAAAAAATCCTCATATTCCTCATCCTATATGAGGAATTTAAAGAGGAATAAATATTTAATAAACTTACTTTTTTTCGCCTTACAGCGTGATGAAAGATAGAAATGTTTCAAATTTTTAAGCGTTTTTGTAGGTACTAGGTACGTTTCCGTAATGAACTTGTCAAAACTTGTTTATCATGCGATCTCGATCACTTTGTTGATCACTCTCGTTGTTTAGATTTCCCTGGAGTGAGTGCGCTTTGTATAATTAAGGTTATTTTTCGAAATTAATTAATTTTTGAGCATGAGGCCATTGAGGCCTAAAGTAAGTGAATTGTGGTCTTATTTCAGTGAAGTAGATAATGACACAGTTAAGTGTAAATTATGCAGTCAAAAATGTTCGAGAAAAGGGCGAGGCACTTCTGGTCTAAGAAGTCATTTAAAGTCGCACCATCCTGATAAATATAGCGAATTTGAGGAGAAAGATAAGCTTATTAAGCTTGAAAAAATTGAAAAACGTAAAAACTCTGAGACACCGCTTCAACAAGCTAAAAGACAGGTAACCTTACAAGAGTCCTTGCCTGAGCGGCAATGTTGGGATTCATCACATGAAAAAAGTCAAGGGCTTGATAAATTAATTTGTGAAATGTTGGCTATACAAGATTTACCATTCAATTTTGTTGGGTTCCGAAGGTTTGTTTATGCTGCACAACCTAGGTACCAATTAAGGGGACGTCAATGTTACGCGTCACACTTATGTGACAGTATTTATCCCAAGTTAAAAGACAAAGTCAAACACCGGTTACAGGAATTAAAGTACGTGTCTTTTACCACCGAAATATGGTCTGAGCCAGGAGCAGGCGTCTCTTTGTTAAGTTTTACTTTGTATGGCATTAATAATGATTTCCAAAGAGTAGCTCTCGTTCTAAAATGTGAAATACGCGAAGATCGACATACAGGCGATGTAATAGCCCAGAAGCTTGACGAAATACCAGAAGAATGGGGGATTTCTCGGTCCCAAATGCATGTTATGATACGTGACGGTAGTTCAAATATGAAAAAAGCAGCTCGCTTGACACAAACACAAGGATATTGATTGCTTTCTACATCAATTACAACTATGTGTGCGGTCAGCCTTGGCGGCTGATGATCTTACTGCATCATTATTGACGAAATGTAAGCAGATAGCTACACACTTTAACCACTCTTTAACTGCCCAATGCCAATTAAAACATTTTCAAGAACGTTTGGGATTGCCAGTGCTATCTATTATCCAAGAGTGCCCTACGAGATGGAACACAATGTTTTATATGATTCAACGTCTTATTGAGATAAAAGACGCAGTTATACTTTATACTTCTCAACATACAACTTTGGCACCACTTACTCCAAAATTTCATAAAAGCATTCTTTAATTTATATTCCACACGGGAATCGAACCTGTGACATCTGCATTATAGAGGGCTAGCAGACTGACGCCTTAGCCACTACCCTACATCCTCTTCCTCTTCCTCAAGAAAAAATCCTCATCCTCTTCCGCATCCTCTTCATTAATTCTGGAAAATTCCGCTTCCTCATCCTCTTCCTCAAAATCTCTTCCTCATCAACCCTAGTAAAAAGGCACAAATTTTTTTACAAGTAGTCGCTGTTGATTATCTTAGCTACTACAACGTGGCATTTTGTTAATAATACTACGACGTAGTACTACAAGAGATTTTGTAGTAGCGCGTAGTCGTCTTTATTGTAAAGGTATTCATTCATAATTTAGATTTACCGTGCTTGGCTTACTATTTTCATTTCCTTGTAAAAAAATACGTACTTACCCTTTTTTTGCAAAAAATGTTTCTATAAATGATACTAATTGCTTATTGCGGCCAGTGACTAAAAAAGTACCCTGTATAGATAAACACGTAGAAACAGATCATTTTTTTTTCGTTCCGTGCGGGAAATGAACCCGCGTCTGTAAATGATACTAATTGCTTATTGCGGCCAGTGACTAAAAAAGTACCCTGTATAGATAAACACGTAGAAACAGATCATTTTTTTTTCGTTTAACCTAAAACTAATCACCACAGGGACCGGCAATAAACCACCAAGCCAACACCACTCATAATTTAAAAAGTTTTATTGATCATGAGAACATCTTATGTACATTTAATGACGCCATCATAGTATACTTCGGATTTAACAAGTTGTTAATAGTTTTTTACTAAGATATTAAAGTAGATTAAGAAACAAAAAAGCTGGCGGAAAATATCTCAGCTTTATTTTTCAGTCAAACTTATAGGAATTAATACAAATTTACCATGACATGAAAAAAAAAACAAACACAAGACAGCTAATTTTGAAAGCCAATGTCATGTCAGAACCAAATTGCTTACAAAGTAGGTGATCCCAATTTTCAGCGCACCATCGCTTCCGACTACCTACCATGCTTCCGACAAACCCTAACGACTCTACGACCGCGACCGCGACTGCCTGTGAACCGTAACGTAAATGGATTTGTTTATAATAATTCTAAGGTCTGATTTTACAACAATCAGATAAAAGTTGTGTGACACATACATTTTGACTCGACAAATTAAAGTGGTCTTAATGTGTCATATTTTAATCTCCAGACAATTACACCAACTACATGGCCCCAAAGTAAGCATAGCTTGTGTTATGGCGTACCATGTAGCGAACTAGGGGAGAACCTAGAATAAATGTAAATACATAAATAGATAAACACCCCGACAAAGATCATTTTTTTTTCACGTTCCGTGCGGGTATCGAACCCGCAAGCACTGGCGTCTGAAGCAGACACGTTCATCCCATCGCCAAAGTGGTCGTCATTCATCATATTGTCATTACATGTCAGCACCAGTGTTTAAAACAAGGTTTCAGACCAAGGTTACTTTGCTAGTTTACAACAGTCTAGACGACTGTTTGACGAAATTTTGTATGACCCTGGCGGCTTAGCGCGATCTTCGTTGGACGATGGTTTGAAACGCCGTTAAAAATGTTGCATGTTGCAAACGTGCAACAGTGGGAATGAAACTCGGCGTTGTTGGTTGTAAACAAAATTCGCCTTGGTTTTAAGCCTTGCTTTAGCAACACTATTGAATAACCAGGCCTAATAAAAAAAAATACCTTAAAATCCTTTTTATACCGTTTTGTAACATAAATGTATGTAATCAAATAAATTGTACATTTTTCTACATAACTTAAAGTGTTTCTTTGATATACTCTAACTTACCTAAAAACTAAACTTCCAGATTATTTAAAAAAAGTAATTACAAAAACTAAAAACCCGACTGCAAAATACACTAAGTAAGTCTCAACTAAAAAGCACAAAATAAGCAAATATGACTTTAAGAGCTTTTCTTAGAGATATATTCTTTTATTTGTAATAAAAATAGTGAAGGTGGGACAAGCTTCAGCTACAAACATAAAACTACTATAAGCTCACAGACATGTCAGTTTACGTAAGCATTATATCACAAAATGTACAGCAAAAATCACAAAATGTACACTATACTACTTTATGAGCTTGTCCTCGCCTGCCGCTACTATTTTTTATTACAAATATTATTTAAAAGCTCTTATAGTCTTATGTGCTTGTTTTTTGCTTCGTAGTTTGGACTTACTTTTTTTATTCCGATGTCGGGTTTTTAGTTTTTGTATTTACTTTTTTATTGCCCGCTTTTTAGTTTGATGCCTTGGTGTACTTTTAAAAACTGAGCAGGTATTGGCATTCTTTATACAAATAAGTAAAATACATATATTTTGATGATGCTGATATAGAACTACAACGTATGCATACGATTTCCATTTACACATAGACAGTAAACTTCCTCCCTATCACAACGTCATATTCAAGTACATATTTATGCTGTGTTGGAATATAAAACCGTTATATTTATGTGACCAAAAGCCATAGTGAAACCAACAACAGAAATGGTGAGATGGTTGATAATAAGACTGTGTATGATGAAGAAGACTCAGACATGTGAAGTTTCAAATACAGTCGTTAAATATTAATTTCCCAAACAAGAGTTGGTCCCTGTTGAATCCTTTTTGATTAAGATTTAATAAAATACTTTCAAGATTTTTTAAAGTTGTGTATAACGGATATTAAAAATATCCATTTCCCTTTATCTACGGTATACCAGAGTTATGACTACAAAAATAAAGCACAAAATGTAAGCGAATCGACTAAAACTGCGTATAATGCAAATAATATATCATAATACTTATTATAAATGCCTTTCAGACCAATGAATAATAGGAAAGAAAACAAGAAAAGAAGTTCATTTGTAAAAAACCCAAAACAATATTATAACAAAAACATAATTGAAATAATTACCATTACCACATGCAATAAAAAATAGACGATTTGAAGAATGACGCGGGCTCTGTAACATAAAATTATCTGCTCAGCAATGTGCTAGTTGTATGCAACTAGCGCTTATGTAGTTAAATAACAAAAATGAACAGTCATAGAGCAACTACCCACAATAACCATTAATGTTTAAAAATACTTTTTGTTTTTGTATTCCTGTTAGTAAGGTTGACTATTAGCTTTTATTTGATACCCCCATAATGTTGAAATCAGAAACAACAAAAAACGCTTCGATAGTTCCTTTTTGGTACGGATTGCCAAGGAGTGGAACAATCTGCCTGCGTCTGTTTTTCCTGACCACTACAGTCCTGTAACTTTTAAGTGTCGAGTGAATAGGTTTCTCGTGGATGGACGTGTAACACCATAGTCTTCATGCGTACTTTCCATCAGGTGGCATGGAAGGCAAACGTCCTATCCTTACAATATAAAAAAAAAACAGTTAATACGAATCTATTGATACCTCATTTGTGAAAATACTTTCAGCGGTTCTGTAGAAATCAGGAAACAAGAAGCAGACATAGATACATACCTACATACATACATGCATACGCGTTTAAAACATAACCCTCCTTTGCGTGCCGCAGTCAGGTAAAAACAAAACTGCACTTACTTTGGTGCAGGTACTAATGTTGGAAGATTAGGTATATACGTGACGCAGCTGTGCCATGCTAGTCCATTTACGCAACTGCCCAGCACGTAGAATATCTCTTAAATGAAACACAAATATATATTTCTTTTACGGAAAGCCTTGCTAAAACTGTTGTCAACATTTTAGAGATAAATAAATATTTATTCATTATCTAGCCAAAATTAAGTTTCTTAAAGAACTTGTGTTGTGGATAAGTGAAATTTAAACATACGAATTGAACATATAATTTGAGAAATAATCTGAAATAGACTTACAACGTTGTACAAGCGAGAGGCATTAAATGTGACTTGAAAAGATTTATATCTATGTTCACCACAAAGTCGTCCTTACTTAGCCTTATTGTTTTATACAAAATATCATTAAACATTGGAATTGAATTTAAGACAATTATATAAGAACACCAGTTCAATAACTTACAGCTTAGGTAAAAAGTAAATAATTACCTGCCTATACATGAGCTGAAAATTTAAAGTAAAAGGCAATGCTTATACCTACTATTTATACTTCATTTTATATCAATATAATAGCTTTGATAATACAATAATTGGTATAATTGTCGAGAACTTTTGGAGAATAATACTAATCGTTTATTTTAGAACATAGATCCATATCGACGATTAAGCGACGCGATTCTCTTTCTTAAGAAGGCATAAAAGTCATCGACCCTTGCGTCAGCGAACATAGTGGATGCGCTACAAAATCGCTGTCGTCCTAACAGCACTCTGAATCCATTATTATACTGGACACGTAGAGGACCATGCGCTTTTTTCGTAAATGTATCCCAGGGTTGCATGTATAAAAAGTTTGGCAATAGGCTCTAAATAGTGTAATTTTTATTTTATCCGTACACCGTGCAAATCTCCTACATAACATGTTTAAGTACGAACAGCAAGAGCTCTACGTTCCCTCTCGATATCATCATATTTATGACATGGCCTAGGTATTTAAATTTGTTAACTCTCTTTATTGTCATTTTGTTGAGTATGATCTGGTATGATACATGTAACGGTACTTTACCTTTTGCACGAAAGATAAGTAATTCAAACATTTTTTCATTGCAAGTTAGACCGTGTTATAAAGCATATTTGAATCAACTTTCTCAAAGCACTTTATCGAAGAACCAGTCAACCACACCATGTCGTCCTCATAGCTGATATATGATAATGAATACAATTAAGTTTTTTTTTGGGGTTTAGCGATACAAATTTGTATGATTTTTTTGCGCTGAAAAACTGTATCTTTGTTAATTATTACTCTCAAAGTATTCATTGTATCTTTCTGTATAAGTACATAAATGTAGGCTAGGGTGCGTGATTCCCAAACTATTTAAATTAGGTTGGTTATTTTAATTAAATAGGTACCTACAAATTAGATAGATTGATTAGTAGTGTATGTTTTTATACTTTATTTTATTTTGTTTAAACATGAGTATTTGTTGCATTTGTTCGTATGCTTCTTATTCAATTTCAATTTCTTTTAGAAATAATCACCAATAATAGCACCTGTTGCTAATTTAACTGCGTTTATTTATTTAGTCATGAGAGTTTCCTTTTGTCAAAGAAATAACAAAACACTCTGATCTTTATTTATAATATATGAGAATTTCACAAATTAAAATGTTTTGCCGAAAGAGTTAGCGCAAACTACAAAAATAATTTATTTCATCCACTAACCAACGCTGAGTCAGCTCGGTGGTTTAGGCCCGAAACCTCTTCGTAACCCAGGGACGTAAGTACGCTGGGCTAATTAAAAAGGGTTGGGATAAATAATTAAAGTAATTTAGTTTCTGATTATCTAAATCTTTCTATGTGAATTAACATGTTATAGCCGTGGTTCGTAGATAGTATGGGTATGGGTATAATAATGTGTATAGGTTCAGTCGAAATATTTTATTTTAATTGTTCATTTATTTCAAGTAACATGACTCATTATTTTGTTAGTTATAAAAGACTTATCCTATGTTAGTATATAAGACTAATACAAATCTAGCGCTTATTTTATACACATCCGGCAGATGTTGTGAAACAATGGTTTATATAGCGGCAGTCTTTATAAAATGAAGGATTCTTTGATATTTTTGATGGCAGTGCTTACTTTTATATAGTTATTTTTTTTTTATTTTCAAACTAAATTGTCATCCATTTAGGTGTACCAAAGATTTAAGCCGAAATTTTGCCAGATCCCTTCTGATACGTTGTTGAATAAACTGATGGCTAAATTTTGAATCCAAGATTCCTTTATAGGTAGAATTAATAGTCTATTTTCGTCTTCTAATAAAATGCCAAAACGTGAGATGAAAGATAAAATCTCATTCATTAAATAAAGTTCTTACCACAAAGCATTCTTATCAAAGTAACTCATGAAATAAGCAAGAACTATTCAGTATCAATTTACCTAAGCTTACACTCTCATTTTATTATGATTAGATCTAATCCGATTCCCTATTTAACGAACAATGTCATATGAAGTGTACTCATTGTAAGGACAAGGAAATCTAAACTTTATAGATGGGATAAGAGGAAATGTTTTACCTTGTAGTTCATTTAGATAGTATGTGTATGGAACAATACATTTCACTGGCCCAATTTGTGTACTTGTACTGGTAATGAGTATTTAACGAATAGTACGAGCTAGTGACGTATTCGATTTGATGTGCTGAGATTAGCAAAACAAACATGCTGTACCTAATTTTAGGTAAATAAATAAAATTAAAGTGTGTATGATGATGGTATCTACGAGTATCTCTTCAGAATATCGTGCCGAGTAGAATAGCGTACTAGTATTATCTGCACTGTAAATCCTACAAACAAAACTACAGTATAAATCCATAATTTACACTATAGTTTTACTATATTTGATTAATAAGAAAAAACTAAGAAAACAGGTCAACATATTTTGAAAAATTTTGATTTCTATCGTCATTTCTAAAAGCAATATTATATTTACAGAGTATGTTAAGTTAACTATAATATAGCGGCGACATAGTAATAAAAAAAATAGGTTATAAAAAAATACGACTGCCACAGTGGGACAGACAGACCACCATAGACATACTTATGGTAGTGATAAAATTACTTACAGGAGATGATGCTGCAAGATCGCTTGATACGACTTGTAGGTACTAAGTAATCTATAGGAAGTCTGGGTGGAGAGATGTCAATTTAAGAGTATTTTGAAAGCGATATTTTTAACGTGTGATACGTGTGCGATGGTAATCGACCAAACCGTAGCTCGATCGAGCAAGACTAACTTCTGTTAGTACCTTGCTGAAAAAAAATAACAGAGCTACCCTATAAATAAAATATGAGCACCTATATAGGCACGAACATAAGGTTTTGTTTGCTTCAAAGTATCCACATCCACATAATCAATTCAAAATAAATCGATTTTATTATGCACTAGCTGCTGCCCGCGACGTCGTCTGCGTGAACGCTATGCAGCACCAAACGCACCTACGATTATAACACTGCTAGCGTGATAATATGTAGCCTATATGTTGACCCGACTTCTTAACTATCTTCATGCCAAATTTGAAGTAAATCCATGCAGTACTTTTTGAGTTTATCCCGGAAAGACAAACAGACAAACAGACAAAAATTCTAAAAACTATATTTTTTGTTTCTGTTTCGATTGTAGATCATACCCCAAGTATTCTTTTAAAAAAATATTCAATGTACAGTTTTGACTTTCCTACCATTTTATTATATGTATAGATTTAGTGTCGACTAGCTGTTTTCCGCGCTATTTCTAATCCCACAGGAATATCAGAATAAAAAATAGCTATAAACAATGAAATGCCACGTCGTATTAGCTGTGTTCATCAACAGCAACTATTTGTGGTGCCATATCTTTATTTTTTTCTACTGAGCGTTACTAAAATAAATATGCAGATACGTTTATATCGTATCAAAGAAAATAATATTTTAACTTGGTTGGTGACTGAAAAAACAACGCTGCACATTTATTTTAAAAGCAAAAATGAAATACAAGACTTTACTTGCCTACCATTTCAGACTTGTCCTCTAACTCGAAGGTGACGGCGGCGCGGCGGCGCCGGCGGCACCGTGCGGCGACACCACGTCGAAATCATTAAAATTCATTGCCATGCCTAATTTCTTAGCACTTTTAAAATAATAGAATTATTTTTAAGGAAGACACGAAGACACTTTGAATGAAAGCTGTAGTTATATAAAATTATTATATAATAATACGAGTAGTTTCGTGACTTAAAAATAATAAAAAAGTTCGTATTGTGGTTTGTATATTTTGCCTTTTACTTTACCCCACTATCAATTGAAATTAAAAAGTATATTCTGATTGCAATTTTTATTTAACTGTGGATATGGAAATTCCAGAACAACGATCTTGTTTAGTTTTTATTTTAAAATTTACTAATTTATTAAAAACGTATACTTTATACTATTGGTCCCCGCATGTATTAATAGGACTTTAGGAGTAGTACCTATGCACAATTTTATCGCCGAAAAAATTCAATATGGTGGGTCAATTCCAAAACCTTACCATTCTGTAGCAACTTTATTTTAACTTTCCCAAAATTCACCTTAATTTGTAAAATTCAATTTTAGAATACGATGCCCAGAAGCCCTGGAATACTGTTAATAATAAACTTGATCCCTTCAGCAATGAAAAATACCTGTTGTGTCTCAACTTTTTTTATGCCGTTAGTTACTTAACACTTTTGTCTTTAAAATGCTATGGAAATTAAGCCCCTATAAGACGTGGAACTTATACAACCGTTGTTTTACAAATTATGGTGAATTGTGCCACCGCGAGCATAGGGTTATTTTTGGTAAAGAATAACTCTCAAACTGTAAGACAGAGAACAGTGATTTTGAAATTAATTTGTTAAACATCTCAAATATGTAATTGGATAAAAAAATGGGCTGAAGGGCGCAAAGTTTATAATAAAGCGCCCAGGTGCCCTGAAATATGGTAGAAAATTAACTTTTGTTGGCTCAGTTTTTTGCTAACTTTTTTTTATGTTACTAGTTACTTTACACCGTTTTTATTAAAATAACATCAATGTTGAGCCCAGCGTGACCTAGGATTCAAACAGCCGTTGTTTTACAAATCAAGGTAATTCTATCCATAATTAAAATACCTCCAAAGTCAAAAGTGACATCAGATGTTCTTATAACCTCTGGTGTTCTGTCTCATAAGGGATACAGGAGTGAAGCTATGTATGTAAAAATTGTTTCTACAGAATAGCAGGTTTTGGACTTGATCCACCACAGAGGGTATTTTTTTTCGATGTAGTTGTGCATAAGTACTGCTCCTTAAGTCCTATTACTACACGTGGGAACTAACTGTATATAGTCTCTCATATACAAAGTAACATTAGGTTCACAGCTTTTCGATGATTGAGGCGCAATCAAATTGGATTCTGCTGAAATACTTCGGTGATTAGTTAAAGTAAGATTTTCTCGTATAAAAGGAAATTTTAACTTTATTTACGAATTTGGCGAATTTAATCTATGGTATTAAATTCGCCAAATATAGTTTAACTTTTATAGTATACCACCTCGTTTTTTTCACAAAAAGACGATTGTATGACACTTTAAACTTAATTTTAAGCTAGTTTTAGTGTCTTTGTTGAGGGTAAAGATTAAAAAACTTTGTTCAGAATAATGATAAGAATACATAAACATATCAATTTTATGCAAAGACACTAAGCCCCAATTTCACCGTGTAATAAAACGCGATCAATTCGAGTTGAACGCGGTTTACGCGTTAAAACGAGTTCCGCCTTCAATTTTTCTTTAGTCAAATCCGAGATTTGTTAATCTAGGATCGGAAGGAAATCGGTGAAATCGGGGCTAAAACTAGCTTAATATTAAGTTTAAAGTGTCATAAAATCGTTTTTTTGTGAAAAAACGAGGTGTTTTGTTTTGAGTAGTATATTTGACTTCTATGCGACTTAAATGTCAGTATAAAAAGTCAGCATCAACTGTTACTGCTTAATAATGAACCTGACATTAAAAACAGTACAAAATAATAATACTAACATTTTGTAATGCAAATTACAAACTCTACATGTATCCTCCAACATTTATTTTACTTCAGAAATCTAATACAATAAATACTTGTCAAATGGTCCAGAAATCGACAGGATTGATGTTACCAAGTAATAAGTATTTAATAAACATATAAAAAATGTCGTTGTGTGTTACTGTGCATATTAAATGATATCGCAGGTTAAGTGCGTCCGGCACGGTTGGTACTTGGATGGGTGACCGCCGATCATTTATTTCTCACGACGACTTCCGTGCTTCGGAGGGCACGTTAAGGGGATTACATAGGCTAGAAAGAAATTAACAGGAAAAACTTATTGTTTTACGATGTAGTTTTCTAAGAAAGTTGACATGCTAGTAGCTTCAAAAAAATGTATGTTATTTATGTATCTTTCACAAAGAGGTATTAGTAGTTTTACATTTTAATAATAATTAGTAACTTACAAAAAAAATATAAACTAAGAACAATTTTTTAAGTATTTAAAGCATGTATCTCAGAAGTTATGTGAGTAATACCCTTCAATCTTTTTTACTAAAATAGGTATTTGTGCTTTGAAGAGTTATTAGTAATATCAAATGTTTTGAATATTAAATATATTTTATACGATTTTTTTACCCCAAATCCGCGATTACGCTAGATTTCTGTTTAGTGTGCACCGCTTGCTGGTGCCGTTCAGACGTGGATTCTGTGTCGTTGCGCTCGTGCTCAATTTACCGAAATTATTTAGCGTCTAAGTTTATTTTCGTGACTTACACGTAACTATTTGGCCAGGACAAATACAGTTTCTGCCTAAGAATCAATATCTGGTAAGTACTTCGTAATTTATAGTATAACCATAGACCTAAGAATCAGTTGACAAACAACTCGTCTAAGAAAATAATAAAATCATAGTATTTAGGTCTAGGTACCTATGCAGTTTTAGTTGAACCTTTCGCATTTGAAATCATTTGTCTAGGGTTCAGCTAAGAATGGCTTGAATAACTTTTTATCTATTATTTTCCGCGCTATTAAAGTAAGGCATTGGTTTTCGAGCGTAATAAATGTATTATGCACGCCATACAGACGGAGTTGTTGCTTGTTGGCAACCAGAGCATCTAGCGGTCATCCCCGCGCTAATTAAATAAATAATGCGCAGGCCTCCTAAGCTAAATAATAAAATGTATACCAGTTTTTTGAGCGGGCGCGACGCGGGCGCTGCGCGTTGGCTGCAGGGAGGCCCACGAGGGTGACCACTGTCGTGCGCCGCTGCGCTGCCGCCAGCTGCCCCCCGAACGAAACGCACGCAGTTACCAGCTTTTTGCAATCGAATCATACATATGTACACTGTTTGAAATCCTTGATTTTTTATTGTACTTTTAGGTCTATACTAGGATGGGGAATAAGAAGAAATATAAAGTAGGCATTAAAAAACGTCCTACAAGAAAAAAAAAATTTTAAGCAAAGAAAATATAATGAAACGATATGATCTACTGACGTAAGTTACCTACCTACTAGTTAATTAATATTGATACCCAGCTATTACGTATTTAACACTTTACATTGTAATGCATGCCAAGCTCACAAGTTATTTTTCAGAAATGCTATTAAATGTGAATAAGCTGTGGAATCTGTACAAGGTATTGTCATGCGAGAGAGTACAAACGACTGTGACATTAAAATACTACAGCCGGTAGGTAAAAGAATGCTATTTTTTATTAAACTTATTAAAACTAGCTTCTTTCAAAATAGTAATGATAGAAAAAGCAACTCACAATTTGTTGTGTATTTAGCAACTACTGTTTTTGTAAATATTTCTGTCCGTCAATTACGGCTTACAACTAGGTACGAGTGGGTATATCACGTGTAGGTACCTAAATTTTACCAGTATAAAGATATTTTATAGCATAAACAAGCTATTTATTCAGGGTGGAATTTCTTGATGCCATGACTTGTTAGCTTTTTTCTAAAAAAAGGTATGATTCCTTAGAGCTAAAAGGGATTGAAGATTTTAGTATGGAACCTAGCACACATAACTTTTTTCGGCAACCATTGATGAAACATGTGTCAATCGATAGAATAAATCATTGCAAACAAAAAGTATTCAGTGGTGGAATAGGCTCAAAAACTACTGGACCGATTTCAAAATTTCTTTTACCATTACTTAGAGGGATTCTTCCGAATCCGTATAGGCTACTTTTTATCCCGAAAATCCCGCGGGAATCGAAATTGCGCGGGTAAAACCGCGCGCAACAGCTAGTATAATATATTTTGTTTGCTATGACTTATTCTATCGATTGACACATGTTTCATCACTAGCTGCCGAAAACAGTTTTTTCTAAGTGACGAAACAGTAGGTATGCCAACAAGGTTCGATGCTCTTTCTATCTTTCATTAAGAGTATGTAACCAACAGCGGAGGCATATTAAAATTTGTCTGCTTTGCTAAATATTACTAACATATACATTTTAAATACCTATTCCAAAATTAAGCCCTAAAAACTATTTATTTTTAATTATTTTCAGGCAGAAATTGCAGTTCAAATGAAAAAAGACCAAACAAATTCTTTGGAGCAAGCTGTTATGAACGATGGTGATGATATTCGTGTCATACACGAAGTGTCGTGGCACCGAAACTCACCAGATTTTATTTAGACTGCTTGTTGGAGGAAACCATTTTTTAACCTTAAACCCCTCTACCCTCCCCACATCCCGAACTCGGATCGCCCGTAATTAATTTTTCCTTTCATTTTTATCATATTCCCCTCTTTTTCTAATGGGTTTCATCCTACTATTTTTTTTTGTTTCAAAAATTATCGACACTGGTCTAATACAATACGACAAATGAATAAAATAAAAAATATATTAAAACATACAATTGCCTTTGTGCTCTTTATCTTGCATCCCATACAATAATGATCCTTTCACGAGAGTAAGTCCATCTGCATTTTAAAAATCAAAGTTAATTTAATTATTGTGGGTAATTTTTTGCAGTTGAACATTTTAATTATTTTTAACACTTAGAAGTAGAAGTGTGTATAAGTCAAAAAAATAAATACAAATTAAATATTACAGTATAATAGTTTATTTACTTGAAAATAACAAGATTCAGGGGCGATAGAATAGCCCTACCTATACCTATTACACTTAGTCTATCCATACTTCCATATCCATACTTAATATATATATTTAATATTATAAATCGGAAAGTGAGTCTGTCTGTTACGCTTTCACAATTACAGTACTGATCCGATTTGAATAAAATTTGATACAGAGATAGACCTGACCCTAAGGATGGACATAGGCTACTTTTTATCTTTAAATTATCGCGAGTGGAGCCGCGGGCACAGCTAATTTTCTATATGTCATGTTTTTCACATGTCTTTTCTGTTCGCTTTATAAGTCTACGTAAATTCGCAAGTGAGGTGCGGCAGGCGGGAGGAGCTCCGCGATTACCCCCGCGAAAGACAAAGCCACGCCCACGGACCAATTTTTTTAGCCTATGTAATCCCCTTAAGCAGTCGGTCCCGGTTTCTGTATACTGTATTCGTTAGGGTTTGTCAGAAGCTATTTCGGCACCCTAAAAATTCTGACATCCACCAAACAGCGCTGGGCCTGCTTCGTGGATTACGGCCTTAACCTCCTCGTCACCCAGAGGAGAGACTCATAGCCCTGCAGTGGCCTCCTTACACGGAGTTGTGACTATGATGATGATATAAAAAAAACATTTGTTGACAATTAATAGCTGTGTTCATCGGACAGAAATCCTTCCCCTCGGATTTCAAACCTAGAACCTTTGGCTACACCAGCCGGTCGTGAAAAACGGTGGTGAAAACCGGTGCAAGCCGATGCTAGTTCTGATACCCAGACAATCACACCAAGTACATAGCCCCAAAGTAAGCTGAGCTTGTGTTATGAGATATTATACTAGTTATGAGATGTTATGCTAGTTCTGATATTCACAACAACCCTGGTAAAGATAAACTTATTTGTATTTTGGATATTTGTACCCCTATATATCCGAGATATCATAATTGTTGGGTAGTTCCCAGTAGTCCAACTGCTCAGTTCAACTTTGTACAATCCTCTCGAAAGTTGAACTACTGGGACATAAAAGTTGTACTGGCATCTAGTTTCCACTAGTTCAACTGGTCAGTTCGATCGTTGATCAATTAAAATGAGTCTTTAATAGAAAATGAATACATATTTTTCAAGAGATGATCAAATACCTACTTATAGTATATTTCTATATTGAATTGCAATCCAAAATCCTCGTTTTTAAACACATAAATGTATGAGTGTTGCCAAGACAACCGAAATCTAGGTTAATTTGGTACCTACCCATGAAAAATCTTGGATTTGAATTAAGACTCGATATAGAAATTTTGCTTTCCAATATCCAATATATTTTTGTCTGGTAGAAATCGCTTCCAAGCGATAAGGCCGCCCTTTATACATAATGTGTTCTTTTATTTGTATTTTTTTATTCTGGATTTGTTTTTGTGTATAATAAAGGGTAAATAAATAAATAAATATATTTCTTTCGAACCACTTTGTTCTTTCTTTACGGAAAAAGAAGAGGATCATTGAAAATATTCAACTTTTTATTTGTTTTAAAGAAATACCAAATCAAATCTGGATTTTGGTAGTCATGGCAACATATTTAAGAGTTTAGAAACAAGGATTTTGGATTGAAATTCAATAAGTAAGTCCACTATTAGTAGGTATCTGATTAACATTTAAAATAAAAATAATTTTACATAATTATAATTTAACTTTCGGGAGGATTGTACAAATTTGAACTACTGGGACATCAAAGTTGTACCACAGTACAGATTTATACAGTAATTCAACTTCATACAAACGGACAAAACGCGAGCTATACCTACGCGGCTCGATCTCGGCATGCGCTCGGCATGCGGCCTGTCGCGAGTGTCTGCATACCGAAACAATTATTGATTGAGCTTTACGTTAATATGCGGATTGTTTATACTTTACAATGTAATAAAACATCTTTTCGTGGATCTCAATCGAGGCGCAAGTATTTTTTTGGTCGCTAATTTATAAGACCGATTTGTTATGCAAACGTAAACATGGATTTTTGACACAAAACAAAATGGAAATAAACACAAAGAAGGCAAATGTAATTTAAACGCTGAAGGCGGGCAGCCCTATCACATGTGAACGGACCGCTGCGCTGTAGGCATTTATTTCAAAGATGCGGCCTAGTTGAATTACTGTATATATCTGTACTGTGGTTGTACTGTTCAACCAGTTGAACTACTGGGAACTAGTTCTAAAACTTATAAATCTAAAACCGTTGGAAACAGCCAGTAAACACAAGCAAACAAATAATTGAACTAAAATTTTAAATCGTAAATTGAATAAAATATATTTTTACTAAATATTTGTTAAAATTCACGTAGGTACCATGAGTATTGTATTAATATAAACGTGAATTTTTTCGAACATGGATGGATGTTTCTCTCACGGCTGACATATGCCCGTACTTCGTTCTTGGTATTTTGACGAGATCAAAATGTACGCGAGTATAAAAATAGAGTTTTATTTCGGAAAGTGTGTATCAATTTGTTTTAGTTGTTGTACAAAAAGACCCTTTCTAATATCTGCTGAAAAGACAAAGCTTTTTTTAATTATGTTATTAAACTGAAAAACCCAAAATGAACTTTCCTGTAAATCAAAAAATATTATGTAATTGGGACTAGAGTTCGTGTGGTATTTAATGTAATATAATATTAATTAACCTAGACTTTAAAAGTTAATAAGACTACATAGGATTTACTCTAGCAAATAACAGTTGTAAGAAGGCTTAAGCTAAAAAAAGGACTGAAATATTTTGCTGTCCTTACCGGATCTGTTTCCCACTCTGTACTCCAGTTCGGTTTGTCATGTCTCCCTGGACAGACGTTTTTGCACATGAGTGTACTATTACAGTTAAGAAAATGTTTACGTCGTGATTCAGTTGTTGTGAAAAATAAGTTGAGATTCGAAACTTTTTTTCTTGCAATAGTGGGTGATTTTAAAAGGTTTACCGGAGCACGTGGTAGGTACAATATTTTGATATAAAAATATATTTTTGAGCTTATTTTTGAATTAGGTAAGTAATAAATTTTGAACTATTTATATTTAACTTTATAAGTAATTTAAAGACTGTAATATGTTTGAAGTAAATGTACCGGAATGAAAATAAAACTATAAAAGTTTGTTTAATTAGTTAAAGAAACTTTATGGGCAACCATAACCGTGTTGAATATAAATAATGAAAAAAAAAAAAATATTTTAAGTGCAGTTAAATGTGCTGTTCTTTTTGATTTTCTTATTCTTTAGGTACTTTTACTTTCTCCTAAGAGGTTGGCACCATAAAAATGTAATAAAAAATGTCGTTATATGAATTCTGTTCAAATGACCTTTTAGATAACCTTTTATTTTGAAAAGTCTGAAAAAAGGACAACATAGAGATAAGTGGATTTGATCTAATACTGTTGCCATGCATGTATTATACAATTTTAATTAGAACCACAGCGTCACTGCTGTTAATCTTCAAAATAGCAATTTTATATGCCTAATTGTAGGCCGTAAAAACTAAAAATATTCTTTTTGAAAAATTGGTAAACATGGTAGGTACAACATACAGGAAATATTGTGCACTAAGAAAAACATATATCAATAATAAATCATTACAAGCGGCAGCTTTTTTTTTTTTTTTATAATTGACTAAATCCGCGTTTGACCTCAATCTCACCTGATGGTAAGTGACGATGAGGTCGAAGATGAAAGCACACGGGCTTAGGAAGGAACTGGCTCTTTATACAATATTGCCGGAACACATTACCGCCGGAGCGGTAACATTTGGCGGCAGACTTTATATAAAGGGTGGTCGCTAGCCAGGCGGACCCAGAAGGGATCCTACCACCAAGCAAATTTATCTTTATCTTTTTATCTCTTAATAGTGATCTCTTCCAGGCAACCAGTTGGATGAGATCAGGATAATGTACTAAAGCATCTTCGGTATAGGTACTTACCTCAAGGAAAATAGGTATATAGAATAAAACATACATATTTCTATCAAAACATGCACATAAAGTATTGTATAAACATATAAAAAACATCAAACCCGCCGCAGGGTTCGAACCCGCAACCGCTATTGCAACTCACATACCCTGTTATTTGCCAACTTCGCCGCAGGGGCCGCCCGTCCTAATATTAATTTAATTAATTTATTATTTTCAATATTTGTACTAGATCACGCGTTCCAAATCTGTCAAAAAAATATAATTGAACTGAAATCTATGCCGTCGACATTTTAAGTTAAAAATTGCTGCCTACGGTACATACGTTATATTCGTCACTGACACCTATTTTATTACATCGCTTTACATGATCAATCATATAATTCAGTATTACCTGTAAGTATAAAAATTTAGGTAAGTAATTAATTTCTTAAATTGTACCGTTGCTCAAGTTTTTAGCCAAAATGCAATTTCACTTCTATGTGTTTAATGTCACGTCTATTTTAAAAGTTCCGTAGCCTGTACTTGGATAAATTCAAAATAGTCTGAAAAAATGGTCAACAAGTCATTAAATAAAAAGATTTACGGCCTCTGTAGCGCTGTGATCGGTCGTTGAGCTGCTACGTTGAATGAAACACAGGCGGGGCGTGTTTTTACTACAATGCCTGCTTGTCTGCTTTACTGTGGATCCATCCGCTATAGTGCGACCGTTGGGAGTTTGCGTTCCTGACAGCTGTCAAAATCATAGCTTTTTTAACTTTCGAATCGGAAATAAACTTTATTCAGTGGACATAAGAAGCTGCCAGGAACGCATTCCCACAACGGCCGCACTCTAGTTTAGAGTTAAATCGGCGAGATGTAATGAAAACGCGGGAAGCCCCACGCGACGCGTCGTTATTCCTTAAACGTGCCCTGAGAGTTCCTGGGTTCGAGTCCCAGCCGCGCCAGTATAGGAAACGAACTTTTCTATCTATTTATTCTTATTATATATCTATTATTTTTCTATTGATTTACTATCTCGGGTCTGGTAGTTAAAAAAAACCCCAGACAATCACACCAACTACATAGCCCCAAACTAAGCAGAGCTTGTGATATGGGATACCATGTAGCGAACTGGGGGGAACCTAGAATAAAAGTAAATAAATAGTAAATAAATATTTCTGACAACATTATCTAGCCCAAATTAAGTTTCTTAAAGAACTTTTGTTCTGGATACTAGATAACTGATATACATATGAAATATAGAAACATACATATTGAGTAAATACATATTTTTTATTATATTAAACTTAAATAAACATATAAACATCCATGACTTGACGACTTATATCTGTGTTCATCACACAAATATCCGCCGCCGCCGGGATTCGAACACAGGAACTCTGGCATAGAAGGCAATGTTTTTTACTGCTACACCAGCCGGTCGTCTAAATAAATATATGCAATACATAAACGCCCTGACCCGGATTTTTTTTTCTTCTTCCGTACGGGAATCTAATCCGCGACCACTGGCGTCTGAGGCAAACAGTATAATAAATAAATAAATTAATTAATTGTTTATTTTCAGAAATGAGGTACATAAAATGTTACCCCAGTGGTCGTGGGATAACTAGGACGCCCCCTAGTTAAGCTGTGTTTTGTCCATGAAACTAGCCGTTCTATCAGTTTCGTTCTATCAATGTATTATAACTATACGACTATTTGTTTAAAACCACATAAAACTGATTTATTTTACAATTCCTTTTATGTACAATGCTACATGAATTTTCTACCATTCAGTATCCTTACTTAAGTCAAAATCACTAACAATATTTTAAGTTTAAAGGAATAGGCACTAAGTACTTACCTCAAATGGAATAACATAACTACTAATAAACAGGGTGTCCCAGAACTCAACCTCAATCTGAAACGGGGTGGCAGCATGGACTGTAACCATCATGAGAAAAATCTATTCGTCAATCTTCCAGAACCATTTTTTAACAATCAGGAGTTTCGATATTTTTTACATTCAGGAGTTTTGATATTTTGAATACTTGGTCTTTTTTTTCAAATATGTTTGACTACAAGTTATAATCACATTGCAATACAAATCCACTTATTTCATAGGTCATAACACCACCCCCGTAGAAATAGTTGCCCCATGTTTTACTTATAAAAGCCTGAATTTGGTAGTTTACGGGTCTTTTTACACTTGATAAATAAATCTTGCATAATTTTTATGCAGGTTAATTGCAGGAAAAATATAGTACCTATGTGCCATTTGTCAAACGTGACGTCAGATGGTTTTATAACCTCTGGTGTTCTACCTACCCCATAAGGGATACAAGCGTGAAGTATGTAGTAGAACCTGGTAAGTACATTTAAGGTATCAAAACGGCAGACAAGCTGCGCTCTCGTTTTGAAAGAAAATATTTATGCCGTTCGACTTCTAGCCACAGTCAAAAGCACGCGAACATCATACCTGGCATTAGTATGGAGTTAGCTACTTTACTGTTAGTCTGCGGAACACTGGCTTTTAGAATAGTTTGATGACTTTTTGCGGACAACATCGTTAAATTGTTTCTAATTTTATTAAAAGTTTTGCTCCAAATAAATATTTCATTTCCCGAGAGGGAATAGAAATACCCTTGGTTTGCTTAAAATGATTACAACTAATGGAAATTCTATTAATATTAATAATACTTTGACTTTTTTTGTAGTGTTGACCAATATCGTGGAAATCATGAAAACTTTTAAAAAAATATGAAACAACTACAATAAAAATATGGTTCAAATTTTATTCGCTATTTCACATTGATTTTTTTTTACTTTTTCGGACTCGGTCAACAAAATGTATTTTATTTATTAACGCACTTCAAAAAAAGAGGATATCAGTTTGACCCGTATGTATGTAATATGTTCAGAACTGCGCAGTTTTCGCCTAATATCGTTTTTATTTTTTACTTTTTGGTTCAATTTTAATGTCGGTTTTATTTTGTCAGAATATATTTTTTTAAGCTATTGCATAGTTTCTATCGCGGGCCTTGGGCGTGGGGACTGAATCCAGAAATTCCGTAACGAAAAAAACCTGACACCCCCACTCCGACCGGCACAGCGGTGATACTTTGATTTCATAACTTTACATGCGGACTTTAATAAACAATCAGCGCCATCTACTAGGAACTTGTGGAACTTCATATTAGATCAAACATTACTGCATTAATAAAATAAATAAATAATTATAATTGCATAAGTTGATAAAAAATGCTATGCAATAGCTTTACCGCGGCAGTCTCCGAGTGCCACACACACGTCTTTTTTTAACTGCAGTTGTAGGCGTTATACAATAGATACTTATCGGATGGTGATATGCGTGTGGTGGGAACACTACTATGTTCGTGATGACTGCGACAGCGCGTCGGAAAAATTCTAGTAATGTCTCTTTATTTATTTATAGGGAATTCTGTTGAAAAATTAAGTACCTACCTATATTACATAATTATGATCAGAATCGAGTACAGAGTGAATCCTTTAATATCAGAAATTGGTCACCAGTATTTTAAAATAAAATTTTACTCGAGACTATAATTTGAGAGAAATTATTATACAAACAAAAGTCTGTCGAGTGCGTCGTCCTCGATATTTGTGGTTTCGAGAACTCTCCATTACGCACGGTATCAAGTGAGATGTTGAGTACTAAACTTCAGACGTGCTCATGTTTTGAAAAATATGTCATGTCTATGCTAAGGATGAAATCACAATAGATCAAGTTTTGGATGATTCGAGCTAGGTGTAGCTAGTCGCAGTCGATTAAACTTAGATGTAGCCTATGTATCAATATACAGGGTGTTTGGTACACAGTTTCACATTTACACAAAATATACACAATGTACACAATTTAAAACATTCATAAAATACAAACACAAACTGTACAATATTACAAACAGAAATAAAAATACTCACTGCCCCTAAAACTATCGTCTTGACTTGACACAAATTAAAATACCTAGTATAGTGTGTGTGTGGGTGTGAGTATTTGGTGATGATTTTTTATAGTTTAGTAAAAGAATACCCAAATTTTCGCCTTCTAATCTAAATTACTTTTTTTCTTGTGTAGCATATCTTCAGAAAGGGGATAAACCGAAGAAGTTTTTTAAAAAAATTAAAATTCTAATCGTTTCTGTTAATTTTTTCATTGCAATGTAAAAAAATATCTTATATAATTTTGCCTCGCCTTTGAGACTTTGTTGCCTCATAACTTTTTTTTATTTTATTTTGAGGAGATACTCATATATAAGAAAAAAAGTTATTTAGATTAGAAGGTGAAAATTTGGGTCACCTGGCTCACCTACCCTCCAGTTCAATTTGGCTAACTGTGTACCAAACACCTTGTATAAACTAGAATCTGCTACTTATATTCAACTAAAGTTAGGAACAGCCAACACATACACTAGTTCTAGCCACCCCCTTGCGGTTTCTAGCTGTGGATTGTTCCAAAATATGTCATTAACGATGGGGTTGAAATCTTTAATCATTTTATGAAAGTGAGTTTTTAAAGGTAATTTCTGGTAGGTGAGTCATTTTGAGATGAATACCTACAAATTCCATAAATCAAAGTATCAAATACAAAAATAAGTATGATATCGTAATAGAAGTCGAATCTAATCAAAATCGTGTCGTATCGAAGAGCCAGTTCTTTCTTCGGCCCGTGTGCTTTGATTTTTGACCTCATCTTCACTTACTATGCGATGGAATTGAGGTTAAACACGGGGTTAGATAGTAATAAAAACTTAAAAAGTATTAATACCGCGCCGGGCTACGTCATGCGTTCTTCTAAGGGGTTCCGCGGCCATCGAATCGCTTAAGATGGGTAAGTGCGTCAACTGCATCCTCGCAATTTCTAAGAAAACTTTTCTCATAACTATGAAATATTTTTTAACTTTACTGTACTTTAAGCACTAAAATATTCTAAGACAATTATTTAGACATTAAACTATAAACATAATCTGTGTAGGGTAAGCTTAAATAGCCCTACCACCCCTGGATAAGCGTTCCGACCAGTCCCACTGGCTAGTGACCTTAATTCTATGACCACCCTTCATATAAAATCTGCCGGCAAATATTATCGCTCCGGTAGTGATATGTTACGGCAATAATTTATGAAGCGCCAGTGTTTCCATGCTGGATTGGGTGCAAAAGAAATACATATAATTTTTATTGGCGCTTTTGTGGGTGATAGGCTGACCCCATGTCACTGCAATCCATCTTAATAATACCTCCAAGCTTGTCAAACGTGACATCAGATGGTTTTATATAACCTCTAGTGTTCTGTTTACCCATAAGTGATACAGGCGTGAAGTTATGTATGTTTTCTACTCGTAGCTCACGGTGCGAACTTTAATAATGGAAGAGTAGAAAAATACCGGCTAAGTTCGAGTCTGACTCGCGCACCAGGGTTCCGTCCTGTGCGTGCAGTTATATTAGATCCTGAAAAGTGCGAAAATGCCCTGTTTAGTATTTGTTATAATAGTGGCAACAGAAATACATCATCTGTGATTTTTTTAGGATTTTTTGGTTCATGAGATGCAGCGTGGTGACAGAAGGACAGACGAACAGGCAGACACACAGACAGCGGAGCCTTTATATTTAACCTATTGGGTACCGTTTTACCCCCTACAGGTTTTGCCCTTGGGGTACGGAATCCTTAAAATGGAGTTGCTATGATAAAATTTTACTATACGTGAACGTTTGAGTTTGATAAACTTTAGTATCCTAGGTTTAACAACAATCAGTCAAATGAGGCATTAAATTCATATTGTTTGTTATCTTCGGATATTTTTAACCTAATACAATGTCGTAAATCGTGCTCTGCATTGAAGTTTTTATGTATCGTTTCGTAGTTTGTTTGAAGTGGAAATTTTAGGTATAATTATTTAATGTGTATATGTTTGCCTTTGTTGCACAATAACAATAAGAATTTACTGTTTGAAATTAATATTTAATAAAAAGGTTAAGATTCATTAAATTAATTGTTTAACTACTGACTTTTACTTAACAACTAACTTTCACTTTTATGGAACAAAATATTCTTATTTCAAAATGTCAAGAACGTAGACATTTTAATAGTATATTATGTAATTAGCAACGCTCACGAGTTACATACGACGTTTTTCAACACACTTGTGAGTAAAAGACAGACATACGAGGTCATAAAATAACAAATACATTTGATAACAAAGCTGTGAATTGTGATTGAAAAATGGCGCCGAACCTCGCGCATGCGCGTAGGTTTTTTTTCTGCCAAATGTGTCAATGTCTGTATAGCATATACAGCCTATTTTAAGTGAAAATGTTTAATTTGGAGTGGTAAATGCAAATATTTTAATATTTTATAACAAATTATTGTAAATTGTGAATAATTTGTTTGATATACAAATTTGTTTTACTAATATAAGGCGCAAACATCTAAAAATGTATATGGATTTGAAGTGGTATAAAACCTCTTTGTTGTTTCTGAAAATATTTAATGTATAACCCGGACCAATAAAATATGCTTTGTTTACTCGCATGTAATTTGCACAAGGGTACAATTCAACTTTGTAGGATTCATTATATTATGCACTAGGGTATAATATATTATTGCACGCGTGACTTATAGCCCAGTTTATAGTTCTAAATTCAATAGAATAACGCTCACTTTACGAGCAAGTGTGTTGAAAAATAAGATACAGTCAAATCTAATTCAATTTGGCAGGGTTTTTTGGCAGCAATATTATTTAATTTTCAAATAAAGAGCTAGTAAAAATCGATTGTAATAAAATAAAAAAACACGACAGACATTTAATTCTAATAAGTTACACACCCTGTGAATTGGTGTTTAAGAATCGGCTTTCAAGAATCTTATGACTTTGAAGTGATCTGCTTTATTGTACTGCAGTTCGATGTTTCCGAAATTTAGAGGAACGATTATTCATATCTTTTTCTTGTGGTTGTTTTAAGCAAATTGTACTTTTTCTAATTTTTGTTCGATACTTTTTTTATTTGAAAAAGAGGTGTTTTTTAGAGATTTCTCGATATATCTCTTAAACTGCCGGAGCAAACGACGTGAATTTTTTCTGAGTGTAAGATATTATATCGTATTAAAATGCTGTAAGAAAATATTTTCAATAAAATGCACACAATCGTTACAAAAAGCAAAAACAGGTTTTGAGACTTACATCCTCTAGTTCCGAGTTAAAAGTGTTAAAACAGATCAGGCAATTCTAACCTTTACGTCCACTGGAAAAGACCTTATATTGATCGTTCATGTGATCGACAGCTCAGTGCCGCTCGGTTCGTCGAAGGGGGAACACGTATCACTTTGTCGTCGGCAGTGCTAAGCTTACGTTACGATAAAAAATTAAAATACATACTAAAAATTTATAATTGAAATAAAAACATTATATCTAAGCGGCAGGGATAGCGCGCTAGTCTATTAATCGGTTCAAAAACCAATAGTGGGTTTTGAAACTATTTATTTTAAAACATGATAACTAAATTTACGATGCAAGATGAGGTATTGACTGACGGAGGTCTACTTATAATGGACGGCATGTGAATTTGTATGAAACTGTCGATCGCTACCAGATTATTCTGACCTCTGCCTCTGTCGAAAAGAAAGCGATGTGAGTAGGATGCAAATATAAAAATGCGATGTAGACATACATCGCCGTTTTTTATGCAATTCGTGACGATTTAGCCTAGTACGAAATTCAATGTATTTAAATATTATGTATCAATATTACGATATGAAAAAAACAGTTTCAATTGCCTTATCAACAATATTTTTCAGAAATAAAAAGTCTTGGCACAGATTGAGCTTCGCAACAGTGGAGTCGTCATCTGAACTAACTAATTTACTTACGGTTAAAAGGTTAATCTATTTACTTATTTTATACTTTTACTGATATCACTAAATAATACTGTTTTCTTTTTAATTCACCGTACCGGTTTGTAAGGATACAATTAATTTTTTGAAAAATATATTCTTACATCAAATTATTTTTTACAGAAAGATAATAAACGTACCTACAAATAGTTTCATAATGCCTAATAATACCACAACTCCAATGAGTGAACAAGAATGATGTGACATAATGATTTTCTCTGTAGTTTTTATATTAGCTCGTTTTTCTAGTTTTAGCAAGTTTTTCTCTGTAGATTTGATTTAGTTTAGATTATATACGTACTCTATTTGGCAGTGTTAATAATAAACTTTTTTTTAATATTTATAATTGTGGTCATTACTATACAGGGTTAATTTTATTAAAATTTTATAAAAAATTGTTAAAATTAACCTTGTAGATTATTTATTTAGAAATTTTATTTAGTGTTATTTAGTAACTTAAGTCGTAAATAATCTTTCATTTAATAATATTTTATAGCCTTTTAGTTATACAGGGTGGATTTTTTTTATTCCACCTGGAGGGAAAGTAGGTACTCTAAATAATAGAGATAACAAATTTTATTAATAAAGCCACATTCAAAGATTTTCGAAAGTTCGCTCGCCTCACCTGAGAATCAAACCGACTAAAATCCGTAAAAATATTTTTATTGCATCGATCGTTAGGGTCAATTGCAAGGATGAAATCTCTCTAGCATACTTGGTTAATTGAATGAATGGAATACCATGAAATCTTCAATTATTTTAATTACTAACAAAATTTACAAAAAATGGCAATCGAAAATTTGTTATCTCTATTATTTAGGGTGTTACCAGACCAATCGATCTATAGTCGATCGAAGTCGAGAACTGATATGGTAATTTAAATTGATAGACGGATACCGTTCCACTAACCAGCTGATCGACGGTTGGTCGACGTTGATCTAGTAATCCCAACTATATTCCATTAGCTCGATTGACGTCGACAAATCTATTCCATCATTGTTTTACAAATTAAGGTGAATTTTGCTAAAGTAAAAATAAAAGTATCTGCAGACTGGCAGGGTTTTGGATTTGAACATCCATACGTGGTATTTTCATCGATAAAACTGTTTATAGTGCTTCTCTAAAGTTTTATTACTATATGTCAAGCCACACACTTCATAGTAAAAGTCTATCATCGTCAGTGTAAAATATTTGTGTTCTCATATAATAAGTTGTTTTTTAGGAGATCGCACATTTGGATACAATAGATAACGATAATTTGCTTCCCGAAATCTCGTTTCAAAACAGTGGCAAAGATAATATTTGTATTTGTACTCCTTATTCCTTATATAATCAAGATACAGTTTTTTTAGATCAGTTAAAATCAGTGGCTGACCTTTATCATGCCTTTTTAATGACGGGCTTGGAGCAGTGCAGGTTATTGCCGAACATCAGAAGGGTTTTTATTCTAGACAGTGTTCAATAAAACTTTAGTTACGTTTTTGACATTTAAGAAGAATAATTTTTCAAAAATTACTTTCCAAAAACTCAATTAAATTCAAGAACATAAGGAAATTTCACTCTTTTTCTAAACATAGTGTTCTCGTTATCAGATAGTCCTAAGGTCCATCCATCTCCGGTGTCATCCAAACGAGTCGTTTTTTGGACACCCTGTATATACAAAGTATGTCATCATTAATATTAATATTTTTTGCTGATTTTTCACTCTTTGTTTATTTTAAGAATCTGTAGTTTTATAAAAAATATACAATTATTTGCGTTACATGTAAATATGACTGAGTTTTGATAAAAGTTACTACGTACAATGCATACGGAAGGTTGAATTCATGCTAAAAATTCATGTTCGTAAAAACTCTCCTTTCTTGTAGGGATACAAATTATAAATCCGACAAGACTCATCATAATCTTCTGTCCTATAGTTCGGCCGTTCAGAGAATGCGTTCCTGACACATCGTGATTGAACTGACGACGTAACTTTGTAATGGCGTTGCAGTTACGATAAAAAATATTTTTGCTGGTTGTTTACCGTTTTAAAAATTGATGAGCATTAAAACAACATTATTATATCAATAATCAATGAATTTTATAATTTTGTGCCAAACTGAGTGTCAAATAACTTCGTAAACAATATTTTTCAAAATCTATACTGCGCTATTACAAGGTTATGTCAAAGCTTTATATTTGTAGTGCTGTGCTAACAATAACAGGCTATAACAGTATTGTAATCTGTTCTTAAACAGGTATACTTTATGAAATAATACGTTTTGTTTTTCTTTGTAAGAATTTGAAAATAATGGACTATAAGATAACTTTTATTAAATTAAAAAATAAAACTATAACCAAACCAAATGCGCAAAAAAAAGTTGGTTACAAGCAAAAGGCATTGACGCAAATATGCAGATGCTAAAAGCAGAGCTAATTAAATTAGTTAAAGAAAATAAAGTGGCAAATGTGCGATACGAAATCGATGAACGGGCTCTGGAGTACGGTCATCGCGTTCTAAGAATTCCATCGTATCATTGCCAATATAATGCGAATGAGCTAATCTGGGCTCAAATAAAAGGTTACGCCGCCGCCCGTCACTATACTTCCCCGCCATTCAGCACGAAAAAGATGATGACCCTATTAAAAGAAGCCTGCGGGCAAGTCACTAGAGATGACTGGGCAAAGGTTGTTGAAAGATTAAAAACCTGATTATGGAACATTTTGACCGAGATATCAGGATTGATTCTGTTATTGATAATAAAATAATTATACATGTAGGCGAATATGATGAAGACACTACCTCCTCAAGCGAATCGGAGTCTGGTTAATATTCTGTACGCACATTCAATTCAATGTACTTTATTGCATAGAAATACAGATTGTAACTTTGTAACAAAAAATAAATAAAACAATTTTATTATATTTATATTACCTTTTTTTGGTTTCCACTTAAATTACTAAAATATAAATTTTAATTGATTCCGCCAATTTAATACGAAAATAATCTTAAAAATAACGCGGCGTTTCATTTTGGAGGAACGGTAACGAACTCAGTGTTATGTTGTGCCCATCACTAGTCGTGACTAACTGATAGGTGTCAGGAACGCAGAATCTATAATTCGATTTTTTATTACAATAAAATAGTTTTTTCTTCAATATTTTTTAATCTACATTAGGTAAATAATGAGCATTCCAGATATTGCTTAAATATTTAAATACACTTCTTAAATAGACATGAAAATTTTGGTATTCATACCTACACACTTACAGGCAAACACTTATAAATTATTATAAAAATGTTTGCTTACAGTATTTTTGAGTTTCAAATATTTTGATTCGATTCTTATTCCAGGTAAAAATAAACAAAAGGTCTGATTGGTACTACCAAGTCCAAGGTCAAATGCATATTGCAAAGAAAACTAAATGTCTCTTAGCTATATGGTATGGGGACAATAAGTTAAAAATTGAAGTATTAGAAAAGGACGACCAGTTTTGGAAGACAGAAATGGAATCCAAACTTGTCTCATTTTATATGGAGTGTTTCTTGCCTGAATTGGTGGATCCTCGCTACCTTACAACAAAAAATTTTCGAGACCCATCAATAGTAAATGTTTCCACACCTACCTTGTCGACGATCAACGATCAACCATTTGAAGTAAATAATAGTACTGATGACGTTTTATTTCTTCATAGTCAACCAGTTCGACAACGAAGATTGGATTTTTCGGAATTGTAAAAGATTGTTTTTTTTCTTTTGTAAAATACATATATACCTTTATACATTATTAAGTTCAAACTCCGTTTTTTAATATGATAGTTACTATGTATAAGTAATGCCATTGAATGCAACATAAATATCAGACGTAAATATAACAAATTATTAAAATCGATCAAATTTAATAAAGGAGCAACAACTGTTATTAATCACATTAAAAAATACAAAAATATAACACGTTAGGTACTTATAATTAATGAAACACTGAAATTCAAACATTTAACATTTTTTCACTAAACAATATTAAGAGATTATAAAAATACTTTTAATAACAGCTGATGCGACTCCGTAGATTTCTTGTTCCTTAGCATTGAACGCTGTTGACCTGCGATGGCGCCATTGGCGCGAAATTCAAATCTTAAATGTTTAACGACGAGTGTAGCGTGAGGGGCGCGTGAGGGGCGCGCGGAAAAGGGCAGTGCGTTTTGAAGTTATATTTGCTGACAGTGGGCTCTTAATTTGTAGTATTTAATACAAACTTATTTTACGTCAGCTGGAGGATTTAATAAAAGATTGAAAAGACCGGAAATCTTAACTAGAAAAAAATATATCAAGAAATTGTTTAAAAATATACCTGAAACTACAACGCTGATAAAAACGACTGTAATATTTCACATAAATACAAAAAATTACAACAAAAATTTTATTGAACAGACCGCATGCTAGAAATTATAAAGAAAAAAAATCTAAAAAGTAAAATAAAATCCCATTTCAAATTCCATTTTATATTCTTAACTTCTGAATTTTAAATAAAACCTGTTGCAATATTTTGTGCCTGTAGTCTGGTACTCATACGAAGTTTGTGCATTGGCATATACAAGTTGCTCCAAACCTAATCTGTAATCTATCTGTATGAAATATATTTCCCATTACTTTGGAATATTTTCACAAGAATCATTATAGGTTAATTCATTATGTCATTGGGCAGCGGGAAACATTTTTCCACAATATTTCCAGAAAAACTGAAAAATATAAAATATACTAACATAAAATTCCAAATCAATATGTACCCGAAAATACATAAATACATACCCTATTAAGGGTTAAATGCTGCATTTCATACATTACAGTACCCATAGCAGCTTTTGGAGTTGATAGCGTTTTATGAATATAAACAAGTGTATCGAAACGCCCCACTTCCACGGCCTGTTTAATTCGACCCTATGAAAGTTACAACAGCTGGAATGAATTATCTTAAAAATGTAGAAAAAAAACTTTAGCAATGTAGTCTATTATCGCATAGTCTATTATTATAGCAGCTATTCCGGGCTGAATAATCGCAGGACCTTCGAGATGATACCCAATTTTTAAAAGCCGTTTGAGCCATAGTCTCTATTTGTTGTCCGAAGTTTAATTTGGACGTTATAGTGACGCCCAAAAGCTCTAGACGGTCAGCGATGGGAACAGATACATTCTGGAAAGTGGGCGTTAAGGTAAAGGTGCTCTTTTTTGCGGAAAACAGCCTGTGTTTTGGAGGCCTTGAACTTGATCAGGTTGGAGATGCAGATGATTGGATGGAGACCAGTTTTTCTTAAAACCTGGATTTCATGGGCAATATGTATATCTTTACAACAGTGCTGTCATCAGCACATCCAATAATACCCCGATACGTTTATGACAGCATGACGGTAATCCAATATGTTTTTACATTATTTATTGCTCTAACAAAATCAGAACTCAACTGATGGTAAGGGAAGATGAGGTCGATGACGACAGCACACGGGCTTAGGAAGGAGCTGGCTCTTCTGCAAATTTTGCCGGAATTCATCACCGCGCAGGAGCGTTATATTAAGCGACAGATATTATATGAAGAATGGTGGCTAGTCAGGCGGTTGAGGGGGTCCTTACACCTAGCAGGACCACTTACATTAATTACTTTTTGTATATAGTTTCTGTATAAGTGTCGTAATTTATCAAATTAATCTCAAAACGTCAAATTATCTATATTTGAGCTGGTTCTGAGGACTTTAAACCTAAAAGCTTTATTGATGTGCGTAATAATAATACGCTCTCAGCTCTAGGGTCAATCTGAAGTTGTCGCATATCCTACGTTAAGCAGTACATATTAAGACCGCTCTTGGAGTTTATAGTGAGTTATGAATACGGACCGTGAATGCGTCCATATATGCCTTGAGGCTCATAACGACCCTCTAGCTCAGCGAAATACACTATAAACGGCCTGTAATTGGACATTGTAAACACCAAAGGTACAACAGCTGGAGTGAATTGGCAGTCAATGAAAATGGCAACAAAGTCGAACTCAGCATTTAGAAGGGTTTTTCTTTTACGAACTTGAAATTTTACTGCGTGACTTTATTCTAATATCTTTGGATAAATAAATATGCAATGACATTAAGAAATCTGAATCTGAAAATCTGAAGATAAATGTGGAAGTGTTATGGGCATTTTAGTGCCAATATGGATTTATTTATTTGGGTACACAACAACAGGTTACAATTAGGAACGGCCAAAAAGAGTGAAAAATAAAGGTACTTTTCAACACACTTGCTCGTAAAGTGAGCGTTATTCTATTGAATTTAGAACTATAAACTGGGCTATAAGTCACGCGTGCATAATATATTATACCCTAGTGCATAATATAATGAATCCTACAAAGTTGAATTGTACCTTTGTGCAAATTACATGCGGGTAAACAGAGCATATTTTATTGATCCGGGTTATACATTAATTTTTTTCAGAAACAACAAAGAGGTTTTATACCACTTCAAATCCATATACATTATTAAATGTTTGCGCCTTATGTAAAACAAATATGTATATCAAACAAATTGTTCACAATTTACAATAATTTGTTATAAAATATTAAAATATTTGCATTTACCACTCCAAATTAAACATTTTCACGTAAAATAGGCTGTATATGCTATACAGACATTGACACATTTGGCAGAAAAAAAAACCTACGCGCATGCGCGAGGTTCGGCGCCATTTTTCAATCACAATTCACAGCTTTGTTATCAAGTGTGTTTGTTATTTTATGACCACGTATGTCTGTCTTTTACTCACAAGTGTGTTGAAAAACGTCGTATGTAACTCGTGGGCGTTGCTAATTACAGTCGAGGCTGTGATTTGAGCCCGAGCCGCAGGCGAGGGCTTAATAATGAGCCGAGACTTAATAATGAGCCGAGACTTCGCTCACTTGTTACATAATATACTATAACTAAATTGTAACCCAAAATATTACATTTACATGACACGCGAACACTGATAAAGAATATAAGTTTTTAAACTGACATGGTCATTAACATGTAAATTAACTTTGGAAATGGGATATTTAACATGGTAAATATCCCGTTTCTAAGGTTAATTCAATTGATAAAGAATTACAATAAAATCTACTATAAACGACATTAAATACAAATAAATTGCAAAAAACAAGAATAAAATAAAAACAATAAAAATTTAAATGATATAAAATTAAACTTATCCTAATTACTTTTCCTGTTATTTATAAATGACCTTATCGACCAAATTGAATCTCCAGTCCTTCTATATGCGGACGACCTAACAATATTCAGAAGCATAACTAACATAAATGATACTAACGCTTTACAAAGGGATCTCAACACAATCTCGAACTGGTGTAAAGAAAATCGTATGCTTCTAAACGTCAAAAAGTGCTTGGTCATAAAAAATGTAAAATCGTAAAAGATTACTACCTAAACGATGTCCCTTTACAACGAAATACTATACGTGATCTCGGTGTCATCTTTTATGAAAAGTTAAGTTTTCAGGCGTGAGGTTATGTATGTATGTATGTAAGTTTTCGGCAACATTATGACTCCATTGTTGGTAGATCTCATAGGATGTTAGGTTTTATCTCTCGCCATAGTAGACGTTTTAGAAAAGCCTACACTTTAATAACACTATTTAATACTCCAGTAAGAAGTCTACTGGAGTATGCTTCAATAATATGGAATCCGTTTTACGTTGTACATTCGAATCGAGTGGAGTCTGTACAATCCAAGTTTACTCGTTTGTTGAGTTATCGTTGTGGTAGTCGAAGGCGCACTTAACAAGACAGACTAAATACGTACAAAATTATGTCGCTAAGCAACCTTCGCAAACTTCTTGATCTTGCAAGCCTTCACAAAATTACACATTCTGTAGTAGATAGCCCAGAGTTGTTAGAAACGCAAAATTTCAGTACCAAAATTAGCAGTCGGCGACCTAAACCATTTCTTTTCCCACTTTGCACCAACAACGTTTCCTATCATCAGCATTTCCGCATATGCCGCCTTTACGAGGGCTATATATAGCAAACCGTGCAACACTTTAGATATATTTAACAACCACTTTAGACATTTGAAAAACACTGACGCGATCTCCTCATGGGCACATGTCATGCACCAACGTAAATTCATGTATATTAGTTCAATTTTAAATTTAAATGGTCTCTTTTATTATATTATATGTACATATAACCTTCCTGTTTAAATTTATTTATTTTACAAATATTTTTCGAATTACTCTAATTGTTTTACTTGTAACTGTTTTATTTCATGTTATCTTAATTGATTAATTAATTAATAAACTAACACTATCTTTAAGCTGTATATCACTAACATCTTTGTTCCATAACTGCTTGTGCTGCTGTGTAAGCACGTCTAGGATTGCAATCTTGCTCCAAACTATTAATTTGTTTTCTTCTTTCTTTTATTTGATTGTAATCTGTGTGTTTGCCATATTAAATAAATAAATAAATATTCACAGAAAGCTACACAGAGGATACGCTTCGCCTAAAATCTAAATGAAAAATATTGTTTCTTTCATGAATATGTAAAGTTCATTGTTTCTTTTCGAAACTTCATTGTACAAATAGCACATACGTAGAGTCGTTCGGCCCATTAAGGGGTCTACGGTGAATTTCAATTCCACGTTTGACTTATCGCATTAGGGATTACTTCCTAGACTTCTGGCTTTATCGATATAAAATACCATCAGTGAAACTCGAAATAATTGAGTAATTGAATAAATGAGTCCACGGTATCTGCATTTATTTATTTAGAGGATTTGAAACAGATGGGATTTTACAAAAATAGTAAGTAAATTATTTCCTATATAAGTCAAGTTGTCATGACTAGTTGGAGTAGGATTCGTATGTCCCCTTTTGTCATTTTGACAAAATTATTCACATGCAAGTTACAATTAATGGAATTAAACTTAGAAAATAAAGTTAAAATAATTAAAAAGAAAGGTTAATGATTTGCTGTTTAAAAATCATCAATATTACACGCATTTTAAGGCTAACAAAAATGAGACATCGCTTTAGAACTGTTTTTAAAACGGAAAAATCAGTGCAAAGGTTCTTTGGCTCTGTCTAAAGTTTTCACGATTCACAATGTAAAATAAAACACTATTTTACCGGATTGATATTTACCGTATAAATTAATTTATACGGTAACTATTTTAACGTATAAATTATACACGATAAATCCAGTAAAAATGTGTTTTATTTTAGGGTTCTTCATATAACTATTAATAAAGTGAGTATTGTTTTATTTAAGTATATTTTTTGTAATAATTTCGGGTCTCATATTATTGGTTGGATAGTTTTATTTTTTTTTATCGCTAAAGTCAGAATTCTAGAAAATAATCCCTACTGCAATGGGTCAAACGGGGAATTGAAATTCCCCGTAGACCCATTAATGGGTCGACTCACCGGATCTACTGGGAACGACTCGTACTAACGGGGTTTTAAAAGGATATTAAAAAATACAAAGCTGATATCTAAAAATATTCAATATTGCAATAAGCTGTTAAGTTGTTTGTTGTTAAGTTGTCTGGTTGTAATTTTTAAAAATCGACACACGAACCTTTATGTTCCACTTAATAAAACTTTGATTTGAAAAATACTTGTGTACGTTATTCCCCAGGAAAACACATTTTCGTTTTTAAAAACCGATGATGTATTTTTATCAATATAAGTAGTCAGTTAAGGATGCGTTTCCGAAAAGGCTAGGTATCGAATTCTACTACTACATGTATAAGATTCACGCACACAAGCGTGCCGTGAAAAAGACGAAAGGTTTTGAACAGTTTTGATACTTTAGTTTTAAATATTTGCAAATTCTTTTATTAAAACGATTAAATTGGGTAAGATTAATTAAAGTGCTCGGAAACTTTGAGCTCGTTTTATTCGTAACGATAAAACCTCACCATCGAACCTGATGAGCTGGTGGTACACTCGAGGGCTTCTACTGGAATTCCTATTCCTAGGCATGTCAAGTTCGAGTTCATAAGACGAGACATTACCATCAGTCCTGGTAGTGGGAGCTGAAGGTATGCCTTGAGGTACTACTGGAACTCCTAGACGAGTAGAGCTAGGCATGTCGAGTTTGGGTTCATTTTGATTCTTAGGACGAGACCTTACCACCAGTTCTGATAGTGGGAGCTGAAGGTATACCTCGAGGTGCTACTGGTACTCCTAGACGGGTAAAGCTAGGTATATCGAGTTTGGGCTCATTTTGATTCGAAGGAAGAGACCTTACCACCAGTTCTGGTAGTAGGAGCTGAAGGTATACCTCAAGGTGCTACTGGTACTCGTAGACCGATAGAGCTAGGCATGTCGAGTTTGGGTTCATTTTGATTCGCAGGACGAGACCTTACCACCAATTCTGGTAGTGGGAGCTAAAGGTATACCTCGAGGTGCTACTGGTACTCCTAGACGGGTAAAGCTAGATATATCGAGTTTGGGTTCATTTTGATTCGTAGGACGAGACCTTACCACCAGTTCTGGTAGTGGGAGCTGAAGGTATACCTCGAGGTGCCACTGGTACTCCTAGACGGGTAAAGCTAGGTATATCGAGTTTGGGTTTATTTTGATGCGTAGGACGAGACCGTACTACCAGTTCTGGTAGTGGGAGCTGAAGGTACCATATTTTAAAAGAACTGAACAGGACATAAGGAACTGAAATCTATAGGCGGTCAGATTTGGTGGAATCGGGTTTTCATATTTTAAAAGAAATAATAAAATTTATGGACAAAGGATAATGCAAGTGATTGGGCTCCAAAAAAAAAGTCATTGTGCAGGGATGAGATGAAAGTCAGATTATAGATTAGACACATGTCATTCATATTTGTTAGGACGCTAAAAAAATTAGCCCTGGGAAAAAAAAGATATGACCAAAAATACATTTTGCATTTAATAGAATAAAAATCGTTTTCTTTTATGATACAGAAACTGAACGCCCGTAGATTTCTACGAGTGTATTCGTATAACCTTTACAGCCATTGACTACGAAACTAGTGAATATTGTAAATAAATACGATTATTGGTAAAAAAAAGTGCTTGTGTGGTCCTTATAAGTACCTAATGGGTTGGCTACACAGTTGTAAACCGCGATTAGTTCGTCTCTTTTCTTAGTATAGTGACTTCCCTTCTTATTATCGTCGACACACAAAAGAGATGTTATTATTAATCTGTCTCTTTTCTTACTATAGCGAACTTTTTGCGGCACTGGTTCGGCGACATTGGAAGCACGGTTTACAACTGTGTAGCCACCCCTTTTGATTTGATTTGTCTTTTTTCTTACTTTAGCGATGTCTCTTATACGGCACTGGTTCGGCGACATTGGAAAAGCAGTTTACAAATGTGTAACCACCCCTTATGAAATAATGGTATGTATGGTTCATCTAATACTGCCGTTTAGAATAAGCTAGTATGTTGCTATAAGTGGTTAATAAAGTCTAATAGTGGTTATATAATTATTACAACTAGATTTCATTAACGCTCTCTACATATCTCTTTCTCGGAGCACATTATTAGCGCGCATTGTCCATTTTATTCGAAACATTTCGGGGTTCGAGTCGAAAGTCGAACTTCTTTTATGATTATGATATTTAATTGTATTGTTAATATGAATCATGTATTTAAAAGTACTATTCCTTTTATAATTTATGATGTCTGTTTAATTGTACTGAAATAATGAATAACGTCTTAAAAAATAGTACTTATTTTATGTTTAAGAACTCTTACCAATGGTAATGAATGAAATAATAAATCATGTGTTTAAAAGTCTTACTTTTTTCATTAACGATAACCACTTATACCAACACATTAGCTTATTCTAAATGGCAGTATTAGATAAACCATACATACCATTATTTCATAAGGGGTGGTTACACATTTGTAAACTGCTTTTCCAATGTCGCCGAACCAGTGCCGTATAAGAGACATCGCTAAAGTAAGAAAAAAGACAAATCAAATCAAAAGTGGTGGCTACACAGTTGTAAACCGTGCTTCCAATGTCGCCGAACCAGTGCCGCAAAAAGTTCGCTATAGTAAGAAAAGAGACAGATTAATAAAAACATCTCTTTTGTGTGTCGACGATAATAAGAAGGGAAGTCGCTATACTAAGAAAAGAGACGAACTAATCGCGGTTTACTACTGTGTAGCCAACCCATTAGGTACTTATAAGGATCACACAAGCACTTTTTTTACCAATAATCGTATTTATTTACAATATTCACTCGTTTCGTAGTCAATGGCTGTAAAGGTTATACGAATACACTCGTAGAAACCTACGGGCGTTCAGTTTCTGTATCATAAAAGAAAACGATTTTTATTCTATTAAACGCAAAATGTATTTTTGGTCATATCTTTTTTTTCCCAGGGCTAATTTATTTGGCGTCCTAACAAATATGAATGACATGTTTCTAATCTATAATCTGACTCTCATCTCATCTCTGCACAATGACTTTTTTTTTGGAGCCCAATCACTTGCATTATCCTTTGTCCATAAATTTTATTATTTCTTTTAAAATATGAAAACCCGATTCCACCAAATCTGATCGCCTATAGATTTCAGTTCCTTGTGTCCTGTTCAGTTCTTTTAAAATATGGTACCTTCAGCTCCCACTACCAGAACTGGTGGTAAGGTCTCGTCCTACGCATCAAAATGAACCCAAACTCGATATAACTAGCTTTACCCGTCTAGGAGTACCAATGGCACCTCGAGGTATACCTTCAGCTCCCACTACCAGAACTGGTGGTAAGGTCTCGTCCTACGAATCAAAATGAACCCAAACTCGATATATCTAGCTTTACCCGTCTAGGAGTACCAGTAGCACCTCGAGGTATACCTTTAGCTCCCACTACCAGAATTGGTGGTAAGGTCTCGTCCTGCGAATCAAAATGAACCCAAACTCGACATGCCTAGCTCTATCGGTCTACGAGTACCAGTAGCACCTTGAGGTATACCTTCAGCTCCTACTACCAGAACTGGTGGTAAGGTCTCTTCCTTCGAATCAAAATGAGCCCAAACTCGATATACCTAGCTTTACCCGTCTAGGAGTACCAGTAGCACCTCGAGGTATACCTTCAGACCCCACTACCAGAACTGGTGGTAAGGTCTCGTCCTACGAATCAAAATGAACCCAAACTCGATATATCTAGCTTTACCCGTCTAGGAGTACCAGTAGCACCTCGAGGTATACCTTTAGCTCCCACTACCAGAATTGGTGGTAAGGTCTCGTCCTGCGAATCAAAATGAACCCAAACTCGACATGCCTAGCTCTATCAGTCTACGAGTACCAGTAGCACCTCGAGGTATACCTTCAGCTCCCACTACCAGAACTGGTGGTAAGGTCTCGTCCTGCGAATCAAAATGAACCCAAACTTGACATGCCTAGCTCTATCGGTCTACGAGTACCAGTAGCACCTTGAGGTATACCTTCAGCTCCTACTACCAAAACTGGTGGTAAGGTCTCTTCCTTCGAATCAAAATGAGCCCAAACTCGATATACCTAGCTTTACCCGTCTAGGAGTACCAGTAGCACCTCGAGGTATACCTTCAGACCCCACTACCAGAACTGGAGATAAGGTTTAGTCCTAACAAACATAATGATTCCAAGTTTCCAAATTCAATCCTAATCATAAAAGGTTTTGTAATTTTTTTTTTTCAATAAAATTATATTATTACCTTTTCAACTCAGTTCAGAGAGCGTCAAGTATCGAGACTTGTTTGATGTAATAAATTGTGTATGTACAGCGATGTTTCTTAGCACGAAAAATAACTCAAAAGCGATACAGGTCCACTCTCGACAGCGGCTGAGCGCAGACTGAAGATATCTAGTTTTTGTTTGGAATGATATTGACATTATTTGCTAAAGTATAATAACCCTTACCACAGTGTGTTAAGATTTACGCATTTATACAAACATGAAGAAAATTACGTGTTTGGTTTTATTTTTTTTTAAAGGGTTTTTAGTAGTAATTTCAAAGAAAAAAATGCGTATTATCAAAAATGAACATGTCAACCATCGAATAGTATTTTTTTTATTCATAAATACTTGTGTTTTCATACCAAAAGTGGTACCGTAAATTGGCTTAAAATCGTCATTTTCGTGCGACGAGGCATCGCAAAATTAGTTTTTAAGCCACAAAAACAAATTTATTTATATTATTTTTATATAATAAATGGAGATGAAAGTCTTATCTATCTATTAGTACTCGTAATTATACTAAACTTTGCGCCATTTTATCACAATATGTACCAGAAAATACCCTATTTTGAAGATTTGCGGAAACGCGTCCTTAATTCAACACAATGTTGCGCAATATCTGATAACTAGCCACCGCGCGCGGTTTTACCCGCGTAACTTTTGATCCCGTGGGAAGCCTATAACCTTCCTCAAGAGTTGGGCTATCAAATGCAAAAATATTTTTTTTAATCCCACTTGTAGTTTCTGAGATTAGCACGTTCAAACAAACAAACAAACTCTTCAGCTTTATATATTAGTATAGATTTCTAAAACAAATTCATTTGAATTATAGATTGTAATTTATCGTAGGGCTATTCAGAGTAGCATCACAAAAAACAGCACTATAAAAATCAATGATAAGTAACCAAATATTTCTTACGGACATAACTTACAAATTTCCCAGGAAAGATTTTATTTAGATTTTTCTGCTATCCCTGATCGCCTCTGTCTCCCATTTAGCTTACGGTTGATATTCATTCTGGAAATATGATACGAAAATTTTGGAAACAAAAGCCATTATACATTTCCGAGTGCACTTAAGAAGGAAATCTCTAAAACCTCACGGGACCGGGAAACAAAGGACTTTTTAATTTGTATGATAAATCTTTTTCCTTGAGTGTACCGATTTGAAACTTAATAAAAAATCGCGGAAAAGCTCGTTATACGACAAAAGTTTGTGTAGAGTTATTAAATAATTTCAAAAAAGCAGTTCAACCTTTCTGTATTCAAAACTTCTAAGCTACTTATCATAATAAGCTATTGTTTTATTTAAGGTTTCGTTAGATGCGTCGTGACTTAACACTAAATTTAATTTGGCGTCCTCTAGGGGGTGGAGTGCGCGGTGGTTACGTAGTCGGGTTTTAGTTTTCAAACTTTTCACTGGGTAGGTAATAATCCATTCGCAAAGTAGTTATTTTGCTTGCAAATAGATTAATAACGTCTTGCTTGCTTAATCTAAGTATTAACAACTCATTATCTATGTCAATATCAAAAAATATAATGAAAAATCTAATATACCATATACTTTCGATGGTCAGCAACCAAAACAGGAAATCCAGAGTGGGAGATCTGAGTTCATGTCCCAGCCGGGATCAATTTTATTTGGTATTTTTACCTGATAAAATTATTTTCCCATAATGAAATGGTAATCTCGTCCTGTACAATATTTCTCCCACATAAAGTGCGCAATAGACGGCTAAGATGCCATAACATTTTACCTTAAGATACGATATCACTTGCCATACAATTCAATGGACGATCACACACAACGAAGATAATGTAATATATATTTCATATCATATCATAGAAAGCGGATTTTTACTATAAATTTTATAAGGACATACACCTTATACAATTAATAATAAAAAAGCACGCTCAACGTTACATTTATACATAAGATTCAATAAAATATTTGGAGCCGATTTCCCGACTTAAATTTACCATAACTTAAACAGACCAGCAGGCCTATTACGGTTCTTTCATGACATGACGTGATAAACAAGATTTCTTACCTGCATTACCTTTTGAAACGACAGTTTCAATCATCGTCTATGACTTAAAAACGTCAATTGAAAAAGGTGAGATCGCACCCACCTCTATGATATGTTGGTTTCTTGATTTCATTTGCGTTCTTCCATTTCGTTTGCTTTCATAAATAAATACTTAATTATTATATATGGGGGTTATTGTATTCAATTTACATGGTATACCAAATAATGATCGTATGATAAGTTTTTAGGCCGCTCCACATTCTCGCTAGAATCTCGCGAGTCGTTAATATAATTATCTTCATGCATAGAATATAAAGCCTTGAGATCAATATATTTTTATCACAATTTATCTTTATTTGTTAGTAAATAAAACATATTAGATATTAATTTTTATCTTCCTGGACCATTTTCAATACTAACAATATAAAAAAATTAACAAAAACTCTTAAAATATATTACGAGTTACTTCAAAACTCTCTCCTCTCTAAAGGGAGTTATGCGGGTGAAACAGCGGACACAAGCTGCCTGTCAATGCATTCAGTCATTCAACTAACCATTCAAATGCTTTCTTTCAAGGTCAGTCGGCCATATTGAGGTCAGTCATCGTTAGTAATTACGAATATTAGAAGTATCATTCGACTCAGGACGTTTGTATATTACTATCGTTCAAGTCGAATATTCAAGTTAGTATTAGTAGTTTATTCGACTGATATGATAATTCACAGAAGCGCATCGCTGAGATATACTCTGCGATATAACCGTTTAAATCGACGGCTCGCTTCTTACTGAGAAACATGCGATCGTGACTCCTACACAAAACTCCAAACTTCCCACAAACCCCAAAACCCACAAAAAGTTGAGAAAAATGAGAGAAATTGAGTAGAATACGAGAATGGCTTTCTCGCGAGATTCTCGCGAGAATGTTGAGCGGCCTTAACGTCAAAACTATTTCATATCATCGCATGGTTTTGAGATCCTTATTAGGCCTGCAGAGCTTTTTTAATCCAAATATGGTAGTGGTAAAGTTAGCTGGCTTTCGATACCAATATTATACATAACATTGAAGAAAGCACGAATTTTAGCACAGTATTTCAATACGAGATACAGTCAATATAAGGTTTATTATAGTCGTTATTAGAATTTCACTCATCCTATCTATATTTAATCATTTTATGGATTGGATAAAGTTTCTTTTATCAAAATTCTTGTGATAAAGCCCACAATAATCCCCAAAGCTTGATTTTAGACTCTTATCTTGTTATAACAGATATGAGCTCGCACGATTGTTAAATAATTAACATTCATAAGCAATTCTACTTTTTCTGTATACATATGTACTTTCTATTCATGTATACACACCAAGTTAAGCTTTTGTCTTCCAGTACTACTAAATAGGTACGCAATGTTTTTTGAACAGTCTTAAGGCACCTACAGGAACTTGGTAAAGCACACACGGGATAAGAAAGGAAACACAGGCAATCAGTTGACAGTTTATTAGCAACTACTCGCGCTCACGCAATCTGTTTTGTATGTACCCCTCCTATAGTAATATAATCAACTAATGCAGAGCATTAAAAAAACCGAGTTCACGTCAAAATTTTGGCTTAATTATAAGGTCGTCAATGTAAATATTCTCCATATTCATGCATTTTTTTTTCAAAACATTGAAAATTATCGTAAAGTATTTTATCGATTTCCATAAAAATTATATGGGACTATCTCTAAAGTATCCTCTCTTATATAGTATACTAGCCACCGCGCGCGGTTTTACCCGCGTAACTTTTGATCCCGTGGGAATTTCGGGATAAAATATAGCCTATAACCTTCCTCAAGAGTTGGGCTATCAAATGCAAAAAGATTTTTTCAAATCCCACTTGTAGTTTCTGAGATTAGCGCGTTCAAACAAACAAACAAACAAACAAACAAAAAAACAAACTCTTCAGCTTTATATATTAGTATAGATTCAAAATCAATTCATAATTGCCCACAAAATCGTGTAACAAAGACACAAAAAAACATACGCACGAATTGCGAACCTCCTCCTTTTGGAAGTCGGTTGAAATCATCAACGTACCCTACATACATTTAACTTTTATTAATGATTGTTAATATTAATAATCACTGGGCTTAGAAAGAAACTGGTTCTTCATAAGACATTGCAAATCTTTGGCGCCAGATTTCATATGAAAGGTGTGGCCAGGCGCCTGGTCCTACTACGAAGCGCCTCGCGGCACTCGCTCTGAACGGTCGCCATTTACGACATGCTTATCCTGGGACGGTAAAGCTATTCTAAACCTAAATTATCAATCAATCAATCAATATATATAAAACTGTTCCGTTATTGAGTGACTGACAGACAACGTACAGCCGTAACTACTGGGCGTAGAGAGCTGATATTTGGAAAATACATTCTTTATGTATTGGGATGTAGGGGTGCACTAAGTAAGGAATCCCCGAAATTCCCACGGGAACGGGAAATATAGGACTTTTTAATTTGTATGAAAAATTTTATTCCTTGAGTGCACGGATACGATACTTGGCATAAAGGTTATTCAAAAAGTGACTGGTTGTTTTATGAAAGGAATTCCCGAAATTTCGACGGGAACGGGAACTATATGATGTTTTAGTTTGTATGAAAAACCTTATTCCTGGAGTGCACGGATGTGATACTTGGTATAAAGGTTCCTTAATAAGTGTCTGTTTGTAATATGTAAGAAATTCCCGAAATTCCCACGGGAACGGAAAATATAGGACTTTTGAGTTTATGCGTGTACGAAGTCGCGGGCAAACGCTCGTTATTGCTAAAACTAAAATATTTATGCTAAAAAACACGCCTTCATAGGCCGACAGTCTGAGCAGTCGGTCGGAGATTACGGCAAGAGAGAAAGAAACCGGCGAACGATTCGGGTAGTATCAAGCAATACCGCTTTTTGCATACGTGCTGGAAGCGTACCACTGCCGAATTCCAGCCTTTCAAGGTTTCTGACCTCCTCTTGCTAAGCGTACAAAAATATCCAAGTGTGAGAGTGTTCTCAGAATAAAAAACACAGAAATAATCAACTAGACAAGTTATAAGTATTGTTCTTAGTCTCATATTTCAGAATCTGTAATAAAACAATTTTAACCGGATTATTCGCGAATAGTTTATTTTATTTTATTTTATATTATTTGGGTGGCCAACAGCTTTTACTTAAAAACTAGGTTTAACATATAATATCGAGTAAGCCATTAACAAGCCTCCGCAGATACATTTGGAGATAGAGAAAAAAAAATGGTTACATACACGAAAAAAAAAAGGAAATTATATAACGAAAAATAACAATAATCACAGCATTATCTAGTCTATGACAATATGCTTCTAACCCTATGCCACACGATACCAAACTTAAATAAACAACTTCTTCACCAAAATATTTTTTAATTTAGTGGGTGTGGTGTTAAAAAGATCGATTTCGGAGTCGTGGTATTTGTTGAATGTATCAACTGATCTTATCAGAAATGAGTTTTTGCGATAGTTCGTACGGGCAAACGGAGCATGGAGCAGGTTACTTATCCGAGAACGCCTATTGGGTACATTAATAAACAATTTATGTAGAATGTATGGACAGTCTATTTTAGATTGGGCCGTTTTCATAAGAAGAGTGACGTCAGAAATATTTCGCCTTAAGTAAAGTGGCACTAGGTGATATTTTAAACAACGCTTGTGGTAATCTAATTTTGGAAGTTTGAACTTGTACGAAAGAAATCTGCTAAACTTTTTCTGGATACGCTCTATCCTTGTGGAGTATTTTTCATAATAGGGGTTCCATACTTGGCTAGCGTATTCCAAGTGACTCCGGACATAGGCACAGTACAGGATCTTTAGGGTTTTCATGTTTTTAAATGAGTTGGCGGTGCGAATTATAAAACCAAGGGCTTTTGATGCTCTCTTAACTACATGATCGATGTGCACGTCGTAACCAAGTTTATCGTCCAGTACTATCCCTAAGTCCCGAATAACTTGGACTCGTTTGAGAGGCTCGTTATAAAGGCAATAGGTGAATTCGAATATCTGTTTTTTGCGAGAAGAGCTCAGTGTAAAGCACTTTGAAATATTAATCTCAAGAGCGTTTTCTTCGCAATAGCTTGTCAGGCGAATTAGATCTTCCTGTAAGAGTATGGCATCTGACAAGTTGTTCACGACTTTGTAGAGTTTTAGGTCGTCGGCAAACATTACGAATTCACTGTACTTAAAACATTTATCGATGTCGTTGATGAAGATTACAAACAATAGCGGACCAAGTAGTGAACCTTGAGGAACACCCGATGGAATGGACGCCCAGGAAGAATTATAGCCATTTAAAACGACAGACTGAGTTCTATTTAAAACATAAGACTCAAACCATCTATACAGATTACCTCTGATACCGGCGAAATACAGTTTTTTAAGCAGGATTTTATGGTCTAAACGATCGAAGGCTTTACTGTAATCTGTGTATATTGTGTCTATTTGATTGCTACGGTCTATATTCTCAGTTATGAAGTCGGTGTAAACTACGAGATTTGTAGTAGTGGACCTTCCCTTAACAAAGCCATGTTGTTGGGGAATAAATGTATTTTTGAACGTCAGATAAAGTTCGTTATAAACTATACGCTCGAATATTTTAGCCAGTAGGCAGAGTTTTGAGATAGGTCTGTAGTTAACAACGTCATCTTTAGGCCCTTTCTTGTGGATGGGGGATATGAAAGCAGATTTCCACAGCGAAGGCATAATTCCTTCTCTCAGTGATCTATTAAACAGGAAGGAAACAGGAAGAGATAGCTCCTTTGAGCATTCAATTAAAAACCTTGCGGGGATATTATCTGGTCCAGCAGATTTGCTAGAATCTTAAGACTTTAAGAGTTTGCAAACGTGTTCAGCCGAAATTACAACTGAATCAATTTGGGTGAGTGGCTCGAGGCCAGACAAGGTTGGATCATATTGGGAATTCCTGTTTTTTGGTTCAACGAAGTTTGACTGGAAGTACTGAGAGAAAAGCTCACAGATGTCACGGCCAGAGTCACTACTACAATCATTATAATGCATTTCTGACGGGAAATTATTATTTAATCGTTTTGATTTAACGAAGGACCAAAAAGCTTTTGGATTATGTGCTATAGACGTTTCCATTTTTGATATATAATTTTTGTAGCAGGTCTGTTCAAACTCCCTAACTCTTTCTCTCAGTAATTGAAAGGACAGCTTATCTGAAATGTTACCATAGTTATAGATTTAATTTTATTATACGTATTTATCTATACCTACAGACACCGTGTTCACGAAAGACTGATCTGATCTAATTCACGTAAGTTTTTGACAGCGAGAACGAAACTTGAAAATATCGCAATGCTATTTTGTATTTAATAAAATTTAGTGTTTAGCTGAAATATATCTCATTGCTACATCATTTCTTGGTTTTGACAATCACTTATCTCCATACTAAAAAGTGTTACGTGAATACCACTTCCAACGTTGTGTAAATCATCCGAATAGGTTAGTTTGAGAGACTGTCTCATACAAACCTAATCCAAAGTCCTTCAAGCGCTCTTGTTGTAGGCCAAAGGATGCTCTTTATGATTTTCCCAACCAGCTCCCTTTAGATCTGGATAATCTCCTTGCTACCAGCTCCCAGCTGTTATATGTAGTCGATTAAGCACCTAGTACTTCCTGTTTTTTAAGCGCAGCCTTTATCTTCTATTTCTATTCTATTTCTTCGATCGATTGTCAGTAGAAAGACAAACGATCAGCAAGGGGGAGTTTAGTGACGAAAACTGTCTGGTTTTCGTCAGCTGGGGCCTGTCCTCCACGCAGGGTCGTTTCGTACTTCTGAATATTTTCCCCCTCCTCTAGTGAGTTTCCCATATGGTTCATACCTATGGGTTTATCTGTGGCGGAAAAAAAGTTACGTGAATATCATTTTGCAATGTTACAGTTTCGATATGATTGCGACATTTTCTCGTTCGAATTGGTTTAGAAACGAGTTACGTGAATATCATTTTCACTGCAATAATATTATTATGCCATTTTGATGTAAAATAAATAAGCTGAATTGGTACCTAGGCGTCAGGTTGATAGTTACTAAGTAAACAATCAGCACCGCCATCTGTTTCCCAGTCTAGGAGCACTTAATTCTGAACGCTAGTACAGGATAAACACAAAATGAACTTACAGTGTCTTGACGCTTAAGCCAATTAGCTTATTGGATACTAGGCCGTATTCACTACAATACAGTTTCTAATTTTAAGTATCTCAGAGACTTCAAAATCAGTTTTTGTAACAACTGTTAGTTGAGTTTGAAGTGCTCTAATTTGACTTAAGAGAGGTGAAAAATCAAAGAGTGTAATGTTAAATTTAACAAGTATAGGGTACTTGTCTGTGACAGATTCAAATCGATTTATGTTTGTTGTTTTATAAGTTTTGTTTTGTATGTTTTATTTTATTTAATCAAACCTTAAATAATGACCACGGAATGCTGACAAGCTGTTGCTCGTTATTTTTTTATATTAATAATGTTTTTAAGTTTTTGCATTTAAAATGCTCAATTAATCTTAAATAAATGAAAAATGTGATAAATAAAAATTACCCGACCAGGATTTATTTATCAGCAATTTTTATATTAGCTTTGCGTTCTTTAACGAAAAATATAAGGGAATTCGAGATTTTGGTTTTCTTAAACTGATAATAAATATTGATACAATTTTTTTTTTCCTTATCAACCATTCTGGTCTTTTCGCTAACAGAAAATTTCTGCCATTTTTCCATTTGATTTTTCCTTAAATTAAATAAAGCTGATTTTCCATGAGCAAGTATATTTGATAAGAATTGATTCAAATATTCCGTAAGGATAAATTTTCTATGGGTTGTACGGGCTTTCTTTACTTATGCAGATTTATTTTCAGGACGTTTTTTCCGATAATTTATTTTATCTAAAAAATGTTACCAAAGTGAACGTAAGAATGTAATGTTAGTAGTTTGGAAACAACCCCGAAAATTTATAATCATACCTTTAATATTTTGTGTATAGGTACGTACCTATAGGTATTTAAAGAGATTATGTGGTATCACAAAGGCGCTTAGCAGACGATAAACTTCATGCGCCTTGTTGCGCCAACCGACAACTGACAACTCCCTGTTCATATATTATTCCAATGGAATTGCGTACACAGAAATTCTAGTTAGGAGTTAGTTTCTGATTGCAGCAACTCGCAATTAGCAACTTTGATTAAGTTGCTGGTTTTTTCAATTAACAATCGCAGCTAACAAAAGTTTCTAAAATCAGCAATAGCAAGTCGTTCTTTGGGGTATATACATTCCCTCATCACTGTATCCTGTCGTTTTAGGCGCTTTGCACACGTAGCAACTTAAGTTTACAAAACTGACAACTTAGTTGAGGCAACCATCAACTTTTTTAGAAATTGCCACTTGCTGCAACTAGAGAATCTGCAATTGATGCAACTGGCAACCTTGTTGAAGCAACTATCAATTTTTGTAAATGTTCTAAAGGTTTCCAGTTGCAGCAACCACAAATTGGCCTTTACGGTTGTCGCAATTTTATGTGAACCTGGTTTGTTAGGTGAGTCCACTCAGTATTACGATGGACACCGGAGAGACAGCACTCGTTTAAATTATATTACGTCGGCGTCGCCGACACGCTGGCAACTACAACAAATTATTCGCAGCAATCGTCGGTTTTGGATTCATCCCTTCTTGCAAGATAGGACTAGATTTATTAACATAAATGAGCTTCAGAAACATAATGACAACTTTAAACAATATTTTAAAATGTCTGTTTACATATTTAATAAGTTGCTGGAAAGTGATTTAAAACTACAGAATACAGTGATGAGGGAAAGTACTACATTGGTTGAAAAGTTCGCGGCCTGGCCATTAAAAAAAAAACTTTTGTTATTTTTTCTGCCGTCATTTTGAACTGTCATTATTCAATTGTCAGCCCGCGAATTTTCAATTTGATATCTTGTTTAAATAAAATTTTACGAACAATATAAATACGTGTGTAGAACAAATTTTCACTAATGGAGAAATTTGAACAACGTGCTGTGATTAAATATTTGTTTAAAAAAAGATTAACACCAAAGAAGATCCATGATGACATGCAAACAACATTAGGGGAATCTGCCCCGTCTTATACCACTGTGAAAAAATGGGTTGCAGAATTTAAACGTGGACGAGAGAACATCGAAGATGACCCTCGCTCCGGCAGGCCAATGACGTCTACGACCGAAGAAAACATCAACAAAGTGTGTGATCTCATATTGAAAGACCGTAGATTGACTATCAGAGAAATTGCAGACACTATAGGCATCTCATATGAACGAACGCAAAACATCATTGTCCATGAACTCGGCTTTTCTAAGGTTTCGGCTAGGTGGGTCCCCAGATTGCTTTCAGTAGAGCAAAAGCGAATTCGACTCACGATTTCTCGCGACTGTTTGGAGATGTTCGAGGCTGATCCACAAGGTTTTCTTGACAGATTTGTGACAATGGATGAAACCTGGGTTCACCACCCCAGAATCAAAACAACAATCCAAACAATGGAAAAAATCAGGTGAACCAACTCCGAAAAAAGCAAAGGCAATTCTCTCGGCTGGCAAGGTGATGGCATCGGTTTTTTGGGATGCTAAGGGTGTCATTATGGTGGACTACCTTCCAAAAGGCGAAACAATAAACTCTGCGTACTATAGCACCCTTCTGCGCCGTTTACGTGAAGAAATTAAACAGAAACGCCCAGGATTACTGAGAAAGAAAGTGTTGTTTCACCAGGACAACGCCCGAGTCCACACGTCTGTCGAGTCTATGGCTCAAATTCGTGATTGTGGTTTCGAATTGTTGCCACATCCAGCTTATTCTCCTGATTTGGCACCTTCGGACTTTCACCTGTTTCCAAACCTGAAAAAACACCTCGGTGGGCAGAAATTTTTAACGAATGAAGAGGTCGAAGCCGCTGTTAATCTGTATTTTGAAGAACTTGAGGAATCTTTTTTTAAAACAGGTATGGAAGCTCTGGAAAGCAGATGGAAGAAGTGCATAGAGCTAAATGGAGATTACGTCGAAAAATAAAAATATTTTTGTATGTACTTTATTCTGTTTTCTTGACTAGGCCGCGAACTTTTCAATCCACCCTCGTATATACCCCAAAGAACGACTTGCTATTGCTGATTTTAGAAACTTTTGTTAGCTGCGATTGTCAGTTGCAAAAACCAGCAACTTAATCAAAGTTGCTAATTGCTAGTTGCTGCAATCAGAAACTAACTCCTAACTAGAATTGCTGTGTACGCAATTCCATTGGAATAATATATGAACAGGGAGTTGTCAGTTGTCGCAACAAGGCGCATGAAGTTTATCGTCTGCTAAGCGCCTTAAGGTTTCAACTCAAGAACGTGGTTTCAACAAGATGGGGCCACTTGCCATACATCAAATCAAGCAATGGAAGCTGTTAACGAATTATTCCCTAATAAGGTCATTTCGCGTAGGGGTAAGTACATAATCATTGTATGTTTATACAGAGGTCCAGATTAATGCTTGTATTTCAGTGGAAATTGCTACCGATACTCTAGGGAAAATAATTTGTAGAATCAATTGAAAACCACCTTTTCAGTTAATAGGATAAGTGAAATGAGTTTCAATTTATTGAGTTACTTGAAGAAAATAGGTATGTCATTTCCAAAGCTTCGATATGCGTCCATTGAATTAACCACCCAACAATCCCTATTGAGCAAATGTCTTCCTTAAAACAATATCTTCAAAAATCAAAAGTGCAATAGAACTAGAGTCTTCATGACACCTTCATAAAACACAAATTCTTCCATCGTCCGTAGTTTATTAATAATATAATTATAATTATCATTTATTTCTCAGAGAACAGGTTCCATTTGTTAGTAGAAACAATTTCTTACAAACTAATGTTAGTTGACACATGAAAAAGACAGAAAATAAAAATGAAAAAAGAGAAAAATGAGAAAAAAATATTGCTTGGCATTGACATTTATGATGACCCTGACGAAGATTTTTATGCAAAACCAGAAATAAAACAGAAAAATACAATAACAATTTATTTTACCTAATAGGTAGATATACAAATACATCTGCTACTTAATTCGTTTCTTTGACACATCTTCAAAGAGGGCTCTAATTTCACGCATTTAATTTTGTATATCTTTGTAATTGTCAGTGTTTGTTTTTCTTTGTTCGTGATATATTTCTATATAGACGATTTTATTACCGATTGATCGATCCATCAAGAACACCAAGTAAAAATAAAAGAGTGAAATTTTGACACAATTATGCTATCAAATATGTTTAGTGACCAAAACTAAAATTCAGCTAAGTATAAAGTTTTCATGATTCAACGTGTAGGTCATAATAATTAACTTAGGACATTATTGGCTGCTTTGAACGCGTTGGAGACAATGATTAGCAAACATATTTTTGCATTAAATAGTTCAATTCACGAAGACCGAAAAGAAAATATGCTGGTAAATCGCGCGAATGTTTTTTGCCAAATTTTATTGAATTTATTTTAGTCGTACAGACTTCAAAATACCGAGTCAACTTAATTTCATTGAAATCATAATTATACACGATGGAATCCTATTAAAATGTCTTTTATTTGGATTGACCATACTTAAAATTCATATCACAAGTTGCTCCCAAATAAAGAACGTTTAATTTTTAGATAAGGGATAAAAGGATTTACTTTTAAGAGCATTTTATCCAAAATAAAACAACACAAAATTTGTTTTTTATAGCGAAACGATTGCTCTTCTCGCACGCTCTCGAATAGTTGCAAAAAGGTGCCCCGCATTGGTTTTGATACTTCACTATCACTACATAGTATAAAACAAAGTCGCTTTTTCTGTCCCTTTATCTATGAGATTTTCTGTGCAGGCGAGTACAAACCCTCATTGTATATTTACTTATATTTATTTAGTTAATTATAAAGTGGCAAAAGTTAAAGCAAAATCAATTATGTAACCGTATTTACTCATATTTAACGTGTCGTAGATTCATAAATCTGACCAGTTTTTTCTCCATTTAACCCCAAAATTCGTCGTCCCGTGTTATTTTTCGGTTTTTATTTCCAAATTCCTGCCCGTCTAAACTCCTAATAAGCGATTCTTTTGGTGATATGAAACTGACCCCGTATTTGATAGAACCAGTCATGGCACCGCGCCGATGAGACATCGATCCATCCTTTTTACAAAACTTATGTTAAATAATCAAGTTTTACTTAATTTCATTAGGTAAGGCAACACGTTCCAAATTACCAAGTAATTCTCACTAGATTTCCTGTATTTGGGTCTTGAGATGAAAAAAATAGTAGGTACAGTGACCTGAATGAAACTAAAAGAAATGTAGGCCTTTAATATTATCTGATATTATTATAATTAGACTATGTCTAAAGAGCTGTTTAAAAATTGTCATGCTATTTTTTTAACTAATCTATAGCTAAGCGTAGAAACACATTTACGTCACTGTGTTTTTTATTACTCTGTATTTTGAAAGTCAACCCGGAAGACCGCGCCGCGCTGTACGTAGCGTGACGTAAGGTGCGTGGCATCAGTATAAATAAAGTAACGCCAGTTTAGAGACAATAAAAATTTTTGTATAGGAAAACTTAATTTTTTTTAATTGTTAATTTTAAAAAGTCGTAAAACAAATGTTGTTGGAATTGATGTGGCGAGGTTGCCTGCAAGGGGTGATGCACTAATGAAAATAAACCCAGTATAGCTATTTTAAAAATATTACAGGTATTTCATTATCTTTTCAATAATTATACAAAAAACTATATTTATTATTTAAGAATATGTAAAAAAAACATTTCATGGTTGATTTCATGAATGTGTTTCGCAAATGGAATACATTGATATCTCTATTCTGCGTAGACCGTCGACGCTAAAGTAACAAAAATGCTTTTAGTAAAACGATGATATTTGTGATAATAAATTACTCAACATACACTGGAAATAGGAAAATATATGAGAGCTTAATTGTTAAACAACTTTAGTCAAGTAATAAATTATTGTATGGCTGGAGCATCTGCGGAAACAATATTAAATAAAGTATTAAAGTCAGCTTCCAACCAAAAACAACACTTGGGAGAAGAGGTAATGTAAATAAAAACCTAGTCTTGAAATATTTAGACAAATTACAAACACTTAAAGTGGACAGGGTTATTTTATTTACATTTCCTAACTTGAGGAATGCTGCTGGTGAAAATGAGAAACGTTACGAGCTTAACAATAGTAACCAGTGTAAATCATTCAGTGTTTGGGCTACCACATGTATAAATATCAGTAGAAAGCACCTATATGATACCTTTCATGAGAAATCATATAAAACAAATGACAGTTTTTGCAACTATGTCAGAACTTACTCAAAATTATTTAAAAAAGTTTGTCCCGCAGCCAAATCAATCTATCTAGATAATAAGATTAAAAATAGTTCCAATAAGACTAAAACTACTTGGAACATAATTAATAAGGAAACTGGGAAAGTTAAGGATCGCAATACAGACTTTAAGCTTGTAGTTGACAATACAATCATTAAAGCAGTTGAAAATGTTGCGACAGCATTTGAGAACTGTTTTGCTGACATTCCAGTTTCAACTACTAAATCACTAAACTCTGATGAGTTTCCTAAGGCGATCCTGAGGCGGCTGAATCATTGCTAAAAAATTCCAATTCCAACCCATAGACACCGGGGATATTATAAAATCATTTAAGACAATTGATATTAAAAAAACAACTGATCTGTGAATAACCTTAGATTCTAAATTGCAAAGGAGCGCCCATATCTCACAACTAGCGAGTAGACTTACTTCTGCAGCGTTCGCGATAAAGAAAATTGGTCATTGACTGATGTTGATACGGCGAAAATTTTTTATTTTAGTTATTTTCATAGTATAATGTCCTAGGGCATCCTACTTTAGGGCAATGCCGCAGATATTGACACGAATATTTACACTACAGAAAAGAGCTATTGGTGGAATGTATAAACTTGGAAATAGAAAATCTCTAAGAGAAAAGTTTTCAAAATATGGTATCTTGACCCTTGCATCACAATATATTTACGAAAACATTTTGTATATTTATAGGAATAGTAATAAATTTAAAACTAGGATAAATAATCATGATAAAAATAACTCTGTAAAGACTAGGAACGACCATAAGTTACCGTTTCCCAAATTAAGGCTGGCTAAAAGCAGCAAATCATTTATTGGAATGTCAATACGTATGTATAACAAAATTTCGAAGTCAATTCAATCCCTGCCATACACGTCATTAAGCGGCCACAATGGCCACAATGGTCTTATGATGAATAAGATTTTTCATTTCAGAAGTAAAAATAAAAATGGCTGCTGATTGGCAGGCTTTTCGAATATACCTGACATATGGGGTATTTTCGTCGATGAAATAGTGAGTAGTAACAGCTCCTAAAGTTTTATTACTACATGGGCATATATTGACACACTGAGTATATATTGAGGTTTTTTAACACAAAAATAATATTTAATAATCTTCTTAATTTACATAAAGAAAATAAAATAAATGAATATGATTTCAATTTTATTGCTATACTTTGATGAACATTGTCGACAAAGGATGCCTGGATTTAAATTTGCTTTTGTTACGAAATCGGCAAAATGGAGCCTTTTTGTAATTTTGAATACCTATCTGTGTGACTTTGTGACTCAACGGTTTTGATTCATTGTGCGGTCAGTTTTGGAAGTGAACTTTTGCTGATCTTCATTACTCAAGCGTATCGTAGCGTTACTTTATACACGTAAATACCGTGGGATGAAAATAAAAGATTTATTGTGCTACTCTGTTACTCGAAAACTACACGCAACTACAAGTTAGAATAATAATACAAAATAAACTTAATATGAATTATTGTAAAACCTGATATAAAACGGTTTCATTCCTACGTACCAACTTAAAATAAATACACCCACGTAACGTATTTAAATCGAGCAGCAATCTCATGCATCGTTCAACAGCATGCGAGATCTAACTTGTCACAGACGTTAAGAAGATTATTTCTCCAATATCTGAAACTCCAGTGCAGATGGTTTTCTAAAGTGAATCACTCAGTGCTAAAACTGACAGACTGGTATAGATACAAATGGGTATGTCAAAAAGGTAAGTATCTAGAAAATTGCCGGATAATCAAAGGATTTTTCATCAACGAGCGAATTTAATGTTTCCGGTATTTAGCTGTCTAGAAGATTTTTGTTCCTGCCATGCCATTGAGATTTATTTTTGAACTAGCAGCTTCACGCGGCTTTGCTTGGAACTTCTGAAATCGTATTATATTCTGCTTTTCTCAAGATTTAGAACCGACCGATTTAATCACAGATTAAAATTTTATCAAACATTTTTTAATTTTATTTATTTGTTGTTTTTTATGTGATATTTTAATTGCAAACATCAGAAAGGTGCAGATTTTAAACTTGAGTAGGTTTTTCTTCTAAGAATGTTAAATTATTAACATCCACCAGAAATAGTTGGCTAGGATTTACCTCTGGTTCTTAGTGTTGAAAGTTTACTTAATTCAAAAGTAATTATGACATTCTGCAATGACGACATATGGAACCGATATTTCTAAACTACTATTTAGTTATAGGTATTTAGTTCTGAAATTCATTGTTTTGCGAGGAGCAGTGCTAGAGCAACTTCCATAAATTTATTTGATGATGAACTGTCCGAGACCAGGATTTACTTTGTTAAGTCATGGCTGCATTCAGATCAGCAGCGTCCTAGCCAGAACTTCATCTGTATTTTCCATCCTTTAAAGATTAAATACTTTTACTTGAACCTCTGAAATAAATATTGTATAAATAAAGATGATAGAAGTATCTTTATTTATCTAAATAGTGACTTCATAATTGAAATAAAACTACTTTTTAACCGGATTAATCGCGTATAATTTATATTTTACATTTTAACTCGACGTTTCGGTGTCTTTGCAGACCCCGTGGTCACGAGCGACTGGAAATTATACGCGATTGATCCGGTTAAAAAGTAGTTTTATTTAAATTATGAATCGTGAAAACTTAAGACAATACTTCATAATTGAATTTGGAATTTGATTTTTTTATAAAAATACATCAAAATTATGTTTATGGTTTGTACAATTATTTAAAAAAGTGTTTTTAAAACAAAAAATAGAATAATAATGAAAAATCCCGTACAATCACACCAACTACATGGGCTCAAAGTAAGAAAAGCTTGTGATATGAGATACCATGTAGCGAACTAGGGAGGAACCTAGAATATAAAATACATATACAGGGTTCATTTTAATTAGCGCATCGCCTCTTGCAGGTGGCCCCTCCACATCAATCCAAACTACATTAATTTGTTCTACGACTTTTTACAAATTTTCATAAATAACACAAAAAAAGTAATACAAACAAGTTTTTGCTCCCCATGTTATTATTACTTTGTATTTTGAGCGTCACCCCGCCATCCCGCGCACCGCTGCTCGTTGCGTGATGCTAGGCTTTTGGCTTGCTTCAAACCACCACTATCGGTGGATTCTAGTCAAAACTCAGATAAAACTTATAAAAGCGTAATAATATAAAGACGTACAGACAAAGGTAATACCGGCGGCGGCTTGCGGAGCTTCATTTCCTTTCCCGATGTCCGTAAGGATTGAGGAGCCACAACAGATTTTTTAAATTCTGATGTCACCATTATTTACCAGCAAAATACCTGACTTTGCAGAACAAATTCTGGATTTAGCAGCAAAATATATCACTAGTTATACGAATCTAAAGGAAGCTCCTCAATCTAAACATCTGGATTGAGGAGCCACCTGGAACTCGGTAATAGATGATAGATACGAGTAGATATAAAAGATGAATTCTTTTGAAAATTTGGCAGTATTTAGCAGCAATTATATAGCGAACCTGCTAAAAGTTTTATGTAAATATTAATTTTCCTGCTAAATCAAGAATTTGTGCTGCAAAATCAGCTGTTTTGCTGCTAAATAATGGTGAGTAAATAATGAATAAAGCCCTCGGACTTATACATATTTCCTTGACTTTACTTAAGAAAAGTTTAAAGATGATTTGATTGCATTTCATGGAACACATTAAGATCTTTGATCGTGATAATGGTAATCAATAGGCTGGAAATAAATAATAATAAAAAAAAAAATAACCAAACTGTTTGATATTTACGATATTAGTTAAGTAAGTACTCATAATTAGCTTACAGTTGTAAATGACTATAATAGGTTGAATATAATACAAAATTGTTATATCCTACACCTGCAATCCAAGTACAGTTAGCAATAGATCCACAGTAAGACTTAGAAGATATATCAGTTTATGCAACGTAAAAGAAAAGCCAAAGTGCTGTCATTAACTGGGCGTTGTTCGTAAAATTATATACTTTAGTTGAAGTACATCAAAATGAAACTTTTTAAGTGTTACAAAATGCTATATTATGTTTAATACTATTAAATTTATAGCCCATTGTCAGCGTGGAATATGTTTAGTTGTGATTATAGAATCAACGAATGCAGAGTATTAAAAAAACCACAAAAAAACTTCACGTCGAAACTTTGGTTGAGTTATAATGTCATCAACGTAAACATTCTCCGAAATCATACATTGTATATTCTTTCAAAAATGAATTTTTTAATGAAGTACTCAAACGATTTCGATGAAACCAACCATATGGGACCAACTATGAAGTATCTTCAATAATATGAAACATTAATTTTCAAAATCGGCTCATAATTGTCCGAAATATCGTGTAACAAAGACACAAAAAAACATACAGACGAATTGAGAACCTCCTCCTTTTTTGGAAGTCGGATGAAAATGTGACGAAATAGTAACGTAAAAAATACTTTCAAAATATTTTATTGTTTGTGGTTTTTTAAAAAATTACTTGCACTGCAAAATTGAGAAAATTATCGTACAAAATAAAGAAAAATTCACGTTAAAAGCTTTATAGTTACCTTTATCAATAGGTGCTTTAATTAGTTATACCTGTCCTTCAATGTAGGATACTAATATTTTATTTAATATGGAAATAATACTTCAAAAAGGAAGAGGTTATCAAATCGTCTATATGTTTATATGTTTGCTACGAGCGTTGCATTACTAGCAATCTGTACGCACCATTAGATTTAACTAGTTCCAAATGGTTTTGCGGCGCTGAATGTTAACACACATTTAATATTGTTTAGCAATTGCAAAAAGTATTGATAGTGACGTGGCTAGTGACCGGCTTAAGAAGCTTACATAAAGAAGCAAATATTTGGCGCGGCAGAGTCGGCTTGGGTCGCCGTTGATCGGCGCAGAGAAAATTAAATAAACAGGTAAATCTGTTCTTGATTGGAGCTGTTTGGCTCGGTCCAGGTACCTAATATCTACACCTATTGATACCTATTGAGCGATAAGGTCGCCTTTGTACAAATGTATTTTATTGTCATCATTTAATGTAATTTTTCCTCTGTAACCATGTTGGTGTACAATAATAGGGCCGCCAGACTGTTGAAAACACGTTGAAAACCAATGCTTCCAACCAAGGTTAAGGAAGGTTAACTTGTTGACAACCAATTCCGAGTCATCCACACTGTTACAAACGGTGGTTTCCAACAAGGAGACAAACAAGAACACAAGCCAAGGTCACGCCAGGCCACGCCCCTTTATCGTCAGTGTGCTCTGATCTCTCGCGTTGGCAACATCTTCGCGATGGCAGTTTTGTATGCAATTGAGGATACAAAGAAGGAAAGGTTGAAACGCAGGATAAAAAGCTACAAAACTCGAGTCATTTCTAGTTATAGTTACATAGTAAAATATACAATAACAAGCGTACACACTGTCCTAAAAACAGACATACATCTACATAGATAACGCAAATGCATATCCTTTGCGTGTACGAACCCCGACCAAGCGTCAAGGTTGGTCGCCTCTAGATTTAATATGTATTCTAATATGCGTGTATGTATGTCTGTTAGAAAATCGAGTCCACAATATCAATATCGTTCTTAATAATCGATTTCATCGGCGGTATCGATGTCTCTGAATCTTTTTGTATTTTCCAGTAATAAATAACAGCTGTGACGTCACAATAGGTCTTAAAAAGTCGGCACGCTTGGTTCGAATACAAATCGTGGCACTTGTGTTGTCTATGTAGATGTATGTCTGTGATTCTAAACACCGCCGTTTCCAACCCGCCAAGGTCATCTAATTTGGTTGTCAACAGCCGTATTCACTGTTGGAAACACGTTGTAAACTAGCAAGGTCACCTTGGTTTGATGTTTTGTTTCCAACAGTGTATTTCGGCTTTAAAGAGTTTTTTATTATTATTTATTTATTTGTGAGTGCCTATAATTACTTGGACAAGTATACCTACCTGGTGGCATTGAGTACGCCCATCGACCCGACCGCTGATTGGTCAGTACATAGTGTAACTATCCTTCTAATTTATGGTCGGTACCTAACGGAAACCTGCTTCTTTATACATATAAGCTTAATTTATAATAATTGTTGAATATGACTTTTTAGATATTCTGCTATAAGTACCTATTCATAGATACTACGGTAACTATACAGTGTGTCAAAAAAGTATTTTGGAGAGAGTTACCCTAGATAGGGCTAGTCTTCCCTATTCGATTACAAAAATCCGTTTTCTTATTGGACTTATAAATTTTCCGTTAAAAAAATCTAAACATTTCAAGGAAAGCGCGCACGCGCGACCTTTCACCTATCCAGAGAACGCGCGCGCCTTACGATCAGCTGGGAGATATTTACAAAATACAGGAAAATAAACTTAGTCATCTAGGTAGATACTTAGTTACACGCACTCCTAGAAGTTTTTTTCGATTCCACTTTTCGTTCCTACATTGTGCAAGTTATAAATAATCTAAAGTCGGGTCCCTTGTCATTTATCTACGGACTCAAAATCACAATAATTTTTCCAAGTAGAGTTATGTATTACACCCACAGTACTAGATAATATTATAAACTGGTAAGTACTTATTTCAATAGTAGGTATTAACATTTCCAATTGGTTCTAGATAGAAGTCTAACTGGACGAGATGAACTTTTCCTAACCATAATTCTTTTTAATTAAAACATTGGAATTATCTCTACATCACAACAATTTCAGCAAGAAATGTTTGCTATTTGTAGTGTTTATTTACATGGGTGTTTTCGCTTATTAATTCAAAAACTAAAATAGCGTATTGTTTGTTACCGGAAATACGTACGCGTGCCGAGTGAGTCGCATGGTCCAATTCATTAGAAGTAGTAAAACATTGCATTTAACTATCACTGTCACACTCAGGTGTGCTTACGCGGTTATGCATTCTTTTTTATCTTTAAAAGTGAAGTTAAAGACTAATTTCCCAGAACGAGTCTTATGTGTTGCTAATTTCTTACTTACTCTATGTAGTGGCATTCTTTTCTAGAGCAATACTTAGAAAAATCAAATAATCAGTCAGTCGGTCACGGTCTCTCGGTCAGTGCACTGATGACGTAGTTATGCTCACGCGTCGCAATTACTACTCGTATATATGTCATAATAATCACGTAAGACAATGGCTTACCAATTCAGTGACAAATACTCCATATTTTGAAATTATTCGTGTATACTACGATGAAGCAAATGAAAATATGAACGAAACAGTACGATTTTACCGCGAGTTTAGTGTTCCTTATTTTAGAAGTCGTGGGATCGAAAATATGTGAGTGCAACATCGTTGCAGTATTGAGTTGATTTAATTAATTACTTTAAAAAAGGTTGATTCCAATTTTTAACAACGCCAGAATTACTTAGGTAATGTGAAAACTACATCAAGCTTCTCTTTCATTCTGATGATCCTAAGTCTATTCTAGAAGTATATCCTAAGAAAATTGGAATCGAGATGAACGAGTACGTAGAATTCAAGTTAGTACCTACTTGCATGATTAAGTTTATTTTGATCTATTACGTAAATATCTCCCAGCTGATCGTAAGGCGCGGGCGTTATCTGGATAGGTGAAAGGTCACGCGTGCGCGCTTTCCTTGAAATATTTAGATTTTTTTTATGGAAAAACTATAAGTCCAAATAAAAAACGGATTTTTGTACTCGAATGGGGAAGACTAGCCCTATCTAGGGTATTTTTCTCCAAAATACTTTTTTGGCCACCCTGTATATTTATTTATTCATTTTATAAGTAAATACCTATTGTTAAAGCAAATCTAAGGAAGAATCACTAGAATTGAAACTGATATGTTTCCATGTTCCTATTGATTTATCACAAATAGAACAATAATTTTTGTAATCTTTACAAATGATGTTTTTTTTTTACGAAAATAAATATTTCATGATAATGCAGCTTAAAACTTAAAAATAAAATTATGAATCCTTTAAGTATAGTATAGTATCACTCTTGACAAACTGGCACAGCTGTACGTAGGTCACACTAAAAGATTTGCGCAACTTAAAAAAAAACAACATATTTTTATATTTATTGCTTTTCAAAATACTCTCCTTTATATTTAAAATATTTTTACTTGCAATCACATCATTTTTTAAAACAGGAAAACCACAGTATGTACTGAAGGCACGATTTCTACGTGCTGATTGAACGCTATCACTGGTAAACGTGAAACCTCTCATCTTTAATTTTGGGGAAAATAAAGAAATCACAGAGTGCTAGGTCGGGTGCATGTGCATTGCTTTGTGCAGGATACCCATCCTGCACAAAGCAACTTTGCACTTTGTTTTGTTGGTCTTGTATGAAGAAGCGTTGTCATGATGTAGGAGAACTCGGCTTTATGGTTGTCTTTTGCGAACTTTTTCTAACACCCTGTAAAGAAATAGATAATGAATAAAAAGGCAATTAACGAAATTCACGCCGCTTATTTGCACGTTTTTACTCTCAGATGTGTGAAGATTGTATGAAAGATTTCTTGGTAAAATGATTCTTCCGAACTGGCAAATTCAGCTCTCAAGATTGAAGATTATTTTCGTTATCTTAACAACAAAGACATTTTATTGTTTCAAACAATAGCTGTTTGCTCATGACTTTTCAATCAAAATCAATGTGGATATGTCATAACCAGGTTTCTATATTGTTATCGTGATAATAAGTCTGATAAATTGAGAATTTTGTTTCTCTAGAAGTTCTTATAGTGTTTATTTACTTTGTCTGTGATGGCTAATGTTAGAAAACGTCTCAGAAGGGAGTCACTCAATCAAACAACTTATCAGTTTAAGTTTTATATTTATTATAATCTACCACCACTTCGGAAAGTCGATCTGTTGAGAAGAAGTGGCAAGAAACTCAACAGCAATCATCTTGTAAAATACATAGTAACAGTTTACAGCCAGAGAACAATAAATAAGTAAATATCACAATCTTAACGACACTGACCTTTATCACAAAGCGGCTCGTTCTCCTCTAAAAGCGGAGAGTAGACTGACTAAATCAATCCCGGTTTCTCTTTCCCCTCCCATAACTTTCCCGCCAGAACTATCGGACCACGTTTTGCTATGTCGTCGTCTACCAACCGTCGTGTCAGTCTGCTCTCCGGAAATCAATAGACTAACTCATTTATTACTTATAAAAATCATACTAGAATAACTAAATAAATTGATTAACATAAATAAACATTGTATAATATAACTGCATAATTAACTATTGATGACAGTCGGCCATCCAACTTACATCGTGCGTCCTCGAACGATTTACAAATCTGATAAGATGCTAAGAGTATATATTACAACAAAATTTCATAAATTTCAATTAGCAATAATTACTTATGTCTTAATTTTTTTTTATATTGTAAAATCTGTTATCACTTTAAGCATATCATAAACATACATAGTTTTATGCTACATAGTAGGACCAGTTTCGTCCAAAACTTATCTATATGGACCAGGGTGTCCATTACTTATAAACAAGGACCAGGGTGTCCTATATGGACCAGGGTGTCCATTACTTATAAACAAGGACCAGGGTGTCCTATGAACCAGGGTGTGAATCACGACGACGTTCTGTTCGATCTTGCAAGCTGCGGCTTGCACGCTCCCTGTAGTCTTGACCGAAGCGGCTGCGAATCCGCAGCATACGATGGCTCGGTTGGCGCCTGGTAGAACTGCGTGACCGACGACCTCCAGCAGGTGACTTAGTTGGACAAGTCGGAGTGTAGACCACGCGTTCCCGACATTGGTTCATTCTGGAACGTAAATTCTTACGCGTAGTTCATGTAACCCAAATACGTACTCTCGCAACCCCATAGCAACATAACCATAGACTAGAGCATAAGGGGTAGAGGAGCTTATATGAATAAATAAAGTATGTAGATGCGCATAGGGCAAAATAGTTTGTACACTACTGAATTTCAAATTGTATTTCTCGAAGACAAGTGAATTGTATTCTTTTATTTCGGGAAATAAAGTTCTAAAACCACATCTACATGATTTAAACTTATTTCAACTTCGCTCAATAATTTAATACTTTTGTCAGGACTCATGTGGACGTTAAACAAAATTTATGTTTTTGAGTACAATCCCACTTCTGAGATGTTAGAAAACGTCTCAGAAGGGAGTCACTCAATCAAACAACTTATCAGTTTAAGTTTTATATTTATTATAATCTACCACCACTTCGGAAAGTCGATCTGTTGAGAAGAAGTGGCAAGAAACTCAACAGCAATCATCTTGTAAAATACATAGTAACAGTTTACAGCCAGAGAACAATAAATAAGTAAATATCACAATCTTAACGACACTGACCTTTATCACAAAGCGGCTCGTTCTCCTCTAAAAGCGGAGAGTAGACTGACTAAATCAATCCCGGTTTCTCTTTCCCCTCCCATAACTTTCCCGCCAGAACTATCGGACGACGTTTTGCTATGTCGTCGTCTACCAACCGTCGTGTCAGTCTGCTCTCCGGAAATCAATAGACTAACTCATTTATTACTTATAAAAATCATACTAGAATAACTAAATAAATTGATTAACATAAATAAACATTGTATAATATAACTGCATAATTAACTATTGATGACAGTCGGCCATCCAACTTACATCGTGCGTCCTCGAACGATTTACAAATCTGATAAGATGCTAAGAGTATATATTACAACAAAATTTCATAAATTTCAATTAGCAATAATTACTTATGTCTTAATTTTTTTTTATATTGTAAAATCTGTTATCACTTTAAGCATATCATAAACATACATAGTTTTATGCTACATAGTAGGACCAGTTTCGTCCAAAACTTATCTATATGGACCAGGGTGTCCATTACTTATAAACAAGGACCAGGGTGTCCTATATGGACCAGGGTGTCCATTACTTATAAACAAGGACCAGGGTGTCCTATGAACCAGGGTGTGAATCACGACGACGTTCTGTTCGATCTTGCAAGCTGCGGCTTGCACGCTCCCTGTAGTCTTGACCGAAGCGGCTGCGAATCCGCAGCATACGATGGCTCGGTTGGCGCCTGGTAGAACTGCGTGACCGACGACCTCCAGCAGGTGACTTAGTTGGACAAGTCGGAGTGTAGACCACGCGTTCCCGACATTGGTTCATTCTGGAACGTAAATTCTTACGCGTAGTTCATGTAACCCAAATACGTACTCTCGCAACCCCATAGCAACATAACCATAGACTAGAGCATAAGGGGTAGAGGAGCTTATATGAATAAATAAAGTATGTAGATGCGCATAGGGCAAAATAGTTTGTACACTACTGAATTTCAAATTGTATTTCTCGAAGACAAGTGAATTGTATTCTTTTATTTCGGGAAATAAAGTTCTAAAACCACATCTACATGATTTAAACTTATTTCAACTTCGCTCAATAATTTAATACTTTTGTCAGGACTCATGTGGACGTTAAACAAAATTTATGTTTTTGAGTACAATCCCACTTCTGAGATGTTAGAAAACGTCTCAGAAGGGAGTCACTCAATCAAACAACTTATCAGTTTAAGTTTTATATTTATTATAATCTACCACCACTTCGGAAAGTCGATCTGTTGAGAAGAAGTGGCAAGAAACTCAACAGCAATCATCTTGTAAAATACATAGTAACAGTTTACAGCCAGAGAACAATAAATAAGTAAATATCACAATCTTAACGACACTGACCTTTATCACAAAGCGGCTCGTTCTCCTCTAAAAGCGGAGAGTAGACTAATATCACTTTCACATCTATTATATTGCTATTTTCTATTTGTTCTTTTAGAATAAAATAAAAACTGTTTTCTCATCCTAACACAACCAATCTACAAGTAGGTTTAAAGAATTAAACTGTTCTGAGCCAAGTAATAGTGACTTATTTGTTAATGCCGTATGCATCTAACTGATCATGATTTTGTGACGATAGAATTGCAACTTTTTAATACGGGTCGCCAAGGTCTGGAATGTACTACTTGCGTTTATATTTTCTGACCAGTATAGTACGCGTAGGTACTTTTAAGCGTCAATTGAATTAGTTTCTCTCGTATAAACATGCACAAACTTCCTTTCAATCACTTACCATCAAAACAAATGTTCCATCCTTGATTTACAAAAAAAATACCAATTGTTCAGTTAAAAACAACGCATTTGAATTCGCTATTTATAAGTAAATAATTGTAGTACATTTATTCACATAGTCCTATTTAGCCTTAAGTGAGTTAACACATATTTCATTCGATTTCGTCCAGATTTTTCCAGTGAAAATTAATCAATTTATTGTTTTTAAATAGCATTGTTTCAATAAAACAAAATAAAAAAAGAAATATAACAAAGTACCTAATAACTTGTCTAGAATTTATAAATACTCAGTCATTGAGTTTATTGTAACCGTTGTACTTTTATTCAACTTTTACGTGGAGTTCCCTCCTGTGCTCCGTAGGGACATGGAGGACAAAACGATATTTCGAGTGTCAGTCACCTTTTTAAAATATTAAAACCGAAGCGATGAAAGCAGAACAATGCTAATAAATTTATAGCCACGCGATTAAAGTAGAATGTATTATGTCGCTCATCGCATGAAATTCAAAATTTATGGGAGAGAACTTAATTCTTTTACTATCTCGCTTTTAAAAAAAATAGGGCTTTAAACTATAGCCGTGTAGTTTGTAATAACTAATTGCTCCATTATTTCATTCATGCTTGACCATTAAACAATTTCTATAAAAAATATTAGTATGATAGTACCTATACATATACATAAGATGCTTTAAATGAAAAGCGGTGGATCCCAAGGTCGAAAGAGATCGCTTCAAAGTGATGAGGCAGCCCAAAATAATAAAATTTTATTGAATTACCCAAACTGATACAATAATTAATATATTGCCCCAAAGTCGACAAAATAAGCTTTCGTCTTTAAGACCGTACAGCAGAATTAAGGGATAGGATCAGTGAACGAAAAAAGCATAGAAGAGTAACTTGAAACAAAATCTCTTTGAAAAGCGGCACACGACCTTTGTTTTCCTCTAACACTTAGTGGAAACACTTAGTGGACACTTAGTGTTTTCTTTGAAAATTATGAAAGTGTGATTATAAATACTCAGATTATAAATGGTTTTATTTCTCAACGCAAGTCGCTAATTGGCGAGACAACGCATAGTAACTGTAACATCATTGGCCCTTCAAATGAACATTTGCGAACATTTACGAACCAGCAGCGGTGCGAGCACAGAACTTTATTTGAACTTTTTATATTGTTTTAATCTGATTTAATTTAACTGAATTGTAATAATTTTATTTTATTTCTATTAGGTTTCGGTATTTTTATTTATATTGAGTATTTGAATTTTATGCATGTACCCCTTTTTGTACTTATCTAAAACTTATTGTTAACTGAATAACAAAATAGGTTTCTTATAATTGGTTTTTGTGTAGCAAATAAAAAAATGTAATTATATAATCGATTGTGCTGTAGAAACCAGTAAAGTGAAATAAATAAATTATCGACTCGTATGTTTACGAATGTTCGTATAGTCGGTCGCAAGTTTTTGGTAACATTGTAATTTTTTATTTTACAGTTATTTAACAGTACATGTTTACAAACATTCAAAACAGGCACACATTTATTTAATCTGGCCGTGCGGCAATGGATAGATTTCAATTATTACTTACAAACCGTCTCCATGCTATACGAACATTCGTAAACATACGAGTCGATAAAGTTCTGCTGAAAAGAGTTGTTAAAGTGGACGATTCATGTAAAAGTTAGCAATGAAAGATATGAATATCTTTCTCTTATATTATTAAATTTTTTAGGATGTAGTCAAAAAAATTACGTTTATAATTTGACGACCGGCTGGTGTATTGGTAACATACATTACTCTCAATCGATCACCCTCCGTATAAAATACATACATACATAACATCACGCCTGTATCTCTTATGTGGTAGGCAGAACACCAGAGGTTACAAGACCATCTGATGTCAGGTTTGACAAATTTGGAGGTATTATAAAGATGGAGAGAGACTATTGTAGTGACAGGGGGCCTATCGCCCACAAAAACGCCTTTAAAACCTCTGTCCCTTAACTGAGTTTTACAGTATGCCCGGGAAGAGAAGCAGCTGGGACTTTCTACGTTTTTCTTTCGCTCCCAGTCAAGTCCATCCAAGTCCTTCATATAAAATCTGCCGCCAAATATTATCTCCCCGGCAGTGATGTATTCGGGAATTTTTTTATGAAGCGTCAGTTCTTTATTAGGCCCGTGTGTTTTCATTTTCGAGCTCATCTTTACATACTATCAGAAACGGAGACCAAACGGGTGGTTAGCCTATTACTTAACAAAAGTACTATCGTTGTTTGTCCATATTTTATGGTTTTTAATTATTGTTAGCATTAAAGCCTATCTATCTTGCAAACGCAGTGACTAAAAAGTGAAACTCTGCATTAATACTGTTTGATATATTTTAGAAAAAAAAAATAAGTACATCCGAAAAGATATGCGTTTGTAAGATCTTTTTGATCTGACTATGACTTTTGATATAGGGTTCTTAATTTGACCTACATTTACCGTATGGGTAACTTTAGGTATATTGTAAAATAGGATTTTCGGATGAATTTAGGTATTGTGGACTCAACTTTTTACTACATTTGACAAGCATTTAATTTTGCACAAATAATATGTTTGATTTCAAATTATAAATATTCGAAAATTGACTTAGTTCATCAAGCGTACGTAACACTATCCCCGTAGAAATAGTTGTCCCATGTTTTACTTATTAAAACCCGAATTTGAACTAGGTGACAGGTTTTATCACAAGTTAAACTAAAACTTGCATTTTTATTATGTAGGTGCGATCGATTTATAAAATATTTTATAGCGCAAATAGGCACTGTTTAGATTTTAAAATTGACAAAATACGGTCCATGACATATGCTGCCAACGCGGAATAAACCTGATAAAACTGAATTTTCGTTGGGCCATTTTCAAGCACTTTCCAGAATGTATCTGCCCCTATCACCGACCATCTAGGGCTTTTGAGTCTACGAGTGAACAAACTGAGTCTATGGTTCTAATGATTTATAAAAAATTGGGTATCATATCAAAGTTCCGGCGGTACTTCAGCCCTGAACGGCTGCTGCTGAACCTATACACAGCCTAAGTGAGGTCGTGCATGGAGTACTGTAGTAACCTTTGGGATGGTTCTGCCAAATACCAGCTCGAAGCGCTAGACTCTGTTGACCGAATAGCCCGGAAAATTAATAAAAACGACAACCTTGCAAATAAAAAATTGCAGACTTTAGAGCATCGTCGTAAGGTTGCCAGTTCGGCAGTATTTTATTGGCTACATATTGGAGAGAGTGCGAGTTTTTTGACTAAATTGAATTCACTCCTTTTCACCACCGGACTACCAGACGCAGACAGAACTTCCATCCGTATACATATAGTGTATTTATCAAAAAGTCGAACAAAACGCTTCGATAGTTCCTTTTTAGTACGTATTGCATATAAGATGTGGAACGATCTGCCTGCGTTTGTTTCTCCTGACCACTACTGACAGTCCTGGTACTTTTAAGTGTCGAGTGAATATGTATCTCGTGGATAGACGTGTACCACCATAGTCTTTATGCGCACTTTCCATCAGGTGGCATGGAAGACAAACGTTTTATCCTTATAATATATATAAAAAAAAAACTATTTTCTATTCCATGTTTGTTCACTGGATAGGATAGCCAGTTTGGAAAAGTCAGTTTCGGAAACTAGGCACACATCAAATTCAAATCATTAATTTCAGCTAATATGCCATATTTTTACAAAAAGTTTACATTTTTAAATATTATACATCATTTCAAAAAAAAATCTCTTTCTCAAACATTTCTTTAGTATGGATCCACATATAAGTTAAATTGAAAAAGAATAGATTAGTATCGAAATCTTAAATCTTTTCTAATATACTTTTATTTTTACATCAATCGTCGAAATAGTTTCGTTCAAAAATTTGTAAAAAACAAAAGTATTTCGTTTTATACAATCCAACGTTGATTATGTCAAACAGCGTGATTTCAAAAGTGCGGCCTCCCGAGGCAAGAATTTGTATTGCCGTACTACGCAGTCCGTCAAACAAAGTTGTGTTTCTAATGAAAAATAATATCGTCCATGTTGTATTCACCGAATACAACATTGTTTCAGCAAAAAAAATTTAAATGAGGTCGCAGATCAAAAGAGAGTCAAATCGAGAAAGCTTTGTTGCGTTTATAGCGCTGTTTATATTCAATATTCCCCAAAAGCTGAGATATAAAATTATAAAATAAGTTTAAATCTGACTGGTAGTTTTCGTTAATAAAGATCAAGGTAATGTTTGTTTTTCTGTTAAAAAAAACCGTTTAGCTCTATTAATTAATATCTCATATATTTCACGGTAAAAGAAAATTATAAAGTGCAAAGCAACGTTTGCTGGAAAAAGTCTCGTAACCTATGCGATACTTGAAATATTTGGCCACAAAAGAAAGAAAAGATTTTTGCAAAAAGTTACGAATTTATTTACAGAGATATTAATATTAGATATTAGGCAAAGCATGGTCAATCTAAATTACGAATGAATAATTTCTAATACTTTTCTAAATGATCTAGATAAAGTCTGCTCACAAATTGTATCGTTGATTCAAAAAGCCAGTTAAATCGGTGATTAGTACTTTCGGACTTGTATCTAATTCGTTACGACTGAGAGTTTATGAAATCAATTCGCATGTACGTTTATATTGCATCAAAGAACATAATATTTAAATTAGGCCGACTAAAATTAGGTTGGACTAAAAATAGCATAAGGCTGCATAAGGCTGCAAACTGGATGGCAGCGGCAGCGACAGCGACAACGAGGGCGACAGCGGCACGGGCAGCGATTTCCGCGACACAATAGAAAGTATTGAGTTTGTATGAAACCGCGACAAATAGCTCCGCTGCCAGCTGGCGTCGATAAAGGCCCAGATTCCCCGCGTCGCTGCCCGCACCCTTGTCGCTCTCACTGTCGTTGCCGTCCAGTTTGCAGCCTAAAGGGTGATATGATATCTATACATCGGCCGTTCAGAGAATGCGTTCCTGACACCTATCAGTTAGTCACGACTAGTGATGGGCACAACATAACACTGAGTTCGTTACCGTTCCTCCAAAATGAAACGCCGCGTTATTTTTAAGATTATTTTCGTTTTAAATTGGCGGAATCATTTAAAATTTGTATTTTAGTAATTTAAGTGGAAACCAAGAAAAGGTAATATTAATATAATAAAATTGTTTTATTTATTTTTTGTTACAAAGTTACAATCTGTATTTCTATGCAATAAAGTATATTGAGTTGAATGTGCGTACAGAATATTAATCAGACTCCGATTCGCTTGAGGAGGTAGTTTCTTCATCATCATCTTCGCCTACATGTATAATTATTTTATTATCAATAACAGTTTCAATCCTTATATCTCGGTCAAAATGTTCCATAATCAGGTTTTTAGTCTTTCAACAACCTTTGCCCAGTCATCTCTAGTGACTTCACCGCAGGCTTCTTTTAATAAGGTCATCATCTTTTTCGTGCTGAATGGCGGGGAAGTATAGTGGCGGGCGGCGTAACCTTTTATTTGAGACCAGATTAGCTCAATCGCGTTATATTGGCAATGATACGATGGAATTCTTAGAACGCGATGACCGTACTCCAGAGCCAGTTCATCGATTTCGTATCGCACATTTGCCGCTTTATTTTCTTTAACTAATTTAATTAGCTCTGCTTTTAGCATCTGCATGTTTGCCTTTTGCTTGCAACCAACTTTTTTTCGCGCATTCGGTTTGGTTTTAGTTTTTTTTTTAAATTTAATAAAAGTTATCTTATAGTCCATTATTTTCAAATTCTTAAAAAGAAAAACGAAACGTATTATTTCACAAAGTATACCTGTTTAAGAACAGTTTACGATACTGTTATTATTAGCACAGCACTACAAATATAAAGCTTTGACATAACCTTGTGATAGCGCAGTATAGATTTAGAAAAATATTGTTTACCAAGTTATTTGACACTCAGTTTGGCACAAAATTATAAAATTCATTGATTATTGATATAATAATGTTGTTTTAATGCTCATCAATTTTGAATTTTGAACCGCTAGATGTCGCTTTTGGCAGAAGTCAACTTTGACTAATTAATTTTGCAATTTCTTAAAAAGTTATTAGATTTGATATATTGTGTGATAAATAGTGTCTGTGTTCTTTGAATACCTGCTAGGAGTGTTGGCAGCGCAATCCATCTGTCGCCCATGAAAATATCACAAAAAAGACAAAGCTCCATACAACAGCCTACTGCGTAAGTAACGGCACCTGATATCGTGTTTGTAATCAATCACTATATACACACACACAATTTTAACACTAAGCACCGAATGCAACGCAAAAACACTCAGGGAACTCAAGAAAATACCACTGTGAAGAAACTCTAAAAACAAATATACCTGCTTATATTTAAGCAACACCGAATTACCTCCAACGGATCAAAAATCAATATTTACATTATTTTTTATAAAAGCGCCATCTGTCGTCGCATATTGCTTACTTTTCGACTTATTGGTAAAATCTGCTCATCTCTAAAAAGTTTCTGCTACTCTCCAATAGATGTCACCACCTACCATGAATTGCTTTAAATGCTCAGGAACCATTAAAATTGATGAGTTACTTCGATGCTTAGGATGTCAACAAACAAGCCACTTTTCTTGCATAGGGATGTCTGACGTAGAATATAAAAAAATCCTACCCATGAACAAGCCAAAATGGAAGTGCACAACCTGTAAACAACTTAAAAAGACAAATAGTCCTAAAGTTTCAATAAAATCCTCGGAAACTCCAGAAGATGATATTATGTCGGCCCTGTCGTCATCCCCGATGGCCTCGATGGTGAACATAGACACAAACGCTCTAATAAAGTACATAGATGGTAAATTTAATAAAGTAATACTTACAATAACATCCATCAAAGAATCCGTTGAAACAAGGCTTGCCGTTTTAACTGAAACAATTAATGCTCAAGATGACAGAATAAAGAGCCTCGAATTTGACAACTCGACGATGTCGCAAAATTTCACAAATCTATTAGAGCATAATAAAAAACTACAATCTCAGATAGACGAAATCAGGAATAATTTCGAAGACACTGAACAAAAATCTAGGCTGTGCAATGTAGAGCTACAAAATCTCCCTGAAAAGAAAGGGGAAAACCTAACGAATCTTGCTATCACATTGGGCGAGATCCTCAACGTGCCAATCAAGGCCGACTCAATTAAGGCCGTCCATCGCGTTGCACACAATAAAAAATCGGATCGACCTAAAAACGTAATAATCCAGCTGACCACCAAGCGACTACGTGACGACATCATCGCTGCCGCCCGCGTGCGACGGAATCTTACTGCCAGCGACTTACTGTGCGCGTCCGGCTCTACTTCCTCGGCAGCTTCCACACCTATATATATAAATGAACATCTCACACTAGCAAACAAAATCCTTTATTCAAAAGCTCGTGAAATTCGAAAAAGCAAAAATTATAAATACCTCTGGATTTCTAATGGCGCTATCCTAATGCGTAAGGAAGAGGGCAGCAGAATAATTTTAATACGTAGCGATAACGACCTATCAAAGTTTTGACTAGCTTATATAATATGCTCTTTAATATCTTTTATCCGACCAATACATTTTAAACAAACCAATCTTCCCTTGTATTTTTCTATTGATGTTGATCCTTACAACGTTTTATATACCTGTACTTTATTTAAGATAAAAGTTTCGCATTGCAACCTGACTATACCAATCACACTTATTGCATTATACAAATACTTAATTTTATTGATTATAAATTTATACCGACTTATTCTAATTCTAATAACCATTTTTTATGCATACCGAGAATTTTCACTTACAAATCTTTATTATTGACAGTAAAAATATAACGTTTTACTATCAGAACTGTGGTGGCTTGAGGTCAAAACTTGATGACTTAAGATTAAACTTATTAAATACTAATTACGATATTATAATGCTGACTGAAACATGGCTGAAACCTGGCATTTATGATTCTGAAATTGTTCCTAATGACTACGTGATCTTTCGAAGGGATAGAGACCTATCTAACTCATCTAAGAAAGATGGTGGCGGTGTTTTTATAGCTGTTAAAAAACCTTTATTGGCTGTACGCAAGCTAGAATGGGAGACAGCCGAAAATGAAATTATATTTATTAAAATGAAAATGTTAACCTGCAAACTAATTCTGGGACTAATTTACATCCCCCCCAGTGCTCAGATTCATGCTTATAAAAGTTTATGGGAAAAGCTTGAATTAATCAGTATTTCGCAACCTGACTCAAAAATCTGTCTAGTGGGCGACTTTAATCTACCGAATATAGAGTGGCAAGTCCTCGGTGGTGAGTCTTTTTGCAGCCCGTCGAATATTTCCAACGAGTGTGAAAGATCTCTTATTGGCACAATGCAATATTTAGATCTCAAACAATTTAATCACATTCCTAATAAAAATAACAGAATGTTAGATTTAATCTTGAGCAATGAGGCTTGTGTTGTGAATGTGCCGAGCTATCCACTATCCAAAATTGACACTCATCATCCACCCTTAGAATTCTGTTTTGAACTTTTACCTAAAACTATACCTAGAATAAACACACGAAGGTACGACTTTCATAGAGCGAACTATGAGAGTATTTCGTCCGAGCTGTCTAACGTCGACTGGCACAAGGAACTACACCCAGGTCTCCACCCTAATGAAGCAACTGATCGATTTTATACTATCCTCTATAAAATAATTGACGAATACGTCCCTTCAAAAACATGTCGTAAAAACAAATATCCAAAGTGGTTCTCACCTCAACTTAAACAAAACCTACGACGCAAAGAAAAAATCTGGCTGAGATGGAAAACCTATAATTGTTTAGGCGATTACCAACAGTTTTCTTTGCTTCGGTCTAGGTGTAAAAATTTACTGCGTGAGTGCTTAGAAAAATACATTCGTAACACTGAAAATGGCATGAAACATAATATTAAGCAGTTTTGGGCATATATTCATGCACAAAAAAAGGAAGATAGTACCTACCCTGGAACTATGACCTTCGAAAATGAAACGGCTGAAAACCCGCACGACATATGTGAACTATTTTCAAAATTTTTCAGCTCTGTCTACGAACCTAGAAATGTAATCGATCTCAGGGAAATTGAAAACGCCACAGTCTCGGATCACGCAGAAGTTTTTACAAATATTTTTGTTACAGAAGAAAATATATTAAATAAAATTAGTCTTCTGGATCCCAACAAAGGCCCTGGACCTGATAAGATTACCCCACTTTTTCTAAAAAAAACTGGACATATTCTCAAAATACCACTTGGAATTATATTTAATAAATGCTTAACTCATGGTGTATTTCCAGACCGTTGGAAGCTCTCACATATTACTCCCATACACAAATCAGGTTCGAAATCAAAAGTTTCTCAATATAGGCCAATAGCTATACAATCATCAATTCCTAAGCTATTTGAATCGGTTGTTCACGAAATCATCTATCCAGTTCTCGACAAACAAATCATACCACAACAACACGGATTCGTCCGAAAAAAATCAACCGTTACAAACTTACTTCATTACACAAACTCACTTTTCAAATCTATGGACCAGCGAATACAAGTAGACGCCATATACACCGACTTCAAAAAAGCGTTCGACAAAGTAGACCATCTCCTCTTACTTAGGAAGTTGGCCTTTAATGGGATCAAAGGAAATCTTCTAAGGTGGTTTGCTTCATACTTAGAGAACCGAACCCAAAAAGTAGTGATGTGTGGATACGAGTCAAAACAAGTTCATGTGCCCTCGGGAGTAATTCAAGGATCTGTGCTCGGACCTTTGCTGTATATTATATTCATAAATGACATAAACAACTGTTTTCTTAATTGTGACTTCTTATTATTTGCTGACGATCTAAAAATATATAAAACGATAAAAAATAAATCTGACGGCATCCTAATTCAGGACGACCTGGACAGGTTTTATACATACTGTATTGACAACAAACTACAACTAGCACATGACAAATGCTTACATATTGCATTCAGTAGGAAGCGTAATACCATTGAACTCGTTTTTAGGATAGGTAGAGAAATTATTCCTAAGTCTCAATGTGTGAAGGACTTAGGTATACAAATAGACAGTAAACTAATATTTGACCAACAAGTCGACAAAGTAATAAAAAAGGCCTATAAAATGTCTGGCTTTGTGCTACGTTGTGCTAAGGTTTTTAAAACAGCATCCTCATATCTTCTTTTGTATAAGACCCTCGTCCGTCCATGCCTCGAGTACGCCTCTACCATCTGGAATCCCCATTATGATGTCTACATAAATAAAATTGAAATGATACAAAAAAAGTTCTTAAAAGCCATGCATTATAGATTGACTAAGGAAAAATGTTCATACAAAATATTAAAAACGACGTATACACTTATGCCACTACAAGACAGGAGAACTGCCAACGACGCACTATGCCTGTTTAGAATATGCAGAAATCTAGTAATTTGTCCAGAACTTTTAGATCAAATATCCTTTAATGTCCCAAAGAAAAGAACCCGACGCACACATCTTTTTGCTCTTGACATACATAACTCAAACCAAGGGCATCGAGCACCACTCCATCGTATATGTTCTATTTACAATAAAAAACTAGAATCAGTAGATATATTTAATGCAAATATACAAGTGTTTAAGCGTGAAACTCATAAGGTATTGTCTGGTCTGTGTAATGCGAATTCTTCATAAAACTTTTATGCTTTGTTATAAGAATTGTTATTTATTGATTATGTAATTGTCTAACTAATTCATTAATTTTAAACTGAGTAATTGTATAGGTACTACTTTTAGCCACATGGTTTTTATCTCTTTTAATTTTGTGTATTTAATTTAGTTTTATTTTCTTGAATTGTGTTTAAATTGTGTGTTCCATAAGATTTTTATTTTTCATCATCTAATTTTTTTTTATCTCAAATGAATCTCAGTGAGAATGTTGAGGACAAGTACATTTCCTACTGTAAATGCTTTTATTTATAAGTTATTTTTATTGTATATTGTCTGTTTTTTCTCCTTAATAAATAAATAAATAAATAAAACGGTAAATAACCAGCAAAAATATTTTTTATCGTAACTGCAACGCCATTACAAAGTTACGTCGTCAGTTCAATCGCGATGTGTCAGGAACGCATTCTCTGAGCGGCCGAACTATAGTTTCGCGAAACAAAGAAATGTTCCCACTACACAGCGAAGTATCACATTTTAATTTTCTGTGACAAACGTCGTTTTTTCTGCTGGGAAATATTTAATATACCCACGGTTTTTTCCCACGTTAATACAAAATAATTAATCTTGCTTTATTTCTTGTAAAAACAAGCTTTTTACATTATTTAAAATAATATTTTTTCTAGTTATTTTCAAGCTTGAAAACATTTAATAAAAAAAGCATAACAATATAAGTAGATTTTTGAATTAAAATCGCGCTTTTCACTGCCTGTATACTTATTTTATTCCCAAATATTGTTAAGTCTTTGGGAGGTAAATACAATTAACCAAACTTTGAATACCATACACTTTCTCTTTTTATTATAACCATGAAAGTTTTTAAGAATTAATGTCTGCTTTTCGCAATCATCACTAAAATTTTTTTTTTTCTTCTAATAGACTCACGAGATTGAAACTAATGTGGGTAAGGGCGCGAGACACAACCACTATTAGAAATAAACATTTTATAATAAATACAGATTTATCAGCTTTATAGCTAATAATATATTTTAATCCAATTAGAAATTAGAATAAATGGGATCATCAACTTAAAACGATAGACCCGAGGCTGCAGCCGGTTTTTCTCAATGACATCTCTACATTGATTCATTTGTCAAGAAATCCAATTCCAGATAGGTATATTGTTTATTTAAGATGATACATTCTACTTGAAAATGTCGTTCTATAACAATAGAAACCTATTTAAGCAATGTGTTTGCACAGATTTCATCTTGTCTTCACTTGATAATTATTACTTGTTTAGATAATTGTTGCGCAGGGCATATTTGTATAATTTAGCATTAATCAGAGCAGGGCCTCGCCGAACATGGTAATCTATATTTTACTTTACTCTCACTCACATTAAGATGATTTTCTTTATTGTTATAAAAGTAAAGTTATTTCTTTCTTTTTTATAGGGACTAAATCCGCGTTTGAGCTCTATCACACCTGATAGCGCTCAAACGCTTGTAAGTGAAGATGAGATGGAAGAAGAGATGGAAGATGACAGCACACGGGCTTGGGAAGGAACAGACTCTTCTTTAAACATTGCCATAACACAATCAGCCTGAGCAGTGATATTTAGCACCAGATTTTATGTGAAGTACTTGTCAAGCGAACATTAAAGGGTACCACCAAGCTGGGGTTTCTCGGATGAGTTGCCTTTTACTAAAACTTTATTCAGGGAAAGTAGGCCTATTCTAAAACGACCATACGCAACTGCGTTGTTAGTACTCTTTTATTATAAGGCTAGCTGTTGCGGTTTTAAAATATCCACGGGATGAAAAGTAGCCTATATCCTATTTCAGATTGTATTCTATCACTTTGTCAAATTTCATTCAAATCCGTTGAGCCAAACATCCATCCAAATATTCACATCTTATTAATATTATAAATGTGAAAGTTTGGATGTATAGATGCTTGTTCCTCAATCACGGGAGAACGGCTCAATGTATTTGGATGAAATTTGGCATAGTGATAGTGTACAGTCTGGAATAGCAAATAGGTTACTTTATGTCCCGAAATTCCCGCGGGATTCGCGTGGGTAAAACAGAAATGTAATATTTAAATATTTATTGTAAAATGAAGCAATAAATATTTATGTTGCTCCATAATAATAGCTAGCTATTTTCAACCGAATAAAAAAAAGAAGGAGGTACTCAATTCATCTGTATGTTTTTTTATGTTTGTTAGTTTTTTATGTGGGTGAACCGATTTTGATGATTCTGGTTTTATGTGATAGAAGATACTTTCTATTTGGTTCCGTATAAATTTCATCGAAATCGATTGAGCACTTCATGAATATTTTTTTTCAAATATGTATGAATTCGGAGATCGTTCAAATTGACGACCTTATACTTCTGTCAAAGTTTTTATGTGAAGTCGGTTTTTTGATGCTCTGCATTAGTTGATTATTAATTGAAATATATACCTACTATTCATACTAAATTTTCAATCCGAAATTAACCTTTGCGCACTTGTGTTACGGCTAGATAACGGTTATACTAGATAACGGTTAAATTAACTCAGCTAATAATGAATATAAAGTAGTCGGCGACTACTGAAAGCTTTAATCTCGATATATAGATACTTATTAAGATAATAAACAATTATGATATTGAACTATTTTGTGCTCTTTTAATTAATAGAAACAGCTCACTGATGCTTGGGAGATGGTGTATTTTTGATATCATGAGCAAACCATTATTTATGATTTTACCCTAGGAATTCAATAAAAAAAAGACTTCCATACCTTGCGAAGTTAGGGAAGCAATTGAAATTCAAATACCTTCCCTTCTTTCTGTATCCGTCTGCTGTCATCTTCAACCTCATCTTCACTAAGGATTTGGTGAGATCAAATGCGGGTTACTAACAGGTAAATAATGAACAAATGCAGAGCATTAAAAAACCGACTTCACGTCAAAACTTTGGCTTAAGTATAAGGTTGTTAAGGTAAATAATCTCCAAATTCATAAAAATTTGAAAAAAAAAAACAGTTTTTTTTTATAAAGTCTTTGGGGATAGGACCAAATGGGAAGTATCCTCTATCATATGAAACAAAATTCGTCAAAAACGGTTCACCCAGTCAAAAGTTATGAGGTAACAAACATAAAATAAAACATATAGACGAATTGAGTGAAATTGAACAATAAGCTTAAACAACTCAAATCAAAGCTACTGTAATTTGTAAACATTTTGTGTGAATCTTCAATTCAATTCTTGTCAATTTGTATCTTGTGTGAATCTTAAACGCTACGCGCGCAGACTGAGAAACAGATGCAGACAACTTGTTCTCCTTATTAGTCTGTGATGCAGACTCTGAGGAAGGAAACTAATGGAACTACTTTAGTACTTATATTCATCTATGAATGGAACTGCCATGCCTACGAAAAAAACGTGTATACACGCGACTAAACATGACCGGCTTAGTGTTGTATACTACAAGTAAGCGCGTATCAATTTCGCCATATTATGTTGCGATAAAACTATCTTAGTACTTATGTAGTATATTGATTTCGTACTTTTTACTATTTTTGTACTATTAGGTACCCTAGTGGAGATCGTATTAACAGTTTTATCAGCATATAATATCATTTCATCTCATTGACTAAAACAATGAATGTAAAAAAATTAAGCAGTTCAAAAACCAAAGACTGCACTGCGCTCCAAGATTTAAGCGAACATAAAATTATTTTGATTTTTTGCATTTTTTATTCTTGAATAACTGAAAAATATGCCAAACAAAATCATCACATTTTTCAGTTATTTAAGAATAATTGGCATTATTAAATGCAAAAAATTTAAAAAATTTTTAAACATTGCAATGTTTCACTCGTCCGGCAAACGAGAGGACCCAAGTTGGAGTCCTGGTCGGTTGGTGATTTTATTAAGCATATTTTTTCAACTATTTGAGTGAAAATTTTTTCTAATTGGTACCTACACAAAGACATGTTTTTCGTCGGCGGCGGCGGCGGCGTGTCCATTTTTTGTAAGAAATTAGGTCCAGGGGTTCCACTTTGACAGAAGAAATGTCCCTGTGCAGGTTTAATGAAATAAAACAAATTTTTAAAATAGTTACTAAATCAACATTACTTTTGGCTAATTGAGATCAATTATTTTGTATTTATTAATAGTCTATATTACTACCTATTGTGAAATTACAAAATTTAGTTACAAAAGGAAAAAAATTTTTTTTTTTTTAAAAAGCTAGTAAAGTTAATTACTAAATTATGTTACAATTAATTACATGATCTTCTACAAAATAACCAACTATTGGATCCCTCTCGTCATTTTCCAAATCTTCTCCTGTTTTTTCTAGTAAAATAATCATTTTTCTCTGTTCCTTATCAGCTTCAGCTTCTAATCCTGGTAATCTATATCGCAGCTTCTTCAATGCCTTTACTTCCAGGGTCGAATTTGTTCAATCCACATTCACCAAACTGTGAAGCCCATGACCCAAGAACAGATGACTATTCAGTGAAGCCAAATCGACTGCACATTTAACATTTGCGCCAGCGTCCGTGACAGCAAAAAATGTTTATCAAGAAGTCCAAAGTCATTTCTTACTTCAGCAAATTCACCAAACTGTGAAGCCCATGACCCAAGCACAGATGACTATTCAGTGAAGCCAAATCGACTGCACATTTAACATTTGCGCCAGCGTCCGTGACGGCAAAAAAAGTTTTATCAAGAAGTCCAAAGTCATTTCTTACTTCAGCAATCATATCACAATTTTTTTTCCCAGTTTTTTTTCTGGTTATTAAGGCTGTTAATAACGGCCTTTTGGTTCTGTTGGTTGGCTACGTTCACATTATCATCTCTGGCTGTAAGAGCCTATTGGTGAAGGGTTGAAGATTGCTGAAAAAGGATAAATTTTATAAATGTACTAGCTTTTGCCCGCAACTTCGTACGCGCATAAATATTGTTTATATTTAACACAACCAGTCATTGAAGAACCTTTATATCAAGTATGACATCTATGCACTGAAGAAATAATTGTTCATACAAACTAAAAAGTCCAATATTTCGTGTTCCCGTCGGAGTGGCGGGAACTTCTTTCACAACACTAACAGTTACTCACTGCGGAACCTTTATACTTAGTATCACAACTGTGCACTCATGGAATTTATTTTTTCATACAAACTATAAATCGTATATTTCCCGTTCCCGTGGGAATTTTGGGAATTCCTTACATAATACAAACAGACACTTATTGAGGAACTTTTATACCAAGTATCACATCCGCGCACTCAAGGAATAAGTTTTTTCATACAAACTAAAAAGCCCAACCCCTTCCCGTGGGAATTTCGGGAATTCCTTACATAATACAAACAGACACTTATTGAGGAACTTTTATACCAAGTATCACATCCGCGCACTCAAGGAATAAGTTTTTTCATACAAACTAAAACATCATATATTTCCCGTTCCCGTGGGAATTTCATGAATTGCTTTCATAACACAACCAGTCATTTTTTGGAGAACCTTTATGCCAAGTATCATATCCGTGCACTGAAGGAATAAGATTTTTCATACAAACTAAAAAGTCCAACCCCTTCCCGTGGGAATTTCGGGAATTCCTTCCATAATATAAACACACACTTGTTGAGGAACCTTTATATCAAGTATCACATCCGTGCACTCAAGGGATGGGATTTTTTCATACAAAATAAAACATCATATATTTCCCGTTCCCGTGGGAATTTCGGGAATTCCTTTCATAACACAACCAGACACACATTGTTGTAAGGATGCTAGTAGGAGACAAGTAATAACTACGAGAGCGGTTTTAATACTGTTTATTAATAAGGTTTCAAAATATATTAGCACACATCACATCTCCCATGGCGGAGAAAAATAAAATAAAATTACAATATTTATTTTATTTTAAAATACTTACTAACTAAAATACATTTTTTTTTTAAATATAACAAGATTAGTATAACATAACATTAGGTATACAATATGAAACTAATACAATGTTTCAATTAATATGAGTGATTTAACATGGTTTCGATTACTTACATAGTTTAATTTTAAACATCTAATGAGTAATATAGGTTACACATGTATCAATAGTACAACTTTATAAGGAGTGAAATAATCTAAGAGACTTCGTAATTACTTACAATAGTTTACTGTATAATTTTATTTAGAATATTTTTTAGTTCTGTTTTTATGAATTATATCTACTTTTCCGTCTTTTAACACTTTTACATTCGGTGACAAATCTTCTAATACTACATAAGGGCCATTATACAAAGGAGAAAATTTGTTTCCTGTTTCGTTTTTAATTAAGATTAAATCATTTACTTTATACTTGATTGGCTTCATGGATTTGTCGCGTTTTTCTTTACGTAGCATTTTTCTTTGAATTAAGTTATTTCGAGCATCAAATTGCGATTTTTGCAACCTGAATTTTAACTCTAAGGGATAGCTATTGTGATTATAGATTGGCTCGATTTGTTTTGTTAAATTACTTGGTAAAATACACCTTTTACCGTATATTAATTCAAAGGGTGTATAATTCGTTTCAGTATGAACACAAGTATTCAATGAAAATGTCCAGTATGGTAACCAATCACTCCACGTTTCGGGGTTGTTGTCTGTTTGTATACGCAAAAATGCACCTAAGTTTTTATGCGTATTTTCCAAAGCACCTATACTTTCGTGATGATAAGCGGTACTATTTAACTTATCTATACGTAATAATTCACATACCTCTTTAAATACAGCTGAGCAAAACTCCGTTCCGCGATCTGTGGCGATAGCTCGCGGGATACCATAACGAAGGATAAAATTATTGACAAAAGTTCTAGCTACTTCATTAGTACTTTTCGTGATTAATGGAAATGCTTCCACGTATTTTGACAATTCACACTGTATAGTCAGAATATAAGAAAAATTGTGATTATCTGTATCTAAAGGACCAACTAAGTCCAAGTAAATTTTCTCAAAAGCAGAGCTGGCTGTGGACGTTATAGTCATTGGCTCTTTTACAGTAATAGAATACTTTTGTTTTTGACATTTATCGCAACACTTTATAAATTTTTTTATATCTTTTTCTAAGCCTGGCCAGTAAAAATACTTCTTAATGTTACATAACATTCGTCTGATACCTGCGTGGCCACTTGAAGGTAACAGATGAAAATCATTCAGAATAATTTTTCTTTCATCTAAATCGTTTATTCTCTCAATGTCATTTAAAATACGAATTCGTGGTCCAGACCATTTTCGCATCTTTTTTATCTCATTCAATATCTTTTTAATGAAAACTTGACTGTTACTTTTTCTCGCTAAATATATCTCATCGATATTTAACTTTTTACAAAAAAACTCCAATTCTCTCACAAAAGCACAGGGTGTCAGTTGTGATTGAGATTCCGGATTAATATAAATAGTTAAGTTAGGTTTAGAAAACAAAAATAGGCTATTTTCCTCACTAATTTTTATTAACCTACGTAATTCATTAATTTCACTTTGTGAAACATATCTCATTTCTACTGAATAATTTGGTTTACTTTGAGTTCCCACAATTCTCAGTTGATCAGGCCGATCATTGCTGGAACTTGAAGTAAGTCTATCGGTCAAAGTAGGCGGAATATTTTGTTGTTGTGACGCTTTACTTTGAGCTCTCGATAACACATTAATGATGTTTTCGTTCATGTTTTTCAATTCTTTAGATGTTAAACTAATTCTAGACAATGCGTCTGCAGCTACATTGTCGGAACCTTTAACATACTCCTCTAATGCTAAACGAAATTTCAACAACCTACTTGACGGGTCTTTCATGTTAAATAAATAAATTAATGGTTTATGATCGGTTTTCATTTTAAACTGTCGACCATATAAGTAAGGTCTAAAGTGTTTTACGGACCATACTATGAATAAAAGCTCTTTTTCTATCGTCGGATAGTTGACTTCAGCTTTATTAAGGCATCTGCTGGCATACGCTACTGGTTTACCATCATGATTTTCTAAGACTGATCCGATAGCATATCCCGAAGCATCCGTCTGCAATATAAATTCTCTGAGAATTTATTTATTTATTTACTTTATTTATTTACTTATTTACTCTTTATTGTTTTTAATAAACAATAAAGAGTAAATAAATAAATTCTCTGTCGAATTTAGGGTATTGTAGGATAGTGGGGCTAATAAGACTTTCCTTCAATGTTTCAAATGAATGTTGACATTTAGAATTCCAAATAAACTGTGCATTTTTTTTACATAATTTATTCAAAGGATTTGCGATAGCTGCAAAATTTTAATGAATTTGCTATAATAATTTGAAAAAGCTACAAATCTTTTTACCTTGTCTACACTTTTAGGGACCGGATAATCTTTCATGATGCGATCTTTTTCAGGGTCTGGTAAGACACCTTCGTTGGTAACTACATGACCTAAGTATAAAATCTCTTTCTTTAGGAAGTCGCACTTTTCTGGTTTTAATTTTAAATTTACTTTTCTCAATGTATTAAATACATCTTGTAAGTTCTTATTGTGATCCGATAAACTACGTCCAAATACTATCACGTCATCTAAATAAATAAAGCATTTTTCATATGATAACCCGGCCATAGCCATAGTCATCATTCTAGAAAATGAATTGGGACTGGTTTTTAGCCCCATAGGCATTCTGGTCATTTGATACTGACCCGAACAGAACGCCGTATATTTTCTACTATTTTCTTCCAATTCTACGTTATAATAACCTTGTTGGAGGTCTAAATGTGTAAAATAAATGCATTCAGAAAGAGAGTCTAGTATCTCGGTTATATTAGGCAGGGGAAACTTATCATTTTCTATTGAGTTATTAATTTTCCTATAGTCAACCACTAATCTAAACTGTTTTTTACCTTGATTATCTATCTTTTTTGGTACTAATAATATTGGGCTAGACCATTCACTGGTACTGGGTTCAATAATCCTTTAGTCAAGCATTTCTTGAATTTGTTTAGAGATTTCCTGTTTCTGAGAATGAGGTAACCTGTATTGTTTCGTAAAAATAGGTTCAATATTTGGTTTCAAGGTTATACTGTGTTTATAAATATGTGTCGTTTCTAATTCATCTCCGGGTAGAAAAAATATATCCGAGTATTTCGCACAAATACTTTTTATTGAACCTTGTTCTTCAGAATTTAAATGTTTTAAGTTTAATTTTGTAAATAAAGATTTTACTCTGACAGCGTTAGAAAAGTTACAAACGTTGTAATCGCTCGCTTTATGCAAAATTGGCGTAACATTGGATAAACTTACGTCATTCTTAGTAGTGTTTAATATACGAATAGGTATCATGCCATTATGCGGTTTCACTAAGTCACTAGCCTTGAAAATTCCATCGCCTAGTTGTAAAGAACAAATTACACATTCCTCATCAATTAAAGTTTGGATAAAATGTATAGACTCTGATCTCGAGGGGACGGTAATACAATTAAGACTATCATTATTAGTTAAAGGTAGAGTAATTTCAGTGTGTGTCAAGTTACGTAGAGACATTGACATTTCGATAAAATTAATATTTGATTTATATTTATTTAAAAAATCGTAACCTAAAATTCCATTAGTCTTGCTAGGTAAAGTTCGAAAAACATAAAATTTATGATCAAAAAAGTTTCCTTTCGACTCCAACTGTAACCAAACAAACCCAATAGCCTGTACCTTTCCACCGATTCCATTTATGGTCATGCTACATTTATTAATTGGAATATTTAGATTGAAAACATCTTGGTACTTTACAGCTGAAATCGAAGCGCCTGTATCAATTAACCAGTTCAGCTTGCTTCCATTTACGTAAAATGGAACATGTAAACAGTTGTTATATGAAAAAATAAACTCATTTTTAGGCACGAAAAAACTTATCTAATTCCAAGTTATCAATATTATCAGGGTGAGTTATGGTCTGTACAGTATGATTACGTTGCGTATTTCTATTGGAGTTGTAAAAACTCTTACCTCTAAAGCGACGCCCTCGTGAACCCCTGTTGTATCCACGGGCCTCTCCCCTGTGGGAGGGACGCTGACCTCTCTGTTGGCCATGATGACTGTACTGCTGTTTGGGAAACTGCTGGGAGTGTCCCCAACCGCGATAGTACGTACCTCGTGGGTGCCAAAATCTGCCTCTGCTATGTCTATAATTAGAAGAGTAGGTAAATAAGTCGTTTAAATTAGACTGGGATGAAGTTTCCTCATCAACTGCCGCTTGAATAGCATTATTTAAGGAATCAAAATTTCGGGCGGCAATAATCGTACTCAATCTTTTATTTCTCAGGCCGTCGGAAAAACGCTTTATTGCTAATTTTTCGTTTAATTCTTTTAACACACGAAAACTGTTAGCGTTTCCGTCGGACTGTGAAATGGTTAAGTTAGTCAATAATTCCGATAGCTCATCGCCGAATTCTGTAATCGACTTTTCATTTTGCCTTATAACGTGCATTTTATTTTGTAAAGCAACAGATGATTTTTTGGGCAATAATTTGGATTTCATATCATCTAATAACTCTTTTACGCTTTTATAATCTGGCAATAATCTTAATTTAGCACATTGCGATAGTCGGCTCTTTAAAACAAAATTAATCAAATTTTTCTTAGAATTATCGTCTATTATCGAATCATAATATTCCATACCGTCAATTAATTGTTTGGTATTAGATAACTCATCATTCATAACAGGCAACAAATTTAAAGCTACTTTTAAATCAAATTTCTCCATGTTTATGTAATCTGATCCTTCAGTACGTTTACACAAGGTTAAAATTTCAGTGTATAGGCAATCAAAATATTCGCAATATTTTTCTATCTCTAGGCTCTCTAATTTATTAAAAGTTCTTAAACTAACTCTAAGGAATTTAAATAATACTTATACTTTTCTTGTAATAACTGGGCTTCCTCAATTTTTTTATATATTATATTTCCTTCTCTCCGAGTAGGACCTATTTTAATAAGGTATCTTCGAATAGACAATAATTCCTCGTATAATTGCTTTATAAAATCTGCCATTAATTTTTAAATTAAGTAACATACCTGTAATGTCACCTTTTTTATGTATATTTTGAGTATAACCTTAATTATATGTCATATTTTTATTAAAGCAAAACCTTAAAGTCTCTATACTGCGGAGCTTAAGTTTGAGTCTATCGTTATCACATAATTGCGCGTAATCACTTATAATCGATGCACTTTTGAACACTTTCGCAACCTTAGTTATTCACTGCACTTTACACTTTAGAATCTGCAAAGTCTTCTGGCACGGCACGTCGACGATTTCGACGAATAAATGACCTCCTGGTTGCGTGGTCCTCGAACTGCTGACTAATCCATCTCAAATGACATTTTCTATACATTCGAAAAATTATGTACATCAAGCCCAAACCAATGAAAAGGCATATAATTGAAAGAATTATATTCGTCGTTGAAATATGAAACATGAGATCCTCGGTGCTCGCAGAATTGTTTCCTCCGGCTGCATTTTGGGCGATAATCACCTCCTTAGACTGCTGTTTTCCCATCTTGCAATAATTTGAATATATCTCTTAATAAAATTAAGAAAATCGTTCCGCCGCGATTAAAAGCAAGTAGCAACTGCATTTTAAATTTATTGTTTTAACAACGCAACATTATTAGAGTGCGGTTTCAAATTCGCGTGACGGTAATTTAAGTAGGCAGGGTCGCCATGTAAGGATGCTAGTAGGAGACAAGTAATAACTACGAGAGCGGTTTTAATACTGTTTATTAATAAGGTTTCAAAATATATTAGCACACATCACATTGTAAAACCTTTACACTAAGTTTCACATCGGTGCACTCAAGGAATAAGATTTTTCATACAAACTAAAAAGTCCAACCCCTTCCCGTGGGAATTTCGGGAATTCCTTACATAATACAAACAGACACTTATTGAGGAACTTTTATACCAAGTATCACATCCGCGCACTCAAGGAATAAGTTTTTTCATACAAACTAAAACATCATATATTTCCCGTTCCCGTGGGAATTTCAGGAATTGCTTTCATAACACAACCAGTCATTTTTTGGAGAACCTTTATGCCAAGTATCATATCCGTGCACTGAAGGAATAAGATTTTTCATACAAACTAAAAAGCCCAACCCCTTCCCGTGGGAATTTCGGGAATTCCTTCCATAATACAAACACACACTTGTTGAGGAACCTTTATATCAAGTATCACATCCGTGCACTCAAGGGATGGGATTTTTTCATACAAACTAAAACATCATATATTTCCCGTTCCCGTGGGAATTTCGGGAATTCCTTTCATAACACAACCAGACACACATTGTAAAACCTTTACACTAAGTTTCACATCGGTGCACTCAAGGAATAAGATTTTTCATACAAACTAAAAAGTCCTATATTTCCCGTTCCCGTGGGAATTTCGGAAATTCCTTCCTTAGTGCACCCCTACATCCCCTAAAGAATGTATGTTCCAAATTTCAGCTCTCTACGCCAAGTAGTTACGGCTGTACGTTGTCTGTCAGTCACTCAGTCACTCAGTACCTCAGTACCTCAGTACCTCAGTACCTCAGTCACTCAGTCAGTAACGGAACAGTTTTATATATATTGATTGATTGATGATGATATTCAAAAAAATGTATGGTACATATATTTCATACAGCGCCACCTTGCTTTAATAAAAGCTTGTGTCTAGGTACTAGAGACAACGGATCAAATACTTTTACTACTTTTTTATGTAAATACATACATCTATACATATAATAAAATGGTAGGAAAGTCAAAACTGTACATTGAATATTTTTTTAAAAGAATACTTGGGGTATGATCTACAATCGAAACAGAAACAAAAAATATAGTTTTTAGAATTTTTGTCTGTTTGTCTGTTTGTCTGTTTGTCTTTCCGGGATAAACTCAAAAAGTACTGCATGGATTTACTTCAAATTTGGCATGAAGATAGTTAAGAAGTCGGGTCAACATATAGGCTACATATTATCACGCTAACAGTGTTATAATCGTAGGTGCGTTTGGTGCTGCATAGCGTTCACGCAGACGACGTCGCGGGCAGCAGCTAGTACTTAATAAAATCATACACAATACACTCAGAACAATGCAAAACAACAACAAAGAACACAAATATTTGCATTGTGCGGGGATCAAACCTAAAATCTCTGGCATCTGTGGCAATAGGTGTTACCTCTATGCCAAATGGTTTTTAAAATGTTATATTATTAAATAATAAGTATATTGTCTATTTAAGGGTAAAACAAAAAAAGGCTATGTAATATTATTCGCACCTGTATAAACAGAGATGGCACTGCATCATCTTTTAATCTTATAACATCTAGTGTTCTGTTAAATGAATTTTCATCAAAATGTAAAGGACATATGAAAATATTTTTTAAATCACTTTTTAAATTTTCTTTTCCAATGATCTCTTACCAAATTCTTTTTTTGTCTTTACTTTTTGGCAGTCTTAAAACAAAAATATGCAATAATTAACAAATTTAATAAGGATGACATCGAATTCACAAATAAATTGTGAACAGTGTGTGAATCCAACGGAAGAAGCATGTCTCGTGAATTCCAGATATCGAAACAACAGATCTGAAACTATGGTATAAAGATACTTCAGTCTGCAACAGACACAATATATCGATAATTCGTTCGTAAAAAGAAAACATCACTACAATCCAAAGAAATACAATTAAAACGAAAACAAAATGCAACTTTTTAAAAGTAAACTACAGGCAGTACTTTATTTTTAATGATTAAACTGTTTTTTACAACTATCTACAGAATTATAAGATAAAAACAACAGATATGTACAATCGCCTCCCGTCCCGGTGTTCCAGTTAAGAAAATGTTCCCTAGAACGGCTTTTGGATCGAAGCTCCGCCTACTTTTCTCTATGCCAATGAAACAATAGAAACAATATAGATCTCATATCTATAATCATCGGTGTGCTTGCACAACATTTAAGAAACAAAACTATTTTAATTTAATATTTCATATGAATAAGGGGGTAATACTACATTTTTTTAACTTGTCTTATTTGTTAAACAAGATTTCGAGATCAAATCATGTCTTTTTTTAACATAAGTTTCCATTTAAAAATATTTTTGTTACGGTAACAATAAGCTATAATAATAAATTGAAACTAAACCGTGAAACCATTTAAATGTAATGAATTGTTTATTTTATATTTTTTTATTTAAATAAAAATACATGATTTGATCTCTAAATCTTGTTTAGCAAATAAGACAAGTTACAAGGCGGAGCTAACCGAACTGCCTGATTATTAAAGTGCAAGTGAACTTAGCCTTAAAGGTGGAACACCGGAACATTTTTCGATAGTACGAATAAATGGCTTACTGGTGAAATGATAAATTTCGCCGATTTCGGCATAATGTTGCACCACAATTTATTATGCTGCACTTAGTAGGCATTATGCACTATTGTTTTTTCAGTTTATTTGAGCACACTCTTAGAAATACTTTAAAAACAATGTTTTTCAACAGCGAAAAGTTTGTTTAGGCACCTTCCGTAAGTAAACAAACAGCGACACAAAATGGCGGCATACGGCACACGCGTAACGTCACGAAAAATGCTGTCATTAAAGCAAAACTGTTGCGTATAGAGCTGGCTTGTTTTCATTGCATGTGTTAGACAAAGACGCCACTATGTTTTGTTATTTCGTCTTCTAAACTATGACGTAACTAAGAATCTATATGCTATAGTGACAATTCCACATTAGTTTCCATCTCAGAGGATGCAGATGATGATTGATTACTTTGTAACTGTCAATGTCATAACTGTCACCTCAGTCACTCACTATTATTACCCATGTCACCATGGTAATGATACCAAACCCTCAGGCTTTGATTATAGTCCTCAGGTTAAAACGTAATTTACAAGTAACCACGATAAAATCTGTTTAAAGTTGAAACTTATAGTTTCTAGATGGTTTGATTATGCAAAAGCCCTTATTGTAAAATTATTATCTTCGCTGAAATAGATTTTTCTATATCAATGTTCTTTGAATTTTATAGAATAATTGAAATCATGTGAGCTTCTTTAATTTCTTCAATTCAATGTCTCTCTTATATTTTCAGGTATGATTTTAACTATGAAATTAATGCAGTTTTCAACAAATTGGACTGGAATTATTCACTGAAAATTCATGGTATCGGTGATGGATGTGATTACATATGTGCCAATATTTTATGAGAGTAGGTTATTCAATGTAATATTTTAAAATCCAAAATGGTAAAGCCCAACAAAGCTTTTGTAGCAATTTTTCATACATAAAAATTGTTTTTAAAAGCCGGTTTTCCTATTTTGTTTAATTCAAATAAAAGAGACGGGTTTTTTTTTGCCTACATTCTGGTACTGAAATTCTAACCAGCATGGTTTGTGCACCGAATCAATGTTAAGAATTTTATCTTTGAGCAGGCTTAACCAAAAATTTTATATCACAACAGTTTTATTATTAAAATATAAAATATGGTAGTTTTTATGTTTAATCTAATAAGTTGATTATCAGCAATACTGAAGTTCTTAATGTTTAACAGTCCATTTGATGGCGTTTGACAATTTCAAATTCACCGTAGCATTTTACAGTGACAAGGTTTCAATCATCAGATTTTAGTGTTCAGTGTCAAAGTAGGTTGTTTATAAACATATAGTAAGTATTTACGAACAAATAAAAACTAGGTGTCGTATTAATTGATTATTTTCGTCAAACCATTATCTAAAAACATTTTTTTTAATAATCTTATTTGAAACTAGCTGCTGCCCGCGACGTCGTCTGCGTGAACGCTATGCAGCACCAAACGCACCTACGATTATAACACTGCTAGCGTGATAATATGTAGCCTATATGTTGACCCGACTTCTTAACTATCTTCATGCCAAATTTGAAGTAAATCCATGCAGTACTTTTTGAGTTTATCCCGGAAAGACAAACAGACAAACAGACAAAAATTCTAAAAACTATATTTTTTGTTTCTGTTTCGATTGTAGATCATACCCCAAGTATTCTTTTAAAAAAATATGCAATGTACAGTTTTGACTTTCCTACCATATTATTATATGTATAGATAATAACCTTAGTCTTTAAAAATGGCGAAATCTGATTAAATGAATATTTCTCCCACATTTTTTAAATTTTCGTATCTTTTTATCAAGGGTGAAATAAATTCCTAATAAATAAGATTTAGAACTAAATTTTTATTCTTTTTATATGTATAGTACTTGTAGGTCAGTTAGTGCTTAGTGCTCTGAGACCACAAGAACTTGTCTCTTTTGTGCTACCTGGTGCTAAAAGATCAGCACCACTCATTGACATCTGTAATTCTAAAAAAGCTGCTGGTGAATTGCCGACCCTTTGACATTAGACATTAGGTGGTAAGAAATATACGCCTCTGAAAATATTTTTTCTTAAATATGCTTGGAAATTTGAGCATTATTTTGACAACCTTCTTCGAGATAAATCGAACTTGCTGTACTGGTCGGGCGGCAGCCGGCAAAAGTTGTATGAAAATCCATAACTGTCGTGTTTAGCGGCCAAATAAATTACTATGTACAATCATATTTGTCGTGTAATTTCAAAATGAAACGGTCTTCTACTCCGCAACATGATGACCAAAGAGGTAACTTATCAAAGAATTAATTTTTTTTATGTGCACGCCAGTTCGAAATTTAAGTTTAATTTCAAACTGGCTTGCACATAGAAAAAATTGAAAAAAAGAATACTTTGCGAAAAAGCTATTGTTAATTGTTATTATTTAATTAACAATAACGGTAAGTCTGTTTATCTATGTTTTAGATTTTTTGAGTAATTAAATATACAATGAAACAAAACTAGTACAACGCTAAAGGGTTTTAACGTTCCTTTTGTCTAGATGTATCCGATAACGATATTGTTGCTTAGTTGCAATGCAACACCTTTAAGGCCCAAATAGACTGTTGGAAACAAAACATCAAACCAAGGTGACCTTGCTAGTTTACAACGTGTTTCCAACAGTGAAGATGGCTGTTGACAACCAAATTACATGACCTTGGCGGGTTGGAAACGGCGGTGTTTAGAATCACAGACATACATCTACATAGACAACGCAAGTGCCACGATTTGTATTCGAACCAAGCGTGCCGACTTTTTAAGACCTATTGTGACGTCACAGCTGATATATATTACTGGAAAATACAAAAAGATTCAGAGACACCGATACCGCCGATGAAATCGATTATCAAGACCGATATTGATATTCTTGACTCGATTTTCTAACATACATACATACACGCATATTACAATACATATCAAATCTAGAGGCGACCAACCTTGACATTTGGTTGGGCTTCGGACACGCAAAGGACATGCATTTGCGTTATCTATGAAGATGTATGTCTGTGTTTAGGACTGTGTACGCTTGTTATTGTATATTTTACTATGTAACTATAACTAGAAATGACTCGAGTTTTGAAGCTTTTTATCCTGCGTTTCAACCTTTCCTTCTTTGTATCCTCAATTGCATACAAAACTGCCATCGCGAAGATGTTGTCAACGCGAGAGATCAGAGCACACTGACGATTAAGGGGCGTGGCCTGGCGTGACCTTGGCTTGTGTTCTTGTTTGTCTCCTTGTTGGAAACCACCGTTTGTAACAGTGTGGATGACTCGGAATTGGTTGTCAACAAGTTAACCTTCCTTAACCTTGGTTGGAAGCATTGGTTTTCAACGTGTTGTCAACAGTCTGGCGGCCCTCTTAGTGAGAATAACAAAATGTCCTTATAACAAATATTTTAACGACTATTTATCATAGTTTTGAGGCTTAGCGATGTTCTGTTGTAAGATATATAGAAATTTTGATAACTTCACGACGTTTATATATCGATAGATCTTCTTTTTCTGATTACAATAGCGTAAAAAAGTTAAAATCACTCGAAAGTGCCTTATCGATGTTTTAGTCATCGGACGGCAGTATTGTACATTACTGCAGCGGCTGGCAAGAGAGAAATTGCTGAGCGAACGTGTGAATGTGCGCACATACGTAAGTCCATCAATGCCTAGTTGCGGTCAATGCTTTTCTTAAATAATGCGCGGAAATTGAACTAAGTAGTACAATTCAGAACTTTAAAACCAATGACAAAGTTGACGAACAATAAAAGCGATTATTTTATTTCAATATACTGTACTAGCTGCTGCCCGCGACGTCGTCTGCGTGAACGCTATGCAGCACCAAACGCACCTACGATTATAACACTGCTAGCGTGATAATATGTAGCCTATATGTTGACCCGACTTCTTAACTATCTTCATGCCAAATTTGAAGTAAATCCATGCAGTACTTTTTGAGTTTATCCCGGAAAGACAAACAGACAAAAATTCTAAAAACTATATTTTTTGTTTCTGTTTCGATTGTAGATCATACCCCAAGTATTCTTTTAAAAAAATATTCAATGTACAGTTTTGACTTTCCTACCATTTTATTATATGTATAGATGACTAAAACATCGCTATCCTGATAACAACACTATAACAATGTTTCGTTGTTAAAGGTACATCGCGTCGCCGAGTGTAGATGAATCAGAGTTCGGGAAGGGTGGATGTATCTTTTCTCACGTCTTGGTAACGAGTAGTGCGAATGCTGTGAAATCTTTAATTTGCATAAAAAAGAAACGTCTCACAATTCCAGTATTCATTTAATAGCCGATTGCCAAATTTGTTTGAATTGCACAAAACATCACAATAAATACTGCACATAAATAATAAAAATCCACAAATTGAAAATCAAATAATAGGGCGTCCCAATCAAATGTACAAGGCCAAGGAAGTATCTTAAATATCGTAGATAGGGCATTGAAGGAAGCCTTTATATGTTTTTTAAATATTAGTAAGCATTGCATAAATAAATGATTTAAATGCCTTAATATTATTACTTACATTTTAAGATTCACGAAGAGTGACCTCCGTAGCGGCTGTGAGGTGTTAGTTTTCTAATAGGCACCTATTATAAAATATGTATATTAAATAGGTACACGCCTGTTTCGCGTATGAGGTAGGCAGTACACCAGAGGTTATAAAAACCTAATGTCACGTTTGGCTGAATTATAGTGATGGAAAGAGGACTCACACACGCTTTCATTTAAGATGTACGAGTATGTCAGCGTAATGAGAACCTATTCGCATGCGTTTAAAATTTAAATCGGTAAATTATTATTTTATAGCAACCTCTCTGTATGGGAATAGGAAATAAGGATACATAAGTACATAAGTTCATGCCTGAATCCCTTATGGGGTAGGCAGAAAACCAGAGGCTATAGATCTATCTGATGTCACGTTTGACAAATTCGAAGGTGTTATAATGACGGAGAGAGACTATTGCAGTGACAGGTGTATAGCATATTGCCCACAAAAACGCCAACAAAACCTCTGTCCCTTAACTGATTTTAACTGTATGCCCGGGAAGAGAAGCAGCTGGTACATTCTATGTTTTTCTTTCGCTCCCAGTCCAGCATGGGAGATCTCATTATATGGACAAAATCTATAATTTTCAATAATATGATCTCATGGTATGATTGAAAGGTAAAGTTTTTGTCCATTTTTAACAGGCTTCGAAAAATGGAGGTTCTCAGCATGACCTATATGTATGTATACATGTATGTTTGTCCGCCATTATCTTGCTTTTGGATGAACCGATTTGGATGCGGCTATCAGAAAAAGATTTTTCATGTTTTGGAGAAGGTTTTAGTATATTAACCGACTTTAAGAATAGGTTCTCAATTCGTTTGTATATTTTGTATCAGAGATGAGCTAATTCCATGCTGGACTGGGAGCGAAGGAAAAACATAGAATGTTCAAGCTGCTTCTCTTCCCGGGCATACTGTAAAATTAAGTTAAGGGACAAAGGTTTTTTTGGAGATTTTTTTGTGGGCGATAGGCGATGGCGATCCTGTCACTGCAATAGTCTCTTTTCACCATTATAATGCCTAAGAATTTGTCAAAGGTGACATCAGATGGTTTTATAGCCTCTGGTGTTCTGCCTGCCCCATAAGGGATACAGGCGTGAGGTTATATATGTATGTAAATGAGCTGAATGTTCGGCCGATCATTATACTTCGGTACATTCGGCATACTATTATAACATTCGCTTGATTTGCCTAATAATAGCTGTTTTTACCGCGCAATTTCTAACTACACGGGAATATCGGGATAAAAAGTAGCTATGTGCTATTCCAGGCTGTATAATATCACCATGCGAAACTTTCACATATAATAATAGTATCTATGATTTTAGTTTATTACTGCGCCAATTACGCATGGATGACTTTGATGTTTTTTTGATGTCATATCAAAACATTGTGAGTAGTTTAGGAATAACATCAATTTGAAAATTTGCCGCTGTTTTTCTCTCATTACTCAAAAGTGAGTTTTGTGAGTTAACGATGTTATAGCTATCTGACGGCAATATAACTGTAGTGACACTATATGTGCTCATCAAACTATCCTATCGTGCTTCCTGTGAAAGTTGCACGATTATCTGGTATTTGTCAAATTAAAGATATCCGAAACTTTTCCTCTTGTTTCAAAAATACACTTAAAAATTTAAATAAAATTATTTCATTTCTATGGAGCTTCAAACAGTAAATATATCAGAAATTTTAGTAAGGCAAAAAATAATGTGATTTTTCTTAAAAAAAACTGAATTAATCTTGATGTAGAAAAGCATAATATTTTATTATTTAAACTTTAGCCATCTGCATTGAAAAAGGTACTATAAAAAAAAACAGAGCAAAGAAAACCATTAATTTGAAAGAAAGCCTTAATCTGTACCAAAAGTTTGAGACTCGAAACTTTTGAAACTTTGAAGAAAAAGAATGTAAGTATCATAACTGAAATATAAAGGGCAAAGTAAGGTTTTAATTCAGACTTATGACCTAGTAATGTCCACAAATAAGATAAATTGTTCAGAATTTAAGAAACTAAGTGGAACTGACGACCACTTTGGCGATGGGGTAAACCTGTCTGCCTCATACGCCAGTGGTTGCGGGTTCGATTCCCGCACGGAACAAGAAAAAGAAACCGTGTCTGGGTGTTTATCTATTTATATATTTATATTCTAGGTTTCCACCTTGTTCGCTACATGGTATCCAATAACACAAGCTATGCTTACTTTGGGGCCATGTAGTTAGTGTAATTGTCTGGGGATTTTATTTATTTATTTATTATTGCAGATGTACTTAGAGATATTATTAAAAATGTTACGATAAAATCTGATCGAAAACGTCTTTTTTAATACAGTTGCTCAAAAAGTGGCGCATTGCAGGGACGTTTAGCGTTCGGGATGTGGGCTATTACACACTTGTGCTTTTTCTTTACCTTTTCCGCACTCGTGCGTTATCTTTCCCAAATGTCAAAATAATGTCCATTAAAAAGAAAAAATCAACCACGAAGTTTGTGCTTAAAAAAAAATTCATAGAAGTTTTTACGATTCATGCAAATATTTCTGAAAAGAAGCTACTAATTTGTTTCAATATCAGGTAAAATGATTTGATGCAATGAGTTAGGTTAGGTTTCATTTCATTTTATCTCATTAAATTCATTTTCATTTCATGGCAATGCAAAAAATCTAGTAAAGACTTGGCTGTATGGGCATAGTTCCCTTTGCCTACAACAAAACAAAAAAATCAAAAAAATCTCTGTTTATAATCTTTCACGGCTGGCGCCATTTTGTATATTTTATAAAATTGCTTAATTTTTTCGCAACTGTATTAAAAATAGTCGTTCAGTACACGTGCGGAACCGTCATTGCAACTTGTTCCGACTGTCAACCCTCGCCTTCGGCTGCGCCTCGGCTCGTGTAGACATTTGTCGGAACTCTTTGCAATGACAGGCTTTCCGCACTCGTAATGAAATATACTATTTCGATCAGATTTCAAACGATGCGTTCGTGCCATTGATTGCAGTACAGTATCTCAATGACCAATTTCTTGGAAGGCATTTTGTAGTGCCCTTTTGATGGTCAAGAGGCACTACAAATTGCCTTTTGCTAAGTAGTTCTCTAAGTTCTGGAAAATGTTCAAGTCTGATTGTAGAAAGTTTATCGAGTACAGTGGCGTTCAAACTACGGAAGTCAGGAAGCTTTACGTGTGGGTAGTATTTAATTAATTTAGGTATACAGGGTGTCCAAAAAATTACTTTGGATAAAAATATCCTACTGGCTAGTCTTCCCCATTTGACTACAAAAAACCGTTTTTTATTTTGACTAAGTTTTTCTTATAGCGCGCGCTTTCCTTGAAATGTTTAGATTTTTTTTATGGCAAAACTATAAGTCCAAATAAAAAACGGTTTTAGTTGTCGAATTGGGAAGACTATTAGAATATTTTTTTTCAAAGTACTTTTTTGGACACCCTGTATAAAAATAAATGCCTAAAATAAGTGTTTGGCAACGAAAGGAGAGGTATTTTGTTCGTTTCCCAGTCTGGCCAGCTTTGGAAACGACCTTTTCTAAACCGCAGTGCAATCACAGAACTTTATCGACTCGTATATTTACGAATGTTCGTATAGTATGGAGTAGGTTGCAAGTTGTTGGCAACATTGTAATTTATTTAATTTTCAATTATTTGACAAAACATGTTCACAAACATTTTAAATTAGCAAGGCCCACATTTATTTAAACTTGTCGCGTGGAAGTTAGTAGATTTCAATTGTTGCTTACAAACTGACTTCTTACTAGACGAAGTTTTGTGAACACACGAATTGATTAAGATCTGTGATCGCACTGCTGGCTCGAGTTTTGGTGGTTAGGAATATCCGCATATCGCATTGCAGAATTATAGAAGAAAATATAGAATATCGCATTATAGAAGCTTATATTATAAAAACTCACTTTGGGGCAACATAGTTCTCGTGTCAGGATGGGCCATTTATCTATACTAAGATTATAAAGAGGAAACCTTTGTATTTTTGTATGTGTGTGTTGAATAGGCTCAAAACTACTAGACCGATTTCAAACTTTCTTTTACCATTACTTAGAGGGATTCTTCCGAATCCGTATAAGCTACTTTTTATCCCGAAAATCCCGCGGGAATCAATATACAGGGTTAATTTAAATTAGCGTAGCACCTCTTGCAGGCAGCCTCTCTACATTAATACCAAATGACTAAAGTTGAAATAGATAGATTTTTTTTTATTAAATTCAATATGACATTATAATCTTAAATTCGTTTTTCATGCAATTAAGATGACCGAAATGGTATGACCGCGATTGTTATAGGAAGAAGGGTCCTATGAACAGCAATATAAAAGATATACACTCCCAAATCTTCCAGGAGGATTTACTAGTGACCCACATAGACTATTCTGTCCTAACCAATAGCATGGTTGTTTTGTGCGATCAAATTGACAATTAGTTGCTTTGAAAAGGAAGCTAAAAAGGTTAATCTCAAGACTTCGAGATGCTTGAATGTTACATTTATATTTGAAAAAGTATAAAAATGAAACAGTATTTTATAAATGTTACTATCGTACCAACTGATTCATGTCCCATTTTGCTGATAATTCGTTTGAAAACTTGTCTAACTTGTAAGGTCTATCGCGTAAAAAGCACTTACATACGACATTTTAGATACTGTGAGAATTCTGAACTGAGTAGGTAAATGTCAGTGTTGAATGAAATGATAACAAGTTCGTCACAAAGGAAACCTATCTTCAAGCGAATTTCCACTTACTAGCATTTTAGACGTATTGCCAAAATGAGCTTATGGTGGGTCATGATTCAATTGGTTTGATAGTACTTTAAGACTGTAACGAAGTAGGTATTTCAAATATTGGTTTAAATTCTGTATCACTGTTTTAGTCTTCTTCGTAGACCAATACGAAAATGGTATCCTCGGCACGAATATTTAATTAATGAATTAAATTAAAATGAGCCCCGAGCATCCTTTTGAGGTTACTCAAGTCTTTATCAACTTAGAATAAAATGTTTAAGTAGGCAAGCAAAACTTCGAGAAGGTTACCTTCTTTCTTTCTCGAATAACGAGATTCATTTAGCTTGTCTGCCTTTAACAGCATCAGCAGTTAATAGGAAATTATTTAACTTGTTTATCATATTGGGCCAGCAGCGATTTACGGCCTAAATCTCCTCGTCAGACGTCACCCAGAGAGACTCATAGCCCTGCTCATTGCAAAGAGCGATCATGTATGACACGATTAAAGAACGTGGAGAAAGCGAAAAAGATATGTCTAGATCGGAGCAGTTGGCGTTCCTTGGTCTCTGCGTACCCCAAAGGGAAACAAGCGTGATGTATGTTGTATGTAATATAATATAAGTTTGTGTTAAAAAAAGTTTTATAGAAAAACGATAAAAAAATACCAACAAAATAAAGTGTTATTATAAAAACATTATCTCTATATTATAGAGTTTCCCTAAATTTTTATCTGATCAATTTTATGATTCTACAGTTTGATTGCTTTCTCTACATAAATAATTTGATCAAACAATATACTAAGTTAAACAACAAATTTCTATTTTGAAGTGGATCAATAACTTCAATGTCCTACGCCTAATCGATCTGAAATAACGAATTAATGAAATTGTAATACTGTAATACTACGTACAAAAATAATTTTGATGAAAGTTTTATACTTTTTTTATAAAATGGTACTTTTGGTAATTAATTTCCAAAATTAATTAACCTAGAAAATCTTTTTCAATTATTGTATTGTGGTATGTAATAAAAATCGCTTATTACAAATGGCCTCCAGTGCTTTTATAACATTATATACAGGGTGTCCCGTAAATAGTGGAACAACTGAAAATTGGAGATACAAGGGTTATCTGGTTATCTGGTTTCCTAGGCTAAGTAGTTTTTAAGATTTTTGTTTTTTGAGATTTTGAATATGTATAGGATTTTCCCCTACTGCGTGCAAAAAATGTATCATAACGTTTTTTTTATGCACTTTTTTATATTGCAGATAATTAAGAAAAGATTAATCTCTCTAATTAATTTGTTAGGGATTATTGGTTATCTGTGAAAATAATAGACAAAACATGTAATTTTTTTAAATCCTAAAATTTATAAACTCTTTTTGAAATAATGCTGGTATAAAAAAAAGTATGGCAGTTTTGGTAAACATTTTTAAAAAACAGCTACAATTTATACAGATTTCAAAAAAGTATAAAAATGTACAAAAAAAATGAATAAACATATTTTTCTACTATAAATACCTGACTATAAACTAGCTGACCCGGCAAACATTGTTTTGCCATATAAATAAAAAAAATAGATGTTGGCCGGTTCTCATAGATACCGGATAAGCACAAACAATTTCATCAAAATCGGTCAAGCCGTTTCGGAGGAGTATGGCAACGAAAACTGTGACACGAGAATTTTATATATTAGAAATAAGTTAGAAAAGACGCCCTTAAAGGATCTAGGTCGACTTAAGCAGTATTCATGTAAGACTTCATTATTTATATTAAAAAAAAACACCAACAACAGAACGCCAACAAATGAAGAAGTTGGTGCTTTTTGCAGGTTAAGTTAACAATCCTTTAGGTATGTTTTTAATACATAAACGATTTATAAATATTTATCTTTATTTTTATTACTCTGTAATCCTTTTAGGCGTATTTTCAGCGTAAGTTACATCTGATCTTATACTATGACGTTTGTTGACGTGGACGCGCCGTGCTTGTGTGAGTAAAAATGACAACCTTAAGACACGTACGGGCAAATCTATGGATTTAAATCTTTGGAATCGAGCCCATTATTGGGTTTATTTAAAAGATAAACATGTAAAGTAACTAACAGCGTAAAAAAACTTGGCAAGTACCTAGGTATCTGTTTTTTTATAATAGCAGAAGGCACAAAGTTTTATTTTACAGTATTCGAAGGCATCCAGGCGCTTTATCCTAAGATTCTGTGAAAGCTGTTGACATTATAGTTTCTATTAACAATGTTAACTTATAACAAAAAAAAACTTACGGGAAACTTGTGATTACGGATAAAATCGTATTTTATTTAAGTTTTTCACGTCATCAGTACCTATATAATTAGTGTCATAAATTATTCTTCTAATTACAAAAAAGAGCGCTACACAAAAGAAGAACGAGTTATTATTATGAAAACCCATTACTAGAATGGGAAAAGTTACACTGAAAGTACTAGCAAACTTCGTGAAACTTTGGTTTGAGTTTTGTTGATTACTCGGCCTATTATCGAAACTGAAATCAAGAGGAAAAAATAAAGTTAGAAAGAAACTATCGGTACTCTTTTGTCAAAAGTAGGCTTGTAGTTGATGGTACGAAATAAAAGAGCAAATTGTGGATTGTAAATCTTATGCATAGATAATAATTATAACTGACAAATTTAAGTTATTATTTAAAAAACTTTTGTGTCATGGATACTAAATAACGGATAATAAACTTAAGAAACATATACAAGGTTGATTTGTGGTCATCGGCCAAATTTTTTACACAATAAGTATCATGTATAGAAACGATTTTTGCAATTTTTTTTTTACAAGGAACTTAATATATTCGCTAACGTATTAAGCAAAACATGGTCACTCTATATTACCATCAAAATAAAGTCGACTATGCGCTACTACAAAACATCTCGAAATACTACGTCTTAGTATTATCAAGGAAATGCCGCGTCGGACTATTTTTAAAAAAGTTTGTGGTTCCATAGTACTACTTTTTTGTACTGAGCGACGCTTAAATAAATACGCTGGTACATTTATATTGTATCAAAGAAACTAACATTTAACTGGTGACCAAAAAACAACCATAATATATTATAATATAAACCATACTTATAAAATATTTAAAAACTAATTTAAATTAACTTTTAAAAATCCGAGATGTTCATCACACAAACATCCAGCGCTGCCTGAATTATATATAACCCGGGACGTCTGGCATAGAAGGCAATGTAACCACTAAATAAGCCGGCCTAAGCCGGTATAAGTTTCTTTTGCGACTCTTGAAAATTTAGTAGCTTTAAACGATAGTATTATTATTTTGACACGTACAAGAACTTAGGAGCAGAAACCATCAAAACATGAAAAACGGCAATGTGTTCAATGGGTAATGGAACAAAGCAAGGTGAATGCTGAAAATCATCGTACTTTGTGCCTTACACATAAAAGCATTTGGCCGAAATTGCCGTGACTATGAACCGCGTTAATTTTAGAAACAAGCTTATAGTTCGAGTGGCTTCATTGAATGCCATGTCTCTGAAAGACATGTGGTTTTAGTTGGAAAGTTACTTTAAAAGCGCGCATGAAACAATCGATTATATACTGTAACGGTTCTAAGACGGAATCTTCTTGGAACAATCTAATAGTAAAAATTTGTAAAAAAATAAAATCCCCAGGCAATCACACCCACTATATGGCCCCAAAGTAAGCATAGCTTGTGTTACGGCGTACCATGTAGCGAACTAGGGGAACCTACATAAAGAGATAAACACCCAGACACGGAACATTTTTTTTACTTGTTCCGTGCGGGAATCGAACCCACAACCACTGGCGTCTGAGGCAGACAGGTTAACCCCATCGCCAAAGTGGTCTTCAAAATTTTAGCAAAAAGTCAGCAAATAGTATTCGTTAAAAAAACTAAGACCATGCAATTTCACGCCGTGCGATTTCTTTTTAAGGGAATTCATTAAATCTTGGGCTTATGTAAAGAAACCAAAAATAATTGCTGAACTCAAAGCCGTCATCGTAAGCGTCATCGGAGAGATAAAGACACGGCTTTTTAAAAATGTCATTAAAAATTTATTAAACAATTAATTACTAACTTAATCGAAATATACTACAATGTAATAAAAAAAATATCACCATGCGCTTAAAATACACGTGTTTCATTATTATATTAATTAAAAATCTTTTAGTAGAACACTCTAAAGGCCAAATAAATGTAAATATATTATGCCTATCATACATAAAGAAGTAAATTCCATTATTCTTAGGACATATTATTATTTCATTATTATTAGGACAATAAAGCTAAGCTGTGTATTTAAGTTATTGCCCATTAAATTTTTGGTTATTTGTGTGTGCTTGGGTTGCTGAAATGTTAGCAAAATATGTCACCGGACACTGCGGTATACCTTTCTCGTGACGTTGATGTCCATTCGTTCATTTCCCTTATCATATTTATGGTTTTCAGGTCCTGAACTTTTTGCAAATGATTTACGATGACATAGACACCGAGGCAATGTGTTGTAGAAACATATTGGAAAATTGAACTATATTTCGTAGGAAATGTTTTGGATTATTTTTAGACGGATTTTCCAATTCATAAAGAATTCAATTGAATTGAACAATTAGGTTATTATCATTTATTATGTTATGTTATGCTAGCAAGCTAGTACTGGATCTTTGTGGTGGGATATGAAAGTTGACTTGATATTCATTTAATAATACTTTGACTTAAAGTTGATGATTTACGACTGTGCGAGTAAACAATTTACATGTATTCTTTTTTGTTTCAGGATTCCTGTGAAATGTGAACAGTAAATGAGAAGAAATAAACAAATTTAGTAACAATATAAAACAAAACACTTTTGAAGTAAAAAGTGAATTTGAAAATTATGAATGAAACATCAATAGAGTCAGTTTCAACACCAGCAGTGTTAAGTGAAAATTCAAGTGATTCTGAATTATGGGATCCTATAGATTTAAGTGTATTTTACGATCCCGATGCTGTGATTATATCTTTGTACGTGATTGTTATGTTCACGTCTATCATAGCAAACAGTTTGCTGATTACTATTGTTATCAAGTTCCAGTACATGAGAAGGTAAGTTTTAAATAGTGATTTTTATAATAGTATATGACAGTAGACTTATTTGACCAACCGTCAAAGTGTATTCAATAAGCTTTTAAATATAAAAAAAGTAAATTGTAAAGAAGCAATTTTTCAATACTGATTACAATAAACACAAAACAATTTATATGGTAAAACATCTTTGATACGACTAGAGTGCGGCCGTTGCGAGAATGCGTTCCTGACAGCTCCTTATGTCCACTGAATAAAGTTTATTTCCGATTCGAAGGGGAAAAAGCTATGATTTTGACAGCTGTCAGGAACGCAAACTCCCACCGGCCGCACTATACCTACCCTTTTACTTCATTGACCTATTAAACATGATACTCATTTCTATAATACCATTGATATTTTTTAAGACTAGCTGTTTTACCAATTTTGAATCCCGCGGGAATTTTGAAATAAAAGTAGTCTATGTGCTATTCCATACTGTAGACTATCACTATGCCAAATTTCATCCGTTGAGCCGTTCTCCCGTGATTAAGGAACAAACATCCATACATCCAAACTTTCACATTTATAATATTAGTAAGATGATACGAAGATTAGTGTCACCCCAGCGAGCACATAATTAAGTAAACCATTCCTACATCCATGACATTTAATAGAAGGACACGTTGACACGATTTAATTATACTCCTGGAACTTCTAAGTAATTTGGAGACTATAAGTTTAAGAGCAATATACTCGTGTGTTTGATATGAATTCATGTGAATTTATACCGAAACATTTACTTTTTCGCCACTTATTTTTTTTTGCAATGGAAATATCATTTAATGTTAGATTAAAAACGTACCTTAAGGATGTTTTTTTCATTAACCCAGATTATACTATATTTTCTGCTACAACACCCAAAAAAAAGCTCATAATTTACCTAATTTTTTTCATATTTTTTTTTACTTTCATAAGCTTACGTTTTTGATGTCCCTTCAGTTCGTAGTGAATGTGAATATTAGACAAAGTGCAGAAATTGATTTTAAAACTTATACTCTACTAGCTGACCCGGCAAACGTTCTTTTGCCATATAAATAAATAAAAAAAATAGATGTTGGCCGATTCTCATAGATGCCGGATAAGCACAAAAAATTTCATCAAAATCGGTCAAGTCGTTTCGGAGGAGTATGGCAACGAAAACTGTGACACGAGAATTTTATATATTAGATTATATTTTCCTTAATTTCAAGGTGTGAAAATGCAAAGTGAATAAATGGCTTCGAAACGGTTGGTTTTTATAAACCTTTTGATAAAATAACCTAATCATTGATATTTATTTTTATCAGTAATAGTTTGTCCAAGTAAATTATTATCATTTTAATGTTGTTATTCATTTTATAATCACTTTATTAGCCTGCAAACCTAAAGGGTTTTTTAATCTATCACATGTCTCACTGAATAATTGGCTCTGAACGACATTCTTGAGGGATTGGATTGCATAGATGATAATTAAAGGTTTCCTAACTGCATTGCTATATTGCTACAGATAATGCTAATTCATATATCACACTAGCCACCGCGCGCGCGTAACTTTTGATCCCGTGGGAATTTCGGGATAAAATATAGCCTATAACCTTCCTCAAGAGTTGGGCTATCAAATGCAAAAAGAATTTTTCAAATTCCACTTGTAGTTTCTGAGATTAGCGCATTCAAACAAACAAACGAACAAAAAAACAAACTCTTCAGGATCAAGAAAAAGGTAGCGTAATACCCGATTTTTATAAAAAACTAGGAGTGTCGTTTTACGATGCTCTGATGCTTTGGAAACTCCATTTCCACAAGTCAGCTTTCATAAACGTTTTGATAGTTTTTTCTGTTTCTTTTTGGTAGTTTTTTCATCGATTTCTCTTTTATAACGAGCAGCAAACCAAAAGCATCTAGTGTCATTCGTAAAAATCGTACCTCGCATTGCCCTTTTCCACTTGCAACAGAAATAAAAAAGACCGCCAGAAAAAAGCCAACCAGCTAGCATATTAGTGTTTCAGTGGAATGATAACAGTATGGTGACTGTGCTTTCCAATTGTGAAAAAGTAAATCCACCCCACAGGGCTAAATATTAAATATGTTTTTTATAGCAACAAAAAAGTAGGTATGTGCTAATAACTCAGCCAAATGTTAGAAAAAAAAAATACAATGAAACATAGGAAGAGTAGACAGAGCTGATCAGAACATAGGTCTCTATAGGACTTCGATAAGAAGTAAAAAGTAGTAGGTAGGTACTATATACATATAATTTCACGAAATGCATGGCAATTATATAAGAAAGCTGGCAGAGAATATGATCTTCATACATTTCGGCGAGTAATTGCAAGAGGTCTAACAGATTTATATAAAAATACTGAAGTATGAGGCCGTAGATTTACAGAAAATACCAATTAGTAGATTATGAAGAAAAACAAAACCGCTGCATGCTTTATGAAACCAAAATCAACTTTCTTTGCGATAGATTCAGAGTATTTCTTCACCCAAAATATTATTTATTTTTACTTACCATACACCAATTTGATTGTTTATTTTTATGTATAATTATAATTTTTATTTGTATAAACAATTTAGGTAGATTTCATAAATAAATAAAGTTAATTACCCTATCAAAATCTAATATATAAAATTCTCGTGTCACAGTTTTCGTTGCCATACTCCTCCGAAACGGCTTGACCGATTTTGATGAAATTTTTTGTGCTTATCCGGTATCTATGAGAATCAGCCAACATCTATTTTTTATTATTTATATGGCAAAACAACGTTTGCCAGGTCAGCTAGTAATAAAATCTCCCGAAAACATAGATTCTTCATAAGTTATAGTAGCCGATTATACTACACGGTGTCACAACATATATCCCATTCCAGGGTTTGAGGGGGGGTAGGTTTTTTTGGTTAATTTTACTGTGGACTAGGGGTCACTATAGGGCACAGATCTAAAAATCCGGAAAATCGAAGACCTGAAATTCAATTCAGTATAATGTGGGTTAAAATATTTTGATGACAATTTTTCTCTTTTTTTTTAAATCCCCAGACAATCACAGCAACTACATGGCCCCAAAGTAAGCATCTCTTGTGTTTTGCGAGACCATGTAGCAAACTAGGGGGGAACCTAGAATATAAATTTTCTTGAACCCGCAACCACTGGCGTCTAAGGCAGACAGGTTTACCCCATCGCCAAATTTGTTTGGATAAATGATTTTTCATTCAAAGATTTTTCTAAAAATGTTATGTTCAAGCATTTCTTATATTGTCACGATAATCTTAGTAGCTGCATCATATTATCGAAAGCCAGAATTACTTACATACAATCTTCTAGCTTATATTTCAGATGAACAACCGCTCGGTTTGTATCCTGTGTTTGTTATTTGGGATTACATAACTTAACTCAAGTATGACGTGAAAGTCAACAATAAAGTTTTCCATTAAATTTACAATATTTTGTTAGGTATACTAACTTTTTTTGATATAAATAAAGAAGATTTTTGTAGGTACGTTGATAGAATCTCAAAATCAAACCACGCCTTGTCCTTCGATTGTAAACAGCTATTTTTTTTTGCTCAGATGGCCACATTTCTTTGAGTAAATATTTATTTCAGCTACGGACTTCTTATACGCTTACGCTTGGATCTTGTAGGGCTTGATTGCTTGGTTTTATATGACGAAGTTGTTTGGTTATGTCGTTGTATGGACTTTAGGTACATTCCTGCGGGATCTAACAATTGAAAATGGAGTCATAACCGATCAAAAAGATAATTAAAATTCTTACTACGCCACATATTGACACAAGATCATACACACATTACACGCATATACACACACACAAACATTTATACATATACACATTCGATAGACCACTATCTATTTTATCTTAATTATATAATTTTAGCATAAACTTATTGAATTATTTTTGTTTTTTAAATTTTCTTTGTACTTAGTCTGTAGAAGTAATATATAAAAAATGTTCATCCGTAATTGGCTGTAAGAAATAAATTAAGTGTTATAATTAATTATACTAAGGGCTGTGGATATTGTAATAAATAAATAAATAAACATATTTCGGGGAGATTGTACAAAGTACCCACTATTTTGCAGAGGCTATCGATCCTGTATAGTGCTGGAACAACAATATTCCTCCTCCAATAAGGAGGATAAAGTATAAAGAATCTTTTAAAAATAAATTCAAAGAATTACTTCTAGAAAAGCAGAAACTGCCGTCTCTTTGATGCTTCATTGGCAATAAACATGTTTATTATTAATCCAGTTTTTTTTTGACCTATTATTCTATGTAAATTTAAAAATGAAAGGGCTTACACATAATTACATATAATTATTTATTATTTATTGGTTTATTATTTGATTATTATTATTATTATTTCTTATTTAAACTATTTATTTTACATTTGGTTAGGTGCCGTGTGTCCGTGTCTCCACAAGGCAGTAGCTGAAAACCAGCGATTTACTCTCTGAGTAAATAATTACGCTGAGCTATGGCCGATTGCAATGCTACAGCACATTACATTATTATTATTATTTTTTGTTTTGTTTCAAATTGTATCTTTTTTTATTAATGTGTGTGCATGTAGTACCTCAATAAACGAGTTTATCTATCTATCTATCTATCTATCCTTTTTTGCGCCCTAATTTTGGCATCCACCACTTTATGTTTACCTAGACTGATGTTTTTTTATCAAACTACGGCGAAGCAAAAAGGAGGTAATGAGTTTGACATACATGTATGTGGGAATGGATGTTCATCTGTTCCCTCATAACTTCTAAACTAGCTTTCATAATTAGACAAATGACGTTGGAAGCCTCTTAAATGCCCGCTGGTTAAAGGCTACATGACGTCATGTTATAAAATGCTCCCTAGGGGACTTAAAGTAAGAGACTAAAAATATTTACTTGAAGGTTTCTTGTGGGGTATCAAATGAATGGGCTTTGTTAGCACAGTTTGAGTATGAAAACATTACAACTCCAAAATAAGTAAAAATAGGTAAAATTTGAAAACTAAGTAGTCGGTCAAGACTACTAAAAACACGCTCTAAAAAGTACGAAACAAGAAAATAGTCTCCGCTGAAATATTTATGTATTTTATATGTCAAACTTATCGAAATATTATGTTTAAAGGATGGCCGTGGTCGTGTGCCACCTATTGTAGCAAAACAGATTCATTATAATAATGAAATAAAATCAAAGTGGCATACGATCACGGCTATCCTTTCAACATAGTATCTCTGTCAGGATGATGTATAAAATATTGGTTTCGTATTTTTATAGCTTTTAAAAGTTAAAAAAAAAACGTCACGGTAATGAAGTCGCAAATAGTAAGTTTAATAACATAATTCCATCTTTTAAAAAATCCTTAAATGCTGTTCAAATCAATAGTAACCTGAATGAAACGTACTCATTCTTTAATTGTTAGTGGACATATTTCTTTAAATACCATATACTGAGCACGTCTTAGTAAAAAGCTATTTATTTTTTGTTATAGACTAAGCCCGCGTTTGACCTCAACCTCACTTGATTGTTTTTAAAATATTCAAACCTGTTTGCAAAATAATACTATTAAAATAATGAAAGTCTGGAACGGACATTACACTCTTCAATTAAAAGAATCTGAAATTTTAACATAAAGAAAAGCTTAGCTTTAAATTGACACATTTTTCTCAATAAAATAAAATTCATAGGTTTTTACAATATTATTTTAGTTGCCTATATTTGTGCTTGCCACCTCATACACGAAATTGATAGAATTATAAATGCTTGGCGTAGGATTATGGAAGGTTTTACTACGAGTACAACGAAGTTATTTGAAATTGCACCTCTGCTTTGAAAACTTTGATCTGATTTCCAGAAGAAATTGCCAAATGCTTTTCACACACTCACTCTTTACTCTGTATATTTAACATCAAAGTAATAACACTTATTTCTCATAACGCTGAGAACTTTGCTTCGAAGAAGTTATTTAAATAGGCCTAAAGGTTTTAAATTACTCCCATTATTCATTTAAAAATATAGCAGTTCTTCATAAACCTTAGGTTCTTTTCTACATATTTTCGTTGTTTCAGCTTAAAACATTAAATAAAACGGGAAACTCACGAGGGTGTATTCAATGTTATTTATCACTCTTTCCTGGACATAATGTTGATAGCGTACTGAAATTGCGTGCACACCATTAAATGTGACAAATGTTTTTTTAATAAATTGTTATTATCTGGGAAAAGGCTTTTCCCTTATGTAACATATTTATTTCTATTTATTTATTTTTATATTATAACTTCCATGACACATGGTGGTAAGTGATAAAAGAGAATAAGGTTGTCCATCCACGAAAAACCTATTCATAGAACCAGGTCTATACTGGCCAGGCAAAAAAAACACAGGCAGATTATCTCGAACCTTGGTGACCTGTAACACTGTTACAAATTAAGGAGCTGTTCAGGGCTGACTTTAAAGTTATTCCCAACTTTTTTGAAGCCTCTTGAGCTAGGAACGCAATTTATTGATTGAAATTATATTTTGACGTTATGTATAGTGACGTCGAAAAAATTCGGCTAAACGTGCTTGCAAGAATGCAAGGATGTTTCGACTCACCGAATTGAGCCATCCGATGTGCCGAGCGCATTCTTTAGATGATTAGGTAGATAATTAATTATTTGTTGACCTTACGGAAGCCTTCATTTAATAAATCGGAAGGATTTATATTGTGGTCCCATTTTTCTCATAATCACGTATGCGCCCGACATTTAAATGAAAATTCCGAAAGCGCAACGCAACTTTGTTTTCGTACGTGACTTAGGTTTTTAATTTTATTTAGAAAAGTCAGTGCCTACATAGCGTTATAGTAGATTTAATATTTATTTTTTTCAAATTTATGCTACTCAGATCTATTGCAAATGTAGTCAAGTCAATAACTCATAAGTGGAAACATATGTCTGTCTGTAGGTTTGGGATAATCTATAGAAAAACTGAACGGATTTTTATTTGAGTTACACCAATATATGAGTTATTGGGCTCATGAATCAGTATATAAAAATGTTCCGTTACTGACTGAGTGACTGATAGACAATGAGAAGGGGTGTAGGAAGAAGAAAGGAATTCCCATGGGTACGGGAAATATTTGACTTTTTAGTTTGTATGAAAAATCTAATTCCTTGAGTGCACGGATGTGGCACTTAGATAAAGGTTCTTCAACGGGTTTCTGGTTGTATAATGGTAGGATTTTCTCAAACTGCTACAGGAAGGGTAATTTAGCGCATACAAAATTTCGGGAAAAAGCTTGTAGACTATAAAATCACGGTACATTACTTACGAGCTGTACAATTATGATTTAATGAAGTTGATTAAAACATTGATTTTAAAATACAGTTATCACGTTCACGTCATGCAAACAACGTATGAAAATTATGTACACCCTTAAAGATCTATAAAAAACTTACAGATAGCATAATTCTTACATTTACAGCTGAGCTATTTTAAAGTTTTTAATGTCGGCGCACCCACCTACATACAAAAATCCATCAAAATTGTATAATAGGCTGTGCGCAAATGTAAAAAGTCTGAAAAATACAGGTTTAATTGAATTGAAATAAATTGAATGAAAGAAAGGTTGTGCCACTGAAGAAAAGGTTTTGATTACCCGGAGTTCATTCGTAGTCACCGTCCAAATTTTTTTACATGCATACATTTTTTACAGAATAGAACAATTTTGGAACAAAACAAAGAAATAAATATATCCGCTAACATATTATGCAAACTATAGTCACTCTAAATTACCATTAAAATAAAGGCAACTACGCGCGCAAAACATCTTGTAGTACTACGTCGTAGTATTATCAATGAAATGCCGCTTCGTAGTGGGTATGTTCATCAACAGCGACTATTTTTAAAAGTTTGTGGTTCTATATTGCTACTTTTTAAGCTAATTATAATAATAATAAAATCCCCAGACAATCACACCAACTACATGGCCCCAAACTAAGCATAGCTTGTGTTATGGGACACCATATAGCGAACTAGGGGGGAACCTAGAATATAAATACATAAATAAATAAACACCCAGACACGGAAGATTTTTTTTTCCTTGTTCCGTGCGGGGATCGAACCCGTCCACCACAAACCACTGGCGTCTGAGGCAGATAGGTTTACCCATACGCCAAAGTGGTCGTCCCCCTACGTAAAATTGCATAGCTTCTATCACGGGCCTTGAGCGTGGGAACCGAATCCAGAAATTCCGTAACGAAAAAAACCTAACACCCTCCACTCCGACCGGCACAGCGGTGATACTTTGATTTCATAACTTTACATGCGGGCTTTAATAAACAATCAGCGCCATCTACTAGGAATTTGTGCAACTTCATATTAGATCAAACATTACTGCATTAATAAAATAAATAAATAATTATAAGTGCATAAGTTGATAAAAAATGCTATGCAATAGCTTTACCGCGGCAGTCTCAGAGTGCCACACGTCTTTTTTTGTACTGAGCGACGATAAAATTATGCAGGTACGTTTATATCGTATGAAAGAAACTAACATTTAAATTTGGCTGGTGACTACAAATCAACCCTGTATAACTGAATATTTGTTTTAAAAGGAGCATTTTTCGAAACTTTTAACCATTGCTAGCTTCTAAATTCACCGTTTATCAACAATCTGTATAAACCGCCGCGTCAGATAATGATAATATATTAAATTTTTTAGAACTTAACACAATAGTATTTTATTATCAAAATATTTTAGTACATTTCAGCTTTTTAAGAAGCAATGAAAAATATATTAAAATTTAAAGTAATATTATTAAAAAACTGAAAGAATAAGTACAAAAAAGTTATAAAAAGATATTAATTAGCATCTTCTTGTATGATAAAAAATAAAACCAAAACTTTGCAAAAATTATATTTCTAAAGCCAAGTTGTATTACAATTTGTTTTGCTAATAGAATGTGCGAGTTTACTGAGCAGTAGTGAGCAGCACATTTATTAAAACCATTCAGTTAAACCTCTTTGTATGTATAACGACACTAATTTCTTATCCTCGTTTTATTTTCCTTTTAATTTTCTCGTAAAATTCTTTTCTATTAAATACGTAGCTTCCTTCCCTTCTTTATATCTCTTATTTTTTCCAAGAAACCTCGATATTACGTTTATTCTATATATTTTTTTACTTCATGACTTTAATTCGCAAATGAAAAATTGTTTGGAGGAAATAACTGGATCAAACAAGTTCCTGTAATTACAGGGTAAAAATTTTTGTAAATTATGAAGTTTAATTAAAATATTTGCGTGTATTGAATTTGCTTGGGAGCAAAATATCCACATTTTTCCCTACAAATATAACAATAGGTACATATATTTTTAAGAACAAATGAAATTGATTGAGGTACAGAGAATGGTAATTTGTCCTAATTTTCTTATTCTTTCAACTTACTCATGCTACTAAGAAAGTGATAATATGTGGAGAAGACATAGCCAGAATATTTTTTACCAATATTTAATTAAGTCTTGTAATGGTGATAGACAAAGATTTCTCATTTAGCCGTTCTTTGTACGGATATGTTGTAAAAGTATTGGTATTATTTATTTAATGCACGTATCGTTAATAAGTCACTGAGGCTAGTTTATTTTTCCCACCGCCGGGTAAGCATCCACATGTCCGCATAGTAAGGATCGGACGCATCGCAAAAAACTGATAAATTTTTCACAGTTCGTCCACATTTGCCGATGCCACTTCATTTGTTTAGCAGAAGAAGAAGGAAATGCGAAAAAGTCTAAGAGAATGAAACATAAAATCTGTATACATGACATATTCCAGAAGAGATCGAAAATCGGAGAATATCACACACTATTTTCTGATTTGTTTAAAATTAAAAATTAAAATTAAAAATTAAATTAAAATCCCCAGACAATCACATCAACTACATGGCCCCAAACTAAGCAGAGCTTGTGATATGGGATACCATGTAGCAAACTAGGGGGGAACCTAGTATATAAATACACATATAGATAAACACCCAGACACGGAACATTTTTTTTTTCTTGTTCCGTGCGGGAATCGATCCCGCAACCACTGGCGTCTGAGGCAGATAGGTTTACCTCATCGCCATAGTGGTCATCTTCTTGTTAAATGATGACACCAAATTATTGGGATGTCTCAAGATAAATTCAATTTTATTATCGATATCCTGAAACCATATTTACTGAGATAGAATTCAACATACAGGGAGGCACGTCCAGCGATCGGCATTCCGTATAACGGCACGCAACGCAACAGTTGCCTCTCGGAGCATCAGTGTCGGCATTGCCGATGTGCTATTCGTACAGTGCGGATCAGTGGACGCACTTGTATAACTCTCTTTAAAATTCAAAATTCAAAAATTCAAAAAGTTTTATTCATCTTAGGAATTTCACAAAACACTTGATGAAGTCAGTCATCACATACTTCGGCTTTAACTGGTTGTTGATAGTTGTTAAATAAGATATTACAGTAGACCAAGAGACAAAAAAAGCCGGCGGAAAAAAACTCTTGGCACTCTTTTTCAGTCAGATTTATCAAATCAATACAAATAGGTACAGTACAAATTGACCGTGACATGAAAAAAAAACAAACACAAGACAGCTAATTGTGAGAGCCAATGTCATGCCACAACCAAATTGCTTACATAGCAGATGCAATTAGCTATGGATGCACAATACGAATATGACAAACTGGGACCAGAGTATTTGAACAAGAATGGACCTATTTACCTATTTACAGATAATAGGTACTACAATCTGTTTGAGGCGATACGTACGATGCTTACGATACCGACCTGTGGACGCTTACCTTAAACGAGTAGCTGTCGGCAATTTACTCGTTCAAAAACGTACAATAGACGTGAGCGACTAGAGGTATCAAAGATAATTATAGTACTCGCTCACTTATTTTCTCTTATCGCTTCCGGTTGAACAACTACCTAAAGACAAACAATATATTCATGCCTACGAATTATACAAGTTCTGCAGTTTTTTTTAATTACGTATTTTAGTTACTTTTACCTCAATGTAAAATCTACCTCTCTGTTATTCTGCTATTAAATTGCATTTATTATACCTCTTTAAAAGCTTACCTAAAAAAACTAAAAAAAAAATTGAATTGATTTGCAGAATAAGTTTCATAATATTTTTTTCATGAAAGTTATTCATCTAGTGTCGAGAAGATTTCTTGAGCTGCTAGTGGTAGTTTCTGTTTTGGTTACTCATTTTTATTAATTGAGATTGAAGAACAGATCCTAGTAGCTGTAATACCAAAAAAAGACTATTAAAAGTCAAAAATTAGAGATTTTTGATTAAAATCTTAAAATCCAATATCTTTGTAACTGTAACAATTCGGACTCCATTTTACATAACCAAATCCATCTGAAATGAAGTGAAATAAAGTCCTTCAATATTCAACACGACTTTACCGGCAATCCTGTATAGAACTCGTAACATACAATCACAGAATAAGTAATAGTTGGTACAGAAGAATTACTCCGCAAGAAGATCTAAATAAATTCGAGTCTTGCTACGACGCGATACGGTGGAATTCAGCTCGCACAGCATTACGTACCTGCAAATTGATATACCTAGAAGTTTTGTCTCTTTCTATCGCATACCTCTTATCTTTTCTTACACTGTTAGGGTTGCTGCCTAGTGAAGAATAATTAATCTCCTTATTTGTAATTAAGCATCTACCGATGTGGGTATTACTGTTATTCTACCTTTGTAAAAAATATCGTTTTAACTTACCTAAAGTACAAAATGAAAAAAAAGTTACGACGAATAATTAGTAATACTACCTATGTTTTGTTTGCTAAATTGAACATAATCAAATCTAAACATAATCTAATTGAATATTTGTTTCTTTTTATGTCCATTTTTAAATACTATTTGCGACCTCGATCATAGAATTACTGTGAGTGCTATTAGGTAGGTAGGTATCTACAACGTCCCGAAGGGCGCGCGCGTGACACACGACCCATTCGAAATCCTCCGGCGGAGCGCTTTGCTGTAGGTAAATAACGGATGTACCACGCGGAGTGAGCCAGGCCTGATACAATGGGCAATGGATAGTTAGTTATCTATATATATGGTAGATAGGTTAGTTAGTTACCTACATAATATCTTTGTTTCAATATACGATAGCAAATCTGCAGAGCATACTTCTCAAACAACTATACAGGGTGACTAGTGACACATTTGCAATGCTGAAGGAGAGCAATCTGTACTCGATGATTCTGATCATAATTATATAATAAAAGTAGGTACCTACTTAATTTTACACCAGAAATTAAGTTCCCGACGCGCTGCCTCAGTCAACACGCACACAGCAGTGTTCCCGCCACACGCACACCGCTAAGTAATAATAAATAAATAAAGTATATTTTTGGGAAGTCCTACATTGAAGGTGTTCGAATTTTAATGTTTTCAATAATGAATAAATAAATGTCTTCCTGGATGTTCAGATTGCACAATCCTTTGCTATTGTTTTAGTATCCCAAAGTTGTATACACAAATACAAAGTCCTTGTTTGAGGGTCTTAGAAACATGAATCACAAGAATCACAATCAACAAGGAAGAGGGATTTTTTATATATTTCCGTAGTCGTCTTTTTCTTAGTTCGACAGATCATATTAAAAGTAAAAACATGTTTTCCAAGATAACAGCACTTTTGACATTGTAACATCGGTCGGGGAAAAAAGTTCTTATTTCAGTGTATAAAAAATTCAAGGAAGTTTTACAAAATTCATTATATTTAATTATCATACAATGTAAAAAACATAGAGGTGTAACTATGGTGTAAGTACCGCTTAAAAATGGCCCAACGAAAATTCAGTTAGTTTCGTAGTTGGCAGAGTACCTAATTATCAAATATAAACAATGCCTATTTGCGCTATTTAATGGTTCATAAATCGATCGCAACTGCATAATAAGAATGTAAGATTTAGTTTTCACGTTTAAATAGATTCGTAAACTATCAAATTCAACTGTTTCTACGGGGATGGTGTAATACCCGATGAACTAAGTAACTATATAGGGAATGCAAAACTTGTACTCTGTATTAATCTTACATTTGAAAAATATCTAAAAAATTCAGACTATCGATGGTAATTTGTAAAAAAAATGGCTGCTTAAGTTCAACGTCTTGTGTGATAAGAAAGATTAGATGTTGAAATTTTATAGAGAGGGGTAACAGATATTTTTCACAATATTTTAAAATAAAGCCCCTAGACAAATACTGTTAAAAATAAACTTTTCCACTTTGAAAATTACCAAAAAAACAGTTGTTTTCCTCCCTTTTGTCTTAGCTGTTAGCTACTTTATTCATTTGTCTTTAAAACACCACTAATATTGAGCTCCTATAAGACGTTGAACATCCTTTGTTTTACTAATTAAGGTAAATTTTGCCCTAATTTTAGACTAAAACGACCAGAAATGCTGTAAAAAATAAAATTTGGCCCTTCGGCAATAAAGCAAAAACAGTTGTTTGTCAATTTTTTTATGTTATTAGTTACTTTTACACCGTTGTCTTTAATGTAATTCTAATATTGAGCCACTAACTTAAACAGTTTTACGTGTGTTTATATCAAGTTCTTTTGATGTTTTACAAGTAAGGTAATTCTGAGGAATGAAAAAAAAAGTTCCTGTAGAATGGCAGGGCATTGGAATTATAAATAAATAAATATTTCTGACACTCACACAACATTATCTAGCCCAAATTAAATTTCTTAAAGAACTTGTGTTATGGATACTAGATAACTGATATACTTAAGAAATATATAAACATACATATTTAATAAATACATATTTATTATTAAATAAACTTAAATAAACATATAAACATCCATGACTTGACGACTAATACCTGTGCTCATCACACAAATATCCGCCGCCGCCGGGATTCGAACCCAGGACCTCTGGCATAGAAGGCAATGTATGTTACCGCTAAACCAGCAAGTCGTCAAATTGAACTCATTTGGGGCATTTTCGTCCGTAAAATTGTGCATAGTTACTGCAACTAAAGTTATATAACATACGGGTACACTCTATATAAGGGCTCGTTTCCTAATGATACCTACTCCTAAAGTAGCGGTGAATATGCGGTGGATATATCCTTTGATTCTGTCTAATGGAGTTGAGGCTCTTTGACTGGCGATGAAAATAACTCGGGCATTTTTAGTCCCTTATCACAATTCAAGAGATGGCTTACCCCAGCTTACCCCATCGCTACTTTTTGTTTTGACGCTTTCAGGTGAATTAACAATCATATAAATAAGGTGCAGACTTACTTACATATCCTTGTATTTACAAATTGCAATATTCCTGTTGCTGTCAAGCTAATAAATAAAATTTAAGCTAAAATAAAATTGAAGCTAATAACGCTTCTCTGAAAATTTTATGAATAAATACAAACGTGATTGAAACGATTATTTGGGTACTATTGTTTTCATGTGGTAAATACTTGTCATTTTTGTTTGTATGACAATTGTGTCAGTCATCACAGCCTCATTTTATTCGCTTATTACCTCTTCAACCTCCAATACATAACCGGCTTTGAAGAGCTCTTGAACTTGACGAACGTTATTGATTGACCGGAAGCCATATTTTATTACTTTTATTAATGAAAGCACGATAAGGGTTCTGATAAGTTGTCTTTTCTGTCCACATAATGTCTCTTTTGTGAATTTGGTGCTGCCACGTTTCCTATAATTTGAAGTAAAACATTATGCGATCTGTTTGCAAAATTAAAAAAGACTTGTGTTTGCTTGTCAAATGTAGTCAAAAGTTACATCCTAAATTTATTTACTCAATACTTTTATTTGTGCATCAACATTTGCTATGCTATTTTATGATACAACTAACGTTGCCCATTAAAGGGTAATAAGAAAAAGTAGAAAAAAAAAAACAAAAATCATATTGTTTTCTCAAAATTAGTATACCTACCAGTTAAAAAGTTCTTAGAAACGCATATGCATACCGTTTTGGACGTAGTCTTTGTTATTTTTCTGAAATACTAGAGTGAATCAAAAAGTTCTTAGAAACTTATATGTATTTAACCTTTTTGGAGGCAGTTCGATATTTTTTTTAAAGATTGACAATTACATATTATTTATCCAGACTTTCAATTATTTTCGACAGATCGTTCGCAAAATGCAAAAAAAAAACGAAACTATGGAGAAAAACGAGTTACGCGTGGTAATAAAGTATCTGTTCCTGAAAAAAATGTCAACGAAAGAGATTTTTTCGGACATTCAACAGACATTAGGGAATGATGCTTTACCCTATTCCACTGTGGCTTATTGGGTCGCTGAATTTAAAAAAGGAAGATCGAGCTGTAAAGATGACCCGCGTTCTGGACGACCTTCAACCTCCATCACCGAAGAAAACGCCAAAAAAGTGGAAAAATTGGTTTTAGACGACAGAAGAATTACAATAAAATATTTAGCTAAGATCCTTAAGATATCGTTTGGTAGCATTCGGTCAATTTTAACCGATTCACTGGGGTTCAAAAGCATTTTAGCAAGATGGGTGCCACGAATGTTACCCGAAGAAAACAAAAATCGACGTTTGGAAATTGCTAAATCGTAATCTCGAAATGTTCCAACGTGATCAATTTTGCCGTCGTGTTGTAACCACGGACAAATCATGGGTCCACCATTTCGACTCGAAAACGAAAAGACAAAGCATGTCTTGAAAACGACCATCCTCACCACCCGTGAAGAAATTTCGAGTTTCTCCTTCCGCTGGCAAAGTTATAGCCTCGGTATTCTGGGATAGTGAAGGAATCCTTTTTATTGGTTACTTGCCAAAAGGGAAAACGATAACTGCAAACTTGCTTTCAGTTGCTATTATGCAAACTTAATCCCGAAATTACGTGAAGCGATTAAAGAAAAACGTCGTGGGAAATTGTCATTGGGCGTGTTGTTCCTCCAGCATAACGCTCCACCTCATCGTTCGGAAGTTGCGCTCACCGCAATCCGCAGTGCTGGCTTCGAAGTCCTTGATCACGCACCATATTCTCCTGACTTAGCCCCGAGTGATTTTCACTTATTTCCAAATTTAAAGGAGCATATTCGTGGAACTAAATTTGACGATGATGACGCGGTTATGACTGCCGCCGTAGAGGAGTTTTTTAATAGTCGAGAAAATGATTTTTTTGCGGAAGGAATAAGAGAGTTGGAGATGCGGTATTCTAAGTGTATTAGATTAGAAGGAGATTACGTAGAAAAATAAAATATTTTCGTTTAATTTTTTTTTTGTATTAATTCTAAGAACTTTTTGATTCGCCCTCGTATGTCAATCTGACAGTATTCATGCAAAGTTTCACTTAATTTAGTCATTGCGTTTGCAATATATATACGCTTTTGTGCTAACAAAATTTAAAAACAATAAAATGTGGACAAAAACGTGCATCGTGCGGTGATTAGGTAGTAAGTATGTACGTATCTCCTTCTTCAAAAAATGTCCACGAACTAGACATCCAGCAGACATAAGGGGATCATGCGTTTCATGCTATTCAATGGTGGCGTATTTGGTTGCTGAATTTTAATTTAAAGGAGTAGATTGACCTTTGAAGACCATCAGCCAGCGCACAGGGAGACCTTCTACCAAAAAGTTGAGAAAATGGTTCCGGAACATAGACGAACGAATAAAATATTTAGCAAACCCTCTAAAAATTTAATTTGGATTTTATGTAGCCCAAATTAAGTTCCTTGAAGAATTTGTGTCATGTATAAGGTAAAGGCACCAAAGGTGACACCCTATATTTGAAGTATGAAAAGAAACTATATCTTAATAATATGAAATACTAATATAACATTTTATAACACTAAGTATCCTCTATAACTTGATTTTATAACGTCTTTTTTTTGTTTTGCAATATTCGATAAAAACAAACATACAAACTCAACCCGGTCAAAGTGACAGTATATTACGCCATTTCTTACGATTGTGCTTCAGGACGCTAATTCATTTAAGGTAAATTTTTGGACATTTTTTTTTTATTTTTTTTTTTAAACATTTTTAATTATATTTTAAATGTACAATAGAGTTAAATATTATTTTTAATTATTGAGTAATGATTAGAAACAATAATTAATGACATTTGATGTATGCTTAACTAGTTATTACGGTGTCATCTATTGGGTTCCAATATTTATTTAAAATATCCAATGCTTGAAATTGGTGACAAACTATTGGAACTTCAAGTCTTTTCATATGTTTTGCGTTATTGTATGTTATTTTTTATTATATTTAAGATTTAATGTTAACTTTTGTGGAAAAAATCGTCTTCTATAACAATTCTATCCAACAGTTAACAGCTTGTCAAACATTAGATATTCAGGAGTACCTAACAATTATTAAATTTGGTTATTACGGTGGCATTGTTTAGGATTTTTCTAATGTGATAACACAGACGGATGGAATAAAAGAAGAGAATACGTCAGAAATGTGACTATGAATATTCACTCTGCACCAGAAACATATAGAGAAGGTTATTTATTATGTGTTAGTGAAATTTCCTGGTAAAAATAAATTCTACAAATTATATTTGTGTACGTGTCGCGCGATAAACGGAAAAAATTAAAATAAAAAAAAATATTTACGACATCACATAAAACACCTCAAAAATAATAGTATTTCTCCAGTATTTAATGGATGTTATTATACATTATAATCATTCCTCTTCAATCACTCTATCTAATAAAAAAAAACCGCAACAAAATCCGTTGCGCAGTTTTAAAGACTTAAGCATACATAGGGATATAGGGACAGAGAAAGCGACTTTGTTTTATACTATGTAGTGATGATAATAAAATAAACTTAAATAGATAATATAAATATTCTTGACTTGACGGCTAATATCTGCGTTCATAACAAAAATATCCACCACCAACAAAGATTCGAACCTCTGGCACTGAAGACAATTTGTGTTACCTATGCATTATAAAAATATTTATATCTTTCATTGCTACCTTTTACAAAAATCGTCCACTATAACAACTCATTCAAGTTTATAAATATTCGCAAATATTCATTTCAAAGGACAATGTTGTTATTGTTGCTATGCGATGTCTAGCCAATTTGCGTTGTGCGTTGACAAGTAAATCCAATCACACTATTATCTTCTCAAAGAAAACAACTAGGTGATAAAACAAAACAAAGGTTGTGTGCCGTTTTTCAAAGAGATTTTGTTTGAAGTTTCTATTTTATATGTTTTTTGTTCACTATTATTATATGTTATAATATTCTGTTCGACAACATGCTGCCAAACCGTAGATAGTGACATGATTTTTGAGCTGTAGGAATTTTGTAACTTCTCATTAAAAAACGTGACAAGTAGTTTCGTCTGTCCTCTCTTACGTTATCTAAGGAATTCCGAAGAGACCAAAACAGGCGGAAATCTGGAAGAGAAAAATCAGAACTATATATTCAAACTTTTTTAATTTTTGTTGATCAGGTATCTAAATATGTAAGGTAGCTAAATATGTGAAGACCAAACGAAAGACTAAACTTTTTCTGTTAATCAATACTGGCTCTCATTAGCTGTTGACATTAGAAATCCGCACTCAACACACCGGGTTTCACTATAGTCTATGTAGCTTGACTGATATCTAAGCACAATTTTTTTCTTACATTCTTATTTTTATCGTCACCAGTGATCAATTTCTTTTTTTTTAAACAAAGAAATAAATATATCCGCTAAAATATTAAGCAAACCATGGTCACTCTAAATTACCATTGAAATAAAGACAACTTCGCACTACTACAAAACATTTTGTAGTACTAAGTCATGGTATAATCAAAGAAATTCCTCGTCGTAGTAGCTATATTCATCAACAGCGACTATTTGCATAAAAGTTTGTGGTGCCATATTTTTATTTTTTTATTCTGAGCTGTACTAAAACAAATATGCAGGTACGTATATATCGTATCAAAGAAACTAACATTTACATTTGGCTGGTGATTACAAACCAACCCTGTATATCGATCTTTTTTGTATTCAAAGACTTTTCTTCGAATGCTTCTAAATTTTTGCAATTGTTTGTATGAAAACTTTTTATGTTTCGGTTGTATGTAATATTCACGAACGTGACTTTAACTTTTACATTGGTTAACTTATAACAAAGCGCTGCCTGATTACGGAGCTAATTAGCAAAGTTAAATTTACTTGTGTAGCCTAGCAAAAGGTTTTAATTACAATAATATTAAACATTCAAGCTAATGTTATAATACCTAATTGTATTTCCAAAGTAAATTAAGGTTTAAATGTTAATTAGGGTTTTAAATTTAAATTTTTTGGCAACATTTAATAGATATTTCTTAGCCTTAAAAATGAAAACCAAAAAAAAATGATATACAGGGTTGATTTGTGGTCACTGGCCAAATCATCAATCATTTATAGAAACAATTTCTGCAAAAAAAGGATTATTTTTTTGCTTTTCGAGATAGAGTGTTTTTACCGAATGATTTAAATTTATTGAATGGCAGGGATTGAATTGACTTTGGAATTTTATTATATATACGAATTGACATTCCTATAAATGATTTGCTGCTTTTAGCCAGCCTTAATTTAGTAAACGCTAACTTATGGTCGTTCCTAGTCTTTACAGAGTAATTTGTATCATGATTATCTTTCCTAGTTTTAAATTTATTACTATTCTTATAAATATACATAATGTTTTCATAATTATATTGTGATGCAAGGGTCAAGATACCAATCTCTTTAAACTATTCTCGAAGAGATTCTCTGTTTCTAAGTTTATACATTCCACGAATAGCCCTTTTCTGCAGTGTAAATATCGTGTCAATATCTGCGGCATTGCCCCAAAGTAGGATGCCATAGGACATTATACTATGAAAATAACTAAAATATACCTGCTTCGCCGTATTAACATCAGTCAATGAGCGAATTTTCTTTACCGCGAACGCTGCAGAACTAAGTCTACTCGCTAGTTGTGAGATATGGGCGCCCCATTGCAATTTAGAATCTAAGGTAATTCCAAGAAAAACACAGTTATCTACTAGATTCAATCTGTTCCCATTAAGCCGCAGATGAGACTCAACTTGTTTTACATTTGGTACAGAGAATTTTATACATTTAGTTTTTTTATCATTGAAAGCTAAATTATTTATATTGAACCACTGAACAACATTTGCGAGAGCATTGTTTACATCGTCGTAGTTTATTTTCTGTCTTATGTTTTAAAAAATTCATGATGTGTCGTCAGCAAACAATACAATCTCATGATTATTGCCTACCATATAGGGTAGATCATTTATATAGACTAGAAACAAAAATGGACCCAGAATTGATCCTTGACACACTCCCATTCTCACAACCGACCCAGCCGACCTTTTCCGGTTAACCTCAACCTTCTGAATTCTATCACTTAGATATGAATTCAAAAGTTTGAGGTCAGTGCCTTTGATGCCGTAGTGGTGGAGTTTCCTGATGAGAGTGTCATGCTGAACACAGTCAAATGCCTTAGATAGGTCACAAAATATACCTAGGGCATCCTCCGACCTCTCCCAGGCACCAGTGATTATTTCAAATAGTTCAACACCAGCATCAGTTGTTGAACGGCCCTTTGTAAATCCAAATTGTTTATTATGAACTAAATTGTTATAGGTGAAATGGGCCAAGAGATGAGTAAGAATATTTTTTTCAAAAATTTTACTACAAGTAGGTAGAATTGAAATTGGTCTAAAATTAGTAGGGTCGGTAGTGCTACCCGACTTAAATAAAGGTATAACCTTACTATGCTTCATTAAATCAGGAAACTCCTCACTAATAATACAGTTGTTAAATATTTCAACAAGGCAAGGAGCTATTACATCTATAATAGAATTTAATATTTCAACAGATATGCCCCAGAGATCAGTTGTCTTTTTAATATCAATTGTCTTAAATGTTTATGGGTCCCTGTCTATGGGTTGGAACTTGAAAGACACCTTGCACTCACTCACATGATTTTTGAGCAATGATTCAGCTGCCACAGGTGATGAACTTAATGATTTATGGCGGGTTTCAATATTATGAAAACTGTTCGTTTTGCCTACGAACAATAGAAATCACTACCAAAATGCCTTTCTATATTCAAAATCTTGACATCTAAACCACTGCTTACGAACTGTTTGACTGTAATGGGTTGCTAGGTTACATTTGACCATTTACAAAATAAGTCATTATATCTAGCCAACGACGACGTAACAAGTTATTAATTTAAACCAATGAGGTAAAGGTAGCATGGCAGTCTGCTGCGGCCAATAAGAGTTATCTTTTCATTACGTATGACCAATTAAAGAATAGGTCATTTTATCTAGCCAACGACGTAAAAATTAAGAAATAGCCTATCAAATATCTGTCAACATATAAATAATCCAGTTTTCTCTTTCTAACTTATCTATAACTGTTTCTGAAAAAAAGGACGAATATTATTGTATGACATCATTTTTCTTTTAAATATTTACTTTGACGTCATAAAAAATTGATTCAACCAATGGCAAAATTAGTCGAAGGATTGGCGTTTCGTTTTACGTAAGCAGTTAAACGCAATTATTAATAAAAAGCTCTAAAAACATACTATAATATATTTATCGAATACTAAAACACAGCAAACATAAATTGAATAAGTTTATATATTTCTTTAGTTCAAATATCATACAAATAATTTGCGAATGCGTGATATTCTATAAATCACATATCACCTATTTTCTTGGAAGAACGTCACGCAAGGAGGGCCCATGCCAAATTTGAGAACTTACAGCCCGTAGCTAGTAGATATTGTGAAACGCTACTTTTTTCCTACCAGTTTTGTACCTGTACCGGTTACGCATAGCAGTCAGTTGAATATTGAAACCCGCCATTAGTAGTTGAAACTGAAATGTCAGCAAAACAGCTCTCAAATGCTGTCGCAACATTTTCATCTGCTTTAATTATTGTATTGTCAATAACAAGCTTAAACTCACTATTGCGATTCTTTCCTTTCCCAGTTTCCTTATTAATTATATTCCAAGTAGTTTTATTCTTATTAGCACTTCTTTCTTAGATAAATGAATTTGGCTGTGGCACAAACTCTTCTGAATAATTTAGAGTAAATTCTAACATAGTTGCAAAAACATTCACTTTTGTTATATGATTTCTCATGATATAGATCATATAGGTGCTTTCTACTAATATGTATACCTGTGGTAGCCCAATCACTGAAGGATTTACAATTGTTTGGAGACACTTAGATATATAGCTATAGCTACTACCTATTATTGTATTGGCAGTACAGTGGTGGGTGTATGTAAATTGCGTCGATGAAGCTGTTCACATAATTGTGATCGAACTTCACTTGGGAAGTTCATTTGATCCTTAATTATGTTTCACGGCTTCATCTTTGCAATTTACTTGTTAACGATTTGTAGGATGTTTAAAGTAGGTATTAAATGTGAATTACCTTTCGCATTCAGTAATAAAATAAATATAAGAAAAAACACAAGATTTCTTATTTACTAATCAACCATTTATTTGAATACCATTTAAGGATAAGTAATTTTTACAAGTTGTGATTTGACAATATTGATTGTGCAAACTCTGAAGTGTCCGGTAAGATTTCTTTATTATAAAACTTAGCAAAAGTAAGAGACGAGTCACTCCATCCGGCCGTCTTCCTTATTATTGCAATATTAACACCCGCTTTGCTAGCAGTAGATGTCGCGGCATGTCTTGTACTGTGCGCGCTAAAGATGGACGTATCTATTCCAGCACTTTTAAGAACATCCTTAATCCAAATGACTTAATCTCTGCGTTGATAGTTTAGAATAAGGTCTTTTATAGCTTATGAACAAATGGTCATTTTCATTACTGCGCAATGTATTAGTTTTATTTATATAAGTAATTAAACAGGGCATTCATTAAAGAAGGGCAGTCTTAAAAGTGGCTGGAAAGAATTGGGTCTGGAAGTTTTAATTAGATCGGGTATTTTAATAATAATTTTCTTGTTACTGTAGTTTATGTCACTAATTTTTGTTAATGAAAATGTTTGGACCCTGCGTGCGGTAACTAATGCTAGAAAAGTGAGAGTTTTCTTTGAATGATCTTCCAAATTAAGATCCTCGTTTGGTCATTTTTAGGCCAAATAATCTAAAACTATGTTAGGATTACAAGTAAGGTCATATTTAGGGTTCGGGGGTCTTAATTTGAAAATTCCCTTTAAGAAACGCTTAATTCTATCATCATCAAGACTATTTTCCAGTACAACCGATAAAGCAGAACGGTAACAGTTGAAAGTGCCATATTTGGCACCTTCAAATCTATCTGACAAAGATCTTCTTAAAAATGCTTGCCTGACAATCTCATGAGACGAAGGCTCTTGTGCAGTTTGTATGGTTTCCTGGAAGGAGATTGTAACAATTATTCATTAGGGCCGAAAAATATGAATTTGGAGATAGCTAGTTTTTGAAAAATTGGGAACCAGGGTTGGGCTGGCCAGTAATGAACCAAAACTAACTACCCTCTACCTAAACTACTAACTACCCTAAAACTACCCTCTGCCTTATCGTCGATAATTTTACGAAGTACCTTAAGGATAAGCACAAATGGTGGAAATGCATAAAATAACAGGTTTGTCCAGGACACGGTGAAAGCATCAATCACCCAGGCTTCGGGATCGTTTTTCCATGCAATATACGTAGTATATGCATGGAAAAACTCAAAAGCACTAATACATAACTCCCACTCAATATCCTCGAATCGTTTTTGAGATAGTGAGTCAGCGTTGTCATTAGTAATAATGTAGGACGCAAATACTGTTATTTTACGTTTTTCGCACCATTGCCATAATTCTTTGCTCATATCATTTGAATGTCTAAATTTAATACTACCCATTCTATTAATGCATGAAATTGCTGTAACCTGGCATACAGTTAAAACTATTTTGTACCTACTTTTATTTATTCAATTACATTTCACCGTTATATAACGTGAAAAAATCTACACTTCCAAAGAACATGGCTGCTTTGTCTGGAAGTTGCATAGCTATGTATGGTAATACCTCACCGTACTTACTATAGACGAGTTCGTGTACATTACTTCGTGATTAATCGAGTTAAGTAAATTAAATAAGTACGAATTTCCCTCACGTGAAAGTAGGCGTAGAGTTGGCGCGTTCTGTACTGAAGTTCATGTTGATTATTTTAAATTTGTAAAGCCTAACTGTGATAGAACACAAATAAGCGTTTTAATCAATTTGTGGTTGTTTTCAACCGACTTCCAAAAAAGGAGGAGGTTTTCAATTCGTCTGTAATTTTTTTTTGTGTCTTTGTTACACGATATTTCGAACAATTATGAATCGACTTTGAACATTCTTCTTTCACATTCTTGTTTCATATGATAGAGGGTACTGCATAGTTGGTCCCATATATATTTCATAGTTAATAAACGAATTAATGTTTAAAAATAATTGAGCAAAAACTTTAAAATATTATTCATCGAAATCAGTTGAGTACTACATTGGAAATTTCAAATTTTTGAAAAATTATGTATGATTACGGAGAATGTTTACTTGATGACATTATAACTCAGCCAAAGTTTTGACGTGAAGTCGGTTTTTTAATGCTCTGCATTCGTTGATTTATTTTCTACAAAAACGCGGATGAAGATGACAGCATTCAGGCTTAGGAAGGTACAGGCTCTTCATAACACGTAGCCGGAAAATATTTGGCGGTGATCTTTTGAGGCTGTTTTTACGTAAAAGGTTCCTACCACCAAGCTCTGACGACCACTTTGGCAAAGGGCTAAACCCATCTGCCTCAGACGCCAGTGGTTACGGGTTCGATTCCAACACGAAATAAGAAAAAAAAACGAAGGGTTGCACTCTGGGAGTGCCGGCAGAAGTGAAAACTTGAATATTAACGTTGTACATTTTTAATATTTTGGAATGGTTGGGGAATAATTTTGCACGAATTGCTATAATTATCACTATAAAAGTACTCTCATTTATGTGGAAGAATACAATATTTATTTATTGGGCTATCGTACACAAACATTATAATGTTATACTAACTTACTTTTTAACAGATTCGTTTGTATATTTTTATAAATCCTTTTATGTTATATTTAGTTTGCAATTTCCAAATTTTGTAAATAATTTATTATTAATTTTCGTATGTAGGTAATAAATCTAAACCCGGAAATTTTTACTCCAACACTGGCCTATGTGTCATGTAAGGAAAATAATGACGTTCGAAGTATGTTGGTAAATATATAAAAGTCCGGAGAGTGGACATGTGAGGGTTCTGATAAAGTGAAATCTGCGTGAGAACGCTGGAGGTCGGCTGACCGGTCTGGGAAAAGCCGCCGGCCCTCCCCGGCGACGTCCTGTCTCCACCTGAGGCACCCCGCTCTGCCCGGTGATCTCCACAGCCCGGCGCTCTCCGACGGCGTCTACTGCGGCCAAGGGCCGCTAACTCCGAACCTCTAAAACTAAACTTTTATTCACAGTGTTATAGTGAACTCTAAGTGCTTCTTGTTCAATGTAAATAAATATAAAAGTTTTAAGTGTTATGAAATAGTTTCTTTCTCTTCAGCACCCTCTTCGAACTGCGAGCGACGGTTCCCGAGCCGTCGCTACGCGACAACATGACAATTTATATTACATTAAAAAGTTTACATCCTCTCCTTTGTATTTTCCTTTTATCATTTTTGCAATGACTATCAATTTGATTATCAATGACGTTATTCATCAGCTTTTTCACAGCATTTTGTTCCATTGCATAGTTGAGGTTGATTATTGTTACGCAGCATGATGACAACTGATTCTACTTTAAACTGCAAATTGTGAGGTGGTAATCCAGGCAATTCCAGTGAATTAAAAAACTCCATGGAAAAGTTGACTACATCATCCTGGTTCATAACGGTGTCAACTGATTTGAAGGAAACCAACGGTCCTGGAAGAAAATTCTGAATGGTTGCATTGAGATCCTCGACATCTTTATTTTTCGCTGCCAATATTGCTTGTTCACCCAGCCAATTATAGTTATTGAACTTTTGCGCTATATCTGGGAAAACACGCTGAATAAGCTCTTCTTTTGAATCTGTGATCTGACAGAAATCTGTGGGTAATGTGATGAATCCGGTCTACGTGTCCAATTTTATTATTTCCAATATCTAACAACTGCTTCGCAAACACATTCGCAGTTTCATCATGTTGCAAAAATACTCGCATGTTAGTTGTCCTCTTATGGGCCATTGTGCATTCATTCCAAACAATTAATTTGCATACCTGTAGGATCTTGGCCATTGTGCTATTTTTGGCGAAGTTGCAAATTGGTGTTTCGGTGATTTGCATGTTTAATGGTAATTTCAAGGCAGAATGCGCAGTTCGTCCACCTTCTAGCAAAGTCGCAGCTATTCCAGATGAAGCCAAGGCTAGTACAAGATCATTTCGCGATCTGATCCTCGCCAAAAGCAATGAAATTAAGAACGTTTTTCCGGTTCCTCCGGGAGCATCAGGGAAATAAATTCCACCAGATCCACTGTTCACAGTCTATATCAGTGTCGTACGCAATTCTTTGTTGTTGATTTAATTGTGGAACACTTGTACGAACTGTCTCGGCCAATGCTTCAATGTCGTACTGTTGTTCCCTTTGCAACTCGTGGTTTAATGCATCGTGCATATGACGATTGGGTGCTGTCATTCCCAAACACGACAATACTTTATTTGCTATCAATAAACTCATATCTTTTATCATGATCAATGTCTCATTGTTAATTTCTTCAGTCATTTGTAGCGTAGGATTCAAAGTTTCACGGCTCACACGATGCAAAACATCCTCAGACATTAATCGTAGCACAATATCGTCAATCGTAATACTTTTTTCCGTGTTCTGATTGTTTATTTATTTTTTTGGAGTTTATCTTTAAGCTATAAATCTCTGTGTTCTGAAGTGCGACAGAATGATTTGACATATTAGTTGGTTGTCAAATCTAATATCAAATACTATGGTTGCGTTCAGAAACTTAATTTGTGACAAACCTTAAGATTCATCAAACTTAAAAAAATAATCTGATACACTTTACAACTGAAGCTATCTAAAATTAAGTTTCGCGAAGCCGACCAAATTAATTGAAAACCAGTACTACTAATGGTTTATTACATTTTTTGTCGCGTTCGCGATTCACTTTTGTTTGTTTTCGGAACGCGACATTAGATCCTCCAAAGCGCAAAGCGTGATTGAATTTGAACTTTATGCAGCGGTAATAAATTGCAAATTGACTCTTTGACGTTAGGAACACACTTAAATTGCTTAGACAACAGTGAGTAATTATAATTTAATATGAACTTTATTGAATAGGTATAAAGTTCAAATTGACTTTACTCTCCATCCGTCTTACGAATTTTCGATCAGGACACGTGACCCTGACGCGAGTTTAACATTTTTTACCCATTCTAAAAAAAGTGCACAATGCCGCTAAAGAAGTTTTCACTTCAAAAATCCGGGTCTGGGTGTTTATCTATTAATCTATTGCATAGCTTCTATCGCGGTCCTTAAGCGTGGGGACCGAATCCAGAATTCCGTAACGAAAAAAACCTAACACCTCCGGTGGTACTTTGATTACATAACTTTACATGCGGGCTTTAATAAACAATCAGCGCCATCTAATAGGAACTTGTGGAACTTCATATTAGATCAAACATTACTGCATTAATAAAATAAATAAATAATCTATATAGTAATATTATAATTATGTAATATTATATTAGTATTAGTATTTGATATTAAAATTAAATAAATAAATAATTATAATTGCAAAGTTGATAAAAAAATGCTATGCAATAGCTTTACCGCGGCAGTCTCCGAGTGCCACACGTCTTTTTTTTATGTACCTACGTATATTCTAGGTACCTCCCTTGTTCGCTACATGGTATCTCATATTACAAGCTTCGCTTACTTTGGCCAAAAAAAATGGGGCGTCATTCAGATTTGTTTTCTTTTACATCACGCGTATTTAGAAACGGTATTTATTATAAGTCGACCCTGCGCGGCTTACTTAATTATAATTTATACGTGAAAAGTTAAAATATTACTTACTCATAAACTATTTTTATTACTCAAACTCATATTTATTAATTTTGAAACTTTGCATAAATGTAAGGACAAAGACTTTGAAATCAGCAAAATCTTGTGATTTTCCAGTTCCTGTTCAAAATTTGCCATCTGGGATCCAAAAAGCTCGTTCATATTCAGAATTGTTTTTTTCATGTCTTCCATTTTGTATAAAGAAAAAAAAAGTGCTGATGGTGTCAATGAGTTGTTAAGTGAGTAACAATGTTAGGAAAGTGATGCTGGTAGGTTAGGCACAATTTACTATTGCATAATATGTAAAAATATTCAACTTTTATATGATTTAACTATTTTATTTGATTAAAAATGCAGCAGAAAATCACAGTAAGTATACTTTGTACTAAGAATCAAAGTTTCAGAGAAATATTTGTTTGTTACTCAAATTTTATATCAAAAATCCGTAATTTCCAGTAATATGCTTTTAAATAAAATATGATTATTAAGTATCTGTATAATTAAACTTAAATTTCTAGGCAATCCTATATATTTCCTATAGATTATCCTATTCATACATCACAATTCCACGTATACACACATATACATGATAAAATAAACGTGCAAGCACTAACAAAACGTTCGAAATGTTGAGAAGCACCGATTTGAATTTAGTCATTTTATCAAAAACATCTACGTGACTGAATTAACTATGAGTGATGCGGTTATATGAACGCGTTTATTATTATGTAAACATTTTGGAGTAATTTGTGTAGCGGTCCATGTAGTATAGTTGTGTACCTCCTGCAATTAAGATATCGATACGGCATGATGTTCGGCAGCAGCGGGCCGCATCGCAGCGTAAAAAAATTGTACACAGTAAGCTAGGACGCAGCGGACCACATTAACCTCACAGAGTTTGGATTGCGTGCGGTGTGGCCCATTTGCCAGCAGCACCCCGTTACAGTGTGCTACAGCAAGGTGTCCGGGAGTAACGCAACCTCTAGACGTAGACTACTAAAAACAGGACGCTGCATCCCGACCCGTCACTAGTAAGCATTTTACGATGCCATGTGGTCCGTCATAATGTAAGCGTGACTCCCTTTAGACGGCTTGCAGCAAAAAAGGCCTTGAAACTAATTGAGAACAGTCAACACGACTGTGCACGATACCGTACAGTAATCTCATGCGAGTTTTATGCGAATCGCTCAAGAACCGAAGTGCTTTTTGCAACTGTTTGTATAAGATGCAGTGTTACTTTCTAAATATCTCAAACATAAATTTACAGTAAATTAAATAAAAACAAAAATTTGTGAAAAAAAAACAAAAGTGATTTTAGCTATGAGTTTTAAGCATTGAACCGCTTTTTTCCTGATGTTTAGTGATGATAAGGTCAATGTTCAGACTATCCACTAGAGTTTTAAGAGAGATTAATTTTTTAAGTAGATTTAACAGGTTATAGACCCTTGGCCCTACAAGGGGTTATTTTAAAGGACTGCGATGATAATAGATTAAAAATAAAACCGGCTAAGTGTGAGTTGAATTTGCACACGAAGAGTTCAGTCTCGTACTTCTACTAAGATACTGATACTTATTTATCACAGGACTTTTTTCCACCGAAGAAAAATTAGGCACCCACCAGAGTAAGCTCAAAGTGGGAGGTAGTTGAATGCTAATACGCACAAAAGACCCATCTTATTAAGACAGTGGGGTATTTACTCAGCAGAACTTAGAGTACCAAGTTCTCACTAATTTTTATTACTTTTAGCAACAAAAGTACATCATTTTGGGGAAATTTCAACAGTCAAACGGTTCATGAGTTGCAGCCTGACAGCAGACCCTTAGTAATAGGGTCACGTTTTGCCCTTTGGGTGCGGAACCCTTAAAAAAGATCTAATTATTATAAGAACATTATCAATTCATGAAGCTTCCATTTTCCGACGGTCATTAACGCCGTCTACGATTTAATTATTTAACGCCTATTTTTAAATACAGCCATGAAAACGAAAATAAATCAGTTTATTGCATGTTCTAAAGACGTTTTATATTCTGCTGTAAATTTTATGAGTGCGTAAAGAAGTTACAGTATGATAAGATTATCTGTATGTTCTGTAACAATTTATGATATATTTTCTCATTAAAATAATGAGTTAAAAATAATAATAAAATAATAGTGAAATTATTTGCAGGATACAATTGTAAAATATAAGATCAGAGAAACTGATCACATTTTTACGACTTGATTTAAAACTAGCTAATCTATACTTATAATAAATCTGTAGAAGTAAAAAATCTGTACAATGAAAATATCAAAAAAAATATTGGAAAAAATTAATTTCCGTTATTGAGTTTATTTTTTAAATTAGGTAGACACTTAGGTTTACTTTTATAAGGCGTAGACCGTATAGATTTTATATTTTATATTAGCCGTAAATCAGTGTTGATAGCTATGCGAACGTTTAAATAGGGAGTACGCTGCAGAAACTAACTATAATCCTGCAGAACTATTAAAAACTCAGGAATACAGAGTTTTGTAGTGTGTGACGCGCCTCCCCGTTATGTGACAATGTAATACATTATGACAATATAATAAATAACTTCATCATAACAAGTCGTGTCTTATTTGGCTCCCTCGTCCACGAGTACATGGCGACCATGCCAGTTGTGCCGAATGGCATTGCGGCGGAGCTGGCACCATTTAATATAACTTAAATAAAAACTTAATAGAAATTAAAAATATATCATATACATACATATATGGAAAATATAAAAAGAAAAAAGTGACAGTGAGTCACTTATCCGGCGATAGGCTGACTCCCTGTCACTGCAATAGTCACTCTCCATCATTATAATACCTCGAAATTTGTCAAACGTGATATCAGATGGTTTGATGACCTCTGGTGTTCTGCTTACCCCATAAGGGATACAGGCGTGAAGTTATGTATGTATGTATGTATAAAAAGAAAAAAGACATTTGGAAAAAATATATGTATAGCAATGAAACCTGAAGAACGAGTACAGTAAAAGCTTGGAGAATATGCATAAATTTTTCAGTAAGACAACGGAATTTAGAAAATAATAAATTAATGTGATCTGGGAGCTGATCGAGTCAGGATTCAACTGGATGAGTATGGACTATGAACGAGTCATCGCATAGGTTTTGAGCTTGTGAAGTAATAAGTGGTACGAAAAATCGGAAACGAGTGAAATGTGAAAAGTAAAGTGCTAAAAAGTTAAATGAAGGGTTTCATTAGTGCAAAGTGTGTTATGTTTTTTTTATTTTACCTTTTAATTTTTACAATACTTTTTTTAATAGCGCATTGGCAAAGCAGGTGAAGGCAGTGACATCTAATAAAATAAATTTTAAATAGGGTCTTGGTTCTAATCTCTTAATTAATTTTGATAACCTAACGTTTTATTTATAGAGTTTTGACGGTAAGGGTGTAAGGTGCACATCGATCTTTTTAATCATTTAAGACGTAATTAATTTAGGCTTTACACAACGTAGGTAATGATTTACATAGGTAAATCATGGTCTTCATATTTCATATCGAAGGTTTGCTCGTGAGAATTTAAAGTTGCTGCGTAATGATTCTGTTTACTGCGCAAATAGGTACAGAGGTTATCATTACTCATAAACTTATTCAAACCAAAAATTGATGACTTAGTTTTGGTCTATAATTTCTTTTGAATCTTTATTCATATTAATATAGTAGGTGACTAAAGTTTAAATGACTTATAGATAAATTTTCATACAGTCATATTGATAACCGCCTCCCTTTTGTAAGTTGGTTGAACAAAATTCTAAACTTTCAATAAAATATGATCACTACATAGTATAAAACAAAGTCGCTTTCTCTGTCCCTATGTCCCTTTGTATGCTTAAATCTTTGAAACTACGCAACGGATTTTGATGCGGTTTTTTGTAATAGATAGAGTGATTCAAGAGGAAGGTTTATATGTATAATAACATCCATTAAAAAGTTGAGAAGTACTGTTATTTTTGAGGTTTCTAATGTGATGTCGTAAATAATTACATTTTTTCCGCTTACATTGCAAACACAGGCTGAACCCTACGAGTTTTAGCAAAATAATGTACTAAGTATTGTACACATTGAAAAGGTCTACAGAAAAGTCCGTGATGGTATATGTCTATCTCTTATGGATAAACCACAATAACTTTTTTTTTTTTCATTTACTTTTTACGAAAAATAATGGCTAATTTTCGAAGCGATTTTAACCAATACAGCATTAATCCTTGACCAATTAAATACCTTGAATACATTGTTCATTTAATATAGATCTATATGGCCCTGTACACCGTATGATTTAAGTGAATATTTTTGAAGATATTACAGATTTAAAAATTGCGGGACGTAGCGTTTGCGGCGGTACCGGCCGGCCGCCCGGTGCGGCAAGAGCGTGCATCAGCATTTCACCCGTGCGAAGCCGGGGCGGGTCGCTAGTATAATATAAAGCTAAGTCATTCGTTATTATTTTATTCCACTGTTATCTTTTTGTTGCCTTATTGTGGTACGAGTAGGTATCAGGTATTATGGTTAGATGCCACCCGATACCGAGAGTTTTTAGAATCAAGACAGCACAACGTCATTGTAACAGACTCTATGTTTTTAGGTCAGCAATTTTATGTTGTCTTAAACTAAGCTATAAACACGTGTAATATCATTAATATGTTTCGAAGTTTTTTTTTTTACATAATTGCTTCGATTGCAATCGATTGCTTCTCAATTTAATTAGTTGAATAAAAAATATAAGAGCATAGAATTAATACAGAATAATTACTACTTACATGACATGTTCTGTATTGCCTGCTGATGTCTCCATATAGTTTTTTCATACATTAGTAAGGTTATCTGTAACAAATCGCTTCATAGCGATAAAGCCGCCTGTTGTACCTTTCAAATCTATGTTTGTTCTAATGTATTCTTTTCCTTTTATTATTTTGTATATAAGTATAAATAAATAAATGATGAAATATTAGTAAGAAATAAAAATGGTTTGCAGGATAGAATCGGCATAATTTGATTGTATGTATGAGTGTCTACACTCATAAGTAGGACTTTGTGCAAGTATTAAGTCTTTTTGTCATCTGAAGAATGCGATTAGTTACTTGTTACATAGATTTATGAATAGGTAAATATTGATCTAGGAAGGCAATTGAATGGGTAAATTGGATAATTGGTTTTTATAGATTTGTCGGAAATCTGTCATAATATAGAAATTTAAAGATTATTGGACTCACCCAATAATTTTTTCTAATATAATATTATTGGAACGATTATTTGATAGATACGTAAATTATTTGTTTAGAGTGGGTAATATTGAGTAGAATTAGAACGAGTAGAATTAAAAATAAAACGATCCTTCAATTTGATCATGGTGTAAACGAGGTATCTCTGTTAAAAATAGTAAGGAGACAGTGTCTTAAAACGGTGACCCTAATGAAATGTGTAAGTAAAAGTCGAGAGTCGCGACTCAATGATTAAGTAATGAGAATATAATTATCTCCAAAGTAGGATATAATTAAGTGTAGCCAATACCGTGTGGTGTGATGAATTAATTATTAAAGTATTTGTAGAGAAATATATGAAAAAGTACCTAAATGGTTGAATGAAACTGAAGTGTAAGAAAAAAAATGGTACGAAGGAATAGGTAGGTAATATTAGAAAAGCCAAAAGGAAAAGTTTGTTGTTTTTTTGTGGGAATATATTTTTTATAAAGTCTGAACATTTACTCATGTCTGCCCTAACATTGTTTTAGCTTAGGACAATCCTATGTCACATGCTGTCTCATATTTTTATTAGAGACAAATAGTGACAGCATGCGACTTAGGATTGTCCTAAGCTAAGACAATGTTAGTGCAGACGGGCATCAGAAGCCTTAATTTTTATTAATTTGAATGAAGCAATCGATCATTAAAGATTTTTGATGTTGACCGTTTAGGTATATTGGTTATGTATTTTTGTTAAATCATAACATTTCAATTTACAAACAAGGTAGGTACCTACCTACTTGCTTTTCTTAATGTCGATTATTTTTTATGTCGATTAACTACTTACTAAAATTTTTTTGAACCGTTCGGTTAGAATTGAAATTTATTTTTACTTACATTGAAACTTATATGTATAGATATTTAGGTTTTTGTTTATATATGATATGTGTTTTTCTTTCTCTATTTTGTTAAATCATACTTTGATTACCTATTCGATATTATGAAATTTTCATACTTTTATCTACCGTTTTGTCAATGCCGCTAAGAAAGTTAGTAAATAGGTTACTGGGTATGATCGATATAATTAAAGATAGTAAGAATCTAGAATAAAGTTACACTATTTTAATGTTTTTAATATACATTTTTTTATACTTATGTGAACAGACAAAATATTAATTGATATATAAACTTGTCGAATAATATTAAAAATTTAATAGACCTTTTTGTCTACAAGCAACTTTTTTTTGTAATGTTCTTAAATTATTTGTTGTCATAAGATTTTATGTATTTTAATGGTTTTCAAAAACATTAACTGTAAACAATAATATTTGTTGCAAAAAATTATATTTAACTGAATATATATTTTTTTGTCAAAATTTCCGGTGTGTGACTCGCCTCCCAGTTATGTATCAATACATTATAACAACTGTTAACTTCCATCATAACAAATCGTGTCTTATTTGGCTCCCTCGTCCACGAGTACAGTTTCAAATATGAGACCCGAGCAAAAATTGTTGTTTGGCTGTGTCTGCCTTATTGTTAATAATACTTTGAGATAAATTATATTAGGATTAGCAGGAATCCCAGGAGAAAAACAGCTCATAGGTACAATGTATCAAAGCGCAGAAAATCCAGTAGGTATGTGGCATTATTAGGAATAGTGATAAAGCGCAGATTATTCGTGAGTGTTCACATAATTAAGGCCTAAATTTTAATCGGTTTATATTCCGGGGAAAGTGATTTGATTCCAAGAATTCATTAGATTCCGAACAATTTCCCATTTCAGTTTAACAGAGTAGGTACAGTTTCCATTAGTTTTATTTTACCTATGACAATAAATAAGGCACAAGGTCAGACTTTGGCGTTGTTGGCGTCGATCTTAGTTATTTAGTTGTGAGTTGTTTTCCACATGGTCAGCTTTAGCGTGAGTAGTCCAAGGAACCTTTATGTTCATAGTCCGGAGGGACTCACTGATAATTTTATGTATGCTGAAGCTCTCAATTGATGTCGTACGGTGACTATCTGTTGTTAACATTATCTTTTCGAGCATTCGATGCAATGAACGCCAGCTTCGCTATCGAAATCGAATACAAAAAACTTACAGGATGCGAGTGATGCCGCAAACAAAGATATCATATACCCTCTTAATCACCGCTAATGAGACACAATTTATTGGCTTTCTATTGTAATTAGCCACAAAGGGCCCGTGCCGGGACAGAAGTATTAATACCGGTATGCTCGATAAATAACGTTCTACAAAATAGCAATTTACACAAAAAACTCATTGATAAGTTTCGTCGTCCACGCGGACGAAGTCGCGGGCACAGCTAGTTAATAATAAAAGTTTTATGTGGTTTCGCCTGCATGGCTCAATTTCCGAAAATTACTTTATTAAATTTAGAAAATGTTAGGTTTCTTTCTCTTCTAACAGTCAAAAAATCGGTTGAGTAGTTTTCTTTCTTTTTTCATATTAATAATGTCAGTAAAGACAAGTTGCAAAGCTTCAGGATAAAAAAAGGCATACGGCGACTAATCTGAATCTAATATATAAAATTCTCGCGTCACAGTTTTCGTTGCCATACTCCTCCGAAACGGCTTGACCGATTTTGATGAAATTTTTTGTGCTTATCCGGTATCCCTTCAGAGGGCGCCTTTCATATACAGTCTACCGCTGACTACGTGTGTCTGCAATGTTTTGTGAAAGCCCAATTTATTATCAAGCCCATAAGTTTCATATTCGATGTAAAATCAAAAATAACAGAACCATTTCAGTAATTTTTTGTTTATGCATAAATATTTTCGAAGAAGTGGTAGTAGACAACACCTAGAAATTGGTGGATAATAGGCGATCATTATATTCATGAGCCGAGAGATGCACACTTCTGGACGGGGTCCTCCCCCAGGATTCGTCATATCGTCCAGACCCGCGCCACCCTCATCCAGCGTTTTAATAAAAGTTTTTCATTGCATTTCTTTTGCAACATTTTTTTTCTAACTTAAGTAGTGGTTTCTACTATAAATGGGCTTTATGAAGCGAGCTCATCTGTTAGGTTTTACCGTCCTGCTTATTTCTGCGGCCCAATAGCTTAGATGTGTTTTGATACACGGGCAGCAGTACGATCACACAGCTAAATTAATTCGTATCTTTACGAATGTTTACCTAGTGTGGACTCTGTTGCAGTTTAATTATCGGCACCGGGATTTCATATACAATCATCCTTTTGGCCGTGGGTGGTTGTGGTTACTAATTACGTGTTCGTTCCAATAAATTAATTCCGGTCCGTTACTTATTGAGTGTCAGAGACTGACAGACACCGTACAGCCAGTGGTTGCGGGTTCGATTCTCGCACGGAACAAGAAAAAAAAGGTTCCGTATATGGGTGTTTATCTATTTATGTATTTATATTCTAGTTCATGTATTTATGTTCCGTCTAGTTCGCTACATGGTCTCCCATAACACAAGTTATTCTTACTTTGGGGCCATGTAGTTGGTGTGATTGCCTGGGGATTTTATTTGTTTTTTTATATATCTACTGTGCTTAGAGAGCTGAAGTTTGGAACATAAACTTCTTAGGGGTGCATTCGGGAAGGAATTCTAAAAATAATAAATTAAATCCAAATCGTATTATTAACAATTTTAACAGCACTATATCTAAGCACTTATATATCTGTAATATTTTTAAAGTAGTGAGTAAAAAAACATTAACTGTGCATTCTAGTTAATACATTTTGAAATATTTAGATATTAGGAACATTAAAAACGTTTTATTACAATATCTTGTGTAATGAAATTTTCATTAAAATCAATGATATCAAATAAAGAATAAAATAAAAAAAATGATATCAAATAGTCTGTACCGTATGTAAAATTATGAATAGATAACAAAGTTAAACCCACGCACGATATGCCTCGAAACCAATTCATTTCTGTCATAGCTCAGTCCTTTACTTCAAAATGTGTAGGTATTAGTTGCTTTGTTTTGCGTTTGAATTAACGTTTAGACGATCGATTTCATTCTATTATTGATGAAGTGAAGGCCCATATATTAACATCGAAGTCTGAATTTGAATTCAAGTTTAGGTATATACAGAACTAATAAAGTTAAGGGAAAATGTAATCTAATGTGCCAACGGGTTTAATCCAGTTCCTTATATTTTTCAATATTAAGTAGGTAGGTACCAGTTAGTAGTAGATTTGTGCCGTTTGCTTTTCTTGCATTTTATTCTATTTCCTTTTGTTTACCAGACTTTGGTATTTTACAATAATATAATACCTAGTCTTTTTATTTCCATGCAGTTATTGCATTTTGCCGCGTAGAGTTTGCCTAAAATAGTAAAATGACTAATCCAATTGCCCCACGCTTAGAGGTAATCTCTTCAGGGTCTGTCAGGCCATCTGCCGCCAAATATCACCGTTCTAGTGGTGATGTGTTTATGGGAAGCAAGTCGATTGGGATTAGTCACTAATAAAAAAGTCCGGTAGTGGAATTTGAACTCACGATATTCGAGAACATCTTTCTCAGCAGTGAGTCTAGGCGAGTTCAAACACTTATTTAATTTTCATGCCATTGTAACTACACAATTATGCTTAGTCGGTAGATTAAATAGCTACTGAGCATTTATTGCGACGCCTGTACGTACAGCCGGTCGGTAATAATAATACAGTGTTTGTTGGACGTTTTATCGGAGCCTACCTAACCCTAAGTATATATGCCCCAAATCTACACACTTAACATCATCATATTAACTAAGATAATATGAGAATCTATAAGGTATGTGAATGAGTATTATTATGTATAGACATTCCTATGCATAGGCGCTAAAATTGTATTTTTATGAAACATATTTTTGTAGATATGCTGTACCACGGCAATATTATCTAAGTATATTATATTACCGTGGCTGTACCCTTGTAGGGCACTTGTAAAATAGAACTCTTGGAAAAGGTCACACACTTAATTGAGATATGTGCGTAGAAAAATCTGGAATGGTCGACTGATTATGCCGGTCAACACACGTGTTGCAGGATACAACCTTTCTCAATGTTATCCACACCCGTCCCTTAATATTGATAAATCTAAATAAGTTTTTTTGGCACCACCGCTCTCAGCTTTTTTTATTGATATGTTTAGGGTATATTTTCAAAATATAAGATGGAGTCACAAAATTTATATTTTAATAATATTTATATATTTCATGACACTAAAGTATTTAAAGGAGAACGTTACGACAGATTACAATTAAGATTTTTCGAATTGTATTTAAGAATAAAAAAGTGTGGCGTTGGTGAATCCAAAATCTGTTATGTCAAAACTGTATATGAAACTTGCAAAAAATTAAAATTATAATTTTATTTCAAGGATAACCCGTTTGGTTTTGTTACGCCATCTAAATTGAAAGGTTACTTTTTTTTATTGCAGAAGGCTTGCAAATATGAGAAAATTCACTTTTTATTACTTGTAAACATAACAAACAAATTAATTTTAATTAAACTGCTTAATTCACCCAAAAAAAAACAAAGTAAGTTTAACTTTTGTAGCTCATGCGTGCCTATTTAAAACAAAAGCCGTCCATCAAGTACGATACAAAATTTATAAAATGTAACTGGGCTATTCATTTTTAATTTGATGAAATGAATATGTATATTTTTTAAATTAAAAATTAAAATTAAAAAAATAAATTATTCAATAAGATTCACTCAGATTTAATTGAGATATCAGGCATGGAAATTAAACAAGTAGCGTTTTCATAGATATATAGTACCGTACTTATATACCCTGGCCCTCCGTTTTTCCCTTTTATCTGACGACTTGCTTGCTTTGATATTATACAGGGTGTCCTAAACTTGAAAGATAATCTTATAAAGTATGATTTAAGTATTGTATGTATGTTTTTAAGTACTGCTACTCAATTGATGAATATTTTAAACATACTGAATTATAATCAACTATTATTATATACTCTATACCCATGTATAAGTAATGATATAATCAAAATGTAACATAAAATATTTTTCAACGTTTAAATATTCATAGATACCTTATTTATATCGATAAGAACAGATTTTTTCAGACAGTATATTTTTGTAAACTAACTTCTAATAAATATTTCCACGCTGATTAACAGTAAAAATATAGAACTATAGGCATTATTAAAAACTATTTGTACACATTTTTTCGCAAATAAATTTATTTGAATTTGATTTTGTATGATTTACCTGATTTATAATACCTACAACACATCAAATACATTTTGAGGCCTGTTGTTCTGAAATCTAAATTATGTTCAGTTGAATATTTTATTATTTATTATCTTCTCTTTCTTTGGGATAACTGCGCCGTTAACACAACATAAATATTTTTTGGAATGTACTTTAGAAATCGTTCACCTAACTATCCATACGCAAAGTATCTTTAACAAACTCAGTGTGACAAAGATACTAGATTGATTGTGTATGTTAGGGGTTATCTAAGTGAGTAAACGTCTTATAGAAAGCACACTGTAGAACTTAATCCCAGTATAAACCCAAAGCCTCTTTGGAAAGGTTTATTTTATCAGTCAGTGGGCGTCACAGAGGGCTTTTTTCATTGATCAGTGTACTTAACCCGGATGTAACAATATAAAATGAATAATATACCCAAACTGAAAAAATCAATTTCATAACACAAACCAAAAATAAGCTTCAATAAGCTTGTGTTGAGGATGATGTTAACACAAAGCAAAAAAAGGGTTTATCCTTCTAACACACTCGAACCCAAATTCGGTTAAACTAGGAAATATAATTCTCAGAATAATATACCGGAAGATTTTTCAAGACGCAAATATATTTGTTAAAGTTTTTTTCTGAAAAAGCTTATAATCTTTTTTAATTTACGGTTGTATACTTTTCATAAGTCTCTTGCATATAAGTCTCTCTTAGTAACATTGAATTACCTCTTAAAGAACTTAGAAATATTATGTGAAGTTTACAATTATATTTACAAGAAGCAAGCTATACGTTTTTAAATGTTTTAGTAAAATGGCAAAACCACATAGCAAAGATGCAACGTTTTTACGCATTTTTGAAAGATTATAAACGCAGTAATATGTACATGTTGTACTTGAAAAAACAACACAAAAATTTCACATATTACATCGTTCAATAAGTCCCGAGACTAATTTGGAAATGGGGCATGTGTTATCGTAATAATCGTAATAAAAAGGCTTTCTTACGTCAGTATGTGACAATGGATGAAACATGGATACTAATGGATTTATATAAATTAAACAGAAAAAAATTAACATTTGAATGAAATAATGATTGTCAACAAGCATTTGATAATTTAAAACACTGTTTAATATCTCCAGGAGTATTACAATATCCAGATTTTTCACCTTCCAATAAATTTATCGTTCAAACTGATGCATCAAATAACGCTATTGGTGCATTTTTGTAAAATGGCAATGGTTGACCCATAGCATTTGCTAGTAGGACGTTAAACAAGGATGAAAAGAACTATCCAGTCATTGAAAAAGAGCTACTTGCTATAGTTTGGGCCATAAAGTATTTCCGACCATATCTATATGGACGTACTTTTAAGATACTTACATATCACAAACCCCTTGTGTATCTTTTTAATATAAAAGATCCATCGAGTAGACTCATGAAATTCAGAATCGCATAAGAAGAGTATAATTTTGAAGTGCATTATGATAAGGGTTCTGACAATGCGGCTGCAGATGCTTTGTCTAGAATCACAACAGAAGATCTAAAAGATATGCATAAAAATGTAGTTTTTGTATTGACGAGAGCACAAACAAAAGCAATGGTAAATTCAGATACTTTAGTTGATATGGTGGACACTGATTTGAGGCCTTCGCAACCAAAAATCGTGAACACTCATATCAAACCGAAAGAATCTGTAGAATTACAATTTATAAATGAAAATAAGTTAGACAAAATGAGCAAAAAATTATAATATTACTAAGGAGAATAACATTTTTTGCTATGTTAAAGATATGAGATTAATTTACATTAAATTTCTAAACTCTCAATCTCAAATGACGCGAAACGGATTTGTGAGGGAATTAGATATTTTTTGTAATTGTTTAAATATAGAAGAGCTCTACATTGTTAAAGATAAAAATAATGAAATATTTATACTAAAATTACTGGAAGAAATAAGGAGACATAAGAATATATGAAGTCCGTGAATTTGTATATTAAGTGATATAAAGATAATCAATAATAAAGATGATAAGCGTGTGATCATATATGATTTCCATCTTTTACCTAGTAGTGGCCATGCTGGTATTAGAAGGATGTCAAAAAATATAAAGAAATAAAAAAAAATATAAAGGCCCGGTATAGATAAAGATGTAAAAGAATTTGTCAAATGTTGTGATAAATGCCAAAAACAAAAACATTCATTACCCACCAAGGAACCAATGGTTATTACTAGCACAGCAAATACCGGCTTTGAAAAAATTTATTTGGACTTAGTCCGTTAGATGTAGACAATAATAATTATTCTTACATTCTAACGCTACAGTGCGACCTAACAAAATATGATGAAGCCTACCCTTTAATCTCTAAAAAGTCTGAGGAAGTAGCGAGTAGTTTTGTAAATAACTTTATCCTTAGATATGGTGTACCAAGAGAAGTAGCTACAGACAGGGGAAAGAAGTTCCTTTCGGATTTATTTCAAAAGGTATGCAAGCTACTTAATATTAAACGACTTAATTCCACAGCCTACAACCACGAGTCTATTAAAGCGTCGGAGGTGACACATAAACATCTGAATGCGTTTGTACGTATTCAAACTGAGAACCTCCCTGAAATGTGGATAAAAGTGCCTTTTTTTGGAGCTTTGCGTACAGTACAACAGTTATCACGGAGACTAAATTCACACCGTATGAATTAGTATTTGGTAAGAAGTGTTCTCTACCCAGTAACCTTGTAAATGATTTAGGACCACTGTGTAATTATGACGATTATCCTTTTTTTTTTGTCTGGAGGAAAACGTGCTTTCACGTCCCCGACCACCCAAGGGGGAACGGTGGGGTATGTGGGGATGATCCGGCAGAAGGCCGAACCGACCCACCTAAAACCTCCAGGTGTACCACCCCCGCCATAATTGGGGCCCACGGTATCGCCATTGGCATTGCCCGCGAGCCCCGAGCCCCGAAGTAATTTAAAAAACAGACTTAAGAGAAAAACTAGATATGATAAAAGTTTGTTTGTCGTGTCGTTTCTTTCTTTAAAAGTCGTGAAAGATGAGTCACCTAATGTTATTATTGTAAATGATTAAGGTAAAATAGATATTGTTCATAAAAATCGAACAAAATTTATCATAAGTTTTTGTAAAACTAAGAAATAAAAAATGTATATAGGTATATTTTTTTTTTATTTTATTTATTTATTTAACAATTTATGTACACATAAGTTTGGACACAATTTAAAGATACATGGATCAAAAATAAGTACAAAGGTACAGCTTATCTCTAATGAGATCTCTTCCAGCAGACCTAGGACTGGAGAGTTTGTTTAGGATGCAATGATAGTGTGCACAAATCTATAATATCGTATAAACTGCTTAAAATAATATAAATACATATATACCAATATATACATATATAATATTAATATAAACATAAATACATATACAATATATCAAAATAATATCGTTTATATTCATAACTTACAGTTGAGAAAAGTAGTGATCTTTGACTTTCTTTTTAAAATTAGATATAGTTTTACACTCACGAATTACATGAGGTAGTGAATTCCACAACCTGACTGCATGGACGGAGAAAGAGTAGGAATAAAAATCGGTTTTATGAGAAGGCATAAGTAGAAAAGTACGCACGTGTGCTCTACATGGCGCATTCTGACAGTGTGAGTATGAAAACCTTTCACGCAAATAAGGAGGAGTGAGTGGATTATTAAGGATATTGAAAAGGAGACAAAGGATTCTAGAATTTCGACGGTAGCGTATTGGAAGCCAACGAAGTTGCTTCCGATATTCAGAGATATGATCGAACTTTTTCAAGCCAAATATAAAGCGAATGCAAAGATTTGCAGACGCTCCAATTTGTTCAGAAGTTCCTCCGTGGCATCCAAATAACACACATCAGCATAATCAAGGATGGGTAGAATAAGTGACTGAGCAAGAGAAATTTTCGTTTTGAAAGGCAAGAAACTATGTAAGGCTTTAAGAGAGTGCAAAGAAAAATTGATCTTACGACTAATTTCACTGACATTCGCGTTCCATGTAAGATTCGAATCGAAAACGACTCCTAAGTTCTTAGCTGTGTCAGTGAAAGAAATCGTAAAATTGTCCATGGTGATTGGAGGTATATTAGAGAAAACAAGACAACCACGAACATAACGACTGCCTATGATCATAGCTTGAGATTTTTTTCATAATTCCGGTAATGTAGATATATATTTATCAACATATTTATCACGTACCTACTTATTAACAAGAATATTCACTCAATATAGTCTTATTCCAACACTCGATGGCTTTATTTCGAAACCAATCCGCTCCTCACAGCGCTACAAGAGGGCTTTAACTTTAAGTGCCTAATTTCTGAAACAACTTCCAACTCAATTTTAATACCCCAATGATGCGTATCACAGACTAATAACTAAAGATAATTTTTAAATAGTTTATGACATGAACACTACGTGGAGCTTTAAATCTAGGCTGCCTTAATGTATTTGACGTAAGCTCCCTTTGCTTCCTGTACGACCCTCTATGTATCGATCGCGCTTATAAATTAGTTTGTTACTAGTTTTCACGTCACATGACCTTCTCGTGTCGTGACCTAGGCGAGCCGATATCTCGATAATCGATAATTCCCTGATTATTTTTATTTTATTAGTGCTTTTGATTCTGTTTTATTAATCAACTAGCTGTGACCCGCGACTTCGTCCGCGTGGATACCGTTTATTAGAGTAAAGTTGGATAAATACTATTATTATATCCTCCTTGAAGTTAAAACTTACCTTATTCTAAATTTCGTCAAAATCGACTCAGTAGTTTAGCTGTGAAAGCGTTACTGATAGATAAACAGACAGAATTACTTCAAAAACTGTTACAACAAAGCAGTGATCCGCAGTTTCACCTAGGTTTTGTGAAAAAGTATAGGTAGGTAGGTATATTACATAGATGATGCCCCCGACTTCGTCTTTATTGAATTAGTATTTAGAGTAGGTTATTTTCTTCTCCAAGGTCCTAACTATCTTTAATAACAAAAATAAAAATAAAGAATCTTCGCCCATATAATATGTAGGTATAACTCCTTACCACAAACATAGGTAGGTAACTATCTATTAGGTACATTACAAAGGCACATAGCGTTATAAACAAATCGGGTGCCAAAGTGCCTTAAATTTTAATATTGTCTTAAGTTTTCGCGATAACTATTATGTATGACTATTAAATAAAACACTTTTTAACCGGATTTATCGCGTATATTTACATTTTAAATTTTAACAGTCGCTCGTGACCACGGGGTCTGCAAAGACACCGAAACGTCGAGTTAAATTGTAAAATATAAATTATACACCATTCATCCGGTTAAAAAGTGTTTTATTTAATGCCTTCAATTTTACTTAATTCATGCAATATCTTCATTAATTATACTTAGCTTATTGTTATTCTAGGTAAAGCTAAGTAGTTTTTGCGTGAAAGAATAACAAAAATCCATCCATCCAGCCATTATCAGTGTACATACAATACTACCTATAGTTATGTATGGCTGCTTTTCACTGTCAAACGGCTAAGCCAATATTAATGTAATTTTGTATAGTAGTTAACACATACGTTACTTTTTATTCCGAAGAAATCTACGGTTTCTGACTTCCAAGAGGCAGAAACGATCATGAAATAAACAAAACCTTGATTTCCATTTTATCTCTGTATGTACAGAAGGAAGTACATCAAGCGTTACAAATCTGTCAAATTTTTTTACTTGAATTTGAACTCTATGCCCCCGATAATAAGTTAAAATTGGTTGGGGAAATTTGACAGGTAATATAACGCTTGTTCCTTCTGTACCTACCTATATTAAATCGCGCAAAAGCTTGCGCTCGCCGCCCGCCTTTTTATACCCTACCGCCGTAAGCCGCGTCGAGCGCGGCAACCGTTACGCAAAAATAATCCCTATATCATTCAGTATTCACGCGCGATGGGTTATTAGCGTATTTCATGTATAACTTTAGTGTTTCTATACCGATTTCTATGATTCTTTTTTTATTGAATAGGTAAATATGTTATTTTTTTTAATTAGGGATGAGTGAGAGTATTATAAACGTAAGAGTAAACAAATATAATCAGAAAGCTCCGAACTGCTAAGCTATCGGGATTTACACGTGTTATTGTGAGTCAACCATAAAATATAGATACTTATATAATGTTGTGGGATATTTTTTATGTCATTTTATGAAGAATATTTCTGTCGTACATGATTTCTATGTAGCTTTAACCATTAAGGCTGCACACGCGACGGAAGCTTAAAAAATGAAGTAACTTCTTCCGTTTTTCAAACATTTCCCTTCACTGCTCTGCTCTTATTGATTGTAGCGTGATAATAAGTATACTATAACCTGCCCAGGAGTATGAAGAATAATTTTACCAAGTTTCGTTAAAATCCGTCGAGTAGTTTTTGTTTCTATAAGGAACATACAGACAGACAGACAGACAGACAAAAATTTTACTGATTGCATTTTTGGCATCAGTATCGATCACTAATCACCCCCTGATAGTTATTTTCATGTACAGAATTGACCTCTCTACAGATTTATTATAAGTATAGATAAGTATAGAAGAAGATAAAGATATAGATAAGTTAGTTTTTTAATTTTTTCATCATTTAGGTTTGACTTCAGGAATGATTTTTTTTTTGATTTTATTTAGTATTGAAATGAATCTGTTTTGATATAAAAGGTGACATACGACCACGGCTATTCTTTGAACATATTATCTCTATCAATATGACGTAAATACATAAATGTTTCAGTTGAGACTATTTTCTTGTTTCATACTTTTTATATCGTGTTTTAGTAGTCGGGTTTTAGTTTTTAAACTTTTTTTTACTTATTTTGGAGTAATAGTGTTTACATATTTGAAATGTGCTAATGAAGTTCTTTTATTTGATACCCCACACCCAAGACAAAATAGTCAACTTTCTTATTTATTTCTTTAACTTTCATTTCAGTTATTATCGAGTAATATTTTTACATATTTGAGCTGTGCTCACAAAGCTCTTTCATTTGATACCCCGCACGACACTATAAATAAAAAAAAATGTTTAGTTCTTCACTTTAAATCCCCTAGAAAACTTTATATAGCCTATAACCAGCGGACAAAGAAGAGGCTCCCAACGACACCTCATTTGTCCAATTACGATTACTAGTTTAGAAGTTCTGAGGGAACATATGAACATCCATACCCACATACATACATACAGGTTAAAATCATAACCTTCCTGTTTGCTTTGCCGAAGTCGGGTACAAATTAAAAAAGAATCGCTTAGGTTGAAAACAACATTAATCGCTTGATTAAGAATCAGCTTTCAAGAATCTTATGACTTTGAAGTGATCTGCTTTATTGTACTGCAGTTCGATGTTTCCGAAATTTAGAGGAATGATTATTCATATCTTTTTCTTTTTTGTTCGATACTTTTTTTATTTGAAAAAGAGGTGTTTTTTAGAGATTTCTCGATATATCTCTTAAACTGCCGGAGCAAACTACGTGAAATTTTTCTGAGTGTAAGATATTATATCGTTTTAAAAAGCTGTAAGAAAATATTTTCAATAAAATGCACACAATCGTTACAAAAAGCAAAAACAGGTTTTGAGACTTACGTCCTCTAGTTCCAAACTAAAAGTGTTAAAACCGAACAGGCAATTCTAACCTTTACGTCCACTGGAAAAGACCTTATATTGATCGTTCATGGGATCGACAGCTCAGTGCCGCTCGGTTCGTCGAAGGGGGAACACGTATTACTTTGTCGTTGGCAGTGCTAAGCTTACGTTACGATAAAGGATTAAAATACATAATAAAAATTTATAATTCACAATAATGGGAAATAAAAACATTATATCTAAGCGGCAGGGATAGCGCGCTAGTCCATTTATCGGTTCAAAACCCAATAGTGGGTTTTTAAACTATTTATTTTAAAACATTTTACGTTGCAAGATGAGGTATTGACTGACGGAGGTCTACTTATAATGGACGGCATGTGAATTTGTATGAAACTGTCGATCGCTACCAGATTATCCTGACCTCTGCCTCTGTCGAAAAGAAAGCGATGTGAGTAGGATGCAAATATAAAATGCGATGTAGACATACATCGCAGTTTTTTTATGCAATTCGTGACGATTTAGTCTAGTACGAGATTCAATGTATTTAAATATTATGTATCAATATCACGATATGAAAAAATTAGTATTGATTGCCTTATCAACAATATTTTTCAGAAATAAAGTCTCTTGCACAGAGCTTCTCAACAGTGGAGTCGTCATCTGAACTGACTAATTTACTTACGGTTAAAAGGTTAATCTACCTATTTACTTATTTTATACTTTTACTGATATTACTAAATAATATTGTTTTTTTTTAATTCACCATACCGGTTAGTAAAGATACAATTATTTTTTTGAAAAATATATTCTTACATCAAATTAATTTTTATAGAAAGATTGTAAACGTACCTACAAATAGTTTCATAATGCCTAATAATACTACAGCCCCAATGAGTGAACATGAAGTATGTGACATAATGATTTTCTCTGTAGTTTTTATATTAGCTCGTTTTTCTAGTTTTAACTAGTTTTCCTCTGTTGCTTTGATTTAGTTTAGATTAAATACGTACTCTATTTGTCAGTGTAAATAATAAAGTTTTTTTTAAATATTTATAATTGTGGTCATTACTATACAGAGTTAATTTTATTAAAATTTTATAAAGAAAAATGTTAAAATTAACCCTGTAGTTTATTTATTTAGAAATTTTATTTAGTGTTATTTAGTAACTTAAGTCGAAAATAATCTTTCATTTAAAAATATTTTATAGAATTTTTAGTTATACAGGGTGGATTTTTTTTATTCCACCTGGAGGGAAAGTAGGTACTCTAAATGATAGAGATAACAAATTAACATTCCTTTATTTCGGAAAAGAAATAAAGCCGCATTCAAAGATTTTTGAAAGTTCGCTCGCCTCATCAAAAGTCAAAAGGGTTAGGTTAAAAATTATTTAGGGTGTTACCAGACCAATCGATCTATAGTCGATCGAAGTCGAGAACTGATCGTTTTTGGACACCCTGTATATACAAAGTATGTTATCATTATATTGGATTTTTCGGAATTGTAAAAAATGTTTTTTTTTTTCTTTTGTAAAATAAATATATATAAATAATAAATATAAATATATACATTATATTATTAATACATTATTAAGTTCAAGCTCCGTTTTTTTAAATATGTTAGTAACTATGTATAATTAATGCCATTGAATTCAACATAAATATCAGACGTAAATATAACAAATTATTAAAGTCGATCAAATTATAATAGAGGAACAACAATTACAATTAATCACTAGAAAAAAAATACAAAAATATAACACGTTAGGTACTTATACATTCAAACATTTAACATTTTTTCAAGAGATTATAAAAATACTTTTAATAACAGTTGTTGTGACTCCGTAGATTTCTTGTTCCTTAGCATTGAACGCTGTTGACCTGCGATGGCGCCATTGGCGCGAAATTCAAATCTTAAATGTTTAATGACAAGTGTAGCGTGAGGGGCGCGTCAGGGGCGCGCGGAAAAGGGCAGTGCGTTATGAAGTTATATTTTTTGACAGTGGGCTCTTAACATATTGTCCCAAAAGTTAAATTAATAAAAAGATGAAAGAGTTTCACAGTTGTTATTAGGATATCAAATCAGACAAATTTAAATTGAACCAAGCCTAAATATATCTACATGACACGAGTTTCTAAAATAAAATTAATTGGTTGACCTTTTTGTACTGAAGCTTAAAATTTTACTACTGGAGAAGATGTACAGGTTTTAGTTTGCTACTAGTTTTATTCACTTTAGGTATGTAATTAGTTCTAATATTTTTGGTAAAATAAAACATAATATATCGCTATAAAACACCAGCGCGTAGCATGAATGTTTTACGTAACTTGTGAGCTGTTTCACGGAAATAAAAAAAGAGTTAAAATTATATAAATGAAGGTAAACCTGTGTATTTTGAACTTAACAAAGGTAAAAAAGAAACCCAAGGAAGCGATGTTGTCGATAACTATGGGTCTCTCTGTTGGGCCTTAAAACAGGCTCAAAGTCGTAGGCAATGGAAAAAGCTATGCTGGGAGTTTCCCTGCGGGATCGAATCAGAAATGAGGGGATTTGCAGGCGAACCAAAGTCACCGCAAACATAGCCAAAAGATTGAGGCTATAAAAGAAATAAGGTGCATATCTACCAAAACAGATTGCCGTTGAGGCAGTAGAGTTCTCGATGAACCGACAATGTGATCAATCGTACGTCTGGCAGCGTGGGACAACAAGACGTGGAGAACCATGGGGGTGCTGGAAAATTGCGTGGCGTTAACCTGCTGATGATGATGAATTAAGGAAGCTAATCTACCGATCTTCTTGCGCCTCAAAAGAAATGCTAGCATCCCAAGATTCACCATGAGAAATTATAAATGAACTTGAGAGAGTCCTATAACTTTGACATACGTTAACAAAAATGCTAGTTTTTTGTTTGTTTTTCTCTGCCAGGCAGAGAAAAAGGGTTGGTTCCACTATGAGATAATACCGCTATGGCACGCTCTCTAAAAACCTACTAGGTAGTCCCGCTTTGGCACCCTAAAGTTTTTGGTAAAGGCGAGTAGAAAAGTTTTACGATGGTTTTGGAAAATATTCGTAATATTTTATTAAAAAACAGTAAAGGAAACTGAGTAAGCCTGGGCCACAGGGTTAACAAGTTGACTTTGGTCTAAAAAAATAGCTTATTTTATCCTTATTCAAAATACAGAAAACCCCTAAAAATGTAGTGAGGGGGAAACAAGTTAATTCAAGATATGGAAATCGCTGTCATGGGTTATTAGTGTGGATGAATAACTCATAATATAATTGAAAATACGCTGAGTAAAATTAATGAAATATTAATGAGAAGGTTAAATGAATGTAAACTAACCGCGTTAGTTTTATTTTAAATAATTATTTTGTAATTAAAATAGGCGAAATTCTTTATTAGGTTTGGCAATACTGAGTGAATGAAGAACGAAACTATGGTAATTGACTCGTTCAGTAAGTCAATCGATCTATTTGTTCACTCGTTTGTTTGGTTTCTTTCCTTGCGCTTGAGTATTTTCCTGGGTTTTCTATTTTTAACGACTTCAGTTATTCATACGGACTTCACGATTCTTCTATAAACGTCTATTTTGTGCTTGCCTACTGGATCCCGAGAAACCGCATTACACGACGATTTTTGGTTTTTGCCATTGGACTTCTGATTTTGCATTTCGACATGGATCGCTGTTTTAATTGTGGCATTGCGTTTGGTCGCTGTGCAGCTTTAGGCAGACGAGCTTTAGATGAAGAAACGCGTAATGTTATTCGTCAATGGCGTACACCCGATATGGTAAGTATCTTCCTGTTTGTATCTTTTAGTTCTTCTCTGACAAATATGTTTCATGTTAATTGATCTGCATAAATAAGCATTTGAGTGAAATATTAACTTTTTTCCTGTCTGCTCTATTTGGGATATTATAGATCTCAACAATGAGAAAAAGAATAGCTTTCGAAAGTGATTCTAAGCTCACTTAACTTCTGTGTATGCCTATAGACAAAATTATGGATATCTCAATTCCTCAACACTGGCTTGTCTTGAAAATTTCGGTGATGAAACATGATTATATTTTAAATAAAAAAAAGCAAATGTCAAGTTGTTAGCACCGTGGCACAGAAATGTATGGAGCAGGTTCTGTCTCCTTTATAAAAATGCACAAAAATAAGCAGTATGAGTCTAATTATATTAACAACCTAATACCATTAAATCTTATTCCTTAAATAAGTCATGTTCGGCAATTGTTAAGTAAGCTTGTTAGGGCCAACGCTGAGAAACGCTGAGAAAGAGAGAGAGAGAGAGAGAGAGCAGTGTTACGGTGTTAGTTTCTGCAACTTTGAGAACTGAACTGGATTACAATTTCCTATTGTTTCTCAGAACAACTGATTGAGCTTAACAAGCGCGTTCATATAAAACTGCCACGGTCGTGCCATAAAACGGAGATTTGTACAGTTATTTTTTTAATTCTAAATTTTCACTAGTTGATTGTTTCCAATTTATATTTTTTTCGAGAACGTTCTTTAATAAAACAGGAAAGATTTTCATCTACCACACAATTGACTTTTATGTTAAATAAAAAACCTTTTGACCGGATTTATCGCCTTTAATTATATTTTAAAGTTAACTCAACGTTTCAGACCCCGTGGTCACGAGCGACTGACACTGAGAAAGAAAATGTATACGCGATAAATCCGGTTAAAACGTGTTTTATTTAATTGTATGAATTGCGAAAACTTAAGACAATATTATGTGACTTCTTTGTGGCTATACTAACACTCCATCTAATGACGACAAGTGGTAAAATGACCAATAGTCATTATTCATTATCATCATCATCATTCAGCCAGACTGCTGGATAAACACCTCCCCAAAGGTTCTCTACACCGATCAGTCCTACGCTGCCTGCATCCAGCGTTAAGAATAAAATAGAATAAGTAGTGCTTCTATGCTGGACTGGGAGCGAAAGAAAAACATAAAATGTGCCAGCTGCTTCTCTTCCCGGGCATACTGTAAAAGTCAGTTAAGGGACCGAGGTGTTATGGGAGGCTTTTTTGTGGGCGATAGGCTGACCCCCTGTCACTGCAATAGTCTCTCTTCACTATTCTAATGCCTCCTTATTTGTCAAACGTGACATCAGATGGTTTTATTACCTCTGGTGTTCTGCCTATCCCATACGGGATACAGGCGTGAAGTTATGTATTTATGTATGTAGAATAAGTAAACAAAATCCCAAACAATCACACCAACTACTTGGTCTCAAACCTAAGCAAATATAGGATATAAGCTAGTGATATGGGTTACCATACAGCGAACTAAAGGAGACCTAGAATATAAATACGTTGATGAACAGCTTCGTGCGGGGATCAAACTCGTGACCTCACGAAATTACGTAGTATCGTCGTATACCACTGTGCCACGGAGGACCTGTAATTTCACTTCAAAAGAAGAAAGTACCTAATATTTCTTGTTGTAAATATAGGCGATCAATTTGCAAGACATCAGAAAATCGATTAATTGCCACATGAAAAGTTGCGTGGCTTTGCCACGTGAAAAGTTGCGTGGCTTTGCAACGTTAAACACCATTATCGGTTCCCTTGGCTTCAGAAACCGACAAATCCATAAATAACTGTTCAATTAGCTTACTATTGATACTTTTTGATACTTCAATTATGAACGTATAGTGATTGATATTGAGATTATAGAGAGCATCTTAAATAAAATACTATTAAACCGGCTTTATAGCGTATATTTTTTAAATAATTCCAGTTTTCCTCCGAATTTGTCAAACGTGAAATCAGATGGTTTTATACCCTCTGGTGTTCTGCCTGCCCCATAAGAGATACAGGCGTGAAGTTATGTATGTATGTAATTTTATACATTTTATCTCGTCATTTCGGTTTCTGTTCACAGATCGAGAAGAAGGGTTTTTAATTTTATGATGATTCGTGAAAACTTTACACAATTCTTATTCTTATATGTTGTCTGTTTCTTAAGTCACATTATGCCACGTAGTATAGATAGGTATTGTATTGTTTTGTTTAGCATTACGTAAAAAGAATTGCTTTATTTCTTTTTTATGTATCCTTGTGTATTTCATTTTTCGCATCTGAGTTCCACTTCTCGTAGCTAGGTGGCTAATCCAATGACTTGAGAAGATTTGACATAATGCCTCCTGAAATCAGATTATCGTCTTCACCCGATTTCCTAGGGATAACGAGATAGCCCACCTCTCATTAACATTTTCTCTATAAGAACTTTTTCGTTGTAAAATATTTTTAACTTTATCTACATATATTTGTATAATGTTGAATTTTATTGAATTAAAAGAGAAAAAATTGGGTTCACAAAGAATTTTAATAAACGAATGTCCACTGCGCTCTTATTGCCTTCTATGCCAGAGGCCCTGGGTTCAAATTCCGGTAGCGGCGGCGGAAGATATTTGTGTGATGAACACAGATATTAGTCAATACATGAACGTTTATATGTTTATTTTCTTATAAAGAAAATCTATTTAATATGTATGTTTTTATATTTCTTAATTTTATTTTCCGTTATCTAGTCCATAACGTCTTTAATAAATAGATATTAAGGCTAGATAATGTTGTGTGAATGACGGAAATATCTTATAATTTTTTTAACTGTTACGGTAACATAGTACTTATTATTAATTATTTACTGAGTAAACTTAATCGAAAGTTAAAGAATTCATAACGCAAGGCTTGGTATTACTGGCACCTACTTACCACCACAGACAACTATAAATAAAACTTAGCTGTCTTAGCATCCCAACCTCAAAAATTGCTGAAGAATTGTATAAGGTATTTTCCATTTGTCTGTCATCGCCATAAGGAAAATATTTATAGTTGTATAAATTAGTAGTTTATATAGTATTAGAAAATAGTATTATTATTAGTTTATAGTATTAAAAATTGTATTAGTATTAAGTGTAAAATTGTGTAAAGTTACGATGGGGTTGGCATGTCTAAATAGAAAAAAACCCCAAAATTTAATAAAGATAAAAAAAAAAACTTAGGTACTACGCACGGCGCTATCTACACTGCGGTGCGAGCACAAAACTTTGTCGACTCGTATGTTTACGAATGTTCGTATAGTATGGAGTCGTTTAAAAGTTTTTACTTACATTGTAATTTCTTAATTTACAGTTATTTAAGAGTACAACATGTTTAGAAATATTCAAAATTAACAAGGCACACATTTATTTAAGTGCGGCAATGGATAGATTTCATTTATTGCTTACAAACCGTCTCCATACTATACGAACATTCGTATAGACACGAGTCGACAAAGTTCTGTGTTCGCGCTGCTGGAGAGATAGGTACAGTATAGACGATTTTACGAACGGTCGTCGACCGTAGAAAACTCTTTATTTATTTATAGGGATTTCATTACAAAATAAAATACACACGCCTTTTTTTATTTCATCTTTTTCTCCGATATGAGAATGTACGCAGCACTAATTAACACAACCTCTTCGGGCGACATCCCTCCCGTTACTGGCTAGTGTGTACAGCATGTTTCGCGACAATTTTATCCGCGAGGCTCTTTCACGTTGTTGACGAGCGACATATTCGCGGCATGTTGCACAACTTGCCCTCTAGTGTATTCGAGGCTTTAATTAATATACTAATTAGACAACCGTCTACAAATCAGCCTTGGAACCCTTACATACATACATAACGTCACGCCTGTATCCCTAATGGGGTAGGCAGAACACCAGAGGCTATAAAACCATCTGATGTCACGTTTGGAGGTATTGTAATGATGGAGAGAGACTTGCAGTGATAGGGGGTCAGCTAACGAAAACTTCAATAAAACCTCCGTCCCTTAACTGACTTTTACAGTATGCCCGGGAAGAGAAGCAGCTGGCACATTCCATGTTTTTCTTTCGCTCCCAGTCCAGCATGGAAGGTTGGAACCCTTATAGTCACAATAGCCAGGGATGTGCTCGGAGTTTCCCTACGGGATCGGATAAAAAATGAGGAGGATCGTAGGCGAACCAAATCAACTGACATAGGCAGAAGGATTGAAAATCTGAAGTTGCAATTAGCAGGGCACATAGCTCGGGCAGGAAAGTTCTCGAGTGGCGACCTGTACCGATAATCTAATCAAAGTTTTTTTTTTTTTTTTTTATAAATGACTAAACCCGCGTTTGACCTCAATCTCACCTGATGGTAAGTGACGATGAGGTCGAAGATGAAAGCACACGGGTTTAGGAAGTCGACGGTAAACGCTGAATGGTGGCAGCAAAGGACTAAGTGATATGGAAAACCTTGAGGGAGGTCTATATCTAGTAGAAGGCGTCTCCCAACCGATGATGATGATGATGGTTGTGAAATAAAAATAATATGGCAAAAAAATATTGTTGCCTTTCAAAGTTTTTTATTATTGTAGGCCCGGCTTTCATATTCCCATAAACCAAAGCTGACGATTCCACCTTACATCCTATTCCTGTTGACTAGGAACCAGCCTCAATAAAGTCTACCGCTAAAAATCAACAATATGAGTAAACTTATTTTTCCTATTTTTGTCACGTGTAACAGTTCAATCTAATATTCGATCGTTTCTGTACCTGATGAACAAGGCCACGCAAGCTTCAACGCGCACTTTTTACTGCAGATCTTTCAAATCAAGCAGCGCCCATTTTCAATGTTATTATATTTTATTGATAAGATGCAAATCAGAGAAATATTAAAGATAAGGTGACTTTGTGCCGCCAATAATTCCTCGGAAGTTTGATGCCAGTCCCATGCGGGACCGACTATCAGCATTGAAAGTGCGAGCTGTTTCTGCAACATTAGTTTCGGGTTAGCACTTCTTTTGAAGGGTTATTATTTAAATGATAATTTGTAGTGTCCATCGTATCTGTCTAAGCTAAACAAAAAGCATTCGTAAAACAAATGATGCCCTTTTTTAAAACAAGAACCTCGTATTATCTTTTTTATTTATTTCTTTGCATTTTCCATATGTTGAGTAACATTAGTATTCAAATTTATAAGCTAACGACTAACCAAAAAATTATGTAAACAGTAAACTCATGTCAGGTAAATAACGGTATATTTAAATATTATTCATTAATATGTAGATATTTAATTTAGAAAATAAACATATTTTTGTACAGCACTGAATAGAATTTGCTGAGGAAAACATTCAAAATTAATTGACTTTCAAATATATTTTTTATAGATAAAAATACTAAATTTTTATATTAATATATATTTCCTGCAACTTTAATAAATCGTTCCCGGCCGGGAATGTACATTTTCATTTAGTATATTTACCTATACGAATTTGTATCATAAATTGAGATGGAATAAATCTTTTCGTAAAACACTCAAATTAATACGCTTAACAACGCTCCATTCTATAAGGAAAAGCACAATTTTGGTGTCAAATAGCAAATTGACACGCGTTACAGGCTGATCCATGACATGACATGTGACATATCTCCATTACCGTGTCATAAACACGTGTCAGTCACGATTATACCTATGGGTGGTATTTGTTATGCGAGAAATTATCAAGATGTCTTTTATGGAAAGACTGTGTGTTGAGTCAGCATAGGATCTATTCACGGTCAGGTCAAGAAAAAAAAATACTTAAACATAATTAATCGTAGCAAGCACGCAAAGCAGTCTCATTCAAAGAACGTATTGTCTGCATAGACGTGCACAGTGTGGGCTTAGGTAATGTAATACTACAAGTCTGCTGTTTCATTGCTGCAGTCACAGGATCATACCATAACTTGCTTCAACCTAGTAACGTAATACTTTTACCCCTTCCATGAAATCGATCTAATAATTGCAATAAATATATTCACATAAGAGTATATTTTTATTATTATATTTTTCACATGTTTTAAGTATTGCAAAGGGCTCTTAACACAACTTTAACTCAGTTTAATTACTGGCAGCCACGTGACTATATTTTGCATTGTTACATACATAGCTCTTATAGTATATTATGTAACAAGTGAGCTAAGTTGCTGTAATTAGCAACGCTCACGAGTTACATACGACGTTTTTCAACACACTTGTGAGTAAAAGACAGACATACGTGGTCATAAAATAACAAACACATTTGATAACAAAGCTGTGAATTGTGATTGAAAAATGGCGCCAAACCTCGCGCATGCGCGTAGTTTTTTTTTTCCGCCAAATGTGTCAATGTCTGTATAGCATATACAGCCTATTTTAAGTGAAAATGTTTAATTTGCAGTGGTAAATGCAAATATTTTAATATTTTATAACAAATTATTGTAAATTGTGAATAATTTGTTTGATATACAAATTTGTTTTACTAATATAAGGCGCAAACATTTAAAAATGTATATGGATTTGAAGTGGTATAAAATCTCTATGTTGTTTCTGAAAATATTTAATATTATACACCCGGACCAATAAAATATGCTTCTGTTTACTCGCATGTAATTTGCACAAAGGTACAATTCAACTTTGTAGGATTCATTATATTATGCACTAGGGTATAATATATTATGCACGCGTGACTTATAGCCCAGTTTATAGTTCTAAATTCAATAGAATAACGCTCACTTTACGAGTAAGTGTGTTGAAAAATGTGTTATGTGCTCTAGCAGTGGATTATATCAAGCAGAGAGCAAACGAGGCCAATGTAAATATCATAAATCCTAGTACTATGAAAACCTAAACGTCATAGTAGGCGCTCGTACACTTTCTTTATAAATGTATACATCATTTAAAAGTAATAGTTTATGTGAACATAAACCCTTATAAATGTTGCTGTTGCGCGTGGGCGACTACGATATTACAAGCGTTCTGATTCATTCAAAAGATTTACTACGGGCGCTACGACATTAATTCGTAGTAGTTTATACTACTTTGAAAGGATTATCATGGAATTAAATATTAATAGCGTGCTTTCTTTTCTTCTTTAATCCACAATCTTATATCTTGAATCCCTCTCTCATTAAGCCATATTTTTAAGTCTAAAAATAAGGAAGTTCCATAGAAACTTTCCCCTATAAGTAGAAAGCTCTTTCTTCTTTCTTTATCCTTACCTACGCAGATCAATTTTATTTGTAATAGTTTCTCTATTTGATAACAAAAAAATTACCTATTTTCATACTGTCAAGTTCAAAAATAAAAAAAAAACCATAAAGAAGTTAAAAATACACACCTCTTAAGAGGAAAATTTTGTCCATTTCATTTTCACAGGTCATTTTTGTTATCGAAAACTTACACACCGAGTTTTATACAGATAAGTTTAGAAATGAGAAAATTTCCATACAAACTGCACACCCATTTTATCCTTTAAGAGGGAAATTTTGTCCATTTTATCTACACAGCGGGGCTAGCATGTGACCACCGACAACAATTAAAGTAGGTATTTTTTTTAGAATATAACAGCTTTGGTTCTGTATACTTAATCATGGTATCGAAACAAGTTAATCTATCTATTTTGGTGCGCATGTTAGCTAACATGATAGGACAAATTAATAAAATAAGATTTATCTTGTGGATTTGCGTTTTTATCGATGGTTGCATGCTAGCCCGGGCGGTCATTTTAAATTGTAATCGAAAATATATATCAAATTTTAATACTTCTAGTCCAGAAATGAGAAAGTTTAATATAAACGTCACACTCCTATTAAAGGGTTGAATTTCTAAAATTCGTTTGTTTGTGCTCACTTATATCATAATATCACTTACATAAAAGGTACAGCAGTTGCAGCTCTGTTGGTACCTAAATCAATCAGTCAAGTTAGCCTTTTATACAGGGTGACTGGTATTGTATAGATACAAACATACACAAATTCACGCCTTTGTCCCAAATGGGGTAAGCAGAACACTAGAGGCTATCAATAACATCTGAGATAACGTTTGACAAATTTGAAGGTACTATTATGATTAAATAAATGAAAAATGTGATAAAATAAAATAAAAAAATACCTATTTGAAAAATGCCAGGCCCCGATAGCTCAGTTGGAAGAGCACTCGTCCGGCAAACGAGAGGTCCCAGGTTCGAATCCTGGTCGGGTAATTTTTATTTTTTATTTTATCACATTTTTCATTTATTTAAGAATAATTGAGCATTTTAAATGCAAAAAAAACTTAAAAACATTATTAATACATTGCAATGCTTCACTTTAACTGGGATTCACAATTTCTGTAAAGAAGTTGATCTCGGGTGGTCTTAGCTGCAAAGCTTACATTAGATGGAGCTACGTTAGCAATATAACGTAAAAACAAAAATGTGGTAAGTAATTTCGAGGCGTAGCGCCAGGCCCCGATAGCTCAGTTGGAAGAGCACTCGTCCGGGAAACGAGAGGTCCCAGGTTCGAATCCTGGTCGGGTAATTTTTATTTTATCAAATTTTTCATTTATTTAAGAATAATTGAGCAATTTAAATGCAAAAAAAACTTAAAGACATTATTACTATTATGATGGAGACTATTGCAGTGAGAGGGGATCATCCTATCGCCCGCAAAAACGCTAATGAAACCCCTGTCCCTTAACTGAATTTTACACTATGTATGCCCGGGAAGAGAAGCAGCTGGCATATTCTATGCTTTTCTTTCGCTTTAAGTCCAGATTTAGATTTTTGATTCGACTACCATTTTGGCGATGCGGTAACGCTGTCTGCCTCAGACGCTAGTGGTCGCGGGTTCAATTCCCTGTCTGTGGTCTCGTGTTTATCTATGTATGTATTTATATTCTAGGTTCCCCCCTAGTTCGCTACTTGGTATTCCATATAACAAGCTCTGCTTAGTTTGGGGCCATGTAATTGGTGTGATTGTCTGGGGATTTTATTTATTTATTATATTTATATTGGGACTCAGTCAATTCCACTTTTGACAATAATCTTCTTGGTAAAATGGCGATGAGATCAAAGGTGTAATTTGTCGATTTAGGCTGGGCTCAAAGCAATATTTAGCAGCAAATTAATATAAAGAGCATTTACTTTACTTTGACGCGTTCATTGTACGTAAATTAATAATTCGGTGCTTAGTAACTTTGAGCTAGCAAAACAGGGTTTCTTGATTACCTACCTTAAACAATGTAATTACGGTGTCTATTTGTATACTAGAATACCTAGGTACTCAGATATCCTAGTCTTCTCTTAACGAGCTCATTTAAGCTTACTTTGTTTTGCATATTTTCTCATTTTGGATTGCATATTATTTTTTCTTTTAAACTATATTTTTCATCTGGTATTTATTCCGCTTATGAGTTCCGTCGCACCTGAAGGTTCAAAATGAAGATGATGGGTTTTGGGAAAAACTAGCTCTTCACAAAACCTTGCTCACATCACAACCACCAGAGAGATAATACCTACTAGGCAGCAGACTGTAAGCATAACGCGAAAGAAGCTGCATAATAAAATACGGATTTTTAAAAACTAGAGATATTCCCCGAGGTACATATATTTTTCAGGTTTAATAACACCTCTACTAGTTTTACGTGCATTTATATTTTTTTTTTATGACTCCTCAAAAAGTTTCCCGACGCTGAAATAAAATTTTATTTAGTTTTCACTTTGAGCTGAGCTTTCATTATAGCCTAACATTATTCTTACGTCTGTGTTAGTGAATTAGTTTAATGTTATTTTAGTTTCTTTAGTCTTTTGTTATTTTGTCTAATTCTATCTCTAAATATATCTAATTCTGTTTGTAAATAATTTATTATAACAATAGCTACGGAGAGATTGTGATATTAATTTGATCACAACTTTGAAGTTGATGTTACAAGTTTTGATAGATGTGATACAAGTATTAACATTCTCAGAACTTAGTTATAGTAGGCTCTTGTTGAACATGGACTGTTTAGAATTTCCGATTCATCATGTGTGATGACTAGAATGTGTATATTACATAATATTTTTTTAAGACTAGAAGTGTGTAAGTACAAAACCTAACCACGTTAAAACATTGGTTGGGTAATATTGTCACTTTAACATTTTCTATGCTTCCAACAACACCTCATTTGTCCAATTATGATAACGAGTTTAGAAGTTAATAGGGAAAAGATGAACATCCACACCCAAATACATACATTCAGATCAAAATAATAACCCAACTTTTTGCTTCGCCAGAGTCGGTTAAAAAAGTAGATTTACCACAAAATCCTAAAAAGTGAAATAACTCAAAAACAGTAAATTTTAGGATTTAAGAGGGGTGGTTCCATAGTAAAATTTGTTCATTTTGACCTACTTTATAACCCCTCAACAGATGCGGGTCCAATAAAAGGTAACTCTGTATAAATTACTCCGAGAAGTAGGTACAACACAGTTTATAATTTTATTCAAATACTATTTACGTATATAACTTTTGGCTTTTTCTCAAACATCCGCCTAACTGCAGTAATAAAAGGAATCTAATAGCGGTAACAAAAGTAAACACCCCTGAAAGTATATTTAAGTAGCTTCTTTCCACATTAATAACTGAAACATCGCCTGCAAGTTAAGCAATGAAACCGTTTTGTGCATTTTTTTCTTCAACGTAAGTATTGTCAGAGAGTATTAATTTCATACCGTATATAATGTATAATTTTCGTGAATAAAATACTCTTTTAAAATTATAATTTACAGTTTAGCTTGACGTTTCGGTGTCTTTGCAGACCCCGCGGCTTTGTCGCGATTAATGCGATAATCCAGTTTAAAAAGTATTTCCTTTCGGTAATAAATCGTTAAAACTGAAGACTAATTGTATCTATATTAATTATATTCTTGAGCAGTAAAAATATGCATTGGTTTCGCGAATCGAGTTCAACTGAAATAAATTCTGATCCGTTTTAAATAGTTTGTTTACTAGTAAAATTCTTAATTTAATTTGCTCTCCTGCTCTTTTCTGACCGATTTCACAGTTTTCAAATCAATCATGCAAAAAATTAAATGAGCTTTTGCCGGGATAGTACCAAAGAGGTTGGAAATTAAAGTATTTTTCAATGAAGGGTAATTTTCTTGTGATTCCAAGCTGAATAATTACGAAGATGGCATGCTTGACCTGCTTTAGATGACTTGAAGGAGTGAAATCCATTTTTGAAACCTTTAAAGATATATTTACGATTGTAAAATAAAAAAAAATATAAGCCCACTTTTAAAGGTTCTGTACCCAGTAAAACGGGACTCCTTTACTGTAATCTGTAATATTATATACAGTACTTCACCTCATCCGCATCTTTGAAATAAATGCCTAAGCATAGGGGCGCTATAAAAACATTAAAAAATTAGCTTCAATAAACTCGTTAAAATACGAGATATTAAATTTTAAAATGGCTGTCATTCAGAGGGGTTAGGGGTGCGACGCCCCCTTGTATAGTATTTTGTCGATAAAATTTAACGTACGTGTATGAAGTATCGGAAATCCGGTCCCTTACACATTGTATAGATAAATTTCCAGACCCAGAACATTTTTTTTCTTGCTCAGTGCGGGAATCGAACCCGCGACCTCACTATTGGCGTAGTCTAGATTACTGGATCACGGAAACCGTCAAAATTGTAATTGTTGTCCCATACAACAGACACGCAGCAGTTCCCTAAAGTAGTCACTAGATTGTGCAAATTAAAGCGCGCAAATGTTCATATAATTAATGTTTCATGTAATGGAAGCGTAATTGTCCTAGAAGTAGCACTTACACAATAATATTATCTATTCAGTATTCCAACATACAAACAGACAAAGCGCGAGTTTTTACATTTTGTGCAGTAATTGCAGTATTTATTAGGTTTATTAAATTCGTAGGTAAATGGTAAACGGCAACTGAATTTTTTAATAGCTCCCAAAGCTTACCTAACAAAGTCCTGATAGTATTTTATATTACTCTTAATCTAAGTAGGTACAATAAAAACCTGACGGCGGAATACAGTAGGTAAGTTTCAACTAAAAAGTACAAAACAAGCAAATAAGACTATATGAGCTTTTAAATAATATTTGTAAAAAAAATAGTAGCGGCAGGCGGGGACAAGGTAACACAGACAGTATTGAACCGTGTATTTTGTGTTTCTTTGCTATTATAATGCTTACAAACATGTCTGACTGAGTTTTTAATAATTTCATATTTGTATTTGAAGCTTTGCTGCTTGCTACAATTTTTTTATTACAATATTTATTATAAAAGAATTTTTATACTTTTAGTTGAAACTTACTATATTCTGCTTTTTAGTTTTTGTAATGGCTTTTTTATTACTGCAAACCTTTGATTTTAAAAACTAGCTAGATTTAGCCACAAATACTCAATTCCGGTTTGATATTGATTTTTTAATATAAAACCACAATATTCTTGTATTATTAAACACCTAACTGATAGTAACAAGTAAATCTGTCAGTAAATGATTTCGTTCACATCTTCTTGAGAAACTTGTTGTGAATGTGAATTTTAAACTTATTTAATACTGAGATTAAAATCACGATTTATTTAATACCAAATTTTCTCGCGTTTATATTTAATCTCAAGTTTTCGAAGTATTTTCGAGCTGCGGCGCGGTCGTTCGGGTGAATGAGTTGACATGGACCTCGTTGACAGAAACAGACGAGGACAAAAACAATTTCGTAAAATAATAAAAATGAACAGTTAAACAGAAAAAATACAATGGTGGTTTTGATTTACACTTTCTGTAATTAAAAATGTAAACGCTTTTAAGCAATGATTTAATCTGCTCTAACAAAAGATTCGACTTCGTTTGCGTTCTGATTTTAGAAAAAATACTCGTATTTCACCAAATAAATCAGATACAAACTTGTTTAAAGATTTGCATATAGAGTTTGGGTTGCCTGGTAGAAATCGCTGGCGATAAGGCCGCCCTTTATATATTGTTTTCTTTTTATTACCCATTTCAATAGAGATGTGTCGTTGAGAAGAGTTCATCTTCTAGAACAAGAATTGATATGGCACCTGTCTAGATTCTGAGTTCAAGCTGATAACCAACCTGCTTATTTTCATTATATGCAGTAAAAAAATACTTATCTCTTATTGTAAATGGCTTTCAGGCCGATAAATATTAAAAATTGACAGTAGTATTGTATAGTACAGAAGGCAACAAAACCTGTCTAATTTCTCCAACCAACTTTTAACTTAATATCAAGGGTTTAGATAGAGTTTAGATCCAATTACAATTTTTTGACAGATTTGGAACGCTTGAGCTGCAGCCTTCTGTACCTCAGACTCCCATTAGTGTTCAAAATATTTTTTAAATGTTTGTTCAGTGCATATGTTAAATTTAAAGTATACATATATTTAGAATAGTCTGATCATAAGCTTTCATTTGATACGCATATTCTTAAAACCACATTTGTTGTGCCCCCCCCCTAAATCCCATCTTACAGGCGACATCTTAGAATTTCATACATCCTATATAACTCGCGCTGTTGATATTAATCTCTTGATATCTCATTTGTTCAAATCCATCTTTCCGTTCAGTAGTAGTGAGGGAACAAGAAACATACATGCATGCGAGTTTAAAACATAACCCTCCTTTGCGTACGCCAGTCGAGTAAAATTTACGAATATAATAAATTCTGTACGGTATGCATCCCTTTTCGTTTTTATATGATATAGAATCAGAGATATTTGATAGTAGAAAACTGATTTATGTACAGGGTCCGCCTATAATAGTCAATTATATTTTATCAGCAGATTAAGAATGATGAGAGGGTGTGAATTGCGAAAAAAAAAATGTTTTTTAAATACATTAAAATTTCAAAATTCTCAGTGAGTAAATAAGTTTAATCTTCATTATACGACTACATACAATAAGATGGAAACGTTTTTATTACTTGCTGTTTTATTAATTTCGATCACTTAGAAGAATTTTGAAATTTTAATTTATGAAAAATGTTATTATTTTTTTTTATACAAATTCAGACCCATTTATCGTTATTAATCTGCTATTAAAATATTATTGACTATTATGTGGCGACCCTATATTGATATAAAGAACTAAAAGTGTGTGATATTAAATGTGTAGACGCGAACGAATTTATATAAAGAAGGTTAATGACCGGCTGATAATGATACTGAATTCAATTGAATGCAATAACTGACTATGAGGTAAAATGCTGACGCTACAAACTGTACGTGCGCTTGCCCGTACAAATTCTACATTCACATTTTAGGTACTGATCTACATTTTAGAAAATATAAATGAATGTTCTATTGTACATTATTTTGCTCTTAGAATAAACTAACTAAATTACACTTTCGAGACAAATTCCCCATCTTCAGTGTTTTCTATTATTTGATATTTTTCTCATATACTTACTTTTAATGGCTTCTTTTCATTCAACAACATGTTTATGTTTATGTTGTTGAATGAAGAGAAGCCATTAAAAGTATTTACTTTTACTCTTTTGTATTCTATTCTATTCTAAACTCATAACATCTATAAATATCCACCCAACAACGTTTAACATTATTATACTCAATAACAAGGATACTTTTAAATTCTCTAATAAAGGCATCAAGTCACTTAACACCAAACAGTATTAAAGGCAATTAACGATAGATTTACATAGTTAGCAAAGTTTATAAGCGAAATGGGAAGAACTTTAGATTCTCAAGTTAATTTAGACGATTTCTAAAGGGCGTGAAACATGACAGGCATTGTCGTTTGCTTAATTCATGAAAGTTGCATTTCCTTTTTGAATACTATGAAAAATGGCTATTGTTATGTTGAGTAATGTATTTTATCTACTCTCATATCATAATATTCAAAATATAAAACTCAGAACGAATTTATATTGACATACTTTTTAAAATAGTATAACGAAATGAAATTAAAAAATTAAATTATAACACACTACCTCGAACAATACAATGTTATAATATTTTTTTTTTTCATTTTGATACAGATAACAGACCATAGATTTCATTTTTTTATCTGTGTCTTGCGAGCGCCGCGCTACGTTACATTCTGTGGCCGCGCGGCGCGTTTTGGCGCATGCGCGATAATGGCGGGTATAAATTTAGATAATAACCAATAAATAACAGTCTCAATCTCAATCTTTTATTTAATATCTTCAGTGTATGAGATTAGATAAAGTAGTGTATGAAACTGCACATAACTAGGTATTATGTGACAGTTTCATAAACTACTATTTTGTGGTTTTGCATTCCTTTTCAAAATAGTTTTATAGGTTTCCAAGTTGATAGAAATAAGCACAACTCTAAAGATGGCTGCAATACTACAGATGCAATGCATAACAACGTAAACTTGAACCGTAATCAGCAACTCTCCGATTAAATGGCCATTAACGCTATGATCCTCAACTTTTAGTGAACAATTTAGCCAAAAATGATGATGAATGAGCCAATGATGATCAGGTAACTTAGCGAAAATCCATCACAACTACTATGCAAGTTACTTTGCTTATTTCACGCCTTAAGTCCAGTGATGAAGGATTTTCTTGCATTTGTGCACCGACCCTTCACCTTGCAATGAAAACAAGAAGAGTCTTCCGTCGATTGGGACCGCTTTGACTGGTACCGCGGTCCTGATCGCCGGAATAATTTAATTTTAATATTTTTCTTCCGTCGATTCAGGACCGCGGTTCCAATCAAGAAAGAAAAATTATTTATTTGCTAAATATGGTAGTTACATACATGGTATTAAGGTTATTAAAGTGCAGCATACTTAACCGTGCAACGGTGTGCAAATTTTTATTCTGTCCTAACTTATAACTTTGTAATATCATAATAAACATATCATCAATCCATCATTTTCAAATTCTAGGTAATAATAACAAATGCTAGCAATAATATATTAAAGGTGAAATGAAATTATTCATATGAAATTGATTTGTATATGCCAAATAATAATTTTCAGGTCAATTTAAAAAGTCATTGATGCTATAGTAGCATTTGTCTAGTAGATAATTAAATAAACCCTTTTTAATATTCTTCAATGTCATATTTTTTTTTAAAGTTTCAAAGCGGTCCCAGTCGACGGAAGCCTCAACAGGAAATTAATACCTTCTAGCAAGACTAAAATCTGCCACGCAAGCCACTACCCGTGTACTTACTATGTACTTACCTGTATACTTAGATGACAACCTGTCCGAGGTTGAAACGCCACCCTTCACAAAATATTGGGCAGCGAGCGAATCATCCGCAAGTGATAAAGCTTTCAGATGAGTCCACACCTAAAAAATACTGAAGTGGTCCAAAATGAAGGCATAATTTCACACATGTCACATTTATAATATTAGTTACATACGTTAGTAACATATAAATTTCTCTTGACTTAACACTACAAATAATTCACAAAATAAATCTTTCAGTGTATGCCCTAGATTCTCGATCATGTGACAATAATGCTTTGTTGTACCCTACCTGCAGTTTAATTAGGTTAAGCTGAGCCATGTATTTGAACCTAACGGCGAAATACTGCAGTAATTGTATTCTACAAGGCATTCACTACAGACTTATGTGATGATACAATAGTCTGCATTTGTCGGTAAATTTGGAGTTAAGCTTTACGTAAAATATAGGATTTTAGTTACATGTATGGGAGTTTAATTTAATTTTAGTTTATTTATTTGGTTAACTAACAGTATACACTGTTTCACATAATATTATGATTTACATAGAATAAGCCATTACATTGTGACCATAGTTTGTGTGCCATTATGGTTACTTTATTTTATTATTGAAAGAAAGGGAATAAACACAATTTGAGATATAAGAGAATAATATACTGAACTCGCTTATGAAAAATAAGTAATAGTCACTGGCGCTTTTACCCGTGTTACTTTTGATCTAATAAAAATATCTTGACATAATATAGCACATAAAATTTTCCGAAAATTGAACTATCAAATTAAATTCAGTTTCAGAAATTAGTGGTTTCAAAGAAACAAGCCCATTAGTTTTTGTTATACAAAGACAGACATAACTTCACGCCTGTATCCCTTTACGGGGTAGACAAAACACCCATAAGCTACTAGCTGACCCGGCAAACGCTGCTTTGCCATATAAATAAAAAAAAAATAGATGTTGGCCGATTCTCATATATACCGGATAAGCACAAAAAATTTCATCAAAATCGGTCAAGCCGTTTCGGAGGAGTATGGCAACGGAAACTGTGACAAGAGAATTTTATATATTAGACGAGAATTGTATATATTAGATAAAACCTTCTGACATCACGTGGAACGAATATGAAGTTAAATGATGAAAAGAGACTATTGCAGTGACAATCAGCCCATCGCCTACAAAAAATCAGATGCATTTTCAGGGTGCACCGGCCACTTCAAAACTTCGAGAGGTGTTTTCAACGCAGTAAATTCCTACATCATTAGTGCTCAAGTTGAAGATGAGGTTAAACTTATTCAGGTTACTATTAATTAAATCGAACAAAACAAATTCACACAGTTTCGAGGCCTGAAAAGGGATGAAGTATGGCAAATATAAAAGGTTCAAAAATGACACCACTTAACAACTATATTGAAAGGACTTAAATCTGTAGAGTTTCTTCCTTACAAAATCAATGTTAAAACGTTAAATTCTCATGCAGACAACAATATACGTCACATTATACGAGTGACTAAAACCTTTCTGATGTAAAGCTATTAGTCTTATGGGCTACGTGCGTAGTACCATATTTTCCAGAATCCGTGCGTTCTACATTGAAAATCTTACAAGGTAAACTACCTGAATAGATACAGACACTACTTATAATATAATATTGTAACCTTGAATGTAACTAATAACTAGTTGGCCAGATATTTTTATCGTAGGCAGTTAGTAGGTATAAGTTAAGGGCAGTGTGAGATTCATTACTCCAGTTTCGTTTTACTGTTAGGCATTTTATAAAAAATGAAAATACTTATAGCAAAATGGGGTATCACCATCTGCCTCAGACGCCAGTGGTTGCGGGTTCGATTCCCGCACAGATAAAGAAAAAAAAATGTTCCGGGTCTGGGCGTTTATCTATGTAGGTATATATGTATTTATATTCTAGGTTCCCCTAGTTCGCTGCTTGGTATCCCATATCACAAGCTCTGCATAGTTTGGAGCCATGTAGTTGTTGTGATTATCTTTAGAACTTTTTTTTAATCAAAAGCGGACAAAAATAGTTTTTTTTTATTGTTAAACAATTCAATTTATTCAATAAATTTCAGGGCTTAGTAATTAAAATATTTTTTGTTTGCATATACATGTATAAAATTCTTTAAAACTTCTTTTTAAGTATGTAAATGAAGCCTTTTATTCTTACACGGAACTCACTTAAAAACTCTTCCTTACAAAAGTTATTAGCCGTTATTATCACAATCCTTTGCAAACAGACCGCCGCTGAGTCATTAATTGATATTTTTCCATGGCGAAAGGAAAATTTTAAATATTCTTCACTAATGAGCGTACCGATATGGCTTCTCTTAATGACTACTGAATATAAGCTGAATACAAGCATACAGCCCATACTGTTGGCTTCTTGGCCCTTTTGAGCAAGTAGACGTAGAAATAAAATTGGATGGGCCCATTTGAGTATCGACCATTACAAGGGTCACCAGAACTCCACGGTCTTTCTATTGACCTATATTGAAACAGTATCTAAAGAGAACAAACTGGTTACACTGTTGTTATTCCGGAAATATAGAAATACCTATGGTAATTTCTTGGGATATCAAAGTACCACTAACGTTAACGGGAAACACAAACCATTTATACAGTGTTATTTTTTTATTGGACCCGCATCTATTGAAGGGTTATAGAGTAGGTCAAAACAAACCATTTTTACTAAGGAACCACCCCTCCTAAAATTTACCGTTTTTGAGTTATATTACTAATTATAAACACCCATTTTTCACTACTTTTTGTGGGAAATAAAAAATCTTCTCTATCTAGCTGCTTATCATGTGAATAAATAATAAATAAATATATCTGACACTCACACAACATTATCTAGCCCAAATTAAGTTTCTTAAAGAACTTGTGTTATGGATACTAGATAACTGATATACTTAAGAAATATATAAACATACATATTGAATAAATACATATTTTTTATTAGAATGAACTTAAATAAACATAACATCCATGACTTTACGCCTAATATCTGTGTTCATCACACAAATATCCGCCGCTGCCGGGATTTGAACCCAGGACCTCTGGCATAGGAGGCAATGTATGTTACCACTACACCAGCCGGTCGTCGAATGACTAATGAGTTCGTGATATGAAGCAAAAAAACCTAAAATAACGTCTAATGAGCGCATGTTATGGTCTTTCAAGAAACTCTTCTTAAGTCAAACCAAAACACCGCACTTAAAATGCGTATCTTGTAAAAAAAGTCCTTGTAACTTATTATGCAGATTACATCATATTTATACTTGGGAAAAGACTTGTTAAAAAATGATAGGGACAGTCTTGAAGATAAGGAGTTTGTTAGGAAAATAAGGTTTAGAGTCAGGATCGCCTTCTCCTATGGAATGAAATGGCGTGTAATAATGGGGGAATAGACTTTCCATGTGCGAGGTATACAAACAAAACTTTCGATACTGATATATCAAGGTACCTTGTAACCGCGTTAGTCGTCACATTGGTTGGGCCTCATCCTCTTCGTCCGCTTTGTGGCCTACTTTTTTCTGGTTGTCCTCTCTGAATAGAACCAGAATCATAGCTACCAGTAATACTATGGGATAACAACGCATCAGGCAGTCGACGGCTTGGGTACGTATTAGAACACCTAAAATTAAAATATCCAAAGTTAAAACCCCGATGTTCAAAACCCCTAAAATTACAATACCTAATGGTTCTAATAACCTAATGATGAAACCCCGAAGTACAAAACAACTAAGTTTGAAATTTCTAATATCCAAATCACCTAATAGTTCAAAATATTTAAGGTCATAATAATACAAGTTCACAATGTCGTAATTCAAAACATCGAAAGTTAAAATACCAACATTAAATATGAGAAGATTGAAAACAAACTATATTTAACAAATGTGGGTACCTACAAAGAATAATGACGTTGCGGTTGATATTTCTGTTGCGTGTGGATGTCACTCGTTAGTTAGTTCCTGATGTTACAAAATAGCTAAATGCAGTTAAAAAATGACGGGAAACAAAAGTATATCTGTGTTTAAAAGTCAAAAAGGTGCAATTAAAGTTCAAGTTGATGGTTTCACGTATGGTAAAAATCGACAGTATAATGACAAAGTGTATTGGGAATGTGAATTTAAATATAATGACTCATACAATTGCAAAGCGCGTTTGATAACAAATGTTTTTACGGAAGGCGGAAGTGCATCAGTGATATCATGTAATGGCGAACATAACCACGAGGGTAATCCCATCAGAGTAGATGTGGCTCAGAATATACATGATTTAAAATTGAAGACGAGAGAACAACCCACTGTTAGGACGTGTCAAATGTTACAAAATCATGTCGCATCTACTAGTACTGATATCGCCGTAAGTTTACCTTCAAAGGATTCGATGCGACAAATTATTAATAGAGAGAAAAAAAAGGTACTTAAGATACCAAAAGAGCCATGTAAATTTGATTTCGATATTAATTATCAATCAACAATGATAAATAACGAAAATTTCGTTATTAAAGAACGAGTTTTTGCTGAATCTAAAAGAGTTATATTATTCAGTACAAAAGAGTTACTAACATATTTAAGCCAAGCTGATTACTGGCTAATGGATGGGACTTTTAAGATAGTCCCTACGATATTCCAGCAATTGTACACCATACATGGCTCACTGCATAATACTCAAAAAACATTTCCTTTACTATTCGCCCTATGTACGCACAAAGACAAGGCGTCTTATGACGCCTTGTTTGATCTCTTAATTGAGTACTGTTCAGAAAACAACATTACGCTGAACCCATCATATGTAATTATGGACTTTGAAAAAGCCGCTGCTTTAAGTATTCGTCAAAATTTCGAAACTATTAATTTAAAAGGTTGTTTTTTTCACCTCCGTCAAATTTTATATCGGAAAGTTCAGAAGGAAGGATTGACTTCGAAATATAACAGTGATAATAAATTTAATCAAGAAATAAAATGTTTGATGGCATTATGCTACGTTCATCCAGATAACGTGTCAATGTACTTCAATGATTTGTTGCAAACATTATCAGATGACGGCCGAAAAATCGCTGAATGGTTTGAAGAAAATTATATAGGACGAAATCAGAATCCAAAATACAGCCCCCACTTTTGGTGTTTAGATCATTCGGCTACTATTCCCCGGACTCAAAATAGTGCCGAATCATTTCACCATCACATAAACCAGATATGTTCTCAGAGACATGTTGGTTTTTATCGTTTGGTGTCGGAACTGATTAAAGAAACCAAGGTAAACCTAATACAAATCTACAAAATTATAAATGGTGAATCAGTACCAAAGAAAAGGAAGAGAAAATATCAACATAAATTGTCAAAAATAGACAATATATTGCAAAATATTCCTGAGTACACTCATGTTGGCCTGTTGTTGGCTATTGCTGCCAATCTTTAAATAAAATTTTTAGGTATTTTTTTGTTTTTGATAAAAATTATAGATTATAGTGTTAATCTTATTGACATAATGTATATTCAGCGAAATTGTTATATGGCTATAATTATGATTATTTTGTATTGATTATAAATAAAAACTGGTTACGTATCATAATAACTAAATTTGTATCGACTAATGTCGAAATAACTACGGTTGCAATAAATAATGTTTACAATATCTAAAGATCGTTTCACATAAGTGTATAATAACTAATGGATGAAATTACTAATGGACGATTCACCTACAGTTGATGTACCTACAGTTGATTTATCTAAGGTTGATTGAAGTAATGTACGATTCACTTATTGTTGATTTATGTATGGTCTACTGTTTAGTTATTAAAAATTTTAGAAAACCGTTGGGCTATACTATGTACAATTTTGAATGTCCGGTCCAATATATCCAATATTAGACTGTCGGGAGACAGTAGTTCTGTACCAGTTGGAAAAACAAGAGGCAGTTGGACGGATTGGCGGCCCTGGGAAGGTGGTCCAAATTGATGAAAGTAAATTCGGAAAGAGAAAATACACCAAAGGTAATAATTTATTCTTACTATTATAATTCATTCTACTATCCCCTAGACCTAAAGCTTTCCTTCAGAAAACCGACATGGACCGGTTAGGTTAGGAGGTTAATGCAAGGAGCGAAGCAAAGCGGAGCTCCTTGCATTTACCTCCGAGGGTCATTTTTTTATAATCGCACAAAACAGAGTCTGAGACAAAATATGATCCCTTGTAAAACAATTGTAAGGCCCTACCCTCGTCTTATCAAAAAACCACAACCAACGCAGTATCTATTCATAAACTGTAGGCGAAATATCTAGTAGTTCTTACGAACATATTTCAAACAACCATTAGCTCAACAAAATGTTAGATTAATCGTTCATTAGTGCTTTTAATTTTAGTTTAATCAAATTTAAGTGAGTTAAACAGTAGTCGAGTCGTCCAATATGCGATATGAACTTAGGCCAATCAACCGTAGTTATTTCAACATTAGTCGATACAACTTTAGTTATTATGATACGTAACCATAAAAACTACTTTTACATTTAAAACTTTGATTATTTTGAATTTAGATCAACCTACCATTAGGGATTATATCTTTAGATATTTCAAGTTTAGGTATAGTGAAGTTAGGGTTTATGGTCTTCGATATAATAATCGTTCGACATTTAGAACTTTCATTATTTTGAATTTAGGTCAACCAATCATTAGGTATTGTAATTTTAGGGGTTTTGAACATCGGGGTTTTAACTTTGGATATTTTAATTTTAGGTGTTCTAATACGTACCCGACGGCTTGCATAACGTAGCGCGCGTTCTTGACGTGCTGCCCCGGATTCTCTTTCGCTTAACCCGTAACACATGATTAAGCCAGCATATTCTTCGTGAAAATAGGCAGTCAAAGCAAATAAGATCCAAATTACAAGCAAATATTGTAAATAGGAACATAGTCAGGTCACAGGTTCAAGAAAATAATCACTCCAGAATACAAGCAGAATACCTACAAGAACACATGAAACAAAAACGCATTACTACGCACGGATGACAAAAACACACATTAATTGTGCAACATTTTTTTTAAATATACCCGATTCTAGGCTAGACTCGTCCCTTGGCGCTTCTGTAAATTTTTTACATCATGGTTGCATTACCTTTAAATTTATTTCTTCTAGGAAATAAATTTAAGATACCTATATACTTTGTTTGTTTAAATGTTTTAAGTATTGTACCTTGTTGGATAGCCTAAACAATTTATTATGATGCTATCTGCACGATAATTTGATAGGACTATTTTACAGGAGACGCATATTAAGTGCGTCGTTTTGGTTTAACTTAAGTAGAGAATAGTGCCTGAAAGACAACAAGGCCTTTGACGTTATACATATGAGCAGTTACAGAGCCATTTTTTCTTTCTCAAAAAAACTAGTGAAATATGGGTGTTTACAGTAAAATCCTAAGAAGTGAACTCCAAAACGGTAAATTTTAAGAGGGTTGGTTCCAATGTGAAAATTGTTCGTTTTGACCTACTCTATGACCCCTCAACAGTTGCGGTCCATCAAAAAGTAACCCTGTAAAGGGAGACTGGTGGGTCACTTTCGAAATTCGAAGACGTGATAGTTTGAGAGAAGAGAATAAATAAAATAAAAAGTAAATATTCATTATTTATTGACTAAACTTAACCGAATGTTAAAGAATTCATCAGGCAACGCATGGTTACACTAGCGCACATACTACTTTTGCGACGGCGCGGCGCGCGGTTTACTACTTTGGATGGCAGTTTTTTTATCAGCTTTTACTTTTTTGTTTATCTCATTTTATTTTCTGGTAGGTCACAAAATAATCTATCAAATCACTGTCAGTTTCTAACTAAGCATACAGAGATCAAACGAGGGTTTTATCACCGCTATAAACGCATATTATTAAAATGCTATTATATTTCGTCGCTTCATTCTTCAGATATTATATAACAGGTAGTCCTTTTTAGGTACTAGGTAACTTCGCATAATTTAAAGTATCATAAAAAAAACACTGTGGTGGGGCGCCGCGTAACATGATCCACCCGGTTCGCGCCAAGCCCCCATTCTTTTTTCGTGCGTGGTAACAAGCATACGTCATTTACTTTAATCATTTACTTAAGTTTTTACAAAATGCCTAAACGTACAGCAGAAGAACAGCTTCAACATTATAATAAAAAGATAAAAAAGTTGGAACAAAAAATAAATAAAAAACGGAAACAGCGAATTATTTCTTCCAAAGAAGAAATCTTCCAAGGTACGACCTACTTACGTGGGTGGTCTGAAAAGTTTCCAACCTAACAATGATACAAGATTTTTTTTCTTAATTTTTTTATTTATTTTTCTACATAGTCTCCTTGTAAGTCTACACACTTCTCCCAGCGATGCTCCCATCTCTGTAACCCGTCCAAATAGTACTCGGCGTTTTTCTCTGCAAAATAATTGTTCACAAAGGTGATTGCCTCCTCATTTGACGAAAATCTTTGTCCTCCGAGCGCAGTTTTTAGATGAGGGAACAAAAAGAAGTCGCTTGGGGCCAGATCTGGTGAGTAAGGCGGATGGTCAAGCAGTTCAAACCGTAACTCGTGGATTTTTGCCATGGCAACCGCTGAGGTGTGAGACGGCGCGTTGTCTTGGTGAAACAGGATTTTCTTTTTCTGCAAATGTGGCCGTTTTTCCGCAATTTGTGCCTTCAGCTCGTCAAGTAATGATGCGTAGTATGCTCCTGTAATGGTTTTTCCTTTTTGAAGATAATCGATTAAGATAACTCCATGACTATCCCAAAAAACAGTCGCCATCACTTTCCCAGCCGAAAAAACAGTTTTTGCTTTTTTTGGAGCTGGTTCCCCCCTTGCAGTCCACTGTTTTGACTGTAGTTTTGTTTCGGGCGTATAATGGTGTATCCAAGTTTCATCTACAGTAATTAATCGGCGCCAAAACTCGGATTTATTGCGCCTAAACTGCGCCAACAGAGCCTTGGAAATGTTCATTCGAACACGTTTTTGTTCTAACGTGAGCAAACGCGGCACCCAACGCGCGGACAGCTTTCTCATGTCTAAATCTTGTTTTAATATGTGACAAACACGTTCTTTGGACATTTTCATAACCTCTGCTATCTCTCTCACTTTAATTCGGCGGTCGTCTAACACCATTTCGTGAACTTTAGCAATGTTATCGTCAGTAGTTGCAGTTTTTGGACGTCCCGAACGTTCATCGTCTCCCAAGCTCTTACGGCCACGTTTAAATTCAGCTGCCCAAAATTTCACTGTGGTAAATGATGGTGCAGAGTCCCCATACACAGAGTCCAACTCATTTTTGATTTGCGTAGGCGTATTGCCTTTCAAAAACAAATATTTAATAACAGCTCGATACTCAATTTTTTCCATTTTCACAAAAACACTCACATGTACTCACTCAAACGACTGTCAACTAAAAACTGCGCGTCCAAAATGGCCGAAACTTTGGTGAGTAACCTGTCAAAAGATGCACAACTACATTCACTAGCTTTTGTTGACGAGTGGCGCCATCTTTGCGTTAAGGTCGGAAACTTTTCAGACCACCCTGGTATTCGGTTTAAAAATGTTATTTAAAAAATCAGAGCAGAAAATGCGTGTAATCTATAATAGATATATCACGTTAACTGCTCAATATCGTAATGATGTAAACTTTAATAAATTTTATCTGATCTTATCGATCACCTTTTGTTTTCAATACGATTACAGAAAATGCGGGTAATCTCAAAGAGATCTATCTCGTTGTCTGTAATACGTTATGGGCGTTATATTAATATGAATTATATGTTTGTTAAAACATAAACATGTCGCCTCCAAGGTATGAGTTACCGCTACCACTGGATGATGTAAACCTGGATAGCCAGAAGACTGCCGCGTCATTCACTGTGGCCCAAGAGCTATCTGCAGAGACGCTCCCTAATCCGGAGCCGTCAATATCACAAGACGCACCAGGCATATCGGGAGAACCTAATCCCGATCTGGATCCAGAGCTGCTTACTGCACTTGGAGCTGCAAATTCCGATACACCCTAATTTGGCGCTAAAATACACGATGCGCTCTCAAATTTATGGACACCTTTACTAAGAAAAGGACTGTCCAAAGAAGACAAAGATAAATTAACCATAGAAAATACGGTACCCGAAAACTGCAAAAACTTGCAAGCCCCAAAATCAAATGCTGAAATCTCAGCAGCCATAACAGACCTAGCACGAGCACGTGACAAAAAAAAAAAAAAAAAACCAAAACTTTCAGCAACAGCTGGGGTACGGTATTACCGCCATAAATCGAGGGATGGACGTCCTCCTTGAGAAGGAAGAAAACAAAATGAAGGCCCTGCGTCACGTAAGTGATGGATGCTGCCTATTATCAGACCTCCACTTTATGTTCATCAAAGATAGGGTAAAACTGATTTTACCTAATTTTGATACAAACTTTAAACATGTTATACAAGACTCCGAAAGAGACGAAACTTTATTCGGAAGTTCGTTGCCGGAAAAAATAAAGGCAAGTAAAGCCACTGAAAAGCAGGGAGCCCTAATTAAAAAAGGCCCAGCCAAAACAGTCTCCTCTCAAATATCAACGGTCAACCGGTCGTCTCAGCAGGGAAACTGGACAGGACCTCCTCGTTACCCGTCGTTCAGGGGGGCGCGGGGAGGTCAGAGGAAACCGATAGCAGCTCAAACACAGCGGCGCCCTCAATCGAACTCTGCGTTCAAAGCCAAGTTCCAGCCGCAGACTTCGTCCAGGACGCGTGCTCCGACCCAACATTAATCAAGGTACATGCAGGTCAAATTAATTTATTTTATGATTGTTGGACAAAAGTAACTAAAAACGAAGCCATATTGAAGTGGATAAATTATGGATTTAGAATACCATTTGATACTCAAATTTGTCAGTATTCTATTCCTAAAAATAATTTGTCATCATGTGAAAAAAGAGACATGAAAATAGCTATAAATAAATTATTAGACTTAGGGGCTATAAACCTTGTTCTCCTTCAAATGATTAATTTATTTCAAATATATTTTTAGCTCTGAAACGTAACGAAGAAAAAAGGTTTATACTAAATTTAAAATCTTTAAACAAGTTCGTAACAAAGTACTTACATTTTAAAATGGAATCTTATAAAACAGCCTCGAAATTAATTCCTCGTAATGGATACTTAGCCAACATAGATATGAAAGAATCATATCTACTTATACCGTTTTTTGTTAGTGACAGAAAGTACCTACGATTCGAATTCCAAGAAAATGATTCGTCTGAGCCGATCACTTACGAGTTCACAGCAATGCCGTATGGATTATCGGTAGCTCCGTGGGTATTTACAAAAATTATGCGTGAAGTAATGAGTCATTTGAGAAAACAAGGTTTTTAAGTCTACTACCTACTTAGGAGATACATATGAAGAATGCATGATTAATGTGAGAGAAACTTTGAAGTTATTACATTGTCTAGGTTTTATTGTAAATTTCGATAAAAGTCACATTGTACCAAAAAAGTCAATCAAATTCTTAGGTTTTATGTTCAACACAGAACATATGTCTATTACGTTACCTGGCGATAAGCGGCATAACATTGCACAGTTAATAAATAGGTACATTAATCTTAAAACTTGTTCATTACGAAATTTCGCTAAACTTATAGGTGTATTGATCGCAGCCTGTCCAGCCACAAAATATAGATTCTTATATACAAAAATATTAGAGAGACAAAAGTTTTTAGCCTTAAATAAGTTCGGAGGAAACTAACTATGAGGCGAAAATGAATCTTAATAAGATATTACTAAAAGATTTATGGTGGTGGAAAAATAATATTAATATTATTTCTTGTCCAATCATTCCTCAAAATTATAAGTTAGAAATTTACACCGACGCATCTAGGACAGGCTGGGGAGCAGTATGCAAAAATAATAAATATAGTGGTTCATGGACGAACAGTGAAAAAGAAAATCACATAAACTTTTTAGAATTACTCGCGGTTTTGTTAGGTCTCAAAAGTATAGCTAGTGAAGGAAAAGATTGTGCAATATTATTACATATTGACAGTACTACCGCCATTAGCTACATTAACAGGATGGGAGGTATTCAGTTCCCACATTTGAATATTTTAAGTAGAGAAATTTGGCAATGGTGTGAAAAACGCAATTTATAGATATTTGCTTCTTATGTTAACACCAAAGAAAATCGAGCAGATTTCGAGTCCAGAAATGGGCCCTCTCGGATAGCGCTTTCCAACTTATTGTAAATAGTTTCGGGCCCATTAAGATCGACTTGTTCTCAAGTCGAGCCAATGCCAAATGTTAATTATTTGTCACCTGGAAGCCTGAACCTGATGAAGTCGCAGTTGATGCATTTACAATAAGCTGGGCTGACTTGGATTTTTATGCATTTCCTCCTTTTTATCTTGTGTTAAAATGTATACGAAAAATCATTGATGATAAAGCCGAAGGGGTACTTGTATTCCCCTTGTGGCCTTCCCAGCAATAGAGTCAGCACCCACTGCACTCCAGCCTTACCCTGGGTGCTGCGAGGCTCTCCGGGCGTCGTTCAGCCGGCGCGGCTGCCCACCAGAGGCTCTCACGTTGATGCTCGCCTCGCTCGCAGACACTACTGTTCGCCAGTACAACGTCTCATTGAAGTTATGGTTTCAAGAAGTGTGGTTATGCATTAATAGTTTCGAAAAATCCATTCCATTAGTTCTTTGATTCTTAAACGAGCAATTTAATAAAGGATGTTCTTACGGTTCATTAAATACACATCGATCTGCATTATCTCTTTTATTAGGAGAAGAGATAAGTGATAATAGTTGTGTTAAACGCCTCTTAAAAGGAGCCTATAAAACTAAACCTATTAAGCCTAAATATTCATTTACTTGGGATCCAAATTTAGTACTAAAACAACTGTCTTCTTCTTATCCAAATATAAATTTATCATTAGAAAATATTACAAAAAAAAAAAAAAACTCGTTACATTATTAGCTTTATGTACCGGTCAAAGAGTACAGACATTGTCTTTAATTAAATTAGAAAATATTGTTTTTTCAATCTGATAAAGTAAATATTATTATAACAGATATAATCAAGACTTCCGCTCCAAATCGTGAACAGCCCTTATTATCTCTCCCAAACTTTCAAAGCAATATCAACATATGCCCAGTATCAACTTTAAAAGAATATATTTTTATTACAAAAAATATCTGAGGTTCAAACTCCGGGAATCTCTTCGTAACATTCAAAGCTCCCCACAGAACTGCATCAAGTCAGACGCTAAGTCGATGGATTAAGCAAACGCTTGCCACGAGCGGCATTGACATGAGCGTTTTTGATGCGCACAGCACACGACACGCGTCAAACTCAGCCGCGCGCGCGGCCGGTCTCAGTGTCGATGTCATTCGAAAAACGGCCGGGTGGACACAAAACTCACAGGTGTTCGCAAAGTTTTACCATCGGCCTTTAGATGATCAACAAAATAACTTTGCTTTGTCGATACTTAATCGAGACATGAACAATACTTAACCTAATATTAAAAATAGTTATTGAATATTACGTATTTTGATATTAAGTAAATTGCTACATTAAAAATTATGTGTCTATAAATAGACTATCACTAAGTTTCATTAATTTAAGCTGATTATAATTTCTAGCGACTCAAATAAAGTAAAATTATTTGAAGCTCATTATGTGATAATACTAATTATATGAGTCGCTTCATTCGAAGATATGACGTACCCACCCACCCCAGAACCCATTTAAAAGTTTCGTTTAGGGTCTCTAAAGAATGAGGGCTTGGCGCGAACCGGGTGGATCATGTTACGCGGCGCCCCACCACAGTGTTTTTTTTATGATACTTTAAATTATGCGAAGTTACCTAGTACCTAAAAAGGACTACCTGTTATATAATATCTTCGAATGAAGCGACTCATATAATAGCGATAGAACTTCACTTAGAAGTTCGTTTAATCATCTATTATAGTCATACTAGCCACCGCGCGCGGTTTCACCTGCGTTTCTTTTGATCCCGTAGGAATTTCGGGATAAAATATAGCCTATAACCTTCCTCAAGAGTTGGGCTATCAAATGCAAAAAGAATTTTTCAAATCCCCCTTGTAGTTTCTGAGATTAGCGCGTTCAAACAAACAAACAAAAAAACAAACTCTTCAGCTTTATATATTAGTAAGTATAAGTATAGATAAGATTTTATTAAGTCGTGTATGTTTAATATGCTGATTTTTAGTAAAATTAAAATATCTTTCACGTGGTCGTCGGTTAAAATTCTTTGTCCAAATCTCAGATTATAAAACAAAAGAAATGCTCAGAGATTATAACCTTTTGTTCTATAATCTGAGGTCCAAATATTGTCCTTAAGTTTTTATTTTTTATTGTCCTTATTTTTGTATTGTGTTGTCTTTTATTTACGTTTTTTAGGTATATGTGTAAGTTACTGTATTTTTTATTAGGTGCCTGAAAGAAATCGCTTATAGCAACAAGACCGCCTAGTTGGCGATATCTGTTGAAGGTGCTGTAATGAGTCTTAGTTTGGGAGGGTTTTTTTTTTCATTTCTATAGAGTTGTTATTTTTGTTACCTACAAATTTGATTTATTTTAGTAAATAATTAAAAATTTAATATAAAATAATACTTTTTATTTCTCTGTCTTCCAAATTCTAATCAAGCCCATCCCAACAATAACAACAAATTGGTGCTTCATATCGAAATCGTCGTCAGTTCGAATCCCGTAAGATAGATTTTAATAGGGACTCAATGGATTTCGAATCATTACTAGCGATCTATTGTACAAATACAAAAAAGATTTCGCGACAGTGTTTTCGCGAGGCTGTCATTCGACTTTACGATTTTCGAATCAACGGCCTTTCGCACGCAGGGGCGTACCACTTGAATTATTTTTCGCGACAGCGTGTTTCGCAATGACGACATTCGAAACTACGTATCACTCCCCTTATTACCCAAACTGACACATCAATATCACGGTAATATTATCTATACAGTATTTTAACTGCATATACAAACGGACGAAACTCGAGTTATACCTATGCAGCTCGACCTCGGCATGCGGCCAATTCCAAAAAAAAAATCGAAAACCTACATTTTTAATTAAAGGAGTTAGTTATAGAAAGTGTTTTTGTCATTAATAAACATAAATAAATTAATTAATCAAAACGTAAATTTTTGCTGTCAAACATTTTTCCATTCACGTAATTAGGGGTTTATAGCAAAAATTTAAGAATTAAAACAAGAGGCGAAGACGAAATGCTCGGATCATGCTGTTTGTATTATTTAGACGTTTTTATTACTCTCTTTACCCATTGTACCAATAGCACTTCGAATTGGCTTACTTTAGCGGAACACAATATTTCTCTTGCTGTTATTTGGGTAGTGAAGTAAATTTGAACTTGGCTTGTACTGAACGACATGGTCATAGCTATGGACCCCCCCCCATGCCTTCTAGAGTTTACAAATGAAGAGTATGCGGCTTTTCCAAAGGTGCCACTGCACATGCTTGAATAAAGAATTACTCTAGATTTCCAAGGCGCCCGTTACCCCATATGAGCGTTACTAAAGATAAAAATAACGGAATCCACTAAAATAAGCCAAGTTAAAAGTCATTACTAAAAAGGTAAAAAGAGCATCTTAAAAATACAGATCGCATAATCAGACCAGTTTATATTTTCCTTTCATTGCAATTCATCAAATTTTCGATAGATAACCCGTATTTAATTGATATAAAAAGGTTTTAACAGCGAAAAATTAGCGTCTTAATGACAGTAACACTTTCTATAATTCCTTTGAAGGATTAAAAATATAGGTTCTCGATTTTGTTTTTGAAATTTTTTCGTTAACTGAGCGATTAAATGCCAATTTTTGTGCCTCGTGGTATAGCCAGAAAGTTGTAGAAGTTTTTCCAAAAAAGTGTACGCAAAATTCTTTAGACCTTTTTTGGAGAAAAAAGCTATTTTTTGTAAACGTTGCTACAAAAAAAAAAAATCTTATAAAACTTCCTGTGCCTTCTGTTTGGAATCCCACTGAAACAATTTTATTACTATTTTCATTGATTTGCTAGTCACCTATCTAGAACTGAAAAGAACATTAAAATCGGCCATCCGTTTTTCTACAATCGATATTTGAAAGCGTAAAACTGGATTTTTAGAAAAAAAAGGGAATAACTCCAAATATTTTAAAAACGGTCTAATTTGGGAGTACATGATTTGGGCTCAAATTATTGGAAATGAACTCCTAAAAAGATTCCAGTCTAATTACCCATAACCCTGTATAGTAATAGGTATAAGAAATGAACATGTTTAATAAGGTGTTTCAAGCTTACAGTCTTAGCTTATAGCGTTAAGTCTAATATCGTTGTAATTTCGTTTCGTGATCGTTTTATAGTTGTTTCATAATTTAATTGTGTGTTCTTCATAACCACTGACAATGAAATACCTTTGTGATTTGAATATCTTACTAGCTGATGATTGTAAGCAAATAGTTAGGTTTTGGTTTTCAATAAAGAAATGGTTTTGAGAGTCTTTCATTTCCGCGTTCCCAAAGGAAGAGATTAAAGGAACTTAAAGCTTAGAGTTGTAAATAGATTTGTTTCGATATTACTTTATAGTTAATAGAAATAATATATAGAACCGTAAAATAGTGTATAGTGCGACCGGTGGTGGGAGTTTGCGTTCCTGACAGCTGTCAGAGTCATAGCTTTTTCCCTTTGGACTCGGAAATAAACTTTATTCAGTGGACATAAGGAGCTGTCAGGAACGCATTCCCGCAACGGCACTCTAGTATTATTTGAACAACTGTCCGAGCGAGATAAAAATATTGTGTATCTCGCTCGCACGCTCATTTCCTCTCTCTTGCGATTCATTAGAATATAATCGCTTACAATACAGTCCATTTTCTATCAAGCTGTCCCCCACCAAAATATACATACTACCTATGCTAAAATGAGGTAGTAGATATTTTATTAAAATCAAGTATTATATACCGCAATATCTTTAAAAATTATAATTTTCAATCTTCTGTTAACTTTCACTCCTTTACAGAAACCGATATACTTAGTACCTATATTAAACTTGATGTGATTGCACAATATACGTATAATCTCAGTAGGCCGTCAAGAGTTTTCCCGGCGTCAAATAAACGTGAAATCAAAATGAAATTACATACAAAGAGATGCGAAAGTACTTCTTTGTACTTTCGCATCTCTTTGTATCTATTTGTATTTTTGAAAGTACTTATTGAATACTTATGTGTGAAGTTACTTTAAATATTATTCTTCAAAGTAATTAAGTAATGGGTTAGAAAAACCTTCTTCGAAACAACCGAACAAGACACTTACGAGTAAATTAAGAAAATACACTAAAATGTTTAATTAAGAATGTGAGAAGACTGAAACACAAATACCGCACCGGGTTTATCTATACTTTGGCAAGTCGCTACACTCTATGCTAATTTGACTCGGAAATTGTTTTTTAACTTTAGCCGAAAACATTTCGAGTAAGTTTGTAATTATTTTGCATTTAATTACAGGCATTTCTCGAGGCAGTTAATTTAAATAACAATGAATTAAATATTTAGTAACTCTTGTGTCTAAAAGGAAGTGAGATTTTTAAAAGTTAGAACATACCAAGATAAACGAGACTGTTCTCAATTATATTTTTTATTATTTTCTCTATAACATCTAGCATACATACTCATAATTTTTAATTAAAATACAAAATAATATTGATATAGTTTTGAACGTACCGATATTGCAATTCGAAGAGGACATTTTCCGTACAAAATAATTACAAATCGTTATATTTATCTAAAATTCCTTTCGTTAGTGCTGTCTCAATGACGTTTAATATTGAAACGCTTTTTAGCTACGCCTCTAAGCTTATTCTATTGTTCGTAGGAAAAACGAACAAGTTTTTGATATTGAATCGTGGCAAGATTATCTGTCCAGAAAACCGTCCGTATATGTTTTTCGCATGATAAGTAAATCGTAGATTTTCTTTTTAATCAAATACAAGGTTCGATAGCTAGATCAATTACCTACAGATTTTACAATTTTATCTCATTATCTTCGCAATTTCTACTTTAACGCTGTAGAGGAAGAAAGTTTTGTAAAAGTTCGTTATCTTAGAGAGCCCTTTATGCTATCATCGGTCTCGGTTGCTGTATAGAGTAGTCATTGGTGACATAAAAATCCATTTTTGGTAACATAATACTTTTAGAATCCTTCATCGTCACCCAGAGGATACCGTTTAGTGAGAAAATTAAAGAGTATTAATATTTAAAAAAATCAAAATAAAAGCAAAAACAAAATAAGTTCAAGTTAACGTTTTTGAAAGAAAACCACATAACGCTCTGCACTTCTATCCATTCATCGCAATGCTGCCGCTTAAATGAACATTTCAGTAAAAGGAATCAAGCTGTGCAATAAACATTAAGTATTGGGAATAAATTTCTATTTTCTTTATTTTACAAAATTGGATTAAAATATATTTATTTCATTAAAAATTCAGTTTAATGAAATAAAAATATTTTAATATTTTGTCCTATTTTTTGTTGCCCTTTAATATTTTTATCATAAATTTTTCTTTTTTATTTCGTAATTTTATTTTATTCGTGAGACGCCCACTGATGGTAAAATCCTCCTCTGGCGTACTCGTTTGATTCCGCCTATTTATTACTGTTCAATTCTAATAAATAACGCAACACAAAAACGAATTAGAAGTTTACAGAAGCAGCACAATCAGTTTGCAGTACAATCAGTTTGTGGCCCTTAAATAGTTTTAAACTTGTGTTAGTCACGTTAGACTAACACTCATTGCCTCAAAAGTAATCTAGTGGTCATGTTTTCGATACCCGCACAATGCAAATATATCTATGCATGAGCATGTTTGTCTCTTTAGATATACAGGGTGACTGGTACCAAACCCGCCATAGCAAATTAGCATATAGAGGAGGTCATTTGCTAATTATTGGACCTTACTTTCCCTAACTAAAGTTTTATACTTTAGGAGATATGTCAATTTTTATACATTATTGAGATTTTTCCAAAATTTGACCTTAAAGCATTCGTAACTTTATTTTTCGTCATTAGTTTAGAGTTTTTTTATTATTTCTTGGTAGTCATTAACATTTGTGAATAAAATACGTCGGAACTTCCCTCAAACTAGGGTTAAAAAATAAGACGCTTATGCTTTTAAAAAAAATCAATAAAGAAAAATTACTTTGCGATTAAATTCAACCGGAAATAATAAAAAAACTACGGCGTTTTAATAATTTATTCTACTCTAAATTAGTTCTCTAGTTTGTCACCTTACCAACGGTACTAAATTTGCAACGGAAAGTTTGATTCGCTAAACATCGGTAGGATTTTCAGGTCAACCAGTCATTTTGATCAAAAATAGTGAAGGTCCCAACGACAGGATAAAGCTAATTTAGCAAAGTAGTTTTTGCAAATTTATGAGTAGGTATTAGATAATAGAAATTGAGTGCTTAGTGTACTTAATTTTTTTTTTTACTTTTACCATGTAAAGCAAGAAATCAGGAAAAGATATCGAGCATCAAAAGAAAAATTTAAATAGAGTTAAAACTAAAAATTCTGCTCGAATTGCTGCCCGCGATTTCTGATACATGCCCGATATCTTTTCCTAATTTCCGTGGTGGTAAGACTGAGTCTAATTTCTTGTTTCATAACAGAAAATGCATTATTAATTTTTTGAATTAACTCATCTTTTGTGGTTACTTCTTCATTGTAGACCAACTCTTTGGCCCGGCCCCAAACGTAGAAATCGAGAGGTGTCAAGTCTGGCGACCGAGCTGGCCATTCAATTGGCCCACCTCTACCGATCCATGAATCGGGGAATGAACTATTTAAAAGTTCTCGGACGTCCAGCCTGAAATGCGCCGGGCACCCATCGTGTTGAAACACAATGGGCGTGTCGTCGGTTATTCCATCCAACAGCAGATCAGGCAAGACGTCCCTTAAAAATTCTAAATAATTTCCCCCATTTAAAATGTCTGGTAGGAAATAGGGTCCAAAGATATTACGACCAATAACGCAGGCCCACACATTAACAGAAAATTTCCGCTGGACCGATGTAACCCTCTTTTTATGGGGGTTATCATGGGACCAGTGGTGCAGATTGTGGAAATTGGTGATGCCTTCTCGGGTGAACTGTGACTCGTCGGTCCAAAGGATACGCTCCAGAAATGTTGGGTCGTCGACATCGGTGTGAAGAACGAGGCGACAGAAATTCAACCTCCTTTCGTAGTCGCCATTTTCAAGCCCTGCCAACACTCCATTTGTTAATTATTTACGTAAATGTTATTCTAAAGACAAAATTTGATTTGGATTATGTTACATCGAAGCTCGTCGTAATATTAATAATTTCTTTAATTCTAAAGATAACACTGGTCGCTTTAGTGTAAGTAGGTACATAAATAAACTCAAAATTACCTTGAACTGGCGTGTAATGATACGGGTGTTGATGGTCCCCATGCATCACTGACCAGACTTTCCACTGACTGACGCCCAAAGCGGCAGCTACCACTCTGGTGCTAGTCGTGGGATCTTCTTCAAAAGCTGCCAAAATCTGCTGATCAATTTCAACAGGTAATTGTCGCACAGCTGCTTGGGGTACCCTGACGTTCAAGTTACCCGTTTCTCTAAACCGACGATATGTGGTAGGAAATGTGTCACGGTCAGGTAAGCGTCTATTTGGATATCGCTCCTGGTAAATTCGCCGCGCTTTGCGGGCGTTACTGTGTGCAGCACCATACGCCAGCAGCATGTCGGCGTATTCTTCCCTTGTGTATCCCGGCATTTTAAAACGAAATGTCTTATTTATTTATACCTGTGTCTACTCAACTATTTGTGAAAGCACACGAAACGGAAAGGAAAAGCATATATGACAACAACTTAAATGTCATAGAGATGGGTCCGACCTCATCTTTTTCATTTGACGTCTAAAAGTCATTGAAACTGTCATTGCAAATGAAAAGAGTTGGTCTACAATGAAGAAGTAACTACAAAAGATGAGTTAATTCAAAAAATTAATAATGCGTTTTCTGTTATGAAAGAAGAAATTAGGCTCAGTCTTACCACCACAGAAATTAGGAAAAGATATCGGGCATGTATCAGAAATTGTTGCGGGCAGCAATTCGAGCAGAATTTTTAGTTTCAACTCTATTTAAATTTTTCTTTTGATGCTCGATATCTTTTCCTGATTTCTTGCTTTACATGGTAAAAGTAAAAAAAAAAATTAAGTACACTAAGCACTCAATTTCTATTATCTAATACCTACTCATAAATTTGTAAAAACTACTTTGCTAAATTAGCTTTATCCTGTCGTTGGGACCTTCACTATTTTTGATCAAAATGACTGGTTGACCTGAAAATCCTACCGATGTTTAGCGAATCAAACTTTCCGTTGCAAATTTAGTACCGTTGGTAAGGTGACGAACTAGAGAACTAATTTAGAGTAGAATAAATTATTAAAACGCCGTAGTTTTTTTATTATTTCCGGTTGAATTTGATCGCAAAGTAATTTTTCTTTATTGATTTTTTTTAAAAGCATAAGCGTCTTATTTTTTAACCCTAAGTAGTTTGAGGGAAGTTCCGACGTATTTTATTCACAAATATTAATGACTACCAAGAAATAATAAAAAAACTCTAAACTAATGACGAAAAATAAAGTTACGAATGCTTTAAGGTCAAATTTTGGAAAAATCTCAATAATGTATAAAAATTGACATATCTCCTAAAGTATAAAACTTTAGTTAGGGAAAGTAAGGTCCAATAATTAGCAAATGACCTCCTCTATATGCTAATTTGCTATGGCGGGTTTGGTACCAGTCACCCTGTATAAGGTGACTGGAGGGTCACTTTCGATATTCCAGCACGTGATAGTTTGAGATCATACATGAAGAGAAAAAATAAAATAAGTATTAATAATTGATTGAGTAAACTTAACCGAAGTTTAAAGAATTCGTCGCGCAACGCATGGTTACATAAGCGTAATACAATAGATAATCAGCGGGTGGTGGTGTTTGTGTGGCGGGAACACTACTATGTGCGTGTTGATTTAGGCGGCGCGTCGGTAAAGTGTAGTAAGGTCTCTTTATTTATTCATAGAAATTTCTGGTGAAGAATTAAGACTTACTTTTATTACATAACTATGATCAGAATCGAGTACAAAGTGCTCTCCTTCAGTATCTAAAATTTCTCACCAGTCATCCTGTATAATGTATGATAATATGTAAGTATATAATATTCCCTAAAAGAATTAAGAATAAGTATGTATATCTCCGTTGTCTAGTAACAATAACACAAGCATACTTTTGGACTGCGTAAAATAAAAAAACCGGCAATTATTATTATTACCACCCAGACCTTAACTGACGGAAGTTGCATTTAGATCATCGTTATTCAAGATAAGTTCGTTTTCTAAACTGGTTGACTAACCATAATTTCATTACGGCGACTTTTGTTACTTTGTAACTCACGTCCTGGATGCTACTTTTACTAAATCTTTGCACGTTTTAGATCTGTGGTGGCTCGGTGATGTATTCAATTCTATAGTAGCCAATGTTTTTCGATGTACCTACATACATTTTTGCTATTTATCAATTTTAGTTTCTGTAATGTACAAACGATATATTTTGTTAGAATTACCATAACTTATATTTCTATGCTCATTATGTTAAGTTGTAAATGTATTTTTTCTCAGTAACTGAATTTCTTGTAATTCTTTTTGGGAAAATAAAAGTTCTTAAACCTTTCTTTATTGTAAACGTTGGTCGTAAATGTTTTACACAGGTAAGGGTTTGTGAAAAGCCGTTTCAATTTTCTGAAAATTGTGGATTGTGGCACATGGATTTGTAATGCGCTCTTTAGAGTTTTAATTATGATGATAAGTAATAAAAATTAGGCTAGGTTCAAGATAGTTTTAAAAATAAATATTATTATGTTTTTTGCATTGCAATATTTATTTTTTTAACTCTTTCGGTACCATGCAGTTAGATTAATAATTTTACTCTTTACTCTTGTTTATCAATAACATGACACAAATCGTGGATTTTTTTAAAACTAATACGTTAAGCCAAGTCTGCGGATTAGAAAGTCGTCCAGTTTTCTACATTGTTCTAATATGCGCTACTGACAAAATGAAAAAGAAAGAGTTCAAAGAAAAATATTCAATAACCTTTTTTGAAAGGATGTTCTACATCCTGAACTCGGAAAATTTATGAAACGTCATTTCATGGCCTGACTGGAAGCGCAATCTGTTAAAGAATGAAATTCTATTTGCCCAAAACCCTTAGGTATAACTACAAAAATCCTTTTCCAAGGTATTATGAAGTGATAAAATATTCTGAAAAACATTGATTTGTTGGTAAATTATAAGGGTTAAAATTAAGGTGGAAATTTAGTTTTGTTTAGAGCCACAAAAGGTCCAAAAGGGTCGGTTTAGGGAAACACGATTAATGTTTATTTTTCTTTTAACGCTTAATAGTTTTCGATATTGTGAACAGGTCTATACTCGATATCAGTGCAGTTTTCATAAGCTAATTTACAAAAATAAATATGTTAAGACGAGTATACCTAAAAAGTGCAAAACAATGACAATTCACCCACATGAAAATCTTCTTCTTATCAAGTCGACGATTAGTCAATACCTACATTTACATGTATAATAAAACAGTACAAAAAACGTGTCTGTACATTTAATATTTTTACAAAACAAATTATCTAGGGTTATAAAGAAATGAAAAAAGAGTAAGAATCTGAAAAAAAAAATTTGTCTGTTTGTTTGTTTGTAAGTTTGTAAGTTTGTCTGTTTGCACACGCTAATCTCTGGAACCGCTGGACGGATTTGAATGAAACTTTTTTTGATGTAAAGCCGGGGCAACATATAGGGTATATTTTATTTCGGTTACTGGAACACCTGATGCAGAACCCTTAAGGGATCATCAAAACCGTAAGAAATATAGATATGATGCCTTAACAAAAGTTGTCCAGGATGATGAGCAGATTCTGCAGACACAAAAAAATCTAGGATCTAAAAAAATTGTAATAGATTTTTAAAAGTTATGCCTAAAACTTACTACAATATGGTGGAGATGTTCGGCATACAGATCAGAAGTACTCATAGCTCAGTTGCGCGTAGACCGACCATGAGTCTAAGGTCGTGGGTTCGATCCTGCTCGCGTAATTTTTTTTTATTATATTTTATTTTATTTTGTATCAATCTTTACCATAAACCTATCTTTACATACATATATGTGTATATATAAAACAGTAAACAATAACGTGTGAACATGAAATATTTTTACAAAAAAACTAAGTAAGGTTATTAAGAAATGAAAAAAAAAGTAAGAATTTGAAAGAAAAAAATGTCTTTTTGTGTCTGTCTGTTTGTTGTTCTATTCTGCTGACATCTGTGGCTGACATATAAAAATTGAGATTTTGGAAAATTAGTAATTAATAATTAATTTGTTGAAGTCAACATAGTGATTTAGTGTTTCTTCTCACCGATAGATGGCGATATTCCTCATTAAAACTCGATATGGGTTTCGTTATGGTGAAAGTATATGATACCTTATTGAGTTGTTGAAACAGAAAGCAATCGAATAAATTAATTAGTATTAATCCTGACGATAGACGGCAAGGCAAATGCCAATGGCACTATCCTTTATTCCATCTTTACATTATATTAAAAGAGTAATAAAAACGTGCCTGAACATTTGATATTCTCTCTTCTGATAAAAAAAATTGCTCTGTTTGTATGTTTGTTTGTAAGTTTGTCTGTATGCAAATCGAATTCAGTCCTACCGATAGATGGCGATATCCCATATTAAAACTCGATATGGTTTCGATTCGGTGAGGTGATATTACCTCATTACTTTATTCCTTAATTTATTCCAAATTGTCATGTGTCCTACAAATAACAATAAATCTAAATCCTTCACTATGTGCAAAGTTGGTGGTGTGGTGAGGGTGGGGATGGGGACTGGGGACTGTTAAATCTATTTCATTCAAATTTACCTATTCTTACCTTAATTTTTATGGAAAATATGCCAATTCTCAATAAGTGATTATTATGAAACCCAACAAACTTAAGATATAGCTCGAGTAGGAACCCACGTGGAAAGAATTATGCAAATATTGAGAGTTTATCGAATTTTAATGAACTCGGGCATACCATTATTAAATACTTACCTATATTAATGTAATGATCATAAAAATTTTAAAACCGCGAGCGGAGCCGCGGGCCACAGCTAGTCTTAAATAAATTTAAAAAATTCAGAAACTTGCCACTTTTATTGCGTTGTCGGTGGCCAGAACGAGGTTTTTACAGTGCATGTTTCTGGGCACATAGGGCAGGACAGAAGGTGTAGCATTGTTTGTGGGGTCCCATCGCACAAGCCATGCTCATCTCCGTTAGCGCTGAGCCCCCATTTCACTAAGTTTGCTTTACTTCAGCCAACCTGGGTCCGGAGTCTGTTTAATGACTTTCGAATTGGCCAAGGAAAATCTTTCCAGGCGGCAGATGTTCAGACGGGAGCATTGGGAATTGGTCGAATTTTGAAAATGACATATTATTAATATAGCCAGATATTTTAAAGCTAATGCTTTAAAATATCTGGGTAAAATTGTTTTAGGGTTTTAATTAACTGTAATAATTTGTATAATATCATAATTTTCCTTACACCATGAATCTTTTATATCATCAATATAGTTATTTTCAACTCTGCCGTTAATGCAAAACGTATTATTGTTTGTACACTACAGGAAGTTGGCACGCTTACTATTTTGTCCGCCTAGTCCCTAAGTTTAATCGAATTTTGTCTGGTGACGGAATGATTAATGATTTAAACATGGTTAAGCGATTAATACAAGACTAACAAACGTACACTACTTAGTCGATGTTCAACTTAAATAATTTAAAGTACCTATGCCTAAAACAGTAGAACGATCTCTAGAATTACATTACATACATACAGGGTGACTGGTACATGACCCGCCATAAAGTGTGCAGATGTTATCATTTGCAAGGATTAAAAGCCTGCGTTCTATGGGCTTATAGTTTTGGAGATGGGCAAAATTTTGTACTTTCTTGAATTTTTCCCAAAAATTTGCCTTTAGACTCGCACAACTTTTTACTAATTCATATTTTTTATAAATTATCGTTAATGAGTAACTTATACGTGCCTGTGTTTGAGTTACATCGGTTCTTGTCGGAAATAAATTCTCAGAAAAAGAGTATCGCCCTTGCAAATCACAAAAGGCTGAAAAAAATCTCGAACACAAAAGTTTCAATAAATTTATATAACCAGTATAATAACGCGTTTAGCGCTCTGTTGTGGCTATTGCGGAGATGCAGTGCATCAGGAATGTTGGCGGAAGCGCATACGGATGAATTTTACGCAATCATAAGAAAGCGGTTCGGCTCTATGATAAATCGTCTCCGCCCGCGGTACCTGCAACTGAATCCTGAGCGTGTTTGTAGACCGGTGGGACTCGCCATTATTGGGTCATTGGGTCAATTACACACCGGGTTTTAATTTCAATTTATTTTATTTTATTGTATTTGCTTTTTTGAAATCTTAAGAGCTTCACGCTTTTTGCAGGCGGAAAGGACCCGACAGTCTGATTAGTCGGTCGTGGATCAGGGCAGAGAGAAAGAAGAACGATTTGGGCAGTATCAAGCAAAACCGCTCTTTTCATGCGTGCTGGAAGCGAACCACCGCCGAATCCCAGCCTACAAAGTTTCTGACCAGTATGGCTGGGGTCAAACCTATTGCGGATATTGCAACCGGGATGATTTCGGTGGACATAACTTCCCACATTTCCGTCACCTCGTGTGCAAGATCCAAGTACTTGAGTTGCTTTTCTGTCTCGGCCTTCACGAGGTTCTCGTCATGTGGGATAGTTATGTCCAACAAAATATAAGTAACTAGCTTTATCCCGCAACTTCGTATGCGCTTAACTACCCTTCTCGTGGAAATTTCAGAAACTATACAACCTATACATGGGTGTCTCCCACTGAAAGAACCTTTATACCAAGTATCACACCCATGCACTCAAGGAATAAGTTTTTTTCATACAAACTAAAAATCATATATTTCCCGTGCCCGTGGGAATTTGGGGATTTTTTTTCGTAGCACAACCAGTCACACTTTGAAGAACCTTCATGCCAAGTATCACATCCATTCACTTAAGGAATAAGATTTTTCAAACAAACTAAAAAGTCCAACCCCTTCCCGTGGGAATTTCGGGAATTCCTTCCATAATACAAACAGACATTTATTGAGGAACCTTTATATCAAGTATCACATCCGTGCACTCAAGGGATGGGATTTTTTCATACAAACTAAAACATCATATATTTCCCGTTCCCGTGGGAATTTCGGGAATTCCTTTCATAACACAACCAGACACACATCGAAAAACCTTTACACCTAGTTTCACATCGGTGCACTCAAGGAATAAGATTTTTCTTACAAACTAAAAAGTCCTATATTTCCCGTTCCCGTGGGAATTTCGGGAATTGCTTCCTTAGTGCACCCTTACATCCCCTAAAGAATGTATGTTCCAAATTTTTGCTCTCTACGTCTAGTAGTTACGGCTGTACGTTGTCTGTCAGTCACTCAGTCACTCAGTAACTCAGTCATTAACGGAACAGTTTTATATATATTGATAATAAATATAAAAAAATATTTATATATAAGTAGGTATACCAAAATATAAATTATTATTATTATTATACTTATATAAAGTTTTTGTTTGTTTGTTTGGTCGCTAATCTCAGAAATTACTGGTCCGATTTGACAAATAGTTTATGAGTTGAATAGTCAAATAATTGAGGAACGTTATAGGCTATATCTAATCCTGGAATACTCACATTATGCAGGAGGAACTGCGGGGACCGGCTAGTATTTTATAATAATGAAATGGGACTTACAGCTGAAAATACAACTTACAAAACATGTTGTCACTGGCCTGTTGCAGAAACGACTCGTCCAATAACTCTTTCAAAATTAAAATTAATACTTCACCACCTTTTGTCATATTTTATTCATTTTTACATACATACATACATAACTTCACGCCTGTGTCCCTTATGGGGTAGGCAGAACACCAAAGGCTGTACAACTATCTGATATCACATTTAACAAATAATGGTGGTGAGAGACTATTGCAGTGACAGGGAGTCAGCCTATTAATTTTTATTTAATTTTAAACAACACCAACGAATATCAGATGGCGGACATAAATCAAGAGGACTGTTATAGTCTGGCTAGTGAAAGGAGAGACTGGAAAAACTTGGCGAATTAAATAAATAGCATCATGATAACCCCGACAATATAGTACGAAAGAAATGGATTAAACAAGCTTGATTCTTTATTTTTCTATATAAAAGTATCGTAAAAAATGACAAAATTGGTACTTTCCTACTTTTTGACGAGAAATATATTTTCAGTATTATTAAAATGATGTACACCTGGTATTAATCAGGTTTAAAAATAATATCACAAAATACAATAATTATTTTTATTCATTGTAATCAAAATCTGAATCCAGCTATTCTATATGGAATGAATCGTCAGAGTCACTGGTATCGCTGTTTCCTACATTTATTATGAAATACGAAAATTCCAAAATCTCAATTACCAAAACCATTCCAAAATCTCAATAACAACCGTTCGATTGACAACAGTGACACCAGAAAAACGACTTTGACATACATGGTAGTACAGCTCTAAAAAGTTTCCAAAAATCCCCAGTTTCTACTTTCGTTAGCCAGATTGTAGTTCAGATTTTGACAACGTTGCAAAAGATACTTCTTGCACTGTCCGTATACTTGTAAAAAAATCTCACTAATCTAGTATGAAGTCGAAAGTCGTCGCGGCATTGTAGGTATTTCCAGTTTATATCACTCAATATAATTCAAAGTGTTCGTGATAACTTTTGGCCGGGTCTGTACAAAGATGAACATTCACTTATCGCGATGACTTTCCTACTTCAAAGGGAAGAAAAATGTCTGGGTCGGTCCCGGTTATACAGGGTGACTGGTGACAAATTTTAGATATTGAAATTGAGCACTCTGTATTCAATTCTGATCATAATTATGTAATAAAATTAGTTACTTAATTTTTCACCAGAATTGCCTATAAATAAATAAAGAGACATCACTACACTTTTTCAGACGCTCTCCCTCAGTCTACACGCACACAGTAGTGTTTCCGCTACACGCACACCACCACCCGCTACGTATCTATTGTATTACGCTTATGTAACCATGCGTTGCGTAAGAAATTCTTTAACTTTCGGTTAAGTTTACTCAGTAAATTATTAATATTTATTATTATTATTATTTCTCTTCATGTCTCAAACTATCAAAAATAAATTATTTTACTTCTTCCCTTTAAGTCCCTTAGAGGGCGCTGTAGTCAAATTAACGTATTTTTATGTAGCCTTTAAGCGGATAGTGAAAAGGCTTCCAGCGACACTTTGAACGTCATTTGTCCAATTATGATAACTAGTTTAGAAGTTCTGAGGGAACAGATGAACATTCATACCCACATTACATATATACACGTCAAAATCATAATCCCCCTTTTTGCTTCGCCGTAGGCCGGTAAAAAGTGACACACCAGTCACCCTGTATAGGAACTTACAAGTTTCGTCTTAAAAACTCAAGACATCCAACTCATTTGTAACCTAAACCTCCTCATCATCCAGGGGACAGACGCATGGCCCTGCAATAGGCTCACTAATAAGGGTTGTGATGATGACGATGATAAATAAGTCACACTTTTAAGACATTAATAAATTAAACTAACTTTCAAAAGTTTTCTTAAACAAAAGTTCCATCAATTTAAACGTCTGGGACACAACATCTTGTAGGTATATTAATAATGGGCTTTTTCCCGCAACTTCGTACGCGCTGAACGGCCTTCCTTGTGAGAACTCCATCCATAATACAACCAGACATCCATTGAAAGAACCTTTATTCCAAGTTTCGCATCGGTGCACTCAGGGAATATTTTTTTTATACAAACTAAAAAGTCCTATATTTCCCGTTCCCATGAGAATTTCGGGAATTCCTTCCTTCTTGCTCCCCTACACTCCCTAAAGAATGTATGTTCCATATTTCAGCTCTTTACGCGCCTACTTTTTACCTATTATGGCTGTACGTTGTCTGTCAGTCAGTCAGTAACGGAACAGCATTATAATCTTAACACTTTTTAAAAAGAATCTAGCTCCAATAAATAGTCACTTATTTATGTATTCTTTTGCACAAAGCAAAATAACAACCTAGAAATAAAAATGAAATACGTATTTTGACAAGGGTCATTAAGTTGGACAGCTTTATTCAATTGGTTAACAAAAAACAATCGGGCTTTTACAAACTTCAAAAACGATGCCGATTTTATCTCGTAGCCTGAGCTTTAATAATTTAGAATTTCGTGTTAAATTTACAGTTGGCATCAAATCATTTTTGAAGGAATCTGAATTACACCTTAATGTTTTTTCACAGATAGCAAATTGTTTATTTTCGGGTCAAAGCACTTGGCAAAGGGTTGACTTCACTTCAATAAGTTTTCTATTAAGACAGCAATTTCGTTTTTGTCGGTATTACTCGGGATTCGGTTGTTGCTTGGTTTTTTGAGGTTTTGGTTTTTCTTTTTCTAAGTTTTTACGGTGTTTAGGTAACATATACGTATGAAATGTTTGCTTCAATATTTTAGGTAATTACGTCATATAACCTTAAAATATTTCTGGTAACAAACATTATGAAAAATAAACCATACAAAATCTACCTTTTGTTATATGATATTTAAAACGTTTTGATAAAATTAATTAATCGACGAACATTTTATCAAAGGTGATCGTTGTAAATGAGGCAGTGTTGTACAATTTATAATACCTACAGGGTAACTGGTGGGTCACTTTTGAAATTCAAGGACGTGATAGCTTGAGATCATACATGAAGAGAAAAAGTATAATAAAAAGTAAATATTAATTATTTCCTGAGTTGATTTAAACGAAAGTTAAATAATTGATAACGCAACGCATGGTTATGCTAGCGTTGGCAGCGATCCGCGTGCCAGGTCACGTGCCGCGATTGAATCAGTTGTATGTAAAGTCAATAGTAACAAAATAGTATTAATTTATAGGTAATTCTAATGAAAAATTAAGAACCTACTCTTATTACATAATTGTGATCGGAATCGAGTACAGACTGCTCTCCTTCAGTATCTCAAATTTGCCACTCGTCACCCTGTATATTTAAAAAATCCCCCTTAACAGGCAATTTACATACCATTCTCGAGACACGACGACGATGGGGCATTTCTAAAGTAACAATAGTATTTATTTATTTTATTTTAACATCATTGGATAACAGTGTCTATTACTTTACGAATTACGTTTAAGAATCTTGACACCATTTATATTTTATCCCTTATAAGCCAAAAAAAAGCACGATAAGCCACGTTGGTTTTACGATTCCTTTATACTTTTTACCAATTGTTGCAGAACTTTGTCTGAAGTATAAGGTCGTTAACTTAAACGATTTCCGAATTCATACATATTTGAAAAAAAATACATGAATTACTCAATTGATCTCGATGTTATATGGGACGTATCCTCCATCATTTGAAACAAGAATCATCAAAATCGGTTCACCCAGTCAAAACTTATGAGGTAACAAACATAAAAAAAAACATACAGACGAATTGAGAACTTCCTTCTTTTTTTGAAGTCGGTTAAAATACCCCGCCGCAGCCTTAATTGAAATTTCATTATATTTCTTACGATTCACAAAATATTTTCGTACATATTTACGTCATTATGTTAATTTATATAAAATCCCATCAGTTGCTTTTGCATGAAAGATGTTACAAACATGCATTCAATATATCCATAATACAATTTTTCGCATTTATAATTAAATATTTTGTTGCAAACTTAACGGAATAAACGAACAATTGGCGAGAAACATCAAAATAAAATTACTTTGATTACAAGCGACATAATATCTGTTATACAGAAAGCGACACATCGATTTAAAATCCTACTACTAATATAATAAATGCGAAAGTTTGATTGGCTGGATGGATAGACGTGTGTTTCTCAATCACGGCAGAATGGCTTAGCGGATCTTGTTGAAATTTTGCAAAGAATTAGTTTATAGCCTGGATTAGCACAAAGGCATATATTATCTTACGGGATAGATTCGTTTCAAAAAGGGATTTCAATACACGCTTTGACACTAGATTACTACAAGTACTTATAATCACCCAGAAAAAATAATAAACAGAAAAAAATATTATTTATTAACTGAGTAAACTTAACGCAAAGTTAAAGAATACATTACGCAACGCATGGTTACACTACTGGTATCTACTTACCACGGACAACATACCTACCTACCTAGGTATAGATGACTTTACGAACGGTCGTTGAGCTGTAAAGCATTCGTGACTCTATTTATAGGGAATTCTGGTGAAAAATTAGGTACCTAAATATGATCAGAATCGAGTACAGATTGCTCTCCTTCAATATCTAAAATTTGTTTCCACTCACCCTGTATACCTAATAAATCATGCAAATTTAGCAACGTCAACCTATACAGCCTCAACGTAACTAAGCTTCGGTAATGGATACCACATTGATATGGCGATCGTATCCGATAAAATGTGCTTTATTCTATGTAACGTATTGTTAAACTTTGAAACAATTGTTTTATTTTACGTAACAAATCGTTTTATCCTTGTTGCAGCGTGACCAACATTTTTCTCGTGAACCTGTCGATAGCAGACCTCCTCGTGACGCTGTTCTGCATGCCGGTGCAGATCTCTAAGTCGGTCACACTGATCTGGCATTATGGAGAGTTCATGTGCAAGATGGTCAATTTTCTGCAAGGTGAGTAGATAACTTATTTTAGCATTTATCTTTTTAATATGAATACTTATTGACTTTTCTATAAAAGTATACGCTCATGACTAATGAACACACTGAGTTTGAAGTTGAACAACTTATTCCGCATATCATAATGTTGGTACATATTTAATTAGCACCTAAGCTTTCACGGATAATTGTTTTGATTAAACAAAAGTACGCAGTCATTAGTATTACGAACTTGAATAAATTGAGCCTCAAACAAATATGTAGTAAATAGTAATAATAAATAGACTCACGTGGAACGCCCACTTCACACATGCACCTGACATCGAAGCTCGAAAGTGTTTTGAATTATACATACAGGGTCGTTTTTTATTCACCGGCAAATTTATTTTTACTCCAGAATCATATATAGTAAGGAAAGGAATATATTCGCTATCATATTAAGCTAAGCATGATGACTCTAAATTATAAATGAATACCATTAAAATAAAGATGACTTTGCGCTACTACAAAACGTCTTGTACACCATGCCGCGTCGTAGTAGCTGAGTTCATCAAAAACGACTATAAAGAAGTTTGAGTTGCCATATCTTTATTTTTTCTACTGCGCGATACAAAAATAAATATGCAGGATCGTTTATGTTGTATCGAAGAAATTAACATTTAAATTTGGCTGGTGAGTAAAAAACAACCCTGTAGTTGTTTTATCTTACAAAAGTATAAGCCATAACATTTATTTGGAATACAATAGTAGAATAGACAAATATAACAAGAAAGAAATAAAAACAAAATATTTCACTGGAACAAATTAACATTTTTCATCAAGATCCAAAAGTTGTGACAAACCTATTTAACAAGTATTTCAGCAATGTAAGGAAAGTAAATGAAGGAACTCAATCTAAAGAACGTTTGCAACTCTCAGAAACTACAGTAGAAAATAGTAAATTCGTAAAACCTGTCACAAAAATAAAATATTTAAAAAAACCTTGAAAAATTAAAACAATTGTGGCTTATACGATATACTACCAAAACTACTAAAATTGAGTACAGAGGAACTCACCCTTCTACCTCATTTCCCAAAATATATACGAGATCCAAAGTTACGCGTGTAAAACTGCATAACATACCCAATTTCAAATATTTCTTAACTTGATATTTTTTAAAAGATACAGGTTTAAATTAATTGACTAGGTATCTAATATTTTGTCAAACTCATTACTTACCAAGTTCGTTGCCTATCCAATTTATTTTCCAATTTATCATGTAAATACTTATAATTACAGGCGCCAGTAAGCTAGATGTAAAGGAATGTTAAAGTGAAACGCTTCCTTTCCGAGAAATATAAAAATTGCCGTTTTAAAAAGAAATCCTTTTTAGGAAATGCTTGCTAGGGGCTTGCAAATTAAAAGTTAGAAGCTTGATTATTTTAAAGTAGATATAAATAGATATTTCATATCATAAGTCGCTACTTTTTACAAAAATGTTAACTTATATAAATGAGAACATTTTAGATGTACCTGCTGCTAACCAAATACTGGTAATCATAAATATAAATTTAGATTGTTAAAGGCTTCTAAATATGTAATTTGAGCTTTTATTTATTAGTCGAATTATGCAAGCGGTTTATTTTCATTTTGTACATAATATTGTTTTTCAATGCTATACAAACTAGTTTTTTAAAACTTATTGGGCGCGCTGGTTTCCCTTACAATTTCACATTATTGGATCTTACGGTACGTATATAATATATTCATACAATAAACATAGCCATAGTCGCGTAACCATAATGAATTGCTTAAAATTATCCTACAGCTTAATAGCTTAGATTTCACCTTAATTATCTTTTCCAATATTACTTTTAACAGAGAGCTTTTGATATATTATGTCCCTGTAATTTAAATTTGTTTTCCAACTAGCGACGGCCAATTAAATCGTTGTTATTAATTTATAAAACGAACACGACACGATTTTTTATCGCCAAATAAACACGCGTTTGGCTGCCGTCTAATCTGATCATGAGGGAAAATGAACTTTAATATGACAGCAATGCAGCCTAAGGCGGCGTTTCCACGGACGCGGACCTGAGTGGAGCGGAGCTTAGCAACGCCTGATTAGACCAATCACTATGCTCGTTCTGCTTTTATTGAAGATTTCGAGAATAGTGATTGGAAATTCAGCCTAAGAAGGAACTGGCTCTTTATAAATATTACCAGAACACATAAGCAGAGCACGGACACGCCGGTGGTCCGGTAATATTTGGCGGCAGATTTTATATGACGGGTGACCACTAGCGACGCAAACCCTGAAATTACCACGAAACATTGTTATTTGTAACAAAATTATAAGTGCTACTTAAAAACTAGAATATACTATACTATTTTATTAAATGAAATTAACGATTTAACGATACAACTTTAAAATAACTTTAAAATACTTATTACACGATACATAAGTAAAGAGCAATCGCCACGGCACAGCAATTTATTTTATCCTTTATCCGACAAGATTATATTTTCCAGGGCTAGGAAAACTCTCATCAATTTATTATTTTGAATCCCAGTGGAAGAACAAATGTGATCCAATTATTTGTTGTATGTGGGGCAAGCGTCAACGAACGGCGATATTAGAAGGAGGCACGATTAGCAAAATACCTATATGGCTTTACATTTCTGTATATGCAACCTTACAAAAATAACTACAATTTGTGTTACACCATCAGAACACTACACAGCCATTATATTTGCCGGCAACTTATAAATTAACGTAGGTCATACGATAGGCATTTTTTAAGCAGAATTGAATCCTCGTTCGACTTTTGAAATTAAAATAAACAAAATTTTTGCAACGACTGTAATCTATACATTTAAAAAATATCAAAACTCGTTTTAGTCGACCGACGTCACTGCATCACAAAGTTAAGTTGTACAAAATAAAGTTTTATGCTAGAAAACGCACTCAAAACTTGCACGCAAAAGTTAATTGAAATACCCACAACTTCTTTCAATAGGTTCTTTAAAAAAATCTTTCTCTGACAGGAGTGGCTGTAGCTGCCAGCGTGTTCACAATCACTGCAATGTCAGTGGATCGGTACATGGCCATCACGCAATCGCTGCGACAGTCCTGGATGCTGTCTCGAAGGATAGCTTGTATCCTGCTGGGAACTCTATGGCTCGTGGCTCTAATCATCTTCTCTCCGCTGCTTTTTGTTGCTGCAGTACAACGAGAAGTCGTGCCTCTCTATCAAAAAACTGACAATGGAAGTGTAAGTTTTATTTTTATGTGTATCACAATTTGCTTGGTAGGGACTCTTTGAGGTTCGCGTGGTAAGCGACCACCCTTCATATACATTATATTGGGTTGGGGAAAAAGTTTCTTCGCATTTTTTAAGAAAATTCAAAACATTTTTTAATATAATTTATTGACATTTAACTAAAGTATGTATGTACCATTTTGTTTGATAGCCTTTTGCCATCTTGTAGATAGGGACATGATCCCATTGCTATAAAAATTTTGGGACCTCTCATCAAAATACCGCGACAAGTGGATTTGGCAGTCCTCTCGTGATGTTAACCTAACACTGCCAAAAGAATTCTGAAGAGACCGAAACAGGTGGAAATCTGAAGGTGCAAAGTCAGGACTATACGGCGGATGCATTAACACCTCCCAGCCAAACTCTCTTAATTTTTGCTGGGTGGCTATAGACTATAGATGTGTGAGGTCTAGCGTTATCATGATGAAACACCACACCCCTTCTGTTGATCAATTCCGGCCACTTTCTTTCAACTTCTTGTTTTAATCTCATAAGTTGTTCGCAGTAGAGTTCAGAATCGATAGTCCTGCCTGGTGGTAACAGCTCATAATGAATAATGCCCTTCCAATCCCAGCACACACACAACATCACCTTATTGCGAGTTAACCCGGGTTTTGCCACAGTCTGTGAAGCCTGACCGGCCCTTGACCACGACCTTTTTCGCACGTTCTTGTCGTAGGTGATCCACTTTTCATCACCAGTTATCAGCTTCTTCAAAAATGATTTGGTTTCGTTACGTCGTAATAAAGAATCACAAATGAGTACACGGTTCATTAGGTTTCTTTCAGTGAGCTCGTGAGGGACCCAAATATCGAGCTTTTTTGTGTAGCCAGCTTTTTTCAAATGCGCCAAAACTATTTTGTGGTCAATTCCCAGTTCTTCAGCTACGTCGTAACTACTGATATGTCGATCTTGCTCCACTTTTTCAAAAATGGCATCCATTTTATCCATAATAGGGTGACCAGAGCGAGGTGCATCTTTGACATTAAAATTTCCTGATTGAAAACGCTTAAACCAAATTTGTGCTACTCTCACAGACACTGCACTAGGTCCATAAACATCGCAAATTTTTTTCGCGGCTTGCGTTGCATTTATACCTTTTTTGTAGTAAAATTTTAAAATGTATCGAATTTCTCCATTAGATTCACTCATCTTGACAGTACGAAAAACAAATGAAAATCACACATTTTCCTAATTTGAATTTGGAATTATGTTCTTTAAAATTTTAAGTTTCAATGATACCAAAACCAGCCAGATACAAATAGCCAAAGAGATTTTATTACAAGTTCATACATACTATAATGCGAAAAGACTTTTTCTCCAACCTATTATATGGATTGCCAAATATAATCGTCACGACGGTGACGTATTCCTGTAATGTTCTATGAAGAGCCAATTCCTACCTCAACCCATCTTCGACCTCATTTTCACTTACCATTTGGTGACACGGAGATCAAATGCTGCTAAGTAATTAACACTGCCCATAGACATCTGCACCTACTTAAGCACTTCCAATGCATTGTCAACTCTAGGACATATGATTAAAAATTCCAGTGCCAGTGGATACATTGGGCTTTCCAGTAAATTTATCCAGAACACACTAGAGTTGTTGAAAATATGCAGAAGAAAATTCGCAAACAAAATTTAAAACGGCAGTATGCTTTTATTTTTTATTAACATGTAAAAAATGCAACAGCTTGTAAAAATCCTAGTAGAAAGCTTCTCAAAGGAAATTTAAAGCAGCAATATTTTTATGATGTAATTTTATTTTCAGTATTTTGCAATATTTTGCTAGAAAATTTTGGCTAAGCTTCTTTAAGCTTTCAAACAACAAAGATATAAAGAGAAAACAGCTTTTAAGCGCCTCACTGGAAGTCGACGATAGGAAACAAATGCCATCTTTGAGATCACAGGCATTGAATTCTGGTAAAGTCATAATCTTGCTTGAAAATAGCTCAAAAGTCTTTAATAAGAAATATTTATAAGAAATTAATGATTTTTCCTTAAAGAGCATTTAAATCTTGACTTAAATAGTCGTTAGTCACTAGTTAAAATCTGATGTTTAAACTGGTTATAAGCGTTAAGCGATGTTACAATATTTGTTTAAATAATATTAATATTTGGCAGTCTCCGTGGTACTGGAGTGCGAGTAATCCTATATTTTTGCATAAGGGTGCCGTAGAAGTTCAGACAGTGGCAGCTGAATTGATTAACTTTTTATATTTTAAAGGCTTTAAGCAATCCAATAAGATTTTAAATTCGAACTTTAACACGTTAGACCTAATTTTCTCTAATTTTGAACTTGATATTTGGCGTTCTAAAAGCCCGCTTGTTACTGAAGATAGTTATCATCCATCAATTGAGTTTGATATCTGCGATATTATGGTCCTAACTATAAAAGTTAAACCCCAAAAAAAATATATGTACAGAAAAGCCAATTTTGATGCAATAACCATGGAATTAAATAATTGTGATTGGTTAAAATTATTTAGCAACTCTGACATTGACAATATAATTAATATTTTTTATGAGATTTTAAATAAATTAATAGAAAAATATGTACCCCATTCAGAGGTCTCGGGCTCTCATCAGTATCCTGTGTGGTACAGTCGATCGCTTATCCGACTTATCAAGGAAAAAGCTAAATTTCACTCACTATGGAAGCGTTACAAAAATCCAACTGACTACTACTCCTTTTCGGTTCTCAGAGCTCGCCAAAAGAAATTACAATTAGAGTGTTATGAAAATTATATTAATTGGTCACAAAACATAATAAAAACGTCTTCAAAGCATTTCTGGAAGTTTGTGAACTCGAGAAGGAAATGTAGCTCAGCTTATCCAGGGCACATGGACTACGGTGGTTCGAGTGTCAGCGGTGGATCAGAAATTTGCGCGGCCTTCAATGAGTTTTTTATGACAAACTTCAATGTACCTCTTAGTAACTACAATGATGCCCAAATTATCCCTCGTAATATAGAAACAGACTCTACAGGTACTATCATAATAGACTCCGATTACTGTGAAAAATTGCTGAAGGTATTGGACGTTACTAAAGGCCCCGGAAATGATAAATTGCCACCAATCTTATTCGTCAAATGCGCGGCTGCTCTGTCGTTCCCGGTTAGTTATATATTTAATCGGTGTTTTGCTGAAGGTTACTTTCCGCCACTTTGGAAAATAGCGCACATCACACCCATACATAAGAAAGGGCCCAAAACACGGATTGAAAATTATCGTCCTATTTCCAAATTAAACGTACTCAGTAAAGTTGCTGAGAGGATTGTCTATCATCAAATATATCCTATCGTTTATAGAGTGATCCCTACTGAACAACATGGGTTTATGAGGAATCGCTCCACTTGTACCAACCTTGCGGTTTTTACTAATCAAATTCTTTCTGATATGGAGGGTGGGGGGCAGATTGACGTGATCTACACTGATTTCGAAAAAGCATTCGACCGTGTGGATCACGTCATTCTTCTTCGCAAACTCCGTGAAATTGGTATTTGTGGTTCTTTGCTGAGGTGGGTTGAATCTTATTTGCGCAATCGCAGTCAGGCAGTTGTAGTGGGTGGATATTGCTCCAATTATATTTCTGTCCCGTCTGGTGTACCGCAGGGATCCATTTTGGGACCTTTGCTGTACTCAATTTATCTATACGACATTGGACAATCCATCCTACATGCTAAATTTATAATGTATGCTGATGACACCAAAATATTTATGAAAGTTAAGGACCATAGCGACAGCATCAGACTTCAGGATGACTTAAATCGCTTATCTGACTTCTATAAGCGTAATCGTATCAAAATCAACGTTAGTAAGTGCTCACACATCAGTTTTACCCGTAAGCGTAACCGTTTCTCAACCAGCTATTATTTCGATACTGTGGAAATCCCTAGAACAAATGTTGTACGCGATCTAGGAGTGCTTCTCGATGAAAAGCTTACCTTTAATGACCACGTTGCCTATATAGTAACTAAAGCATACAAGACACTGGGTTTTGTATTAAGAAATACTGCTCCTTTTTCAGATACAATTTGTCTTAAAATATTATATTATTCTTTAGTTCGTAGCACGCTGGAATACTGCAGCTCTGTATGGAACACACAGTATATAATATATAATCATGCTATCGAACATATTCAGCAAAAATTCCTAAAGCATCTCAGCTACAGACTTTCACTGACTCATAAATTGTACCCAGAAGCTTGTAAGCAACACCGAATTCTATCTCTGGAATCCAGACGTACCCTGCTTGATATGATTTTCTTGTATAATATATGTAACGGTTTTATAGACAGCAATATACTTACTCGCCTCATCCTTACTCTGCGCACTCCTTCTGCAAGGACAAGACATACAACCCTCTTTTGTCTGCAACACACAAAAACTAACTACACACAGAATTCCATTATACACAGATTACAAAATACTTACAATAAGAAATTCGCCCAAGTCACTGATATTTTTCATAACGGTAAGGCTGAGTTCAAGCGAGAAATACAACAATTACTCATTAAGAGTTGATTAATATTCATTTGTAATCTAACAATGAGCATATTACATGAAATAAAATTACAACCAAATACGCATATACACTACACTTACACTCGCACTACACACACATATACTCTTAAACACATACACTATTGATTGACCTTTTTTATTTTTACTTTTTTATTTTTATTTTTCATGTTATTTTAATTTTTTGTAATAATTATTAATTTTTTTGATCTTCTATGTTATCTATTGTAATTACATTTAAATTTAAGCATATATTAAATTTTCTGTATATATCATTTCTCATGTAGTCTGCTATGCAATATATAAAAATTGTATGTCCGTAACTGGCTGTCAGTGTAACATTAAATGTAATTAATAAATATGTATAAGAGCTGTGGATATTGTGATAAATAAATAAATAAATAAATACAGTGCGCCAATCGTGAGGTACAAGCGTGAGGTCGTGGGATCGATTCCCGCACGGAACAAGAAAAAAAATTTTCCATGTCTGGGCGTTGGGTGTTAGGTGTTACAGTGTGTTAGGCTTCGGATTTTCGATACTTCACCCACGTATACAACGTTAAATTTAAATTATACAAAGGGGGTCGCACCCCTCACCCCTCTGAATGACAGCTATTTTTAACCGAATTCAAAAAAAGGAGGTTCTCAGTTTGACCTGTAAGTATGTATGTATGTTTGTCCGCGATTTTGTCACGTTTGGCTGAATCGATTTGCATGCGGTTTTCAGAAAAAGATTTGTCAGTTTAGGAGAAGGTTTTAGTATATTGACCAATTTTAAAAAATAAGGTTCTCAATTTATCTGTTTATTTTGTATCAGAGATGGGCCGAATGTTCGGCCGAACATTCATATTTCGTACAACATTTGTATTCAGCCGAATATTTGATTGATTACCGAATACTAGCAGTTTCCCGCAGATTTACCTACACAATTTCTGATTAAAAGTAGCCAACTTACAAAGAGGAATTTAACCTGTATGTTAATTATGTTTGTCATCGATTATCTTGCGTTTGGCTAAACCGATGTTGATGCGGTTTTTAAAAGGATATTTGTCCCATTTAGGAGAACCTTTTACCTTTTACTTACTTTCAATTTAGGGCTAGCTTTGAGTTTTTTCATAGTAAGTTAGTTTCCATATTTGTAGATATACGTGATAGAATTTTTAGTGATAAGTTTTGGATAAGTTCTTAGCTGACTGTTCGCACGAAGATTGTTTTAAGCGAATCTCTTTTCGTTTGTCAGTTTCTGCAGTACGAGCATGCTGGCGATACCTAGACAAGACCATCTCGTGCTGCATCAAGTTGTCGTTATTTTTCGTTGGAATTTAATTCCTCTTCTTTCTTAAAGTATCCTTCTCCACAGTTTTCTACCTAGGCCTACAGGTAAAACGTATATAACAATCGTAGGTAGGTCAAAGTCATGATTGTACAATACCAAAACATCACATTACCAGAAGAAGTAGGTAGTTACTGATACCAGAACTAGCCCAAAACTTATCACTTAAAAACTATCATACTATCTATAACTGTAAACCTAACACTAAAAAGTATGAAATAAAACATAAATAAAAAAAGTCATAAAACCAAAATCAAAATGAAAGCAAACTAATTATTTCTTTTTAAGAAAAAGTGAACCGCATTCAAAAAACCAACCCACTAAAAATGTTTAAATAATTTTTATAAACGCCATCCTATTCCTGTTTCTATTCCATCCATGTAACTACCCCGTATAGTAAATTTCTGCCTTTACTATACGGGGTAGTTACTAAAACTAATTAATATTAATGAATGTAATAAGAACATTAACAATTTATCTGGGTAGGTATTTACATAGTTTTTGAAGTCGGTGCCAAAACAAATTTTTAGGACAACAAAGCACACTGTATCAGAAGTACTAACATAGTTACATGTTATATAAATTAAATAAAACTTTTAATGCTGTAAGGAAATCGAAATGGGGAGGGCGCTGTTCTCTAAAATACAGACTGTCTAATTTAGGGGCCAGATATTTCACTTGGGTGCTACGCTTTCTTTGGCGGAAAAAATAGCGAAAGGCACACACTTGAGGGCCACACGTCGTCGTCGTCGCGTCGTCGTGAGTGGATGTAACTTCGTTGATACGTTCGCCTTATAATTTTCTCTGTATGGCAGCAGTCTTACTTTTGTTGGTTTAGCACCGACTTCAAAAACTATGTAAATACCTACCCAGATAAATTGTTAATGTTCTTATTACATTCATTGATATTAATTAACTTTTGGCAGAAATTTACTATACGGGGTAGTAATATGGATGGAATAGAAACAGGAATAGGATGGCGTTTATAAAAATTATTTAAACATTTTTAGTGGGTTGGTTTTTTGAATGCGGTTCACTTTTTCTTAAAAAGAAATAATTAGTTTGCTTTCATTTTGATTTTGGTTTTATGACTTTTTTCAACGAGTTCACTGAAAGTAATTTTTTTCACATTTCCATGTTGCCCCCATACACAAAAGTAATCTTATTTGAAAGATTATTAGCTAGTATGTAAAGTATTTTTTGTTAAGATGTAATGCAAAATAGTCCATGAAATTTAAGTAGGTAAGAGGCGAAATTGTTGGAAAAAATTCACAACTTTTTTTAGTTAATGTGCGCTACCTAAAAACCCGCCCCTTAACATAACGTTTTTTTTTTTCATTTTTTATTTGTTTGCAAGGAACTATGCCAACAATTAAACATGATATTAGAATTGAAATAACTACATCGTATCTCATAACACAAGCTTCGCTTACTTTGAGGCCATGTAGTTGGTGTGATTGTCAGGGGATTTTATTAGAAAAAAAAACCGGCTCATTTGGTCAAAATAACAGGTAATATCCCATTAGCGTGCGAGTGTGAGCGGTATTTTTAAGGATAGTTTGGCGTGAGTGAGACAAAAACTACTTCTTATTGTTCCTATTAAGTTTTATTTCTTCTTCTTCTAAAATGTTATAACAGTATTTGTTTAAAGTGCCCGCCATTATATTGGATACAGGCGGTTGTCCTTAATCCGACTTGTTGCCTTTTCGAATTTTGTGTACTTTCAAATAAGACTACTAGGTACTAAAAACACGCTCTAAAAAGTACGAAACAAGAAAAGTCTAAGCTAAAATGTTTAGTTTCTAAACTGTATTTTTTTATTTATTAGTCTACATATGCATTTCCTGCGTCATTGTAACTTATCAAACATAATAAAAAGTATTAAAAAATGTATGATTTCTAACTCTAAGCTGGAGATAAATGATAATATTTTCAAAGGGTAAACGGAAACATGCGATAGTGAGTGAGGTAAGAAACTACATATAATATAAAAAATTTACATGTGTAAATTTCTACCAATACGGAATTAAAATTCAATACGATGCAGTAAAAATTTAAAGAAGACAAATATCTTAGCTTTGTCTATGAATACAGGAGTAACAAGAAGATCACCAACTAAATATAACACTTTTTACACTTTCGATTGTTTTATTTAATAATACGAATCGCAAAAACTAAAGACAATGTATTAAGATCACCGACTACGCCTCCGTAGTAAGTTACTGTAGTGACTACGCTACTACACCTACGGTAACGTAGTAGGTAACAACTTTGTTTGTTGTTATTTGTTGTTTGTTTGTTGTTTGTTTGTTGTCATGACAGCAAGTTTTCCTCCAGACAAAAACAATAAGGTAACAACTTTGTTATTTTTATGATCCAGGTATCGGGATTTTGAGTGTCATGGAAACACACAGTATTGAAATCCACAGCTAGGGTTAGTTTTCTGAAATCCTTTCAAAATAATAAATTAAAAGCTCAACTAAAACATAAACTTTAAATTAGCACAATGTGGAACTAGACAGTACATACCCAAAATTTGTTGTATTCGTATTAAGAAGCCCCTGGATGTGCAACCTACATATTAACCATGTGTGAGCTTAGTTGTGTTGTAGATAAAAAGGAAAAATAAGCTAGTGAAATTACAGGAGTAATAAAAGGCCAGCTTAAGCCTTGGTAGGGATACGCATCACTGATCCTGCCATCAATAATTACGCTTGCTAGCTTTCGTAGCAGTAAACATAATTAGACACTCGGATACAATCCTAGGCTTTTTTGCTTCTGGACAAGGTATACAGGGTGACTGGTGACAAATTTTAGATATTAAAGGAGATCGCTCTGTACTCGATTTTAATCATAATTATGTAATAAAAGTAGTTAGGTACCGTAGAATGGTGTAACTGATCAATTTCAAAATTCCAATCGGTTTTTCAGCGGAAACATGACATCAAAAAAAAATGGATATATATATAATTATCGGTTTTAACCCTTCTATTTGTTTTTTTATTTTTTATTTCTTTTTTACTATATTTTGAGACAACTATGATTGGAGTTACTTTGAGACCCTCTTTTTTGCAGATTTCATAAGTAACCCCGATAAGAAAGAAAAAAATATATGGCTTAGAATTTATGGTACTTTTTATGTTTTTGGGGTTATTTTGACAAAGAAAAACTACTGTGCAATATTCAGGTACACCTTCAATCATAAAATAATAATTTTAAGCAATACAATTTAACAGAACAATTTATAGTAAGTTTAACAATTAAGTTTTATTAAGAAAGAGAATGACATTCGGTTCTGAACGACTTCTGTTACAGCCTCATTAAGAGTTCCTTCGGTGAAGTTTTTATATACCCGGGAACCTAAACGCTTCTTCTATGTCCTTGGCATGATACTAAAACAATATAAAAAAGGTATTAGTCGCTAAATAAGACGAATGATTATATTTGGTCCGAGTTACTCAAAAGAAATTAATGTGTAGGGTTACATTGATCAGTGGCCAAAGTAAGCCCGCATAGGTGATCAATGACACCCGTACCCAATTTACCCATACAAACAAAATACCTTTGTGATTAAGATTTCTAATAATCATTGATGTTATAAATCAATATATTTCTCAATATCACCAATTACTCGCAATTTTTGTCGTTGCGATAGCCAATGTTTTATTGTAGTTTAGAAGTTATTTACCTATTCAAATGACATAAAATGACTACTTACATTTTTTTTAACGACGAACTGCAAATTTTCGTCTTTTATATTGTATATATTCACATGCTGACAAAAACGTTCATATTGCCAACCGTAAAAAAATAATTAAAAAATGCGTTCGGAAATTACGTAATTTAAATTTTATTACAAAATAAAGATTTTACTTAAGAAACCCCATTCCACCAGTACTTAGTGTTTCACCAGGATTCCCTACAAATAAGTAAAGAATGAAGTAGTTGTGGCGCCGTGGTTACTGTCCATATAAAACGATATCGCAGGTTAAGCACGCTTGGCGCGGCCGGTATTAGGATGGGTGACCGGCGACCGCCGATCATTTTTTCTCACGAAGACTTCCGTGCTTCCGACGGCACATTAAGTAGTCAGTCCCGGGTGCTGTATACTTGTATACAATAGTCGTTAGGGTTTCTCAGAAGCCATTTCGGCACCTAGAAAACTCTGACATCCACCAACCAGCACTGGGCCAGCGCTGTTAGATTACAGCCTAAAACCTCCTCGTCACCCAGAGTGGCCCTGCAGTGGGCTCATTACACGGAGCTGTGATAATGATGAAACAAAGAGTTCACGAATGCTTCACGGCTCGACGACCGTTCGTGAAGTCATCTATACCTACCTGTTCTGTGGTGATAGCGCCGTGCTTACGTCCGTGGTAAGTAGTTACCAGTGTATACATGCGTTGCGTAGTCAATCAAGTTAAAACTTTCGCTTAAGTTTACTCAGTGAAAAATTAATATTTATTTTTTATTTAAATTTTTCTCTTCGTGTATGATCTCAAACTATCACGTCCCCGAATTTTGAAACTGACCCACCAGTCACCCTTTATATAGGATAAAACATAGTGAACAGAAATATGTGTTTACTTTAGTTCGAACATGTCGACGTGACAACAAGCAAAAAAATATAAACGTTGCGTGATAATGCGTTAATAAAAAAATAATGTGTAGTCTACTTTGTGTTATGGTCAACCTAGATGTTAAGTTTAACTGTTAGAGACCCATAACATTTATACTAAGATGAATTATTCATTTATGTGGCCATAATGTTGATGGTCTATATATAATAAGACGATCACTTTGGCGAAGGGGTAAACCTGCTTCAGACGCCAGTGGTCTAGGGTTCGATTAACAAGATTAACAAGATAAAAAAAAAAACGAGTCTGCGTGTTAATCTATATATGTATTTATATTCTAAGTTCCCCCCTAGTTCGCTACATGGTATCTCATAACACAAGCTTCGCTTACTTTGAGGCCGTGTAGTTGGTGTAATTATCTGGGGATTTTAATTTTTTTTAATTTTATTTTTATAATTACCAGTTACGTGTGTAATTTCAGATGTGGGTTGAGCACAGCATTTACTTCTGCACAGAAATTTGGCCAGACAACATAAAGAAAGAGCTATTCGGAATCTTCAGCTTCACACTAGTTTATGCGATTCCAGGTACGTTAACAAAGTATTTAACTTGCACGAACAAATATTGAAGCAGGATACTTACTTTGAGCACCTTCCTTTGAGTCGCTTGATTTCACGTTTGAGATATCTGCACTGCTGTAAGCTGGAACTCAACATTGATTAAAGTAGTTCGTAGAGACATAGTTCCAGGTAATCTCAATTTAAACTAAGCGCCTTAAATTCAACTGAGACCAAGACGGCTTCTATATGTCAACAGCTTGAAATAAAGTAAACATGTATATTGTAGACATGTATCTATCCTTTAATTAAAAATGCTTAAGAGTCGATACTTCGAGTTTTGTGTGTTGAAAAAAGAATCATGTTTTAAGAGACAAAGGTGAAAATTAAAAAAAATATCTACGGACTGAACAAGAACAAAAGAACGCACATTTTCAGTATCGTCGCTATTATGGCGCTTGTTGTACCTGCAGTTCTGATGTACCGAAAACTAAAAATAAGTTGTAAACCAGGTAAAAATATCCTGTTCTAAAGACTATGCTAGTTCAAAAACTTATAAACTTCAAAAACGTGACTGGTACAGTCACGTGCAATAAGATGTACACAATTCGCAACTTATTCGGTTGTGATAAGGTTCAAATTCCAATGATAATGTATACATCTTATAAGACGTGACTGTACCTACATGACCCGCCTAGAGATGCGCCAATGACACGACCCGGCGCCCCGCTGCCGCCGCCGGGTTCCGAAAATTTCGCGCCGGTCTCGTTATATTTGTATTTCGCGAGCACCGAAAACCTGTGGAAACCTGTGGAAACCCAAAACCTGTGGAAATTTGACGTCTAGGGACGTCTCTGCTATTCCTAGCAGTGCTATTCACAGCTCTCTTACGTCTTTTTCTATCGCCATTCTTTCCCCAGCAACTGAGTACCCACTTTGTGCGTTAGGGTCTGCCACTCGGGAGCCCATGTGGAAAATTCCTCGATCGTGTGCTGTACAGAGTCCTGATAGTGACTTAAACCGTATCACCTGTCATAGAAGCGACGAACTCCTTCCTAGATGCCTCCTAGATTTTATACCTGATGGTAAATGAATATGAAGATTAAGGTGGAACACGTTCATCAACAAGAAACCTACTCACTCGACGCTTAAAAATTACTGGTAAAAATAGACGTTCATTCCAAACCTTGGCGACCCGTATCAAAAAAGACCTGTGAAAGTGCTTACTTCGACTTTTTGGAATACCTATCCACCACATAAGGACGATAGTTATGACTGCTTCTAGAAGTCCGATGGTAAAAGGGTGTGGGTTCAATTTGTTCAAACAGAGCACCCACGCACTCTCCAAAATTTATCCTGTAGTACACGGTTAAACGAGTAACTTTACGAAGATGCTCTAGGGTCTGCAACTTTTTGGTTGTAATGTCGACGTTGCTTATGAGCCTACGGGCTCTTTGGCCAATGGAGTCCGGCCAGTGCTTCCACTACAGCTGAGGCATCCCAAAGATTACTGCAGCACTCCATGTTTTACCGCACTTGAGTTATGAACAAATCAAGAAGCTGTGCAAGGCCAAAATGCCGCCAGACCTTCGAGACACTTCCCAATTTTTGAAGCTACTTGAGCCATGGACACAATTGACCAAAATTTAAAGTGGATAGTACAGATAAGTCCAGTAGCCTTAGATGGTCGGGAATAGGGACAGATACATTGAAAAAAGTGGGCGTTAACGTGAAGGTGCTCTTTCTGGGAGAATAGAGACACCTGTCTTTTGAACGTATTGAAGTGGACCAATCGGACCCTTTCCGTAAGGAGTAATCAGCGCGCTCAATCATAGACTTCTTCAAAACCTGGATTTCACGGAGGCTCGCACGCGCATTGGATACGTAGCTCTCTTCATCAGAGCTGGCAAAAGCGTAACCAATATGCCCGGTTTTATGAGGTCATTAATGTGCAGCAAGAATAAAATTGCTCAGATATCCAGTCGAATCTCGGATTGACATGCCATATGCTGGAAGCACGCTTTAGAGACCATCATGCCAGACCCTATCAAAGGCCTTGCATTGTCTAAGGATTCACCTATTACTTCACCATAACCCTCCAAGGCTTCACTCCATAAGTGATTAGCATACCTTCACGAGAAGATCGAAAATGTCTTTGCATTGAACCGGGCACCTCTTATATCTGCGCAGTCAGACTATTATAATCCCCTTTAAAATTGAAGCGTCCGTGTAGTAATGAGAATTGCGTAGTAGATACTTAGATCAGCTCGGTATTTCCTACTCGAACTGTCAATAATGGCGGTCCATGACCACGGTGCAGTCTATGGAACTACAAAGCCTCGGTATTTTAACCCCTTCTACAACAGTATTTCCACGCCGGCGGCGCCGCGCCGCGCCGGGTTCACCTTTTGACGCGCCGCCACTGACTTACCAGGCCGTGGCGCGGATCTCTAGACCCGCCATAGAAACAGAGCGTGTAAATGGGATCATTAGAAAGTATTTATGAAATAGTCTTGTATTCTTACTAGTAGTTTTGGATGTAGGAATAATTTTGTTACAACTTTTCGAGCAACTTTTTTACATCCTTAATTTTTTATAAATTATTTTGAATGAGTAACTTATATGTGCCTATGTTTAAGTTACATTAGGGGTTGTTTTCTGTCTTCATTACTTACTTTTGTTATCGTTGATCTGTTGACTTTTTTCTGCTGGGTTATTTAGTGGTAACTTTTGTTACTGTTTCCGTTAAGAATATCCACGTATTCTCTGTCGTTAAAGTTTGGCATTTTCAAAATTTTAACCAAACCTAACAACACCATGAGTTCGAATATGCCAAAACAAATAATCCTGGCATCAAGTTGCTCTAAGCGTAAAAAAGACAAAACATAACCTTTATATAAATATACTTTTCTTTGTAATGGGCAATAAAACATTTGGAAAACGAGTCTCGTCGATCGCTTAAGAGAATTTAGCAATAAAATGAAATATGCTTTTGTTTTAAATTTGTTTGTTTTTTTTGGAAAGGTTTTTAAACTAAAGAAGTTTTTAAAGCAAAACAAATTTACACAACGCTGCCGGTTTTTTTTGTGTTAAAATTTTTGGTTCGAGCGTTTTTCTCCTCTTTGTGATTTTCAAGGGCAATATCTTTTTTCTGAGAATTTATTTTCGTCAAAAACCGATGTAACTTAAACACAGGCGCGTATAAATTACTCATTTAAATAATTTAAAAAAAAATAACGATTGCAAAAAGCTTTAACGTCGAAAGGGAAACTTTATAAAAAAAAACAAAACTATGATTAAACCATAGATAGTAGGTTTTAGTAGGTACTTGCAAATGATACCATCTACACGCTCTGTTTCTATGGTGGCTCTTGTACCAGTCATCCTGTATAACATTTTCTAACAAAGACGTTTAAAATCAGTTAAGTTTTCATTATTTGATGTAACTTTAATCAAAGTGCGATTTTCAACTACGGTATATTTTTTTTAAAAAGAGTCACATCATTTGCGCCCCAACAAAGTGAGCAAACGGGAGTGACGCAATGTCTGGACGTACACTGTTTTCAATATCCGACAATCCCGTCACTAACGTGCTAAATGAGCAGTGGTAGTGTGCTCTCACCTTCCAAATGGAAGGTTAGAATTCCAAATGGATTTTTGATGGGTTCCAAAAAACGATGTGTTCATCTTCTACCTTATTATTATTATCTAACCCGGTGGGAAAAATTGGAACTAAGATTTATTCTTACAAAAACTAGAGTTGTGGACTTAATTATAAAGACGCTAGCGACACCGTCACCGGGTCAGATAACTTTGTAGGTCTATAAAGGTATACTTACGTCTTTAGTAACCACATTCGTAATATAAACTCGGGTGTTTGTCAGGCAAGATGGATGTTTTTTAATCTGCTGTTGAAATGACTCGACAGATTGATCTACAGGGTGACTGGTGACAAATTTTAGATATTGAAGGAGAGCACTCTGTACTTGATTCTGATTTTAATTATATCATAAAAATAGGTGCTTAATTTTTCCCCAGAATTCCTTATAAATAAATAATAGTATATTATGTAACAAGTGAGCGAAGTTGCTAATTACAGTCGAGGCTGTGCTTTGAGCCCGAGCCGCAGGCGAGGGCTTAATAATGAGCCGAGACTGTCATTAGCAACGCTCACGAGTTATATACGACGTTTTTCAACACACTTGTGAGTAAAAAGACAGACATACGTGGTCATAAAATAACAAACACACTTGATAACAAAGCTGTGAATTGTGATTGAAAAATGGCACCGAACTTCGCGCATGCGCGTAGGTTTTTTTTTCCGCCAAATGTGTCAATGGCTGTATAGCATATACATACAGCCTATTTTACATGAAAATATTTAATTTGGAGTGGTAAATCCAAATATTTTAATATTTTGTAACAAATTATTGTGAATTGTGAATAATTTGTTTGATATACAATTTTGTTTAACTAATATAAGGCGTAAACATTTAAAAATGTATATGGATTTGAAGTGGTATAAAACCTCTTTGTTGTTTCTGAAAAAATGTAATGTATAACCCGGATCAATAAAATATGCTCTGTTTACTCGCATTTAATTTGCACAAAGGTACAATTCAACTTTGTAGGATTCATTATATTATGCACTAGGGTATAATATATTATGCACGCGTGACTTATAGCCCAGTTTATAGTTCTAAATTCAATAGAATAACGCTCACTTTACGAGCAAGTGTGTTGAAAAGAGACATTACTACACACTTCCCGACGCGTCGCCTCTGCCAACACGCCCGCAGTAGTGTTCCCGCCACACGCACACCACCACCCGCTAAGTATCTTTTGTATCACGCTTATGTAACCATGCGTTGCGTAATGAATTCTTTAAGTAATACTCAATAAATAATTCATATTTTTTTTTTCTATTCATGTGTTTTCTTGAATTTCGAAAGTGACCTACCAGTCACCCTGTATAATTTCGCACACGAGTAACCGGGAACGACGCAGAATAAAACGTTGTATCTTGATGTTTCCATTAACGTTTGTCACAATTAGTTGCCTAATAAGAAACTGTTATTCTATTACAAAATCATTTCTTTACAGGAATTATTGTGGTAGTTTCATATTCCTTAATGGGACGAAGACTTTGTTTAGTGTTACCACCGTTTGACCATATGGAAAGCAGCGCAAATAGTCAACAGGTAATTTAAATGAATTCTTTTAGTAATTGTTATTGTAGTTCATGAATATGCTTCAAGTAAATGGAATTTGTTCGTAACGCTAGCGAAGACCCATAGTAATAAGGCTGAAGCCGAATATACCGAATATTAAATCATCGCGGTGCAGTGGCTTCTGTGTTTGTTAATTGTTATTACAGGTTAAGCAATGCTTGGCTTGTGGGTCGGTAAAAGGATGGGTGACCGCCGACCAATTATTTCTCACGGCAATATATGTGCTGCAGAGGGCGCGTCGGATCCGGGTGCTATATACAGTAGTAATAAGGGTTTTTTAAAAACCTGAAGTTTTGACATCCACAGCCAGCACTGGGCCGGCTTGGGCACTCAGTGAGCTCATTACAAAGAGTTTCGATGATAATGCTGAATTCCGAACATTTGATAAATTAACAAATATATTTTTTAACTCAGTTGATTAACTAGGATCGCACTTTTTCTCTATTTTGAACCGACTTCCAAAAAAGGAGGAGGTTCTCAATTTGTCTGTATGTTTTTATTGTTTCTTTTTGTGTCTTTATTTCACGATATTTTAGACAATTATGAATCGATTTTAAAAATTCTTGTTTCATATGATAAAAGATACTTCATAGTTGGTCTCATATAAATTTCATTGAAATCGGTTTAGTACGTCATTGAAAGTTTTAAATTTTTGAAATCATATGTATGATTTCCGAGAATGTTTACGTTGATAACATTATGACTTGATGACATTTGACGTGAAGTCGGTTTTTTTAATGCACTGCATTCGTTGATTATTGATTGTACATTTTTTATATCTTTCAGCGTCTACGGCTAGTGAGAGAGAGAAAACGAGTGGCCCTCATTCTGCTCTTGCTCGCTATCCTGTTCGCTCTCTGCTGGTTGCCGTATAACATTCTACAGTTGCTCATAGACCTGAACTCCGTTAACGTGGAATTTGTAGCATGGGTGCTTCCTTATGCTTTGCTGTTAGGTAAGTTTGATGAAAGTATAAAAATAATCAAAATGATCTAAATCGTTAGTATAAATTAACTTCTTCTGTAGGTACTTGTTATTTTTAGACCATATTATCTTATGATTGATATGAAAAGATTTATGTTATGTTGTATACAATTGTTTAATTTTGTTCATTTAGTATTTAGGAATTCATTTGAATAAAAATTTTAAGTGCGGCATATTTTAAGTCGTGTTATGTGACTGAGATTGTACTTATACTGCGGTCTGGGTACACTTATTCATTAATTTGTCCATTCTTCATTAGTACCTACATATACACAAAAGTGAAAAACAGGACAATTAAAAAAAACACAGTGTCCTTATGTCCTATTCGTTGATCTCTACCGGGTAACTAAATAACATAAAACAACAAAACATAGATGGGGCATGCTTACAAAAATATGTCTTCGAAAACGTTAATCTTACGAAAGCTAAAATTTTATACTTAATAAAGTAAAAGTGCTTTACTTTACTAACGAGTTATAAAAATTTATTAAATTTTATAAAATGATGATACGTTACAATAATATCTACAAAAACAAACAGTACGAGGGCGGGTCAATAAATCCGTGACTTTTGGAAGCACAGATTTTTTGATAAATCATAGTCTCCCTTGAGCTCTATACACTTTGCGCTTCTCAATTTTTTATCCCTTCCAAAAAAATATGATTTGTCGAGGTCCTCAAAATAGGCCTGTGTTTGCGAGAAGACTTCATCATTGGAGTCAAATCTTTTTCCACCAAGCCATTTCTTCATATTTGGGAACAAGAAGTAGTCACTCGGAGCCAAATCTGGAGAATAGGGTGGATGAGGGAGCAATTCATAGCCCAATTCATGGATTTTTGCCATGGCAACTGCGGAAAAGAACTTTTTTCTAGGCCAAATGAGGTCATTTTTTTTTTTCAAATCGTGATTGAATAGGTCCAGTAGTAGGCATAATATTCCCCATTGATTGTTCTTCCTTTTTGAAGTTAGTCAACATGGATTATCCCGCGTGCATCCCAAAAAACAGTAGCCATAACTTTATTGGCTGACAAACCCACCTTGGCCTTCTTTGGCGTCGATTCACCCTTAGAAAACTTTGAATAAGTTTATACATTTATTTAGTTCAAATATCGTACAAATAATTTGCGAATGCGTGATATTCTATACTAGCGACCCGCTCCGGCTTCGTACGGGTGCAATGCTGATAGTAAATACACTACAGAAAAGCTGTGAACGTTGTATACAGGGTTACTGGTTAAGTCGACATAGATCCATTAGGGGCATGCTTTTTCAGTAAAGAGGTCATAAATTCAAAAAGTCACGGACTTATTGACCCGCTCAGGTACAAACGTCCTAAATGACTTGATTAAAAACAATTAAGATTGCACTTTTTCCCTATTTTGAATACTAACTATTAATTCAAATAACGGTAATAGTAAAATCTTAATAGGAGACCAAAATCTCTTAATTCTTACAGATTAAAATAAATGAATAATATTAAACAGACTACGTAATCCTACAATAGTTTCGATTATTTTATTATCGATACATAACTTCACGCCTGTATCCTTTATTATAGGCTAGGTAAAACAACAGAAGCTATAAAACTGTCTGATGTCACGTTTGACAAAATTTGGAGGTATTATAATGATGAAGAGAGACTATTGCAGTGACACGGGGTCAGCCTATCGCCCAACAAAACGTCAATAAAACCTCCGTCCTTTAACTGACTTTTACAGTATGCCCTGGAAGAGAAGCAGCTGGTACATTCTATGTTTTTCTTTCACTCCCGGTCCAGCATGGAAGGGATTTTTTAATATCCACTAGCTAATTTCGGGATAAAAGTAGCTATTACACTAACGTAACAATTTATTAATTTAACTAAATATCCTATCAAATATCTGTCAACATATCAATAATCCAGTTTTCTCTTTCTCAATTATCTATAAAAGTTTTAAAAAAAAAAGTCGAGTATTATTAAATGACATAATTTATCTTTTTACCCACGACGGAACGGAGACGGTATATGCGTTTGGGGTGAGAGGGTGTTTGTGCAAACTAATGTTACCATTTATCTCCAGAACAACTGGTCCGATTTTAATGCGGTTTTCAGTAATCGCTTTGGATTTGATTGGTGCATGTTCTTAGATAGGTGTAACGGTAACAACTCACCAGGGGGCGCTGCAGTAAACATTTGTTTGTAAAAGCCAATGTTACCGTTTATCTGCAAAACCATTGGTCCGATTTAAATGCTGTTTTCAGTGATCGCTTTGGATTTGATTAGCGCATGTTCTGAGATAAGTGATACGGTAACAACTCACCAGGGGGCGCTGCAGTAAATATTTGTTTGCAAACCATTGGTCCGATTTGAATGCCGTTTTCAATTATCGCTTTGGATTTGATTGGTATAATGTTCTTAAATAGGTTTAACGGTAACAACTCATCAGGGGGCGCTGCAGTAAACATTTGTTTGTAATAACAACCATTAATTCTGTATTGGTTAAAATCGCTTCGAAAATTAGCCATCATTTGTCGTATGTATGTAATATCAAAAAAAAAAAATTGTGGGATATCCATAAGAGATAGACATCTGCCATCGCGGAGTTTTCTGTAGACCTTTTCAATATGTACAATACTTGGTACATTATTTTGATAAATCTCGTAAGGTGTATGCGTGTGCAATGCAAGCAGAAAATATGTAATTATTTCGGACATTACATTAACCTCAGTATTTCCCCACTATTTAATGGATGTTATTATACATATAAACCTTGCAATTTAATCACTCTATCTATTTAAAAAAAACGCATCAAAATCCTTTGCGTAGTTTTAAAGATTTAAGCAAACACATGGACAGAGAAAGCGACTTTATTTTATACTATGTAGTGAAATCACATAGATATCGCTTATTTTCTTGGTAGAACGTCATGTAAAGAGGGCCCATTCCAAATTTGAGAGCTAACAGCTCGTTGCTAACAGATATTGTGAAAATACCAGTCAGTTGAATATTGAAACCCGCCATTATAGTTCACATAATGTACTCTCATAGTTAGTTACCACGACATAATATTTCTATAAGGTTCCGGGACCAGAACATTTGTAATTTTAGCAATTGAAACAATAGGGTTTTCCTGCTTAAGCCCTAGGGTGGCAATGCATCATCAATCCTACAATCAATGTTATTTAATTTGTACAATGTGGTTTATGTGAATGAATGAAACATTTTTTTATAATATGTCGAAATTTAAAAAAAAAAAAATTTCAACTCCCAAAATATATTTTTTAATGGTTCTGTTAGCAAAGAGTATTTCTTTTTGAAATGACTTTTCTAAAGAGCAAAAAAATAAAGAAGTTATCAATTCGATTTTACTTCTACTGTAACCGTTTTAATATCATGAAAGCATAAGGTGTGTCGGATAATTCATTATTTTCAATAAAGTTACTTTAAAGATAAAGTAAACACTTCAAATTAAATTATTTACCTATACATTGCTTTAAAATATGAAAAGCGAATGACAAAGACTCATTTGTTTTCAATCATTCTCATTCAGTTTAACACACCGAACTGCCAGTTTACTGCATTGAATTATTTGACAGGGATGTGTGTTTATGGAAAAAGTTGCTTGTTGGTTATAGAGTGCGGCCGTTGCGGGAATGAGTTCCTGACAGCTCCTTATGTCCACTGAATAAAGTTTATTTCCGATTCGAAGGGGTAAAAATTATTTTAATGATTTTGACAGCTGTCAGGAACGCAAACTCCCGCCGGCCGCGCTATAATATCTCTATTGATACTTTATTACTAGTTTACCTTGAGTAAAATAGTATACTGAGTAAGTAATGTATTATTTCCGATGAAATATAATATTTACATAAGAAATTGAATATAATACCTACTTGCGGAAGAAAAGTTTTTTAAAATGATCATACAGGTAGGTACGCACTGTCGTACGTCGTGTACGCCCCTGGAATTGATAAGGTGGCGGGATTGCTGTGGTCCGTTTCTTACTGCGATATTTGTCCTTGCCTCACAGACAAATCTCCTTCTAAATGGAAAAAACTGTTTAAACATGGCGCATGTTGCGAGTACAAAAATTTTAAATCCTGAATTTAAAATTTTGAGAATATATTTTTCGTTTCAATCGATGCAATCGCCGGGACTAATAATCCAATATTTGTTCGAGATTTATAAAAAAAAGTCATGCAATAAATTATACATGGGTTTTTAGCTTAACAACGAGCTCTTTGTTGATGATCAATGTTCAATAACTTAGATGTAAAAACACGCATTCTCCCATTATTTCAGTTATTTTGTTAAATAATCTTCAACGTTGACGCAATCAAAATGGCAACAAACCTGCAAACCGCCCTTATAGTATACTTTGCCTACGCCAATGCTTGGTTAAGTTATGGTGTCATACTTTAGGGACATAGTACAGAGGCACCTGCCATTTTTATAGCTCAAAAAAGACTTCTTCGAATATTAGTAAACATAGAACAAACTTCTAGTTGTAAACCACACTTCCGTAAACATAATATACTAACACTGCCATGTCTTTACATTTTGGAAAATTGTAAATTTGTTCGGAAAAATCCTGAATTGTACACAAACCGCACCTTACGACAGCACAACAAATTAATGTTACCCAGGTCGCGTCTTGAGCTACATGCAAAGAGCCCTTATGTAATGTCCATAAAAATATATAACAAACTCTCTGATGATATGAGAAAGATTTCAGAAAATAAACAATTTATAAAACAAGTAAAATCGTATCTTCTAAAAAAAAGCTTCTACTCCATCCATGAATATTTTACAGATGAATAAAAATAAATTAATAGTGATAAAATTGTATTGTATCTTATAATATCAGTAATATTGTATATACCTATGTTACTTAATAATAATATAAATGATAATAATAATTTTGTAATTCCTCAAATATAACACTAAGAATAGTATTCATATAATTTCATATAGTATTTACAAAATAATAATAATAATAATATATTTATTTCTGATAAAAACTTATACCTAAGAATAACATTAATTGTGAAATTAATACTAGTAAATAGATAATGACACTTGATATCAAAATGTAAATGTAAAATTAGCCCATCTATCCTCTTTCAAGTTGTTGTGCCCAACAGGGTCCATGATGTATGTACTACTACCTTAAATTGTTACCTGAATTTACCATTGTGGAATGCAATAAAGAATTGAATTGAATTGAATCAAATAGGATGGCAACTCACATAAGGCACATCAGTACTGATTACATCGAATGAGGAAGGATAACATACATTATTCATTTTATTGCGGGAAGCTATTTTGAAATCAATTATGCATGACTGCTTAATAATTAATCTGGTTCGTGAATATAACGTTAATTCAATTCCCTAGCATTTGTTTTAACTGAAGCACTGAGAGCACAACACATTCGTAATAACGAACGTCAGGGTTCTTAACTAAAATGCTCGTATTAGCTATAGGTACCCTGGCAAATAATTTAATGCAGTAAACTGACAGTTTGAAGTGTCAAAATTTATGAGTCATTCGTTGAACCATGTATATGCAAGTAATAATAATAACCATTTTGAAATACTACTTATATTATACTTATATAATGCTATTATGAGAACACAATTAAATTCAAAAAATCGTGTATAAATGGTTACGCTATCCCAATTCTAACATATTCTTTTGGTATTTTAAATTGGAGTAAGACTGATCTCAAGAATATTCAAACACTCGTACATACAACCCTCACAAAAAACCGTAAACACCATCCCAGATCATGTATCCAAAGACTGACTTTGCCGAGGTTTGAAGGTGACCGAGGTCTCATAGACATACCTAATCTGCATAATAAGCAAATAAGCTCTCTAAGAAAATATTACCACAATAAAGCCAATCACTGCAATCTACACAAAGCAATAGTCGAAAATGATAATTTTCTAACCCCATTAAATCTAAGAGATAAGATTAATCAACGTAACGAAACACAAGTAGACAACCAAACAAAAATTGTTTCTGAGCAGGGAAATCTCTACACGGTAGACACTGGAACGACTTGTGTCAACCTAACGTCGATAAACGAGTGTCGCACGAATGGCTAAAGTATGGTGAAATCTTTCCTGAAACTGAGGGATTTATGTTTGCGATCCAAGATCAGGTCATCGAAACGCGCAACTACCATAAGTTCATAATGAAAACCCGAATACCTACCGACTTATGCAGACGCTGCCATAGTGCTTCGGAAACTATTCAGCAAATCACTGGGGCCTGCAAAAGTGTAGCCCAAACTGATTATAAGTATCGACATGGGCAGGTCGCAAACATAATTCACCAGAAACTGGCAATTAAATACAATCTTGTCCCCCCACCAGCTGTGCCCTACTACAAATATCAACCCGAAACAGTTTTAGAAAAATCAACTCACAAACTATACTATGATAGAGCCATTTAAACTGACAGAACAACACACTTTAATAGACCTGCTATTACAATAGTAGATAATAGTAAATAAAATAAAAACAGCTCAATTAGTAGCAATCCCAAATACTCATAATATACAGAACACTATTTCTGAAAAGCTAGCGAAATACGTGCCGCTTAAAGATGAGATAACTAGGATGTGGCGATTAAAAAATGTAGTCATAATACCAGTCGTTATCTCCACAACAGGTGTAAATCCCAAGCAGATACACCGATCACTTAAAGAATTAGAATTACCAGCCCATTCCACCTTAATAAAGATGCAGAAATCTGTAATTCTCAACACCTGTAGATTAGTCCACAAATTTTTGAACAATTCCAAAGATCCCACACAAAACAATATCCTTTTCAGTACCTAACTACTCAAGGTGCACACTTGGTTTAGGCCCGTGTGTACTTTTATGCCAGTGCTTACCTAGCACCGAGTACACTTAATGTTTTAAATGAATAATAATAATAATCATCATTAATTCACAACCCACACAATCAATTCTGTCGGACATACAGAGTATACATAAAGCTACAAATAAGCTTCAATTCTAAGTAATAGAATTTGTGGTGTGTACTTTATTTTCAAAGTAACTTTGATGTAAATAGTTCATTACCGATGCTTTAAAACGGTAACAGTAGAAGTAGAATCGACTCGATAACTGCTTTATTTTTACGCGACTGCGGCACACAAATGAGGGTTATGATTTCAACGCGTCTGTTGCTTCTTCCCTCATTTCTACTAAACGAATAGATGCATTTGAACAAATGGGGTGGTACTATAGGCTATATGAAATTCAAAAATAGCGCCTGTATGGCCGAGGATAACAACAAATGATTTCCGGTTTTAACAATATGGGTATCATATGAAAGCTTAGGGATACAGGCGTGACGTTATGTATGTAAAAAAGAAATTTTGAACACTAATGGTTGTTTTAGGTACTATACGACTGTTATTTTGTACTACCTATTCATCGGCCTGAAAAGAGGTTTTAAATAATATGTGTAAAAAAAATAGTAGCGACAGGCGGAGAAAAGCTAGCACGGAAAGTAATGAACTGTATATTTTGTGATTCTTTGCTATAATAAGGCTTGCAAACAAACATGTCTGAGTTTATAACAATTTCATATTTGTACTTGAAGCCTGCTGTTACTATTTTTTTTACAAATATTATTTAAAAGCTCAAAAGTCTTATTTGCTTGTTTTGTACTTTTTAGTTGAACTGTATTCCGCAGTCCGAGTTTTTAGTTTGTTTAATAACCTACTTTTTCTTATTTAACTCCTTCAGTCGTTAAAGTGAAATTTCAAGAAGAGTTAATATTTTGTGAGTCAAAGTATTATTTTTCCATACAATTCCATACGTATCCTCTCGTTTCAATTCCTCAAATTATCGATAGAAAATCCTAATTTATATGATATAAAATGTTTTTAAAAGCGAAAAGTTAGCGTCCTAATGACGGGAACACTTTGTATAATTCCTTTAAAGGATTAAAAATAAGTAGGTACCTATTTGATTTTATTTTTGAATTTGTTTCTTTAACTTGAATTTCACTCCACACATGCTCCTCAAAGCTCTCATCTCCACAGCTGCATTAATCCTGCTTTCATGTCTCTTCTGCCACACCCAAGATTCACTACCACACATAATTGCTGGCGCCAAAACTCCATCAAGTACGGCAAGACTTGAAGGAGTCACACTCAAACATTTTATTATTTTTTCAACCTACTTCCAAAAAAGAGGAGGTTCTTAATTAGTCTGTATGTTTTTTTTGGATCTTTGTTACACGATATTTCAGACAATCATGAATTGATTTTGAAAATTTTATATGATTTTCATCCCATATAAATTTCATCGAAATCGGTTGGGTACTTCTTTGAAATTTTTTTATTGTTTACGTTGATGACATTCTCTACTCAGCCAAAGCTTTGACGTGAAGTCGGTTTTTTAATGCTCTGCATTCGTTGATTATTATTATTTATTAACTAAACACCTATCTAAAACTGAAAAGATTATTGAAATCGGACCATACATTTTTCTTAAATCGATATTTGAATAAGTAAAACTGGATTTTGAGAAAAAAAGGAATAACCCCAAATATTTTAAGATATTATTTGGGCTTAAATGATTGGAAGTGTCCTCTCCTACGTCACTTTAAAAGATTCCAGTCTAATTACCTATGACCCAGTATATCAACATGGAAAATATAGGTATTATTACCCAATGATAAATAATATGTGTGAAGAATATACTTGTGAAGACGTTTCAGCAATAATATTTTCATTTCAGGGCACACAAATTCGGCCATCAACCCCATTGTCTACTGCCTGATGACAAGAAATTTTAGAAGATCACTGAAAAAGTTGTTTTGGAAAGAACATGGTAGTACCCAATCTAATTTTCCTTTACATGTAAGTTAAGAGTCACGATCATCCAATTTATGTAGTTTTTATGTTAAAAATAATTCACAATATTATACTTTCTCTAATGAGCTCAAACCGGCCTGTTCTGATGTCACCGCTGGTTTCGTTGCCACATGACAAATGGAAAAATACCTAATCGTTCCAGTGGTAACGAATGGGAAAGAGCAATCCCAGTGATCGATATTTTTGATGTATGTGGTAACGTTTGAGAAAAAAATTCCCGATTGTACATAACAAGAAAAGTATGTTTTTAGTGACAATAATTCGTAACTTTTTTACTTGAATCACATTTTTTGCTTGATTTAACAATTGGGTACTTATGTAAAAACACATAATATTATTTTAAGAAGATAACAAAGGCCCAGCTTATTTCGAACACTTCGGGTATCGTTTTTGTATGGAGTTATCGAAGGTAAAATACACTTATTATCTAGCTTTATGTTAATAATGTTGAATATTTTTACACTAAACATTATTTCAATTACATGCTTATTCAAAATCATGCTAAAGCACTAGCTTTCAAATTAAACATGTGCTGAATGTCTCCCTCACCTGTCCTCACCCTCTTATCTTAAATTGATTAAATAACTAATATAACATGGTTCCTTACCGATAACTTAGGCTCAATAATAAAAAGCCATTTTTCTATAAGTAATTCATAAAAGGCCGATCTAACTTCGTAAAATATTTGATTCACAGCACGTATTTGCTCATAATATCGAGATAATCGAGGTAAAATAAATATGAAGGCACTAGGTACTTAGTTTATTGTCGTAATATTTGGGTGTTTCCTTATTTAATAAAAGGCACGTACCGATTGATTATTGTTCCGAATTCTTGCAGCAAAACTAATAAGGATTAGGAAACCACTAAGTGGTCCTTTATGCCTTCAACTGGTTTCGTGGAAGTATAACGTGATCAAGATATATATTACTACAATGTTATATGAGAAGCCAGTTTCTTTCTTCCTCTCCATTATTTTTCCTTTAACCAGATTATTATTAAGATTAAGCAGGTATATCAAAACCGGTGATAGTCAATATTATAAAGATAATTATTTTAATTTGATCGTGCTTCGCTGTCCAATTTACAATACTCCTGCAATCGTACGCTATATTTTTTTCCAATTTTGACACAACCAATTAATATTAGGTCAATGTAAAGCGACTTCATTCGTAGAGACTGGTATAGCCTTCAACATCTATAGTACCTTGGAATTAAAGAAGTCTTTTTTTTTTTTTTTTTTCCGCCAAGGAAAGTCGTTTGGCACCCACTAAACCCAGCTTTAACCAGTAAAGCTAGCTTTAGCGGGAGGAGGATGAATCCTATTACGGACGAATGGGCATTCTATAAGCTGTTAACCATAAGTGGCTAATGGCAAATAGAATGCCCAGACAGTGTGGAGACTCTCTCAGATAGGCTGAGCATACCCACTAAACATCCCCCTTTTGACTCACCTTGATTAAGGTCCTTAGTCATCGTCGGAACGACAGCCAATTGGAGCGAGAGGCTGCGTAGTGAGCGGCATCCTGACGGCTGCCACCAAAAGGAACTGAAAGTGAGAAAAACAAAGCTAAGATTAGCAGAAATGACAAAGCTGAAACTAAGATATTATCTAGAGTGATCAGACTCACTCTGAGATAGGAATGCTGGAGAGAAGGACTACGTTTAGAAACGTTGAGCTTGCTGGAGTTTCCTGATAAGGGGAGCGAACTTGGTTAGGACCAGAAGAGCACCGTTGAAACCCTCTGGGCTGGCGTTGAGAGCGGCGCCGAAAGCCAGGATCTCGTCGATGGGAGCGAGCTGGATCCAGAACGCCATGCGGTCTTGAGAACCTTTTGCGTTCTGGCACTGGGAAGCCGATTTGGCGGCCGGTTGCGATTGAGTCGCATCCCGACTGCGCTGACCTGAAACGAAAGAGGTGAAGGCCTTGGGGGCCTTTGAACTGACTGGAGGAGCGTCCGAGCTAGGCTGCGGTCGCTCTCTCCAGTTCTCGATGGGCTTCACGGTAGCCCTGGCAGCACGCGGTGCCTTGGGGCAGCCGCGAAAGTTTGCTGTGTGGCCGGACTGGCCGCACAAGACGCAGGACGGAGCGGTGGGCGATTCGGGAGTGCGAGAGCACTCCTTAGTCCCATGCGGTTCTAGGCACTTGACGCACCTAGGGGAAGCAAAACAGTTTGCCGCCGCATGACCATACAATTGGCAGCGGTGGCACTGGCCTGGGAAACCACGTTTGTGTGGAGCTTCGACTCGGATGTTGGAGAGACCGCACACGGTGAGCTTGCCTCTGAAAATGGACTGCCCTTGCGGGCTCTTCGCTAGGATTACTAGCGCAAGTGGGAACTGCTTGCCTCGGCAGCTGTGCATTTTTTGCACAGATTCGACGGGGAAGCCTTGAGAAGACAAGTCCTCTTGGATTTGCTCGTTCGAGAGCTCGAACGGCACGTTCCTGAGGACGGCACGAATCTTCACGGCTCCTCAGGGAGGGCGTAAGTGTGGTACTCGAGCTTCTTGTCAGCAAGGAGCCGAGTGAAATTCCTGAAGTCAGAAATTGAGCAGACAACGACCTTAATAGAGTCACCCACATTGGATGCCTTACTATACTGGATCTTCGGGGAGTGCGTTCCGCAGAGAGCTGAGACCTCGGTCCAGCGGCTCTTGTCCCATAGGAAGACGGGGGGCGGAGACTTGACTTTCGGCGGAGCCGAATCTGATTGCGACGCAGGCTGTGACGCCGGGATCGCTGAAACAAAAGGCGCAGGAGCAGACGCCGGTGCGACATTTTGCGGAGCAGGAGCAGCGGCTGGAGCAGCTGGAACGGACGGAGACAAAGTCGAGGAAGTGGATTGCTTCTTCTTCTTCGATTTCGATTTTTTGCGAACCTCGGTGAACGGAGCAGAAGGTTCTGGAACCAAAGGAACCGAGTCGGAATCACTACCCGGCGGGGTAGTTTTCCGTTTGCATGCGGTGGGGTCTACCAACATGCGATCTGAAAGAGGGTCGACGTACTCAGATGGATCTGGAGACGCCGGAGAAAAGGAGACGACCTGAGGGCGAGCGGACAATTGCTCTTGCAAGGACTTGATTTGAGCGAGAAGAGCAGACTTCTCGGCTTCCAGTGATTGTTTTTCGCTGGACAACTGACTGATAGTAAACTGACTGATAGCAGCTGAGGCACGAGATGCCTGCTCCAGTTCTTGAAGTTTGAGAGCTTTCTCGTTCTCGAGAGCCTTCCAGTGATCTTTATTTTCTATTTGATATTGAAGTTCATCAAAGACCTGATAGTAATGATCGCAATGAACGCAAGTATCGCAATTATCGCATTGCCCGGGGCACTTAGGGTGATCCATTATGCTGGGCTGAAAAAAAGTCTATCGAAGACAAACTGCGCTGAAAAGAAGAACGACCTATTACGGACCTATTGCCGGTGAACGGCGGACGATCAGGCTTCGTTGGCACGGTTACGTATCCACCTGACCAGCGATGCTTCGGCCGGCAGCAGTCGGGTCCGCCCTGAAAAGGGCAGATGAATTAGCCCCGACACCACACAGCCTCCACAAGAGAAAACTTTCCGAAAGAGCTTAACTTGGCACCTGACCCGCACGAGTGCGGGGGAGGGAACAAGGGCAGCGCAATACGAACACTCGGGAGCGGCCGCAGACACGACCGTTCGGGAGCGAACGCAAACGGGAAGTGTGAAAGAAGTCTTAGTATTGCCTAAGTTGTTGTAGCGCCGTGGTTACTGTACGTAGGTAGGTACCGTAGAGGGGACCGTTAGGCGTCGTCCTAATTGGCAGCGATCGTACGATGGCGCGATGCGTTCTCGTCGTGCGATGAGTTCAAACATACAGATGCTCGCACAATGACTTGCGAAGTTCAAATAGGACACTCTGAAGATATCTGTATGTTTGAACTCATCGCACGACGAGAACGCATCGCGCCATCGTACGATCGCTGCCAATTAGGACGACGCCTTAGATGGCAATGGGCATTGTTCATTTTTTTTAATTTATTTCATACGAAAAACCGTTTCGAGTAATAAGGTTTCTGATTAATTTAGTCGATTTAAAACATTTAAAAATATTGGGGTTTAAGAGATTTTTAACAAAATACATTTGACCTTTATTTAACCTTGATGACGTCATCAAAGGCATCAATTCGTTCAAGTGTTATGCTTTAAAGCTGTTTAAAAAAAGTCAAACTAAACTCTATAGCTCTATGGTGGTTGTTTTGTTTTGTTTATATTTTAACGTAACCTCAACGTAACAAACTCAGCTTCGTTATTTTACCTGCGATTGATCTAAGTTTAATTAACAATTAAAATTTTAAGAATAATTAATTTAATTATTTTAATTATAGATTATTTATACAAACTACAAAGAAAAGAAACAGAGGAAATAAAGACGTTTAAGATTTGATTTGAATCAATGTTTGAAATGTTGGTTTGTTGTCTGTTGACAATCCATTGGGTGACAGTGACATAGCATGACTTTAGCACACAGACACAGCTAATTTTTTTTTTACTGACTGACACATGTTTATAAAATTAATCCACTGATGACGTCATCACGTACTAATTTCATAAAATGAATATAAATTAAACGACAGAGCTAAAAATAAAACTATTCAAATTGTTCTCTCAAAATAGGCTAAAGATTAATATAACATAATAAAAATAATAGGTTAAAAAAAGTGAACAATGCCCATTCTGAGAAACAGATTAACTAGGTACTGAATGAAAATTTAATTATTTAGAAATCATTTCCTTATTGATTTAACATCTGCAATATTCTTACATCTGCCGTAAGTTTGGTTTGCGCTTATAAACTCTTTATTTATAAAATGTAAGGCGCAACCAAACCTTACGATACACATCAAACGGTAAGCAGCCGGTATTAGGATGGGTGACCGCCGATCATTTATTTCTCATGACGACATCCGTGCTTCGGAGGGCGAGTGAGTTTATTTAAGACAGAAGTTATCGTTTTTATTTTTCACTTTTTAGGTCAAGTCGGTTTTATTTTTTTAGAATATTTTTATTTCTTATTTTTTTTACTTAAGTTGTAGGTTAAACTAGGTAAGTCCAGAGACGTATCTACCTGATATTGGTATTGTAGATAAATATATATATTTTTTCTTCGGTCGGTTGAAATTGAGAGAGGGAATCTCAAAAACCACTCAACTAATTTACCAATATTGCTGAAACTTGCAGTATTCCCTAAGTTGAACATTACCTAGTACAACAGAAAAAAAAATACTGAAATCGTAGTTATAGTTCCAGAGATATCTGAACACAATCATAAAAACATGCATACATATGTAAGTACCTGGGAGGGTCAATAAGGCCGTGACTTTTTGAATTTCTGACCTCTTTACTGAAAAAGCAACACTACTCCTGTAAACAGGAACACCGAAACAATCGAAATAAAATTACGATATGGCCGACCGAAGATTGAAAGTGCGAGAGGTTATGGAAGCTGTAGGGATCTCGCATAGCTCAATGGTTCCAATTTTGAAGGATCACTTGGGCATGAGAAAGGTTTCCGCAAGATGGGTGCTGCGTTTGCTCACAGTCCACAAACGCAATCCTGTAACAACTTCACAGGACGGTTTGGCGTTGTTTAATCGCAATATGGAGGAGTTTTTGCGCCGTTTGTAACCGTGGACGAAACATGGATCCATCACAACACACCAGAGACTAAACAACAGTCAAAACAGTGGGTTTCTAAGAGTGAATCGGCGCCAAAGAAGGCCAAAATGGGTTTGTCAGCCAATAAAGTTATGGTGACTGTTTTTTGGGATGCACGCGGGATAATCGACATTGACTACCTTCAATAGGGAAGAACAATTAAGGGGGAATATTATGCCAACTTATTGGACCGATTCAATGACGATTTGAAAAAAACCGACCTCATTTGGCCAAGAAAAAAGTTCTTTACCACCACGACAATGCAAGGGTGCACACATGTGCAGTTGTCATCCATGAATTGGGCTATGAATTGCTCCCTCATCCACCCTATTCTCCAGATTTGGCTCCGAGTGACTACATCTTGTTTCCAAACCTGAAGAAATGGCTTGGCGGAAAAAGATTTGACTGCAATGATGAAGTCTATTTTGCCTATTTTGAGGACCTCGACAAATCATATTTTTTGAAAGGGATAAAAAAGTTGGAGAAGCCTTGGACAAAGTGTATAGAGCTCAAGGGAGACTACGTTGAAAAATAAAATGATTTATTTATCAAAAAATCTGTGTTTTATTCTATAAGTCACGGACCTATTGACCCGCCCTCGTACAACACACTGCTCGACTTTAGCACTTTGCCTTCAACACTGTTGACTTCGCCATCTTGTTCTTCGTTCTCTTAACATATCTCCATTCGTGGTTGATTGGTTTCATTCTTACTTTTGCGGACGTCGGCAGCGTATAAGTATTGACTGGATTGGTATCACATCCGGCGTCCCGCAAGGTGGCGTGCTGTCTCCTATTCTATTCTAAATTTTTATAAACACAATTTCAAATAATTTAACTTCTTCCTACCATATGTACGCAGACGATCTCCAAATTTATCTCAACACAAACCTTGTGGATCTACCGCAGGCAATTATTGAAATAAACAATGACCTGGACAAAATACTTTCTAGGAGCCAACAACATGGCTTGTCTCTAAACCCATCTAAAATTCAAGTGATCATAATAAGGAGCCCAAAAACAATTGATTGAATTGACTGGAACACAGCAAATCTGTAAAAAAATCTGGGAATCCTATTCGATAACAAACTTTCAGGTTGAAAAGCGCAGTTAGATGAAGTGAGCCGCAAAATGTTTGCTGCCACAAACTCTTTAACGCGTTTGCGCAATATTCTACCAATCCCAACTAATATTTCCATTGCACCATCCCTTTTCCTCCCAATACTAGACTAGGTACGGTTGTGCCTGCTATGTGGACATCTCCGAATACCAAATGGATAAACTTGAGCGCCTTCAAACTTATGCATGAGATTCATATTTGGATTACGTAAATATGATCATGTTTCAGAATATCGCACTAAGCTCAAGTGGCTTCCGATTCGCTTTCGCCGGAATACTCAAATTCTATGTCTGCTGTATCGCTTACTCTTTAATCCGGCCTCACCGGAGTATTAAAGGAATAGTTTAAATTATAGACACTCACAGCACCTACGACTTAATGCTTTCAACACCCCCGCATAAAACTGACTTTTACGGGAAATCTTTCACTGTCTATGCTGTGTCGCTGTGGAACAATTGGGAGATAAAGTCTGCCAAATCAATTCACACATTTAAAAGACTGGTCAAGCAGTACTTCCTTTCTAAAGATTACGATTACGACGACATTATAGTACAATGTATTTAATTTATTTAGTATATATATATATTAAGCATTATAGTTAGTGGATATATGTACCTATATATTTTATATTTATGTATTATTCGTATGTAAATTTATGAAATAACTATATTATAACTATAGTATTTGTATATTAGTTAAATTTTACCCAGGCACCCTATAAATTAGTCTCCGATTCTCACCCAAAGGTTGTCTGGAAGAAATTGCTTATTAGTGATAAGACCACCTTTTGTACCATGTTGTATTTTTTTTCTGTGGTGTACAATAAAGAATAAATAAATACATACACTTTTGAAGTTTGGCACATTTTTTCAGACTGATATAGACTAATATACAGGGTTAATTTTAAGTAGCGCATCTCCTCACAAAACTTAATTTTATAAAGTGGTAGAATAAAAATAAATAAAAGTCGAAGTAGTTGATAACCTCATTTTTTTGAAGTCGGTTAAAAAATCACAAAAAGAATATAATTTAACTGTTTTTTTTCAGACCCCAGGAACACGAGAAGCGCGGAATGTAAAATCCAGCACGTCTAGTTTACGGACCTCCACCACAGTTACGTTTAGAAGAAGTACCAACCAGCTCAATAACAACCACGGTAGTTCAAGATTCAGAAAACTTCAATCTGCATCAGAAAAAGAGTATAGTTGGAGAGATGGCAATCACCTAAAAACAGATCATCTGTAAATATAAGCAGAACCTGTTTTTACTTCAACAATTCGAACATATTTTTTACGTTATGTCTGAAATGTTTTTAGTGCTTGAAAAGTACTAAAGTACATACTTCATTGCTTGAAGAAAAAATAATAATATTTAAGTAATTAAGGTTGATAATAGATACGTATTTATTTATAGAATAATGTATAGGTATTACTTTCATTGTTGATAAGTATTTTAAGTGAAAATATTATTGTACAAAGAATTAAAAATGATTATTTTAAATAAATGATTTTTAATAGATATAAATTGGTATAATTGAATACTGGTTATTAATTTTTATATATCTATATGTTAAATTAGATAGTGTATATTGTTCTATGTCGCAGGTTAAGCAACGTTCGGTGTGGTCGATACCAGGATGGGTGAACACCGACCTTTCATATCTCACGCCGACTTAAGTGCTTTTGAGGGCACGTTAATCAGTCGGCCCCGGGTGCTGTTAACAGTAGTCGTAGTCGTTTGTCAGAAACCGTTTTCGACAACTGACAATCGGCCAGCTTGATGGATTATGGCCTAAACCTTCTCGTCTCATAGGAAGAGGGAAAGTCTATAGGAAAGAGACTCACAGCCCTCAGTTGGCCCATCAAAAACAGTTGTGATTATGATGATAAATTCTTCATAACATTTTGCGGGTCTTGGCAAGCAGAGGATAGGCCTGTTATTCCAACGTAATTTACGACCTGAAAACTAGCCAGAAACTTGTAGGACTGTAATAATAAGCTTAACTTAACACACCCACAAAAGTACCTAAACAGCTTCTGAAGCTGACATGATTAACTCATAAGTGCATAGCCGACATTTGTATTCGCGTGGCTATTCTTTATCATCCTAGGTAGGCTAAAAATAGGTAGCTGGAATGAAATAAAAAGGACAATTCTAGATACTGATATTTTTTCAGATTTTTTTTAGTATTGACTATCTGATTTTCAACTCAACCTTACCTGATGCCAAGTGACGAGAAGGCAGAAGATGAAGCACACTGGTTCAGAAAATAACTGTATTTTTATGAAACCTGCCTGATACATCATCGCCGCAGGAAAGTACCTAGGTAAAATAAAAAAGCGACAGATTTAATAGTGGTGGCTAGCCAGGCCAGGCCAAGCCCTAAAAGTAGGACCTCTTAATATTCTAACTTGTGAATCTTATGAATGGGAACGCCTATCTGTCTATATGTACTAAGGTATAATCTTCAGAACGACTGGACAGACTTTCATCCAGTTTGCATCCGTCTAAGGCCCATGTTATGGAAGCTTAATCAAGCAATGATCATGAGTCAAGAATAGATTCGCTGTTAATAGTCTTTCTATAGACCTATTAAAGTTTTTGGCAGTTCTCTAGAAAATAATCTACACATAAGTATAATTTAAATGACCCGACTGAGACTCAAGCCTTCGACCTCTCACGCTATGGTATGGTACATAAGAATGGTGTTCAACTTAATTCAAATTACAAAGGCCCCCCACAAAACTTGTTTGTGGATTTTCTCCTGTTCTATTAAAGGTGCCTTGAAGTTAATACATAAATTGAGAGATACATTGTCGCAAACTACCTTCGGTAACACTATTTTTTTATGTTGAGCGTTATACAAGGGAGGGCCCCGCCGGATGGATTAGGCGATTTATTATAATTTCTATCTAAATGGTTGGACCTATTTAATAAATTCATGAGGTAGGCACATTGAATAAGCAAATGTTTCTTAATTTTTTTACGCTCTAGCTCGAGAGCCCCTGCTATATGTATATAAACACATGAACACATGAACACTCGACAAACGCACTACGGAGACCAAAATTGAGTGCAGAACTCCTTACAAGATAGAGCCTTAGCTGTATACAAGTGAAGCAGCCGTTCATGGCTGAAGTACCGAGTGCTCCCAGCTTCTAATTGGCAATTTAAATTGAAAATTCAATTTTCTGTCCCAAATTTAATTTTGGAAGTGTAACGCCGCCTTCGTGAATGTTTTAGTAAAGGGTCCACAAAGCACCTATTAAACTGAAAGTTTTGTAAACAATTTATTCAACATTCCTAGGCTATTCTTGACTAGTTTTTATGATTAGGAAGTGGTTAAGGAACCATAAAGTTGTTATTTTTGATTCCGCTACATATTCGCTAAACGCCCGATTTTTCAATGGTCGTCGGAAAAAAAATATCTGACGAGTAATGTAGGTACCTAAGTACTTACCTATCACTCGACGGAATAAAGTTGTTTTTATAATTGTACTAGCTGACCCGGCAAACTTTGTTTTGCCATATAAATAAATAAAAAATTGATGTTGGCCGATTCTCATAGATACCGGATAAGCACAAAAAATTTCATCAAAATCGGTCAAGCCGTTTCGGAGGAGTATGGCAACGAAAACTGTGACACGAGAATTTTATATATTAGATGATAATGCCGCAGAATAAAAAAAAACTTGAAACGAGCTTGACGCTGTCGAGTAATACCTAATACTTTATTCAATAGATACCATTGAAAAATCAGGTCTAAATTAAATGAAAAGAGCATTATTTAAATAGCGGGCTAATACGATAAAAAGGATCGGTGAAGTCAATGGCTTGAAAATACTTGTAATGTGGGGAATTCGCAAAATGAATATTAACAAGCAAGTTTGTATGTATGTATGTAATGTAATACATACATACAAACTTGCTTGTTAATAGGTAATCAGTGTTTTGTTTCACGTGAAAAACCCTATAAAAACTGCATTTGTAGGTAGGTTAGTATGGAGTATCGGATTAATTATTTATAATATAAAATCAAACGAACTTGCAAAGTGAAGTTCGATCGATATTATATGAGTACGCTTCATTCGAAGATATAATATTTAAACAACATGTAGTACTCCTTCCGGCAGGCAACAACGCACGTTTTTTAGAGAAAAAAAGTAACTCAACTGACCAGTCTTCCTGTCTATGCATCCAGTATCTACTCCTCATTCTTTAGAGAAGTATTAAATACCTATCTCAAAATTTTTCCAATACTTTCGGGTATGGGTGGGAGGGTGTGTATATCTTCGAATGAAGCGTACTCATATAATATCGATCGAACTTCACTTTGCAAGTTCGTTTGATTTTATATTATATTTCGTTCGCTTCATTCTTCGATATAATATTTAAACAACATGTAGATGTTTAGAGAGAAAATTTTGTTTATTTATTTTAATCATATTACATAAATGTTAATCATGTTGTATCTAACATTAAGTTAGAATATGTATTTAATTAACAAATTGTACAAAAGTATTACAATTTTAAATTATTACACAATGCTTAATAGACGTTTTCTAACTCTTATCATTAGATAAAAATACTGCCCGCGCTATGTTATCTTTATCTGCTATTAATTCACGATTATAAAAATTAGCAAAGGCTTGGGATCTCTCAGTCCAACCAGCAGATTTCCTGATAGCTTCAAGCGACAAGCCGGAGGCGCGAGCCGCTGACGTAGATGCGTGTCTGGTGCTATGAGCGCTGAATACGTTTAGATCTACGCCACTCGCACCAAGAACCTCCTTGATCCATCTACTAATGGTTTGCGACGTAGCTGGTTTATGCGGTTTTTTGTACGTCAGTATAAGTATGTCTGTCGTTGTAGGCCTAATATCTTTGGTCATAGTTATATAGTCCTGCAAAGTACTAGCAGGGCAAATAGCCTTATTATCGTTAAAATAAGGCAAAAGCAAAATTGGCTGTTCACGGCCGGCAGCAGATGTTTTGATTATATCGGTAATACCGATTTGGATAACAGTAGGACAGAATCGAATATTTGACAACTTTATAAAAGATAATGTTTGCACTCGGTGTGCTGTGGCTAGGGCAAGCAAAACTACTAATTTCTTTGTGAGTTTTTCTAAAGTAAGGTTTATATTGGGAACCCAGCTAGCAATTAAATCTAACAAGATTTGGGGGTCCCAAGTATAAGTATATTTTGGTGCATTTGGCCTTAATTTATAAGCACCTTTAAGTAGCCGTTTTACTTGTTCACTGTTGACTACATCACTGCCAATCAGTAGAGATAAAGCCGATCGATGACTATTTAGTGTCCCATGAGAAATGCCCTTATTAAATTGTTCAGTTAAGAAAATCATAATAAACGAGATCGAGCCAGTAAAGGGGTTAATTCTATTAATGTGACGAAACTCCCACCATAGTTTATAAGTAGAGTTATACTGTAGGGATGTATTTTTTGAAATAGAAGCCATGACCAGCTCTAATGACTGGATAGGGATTCCTCTTGCAATGAATGCCGTCCTGAGAGCACCGCTGCAGCCAGGATAATCTGATTGGGGTGGGATGTGCGGCAACTGTAAGAAGATGATGCCAATTCAGAATTATTTAAAAATATCATGTTCGAATAAAGTTTGCTGATTAACAAGGGAAACTAGGGCTGTGATGGCCAATATGGAAATACAACTATGCCGTGAGCTTGGTCATTTACTATTTTTTGTAGACATTTTAAGATCATTGTAAATGGTGGAAAGCATAAAAATTTAATGATCTCCAATTGATGGTAAATGCATCTATTATTTGGGCGTCGGGGTCTTGTCGCCACGAAGCGTAGACTTTACATTTGGCATTGGTACGGGAAGCGAAAAGATCAATGTTTGGTTCACCAAAGGCTTTTACTATCTTTTGAAATTCAAAATCAGACAACTGCCATTCAATATCCGGATTTACTTTACGAGATTCCTCATCAGCTTCTACATTATCTTTCGTGTTAATATAAGATGCAAATATGTATATGTTTCGCTTCTCACACCACTGCCAAATAGTTCTAGCCAAGTCATTTAAATGGGGATACTTGATTCCCCCCATCCGATTGATGTAGCTTAAGGCTGTTGTGTTGTCTATACGAAGTAGTAAATTACAATTCACTTTCGCGTGAGCAAAACATTTCAGTCCTAAATAAACGGCTAGTAATTCTAAATAGTTTATGTGTTGGCTACGCTCACCAGCAGTCCAACCACCATTAACTCTGTTATTTTTACAATAAGCTCCCCAGCCGGTTTTGGATGCGTCCATAAAGATTTCTAAATCGAAGTTAGGTAATGCGAGTGAATTAGAAACAACATTTATATTTTTAACCCACCATTTTAGATCACTTAAAATATAAATTGAAGGTATAAATTTATCATCATAGCTTTGAAATGAATTAAGAGCCAAGTATTTTTGTCTTTCGAGTCGTTTCGTATATATCCAGCCATACTTTACAGCTGGACAAGCAGACGTAAGGACACCTATTAAATGGGCAAATTCGCGAATTGTACACATAGGTAGATTCGAAAATTTTTGAACTAAACTTGAAATTTTGTTTCTTTTTTCTGAGGGTAATGATATTGTCATATTTATAGAATTGAAAGTAAATCCTAAAAAATTACAACATTGTTGAGGTACCAAACTGCTTTTATCAAAATTTACAACAAAACCTAAACAATCTAGCAGTTTAAGGGTCTCAGTAACGTTATGAATGCATTCCTCATAAGAATCGCCTATACAAAAAATGTCATCAAGATAATTTACAGACTTAAATCCACGAGTTCGTAGATGGCTGACAACTACCTTCATAATTTTTGTAAATGTTCGGGGAGCGGAACATAAACCGTAGGGCATAGCTGTAAACTCATAAGTTAAAGTTTTCGATGAAACATCTTCAAATTGGAATCTTAAGTATTTGCGATGTTTTAAAGCTATAGGAACTAATAAGTAGGATTCCTTAAGATCTATAGTAGCCATAAAACTGCCTTTTTGTATCAATTTTGAGGCCGTTCTATAGTCCTTCATTTTGAAATGTTCATTTAATACGAATTTGTTTAATTCTTTAAGATTTAAAATAAATCTCTGCCCTCCATTTGACTTTGGAACTAAAAAGATACTTGAAAGAAATTGATCTTTTTGAGGTTGACATAAAGTAATTGCTCCCAACTCTAATAAATTAGCAATGGCTAAAGACATTTGTTGTTTTTCTTTGAATGACATTATTTTATTAGGGACACTATATTGCACTACGTTTGAAGCGAAAACGAACCCAATTCAATACACAATGATTCTTTGTAACTTTTAGCCAACACTCGTAATAATAGTGTAACCTGCCAGCATGTACCTGTGTCAATGCCGTAGTGGGGCACGTTTGCTGCTGGTGGTCAAGTTCGCTTGGCGCATCGGTGGAAGTTGTGACATTTGATGAGGTGTGCGGCGATATTGGCCATTGAACGATGTCCCCCGCCCCCCCCTGCTCAATGACTGGAAGCGAGAGGGGCCTGGCCAGTTTCCCTGGTAGTGAGGTCGAGAAGTCGATGGGGTAATGGAAACAGCAGGTGGTTTCTGAGGCATAGGTTTCTTAATTAGCAGCCCTTGCCTTTCAATGGCTTTCGAAGCTTTTATTTGTTCAGACAAAGAATTACCGAAGAGAGTTTCATCTCGATCTTGTTTTTGAATGACTCCAAGAAATGATTTATCTAATCCACGGCTGATAAGCTTTGTTCTGACTTGAGTCTCAATATAATGAAGGTCACTGAGAATACGACAACTATCTGACAAGAATTTTATAGTAGACACTTTGTCGTCATTAGTCAGTAGTGACGTCATTGCTCGATTAATGGCCGTAATACCTAGGCCCAGTTGGTCTTGCTCGACTTGAATTTTATAATCCCTCGATTTGACAATATCGGCAACAGCAGCCGATATTTCCGGATTTAAAGTTGGGGCTTTCAAAAGCGTGCAATTTGCGGGAATAGTGTATTCCTTTAGGAGTTTTTCCTTCGTATCCGAAGGTAAACCTTTTTTAAGTATTGGTAGCCAACGCTCAGCCAACGTATTGTGAATATCAGGGCCGTAATCTGGCATTTCTTCAGAAGCGTTTCCCAGAGCCAATAATAGCTCTGGATCAATTTCAGGTTCTGGCTCAGAAATGATATCCGTTAGTGGCAAAGTATCCTCGTCGGGTATTGGGTTAAGCACTGTTACTGGCTCTTTTGTTTTTTCTGACGAGATCAATGGCGTTTGTGCACGTGGTGATGGAGGTAAATCATGATTTGTATCCTCTGAATGTTGAGCACGAATATCTGATAGACAAATAAAAAAAGAATATATATATAATTATATTTCTTACTTTTAGAATTGGTAGGTAGTTTGTAATTGCATAATGTAACAAAGAAAGGAATAAACTGCATTCGATATCATATTTAATGCGTTAAAGTTTTATATTTCTCGTATATAATATAGTTTAACACCTTCAGGTTGACCCGCAGTCATACCCCCAGGTTAGTCTTAAAGCGTTTTGCTTAACCATCGTGTTAACCCGCAGTCAACCCCCAGGAAAGCTTACCAACGCTTGCCACTCGGCCTTATCTGTTACATAAAATCACTTTTCACTTCTAGTATTTCTTTATTTTTGTAAAGACTTACCTAAATCCTCGGAATCCGATGATGAGTAAACAATCCGTCGAAACTTTTTATTATGTGAAGATGTTTGTCGTATCTTTTTTATTTTATTACTATAATATTTTATTTTCTCTTCTGCGCTTCTTTTGGGCATTGTGAATAATGAATAAGAATAATATGGAAAACTAGAACGTGTTCGTCGTTGCCAACGCACGAAACAAGAATGAGGAGTAGATACTGGATGCATAGACAGGAAGACTGGTCAGTTGAGTTACTTTTTTTCTCTAAAAAGCGTGCGTTGTTGCCTGCCGGAAGGAGTACTACATGTTGTTTAAATATTATATCGAAGAATAAAACGAACGAAATATAATTAAAAATATGAAAAAAAATACAAAATAAAATCACCCGACCAGGGACTCCCGCTTTCCGGGGGCCAACTGATGGCATGTGGCCAGGGCGCGGTTGGTAGTATACACGGAACATAAAACACAAGAGGAAAGGGCATCGCTTAATAATTCATTAGGAATAGCTGTCGCCAAACTAACACATTTACATTTTACGCACACTGAAATATATCCAATTAGAGCGGTCATAATTTGGTGAAATCAAGAAGACATAAGGACTATTACGAATAAAAGAATATCAACTATAGTACACTTGAAATAGAGTAGAAGTTAGTAATAACACTTAGTGATTTATGTCAGAATTCTATCTGCATGCTTTTAGTTGATTCTGTCAACTTAGTTATGCTCTTCGACTATAGATGGCTATCAAACCACGCGTTATGCAATTTTAGATTTTATTTCAATGAAATACATGTCATTTTTCATTTACACTAATATTTTTTCCGAATTAATTGGCAAGAACGATTAACGAAACATAAAAAATGAAATTAAACGAAAATAGCGACTTACCGATGATAGGAAACACCTGATCGTATTAACGTTTTAGTACCACTATAGTTTTTACACTCTAGAACAGAACATCGAGTCATTTTATGGGTTTTTTTGTAATGGAACACACCGGCAAAAGACGTCACAAAGCGTTGTAATCACGAGAGCGACTGACTCGAGTTAAGTCTCACTAGTCTTAACTTTGGCACGTGTGCATCGCCCACACGTCCCTTCCTCTTGTGTTTTATGTTCCGTGGTAGTATACCCGCGGGCGGGCCTGTGGGACTCCTAGATTCGAGTCCTCGTCGGGTGATTTAATTAGTATATTTTTTCAGATTTTTAAGAATAATTTAAGATAATAAGTACTTGAGCATTGATAACCTTAAAAAATATAATTTCCACTTTATTTTTCACACTGTAAAATAGCCTATACTGCGAGGAATTATATCGAGACTACACGACAACTAGTTAACAATTGGTGTGAAGTAGCAATACCGATGAAAACCAAATATTTTCAAGGATCTTCGATAGACGGAGCCATAGGTACCACAGTTACTACTGGAAAGGATTTAATATTGTCTTAAGTTTTCGCGATCATACTATTAAATAAAACACTTTTAACCGGATTTATCACGTATAGGTACTTACATTTTAAATTTTAACTCGACATTTTAATTATAATTGGTCACGAGCGACTGAGGTGTCCGACGCTTGAGTCGCTCGTGACCACGGGGTCTGCAAAGACACCGAAACGTCGAGTTAAAATTTAAAATGGAAAGGATTTTCTTTTTACTTTTTATGAAAGCGGACAAGCTGTCATTGCATCCACCTGATGGTAAGCAGTTACCAGGACCATGGACGTCATTAATCAAACGTGATAAGATAAATGATATGTTGCCGACTCAAGTCTTCAGCTGGTAAAACCTTTGTTCTTTTAATTTCACTGACTGTTCCCTCTTACCAGGAACGCATTAACGCTTTGTTAACGCTAACGTGACTAGGGTGTTTAAATTAGAAAGGTCTGTAATACCGCCCCATTTTATGACTTGTAATCTAAGCTAAGGTCACAGGACGCCCGCAATAAGCAAGCAAAATCTACCGTATTCTTCCCATCATGGGGACCATATGAAACTTTGTTCAAACCTGCAGAAAGACCTACACAGTCTTTCATTGATAGGTAGGGCGCAAACCTAAATACCATTTCCACTGCATCGCGGAAATATTCCGTTCAATCTACCGTCACAGAAGCAGATTTTGGAATGTATCTTAGGGCGAGCTTCAAGGTAGCCCATTCTATAGTTGAATTGTTTTCAAATTATTCCTATGATACTGACAGTAATTTCCACAACACAACCTTGTAGTGCCGTCACCTTTACATTGGAATCGTATTGGAGGCTTCTAAAAATGGCATTTATTTATTTTACGTAGCTATATTCCAATAAAATGATATTCCGTTGGAATTATAACAATTTATAACATTTGCAAGAAATTATCTCAATCACACTTTACGTTTACGTTGTGCAAAAGTTACTTCGTAGGGTATTTTTAAATCATACCTTAAATGCTTAAATCATATAATAAATGCCATTTTTAGAAGCCTCCAATACGATTCTAATGTAACGGTGACGGCACTACAAGGTTATGTTGTGGAAATTACAGTCAGTGTCATAGGGATCAAGGTTCGCCGCGCCGACTATAATAATCTCAGATTTACACTATTTAGTCTTTGATATGAACTTATTTAGTAATGCCTTATTCTAAAAGCCCAGCTCTCATACAAATAATGGGCAAGACTTCGGCAGTGAACTTCATAAAGGTAAATATTTGAATCCAGAAGATCGTCAAATACGTGAACAACTCAAATCAATCGAATTTTATGATACACTTATCTACAGGTAGTAAGCTCATGCTAAAAATTATCAAAATCGTTCTTATCTAGTACTTCAAAAAAGAACCCTATTTTTTTTTTTTTTTATAAATTATGGATGGGACGTTTGTCTTCCATGACACCTGATGTTAAGTGAACATGAAGACTAAGGTGGTACACGTCCATCCACGAGAAACCTATTCACTCGACGCTTAAAAGTACTAGGACTATATTGGTCAGGGAAAATAGACGCAGGCAGTTCATTCCAAACCTTGGCGACCCGTATCAAAAAGGAACTGTCAAAGCGCTTAGTTCGACTTTTCGGAATATCTACCACATACGGATGGAGGTTCTGTCTGCGTCTAGTAGTCCGATGGTAAAAGGGTGAGGGTTCAATTTGTTCAAACAGAGCACTGGCGCACTCACCAAAATGTATCCTGTAGTACACGGTTAGACACGCAACCTTACGACGATGCTCTAAGGTCTGCAGTTTTTTGGTTGTAAGGTCGACGTCGTTAAAAAGTTTACGGGCTCTTCGGTCAACGGAGTCCAGCGCTTCTAGTTGATACTTGGCTGAACCATCCCAAAGATGACTGCAGTACTCCATGCATGATCGCACTTGAGCTGTGTATAAGTTTAGAAGCTGTGCAGTGCCGAAGTACCGCCGCACCTTCGAGATGATTCCCAACTTTTTCGAAGCTACTTGAGCCATGGACACAATTTGTTGACCGAAGTTCAAACTGGATGTTACAGTTACGCCTAAAAGCCCTAGATGGTCAGTGATGGGGACAGATACATTTTGGAAAGTGGGCGTAAATGTGAAGGTGCTCTTTTTTGCGGAGAATAGACACGCCTGAGTTTTGGACGCGTTGAATTTGACCAAATTCGACTCACCCCAATCGGATACTTTTCGTAAGGTCAAATCAACGCGCTCAATCATTGACTTTCTCAAACTCTGGATTTCACGGGGGCTCGCTCGCGCATTGGATACGTATCTCTCTACAACAGTGCTGTCATCAGCATAACCAATAATGCCCGGTGTTAAAAGGTCATTAATGTGCAGCAAGAATAATGTTGCAGAGAGAACAGATCCCTGAGGTACCCCGGCATTATAATAATAATAATAATAAATTTATTTCTGATAAAAACTTATATCTAAGGATGTCAGGACTTAAATAAAAGATCCAGTATTAGCAAAGTAATCCTATTTATTTCAGGTAATTGAGAAGACAATCGACATCACAAACGATACAGTTTTTATATAGAACTTACTTAGACTGACATTGACAGTTGGGCAACAAGGTATTGATGTTATATTAATTTAAGTGATGCATACATAATCCAACATCCCCCCTCAATTTCAAGTCTTTGGGACAATTTCTTAGCTTATATTCAAATTTTAATTATTAAACTTTATTTTTGTATTTTTATTATTTCTACTTTTAGACAAAAACTTGAAATTGTACTTGGCAACCTTAAAATGACATCTTAACCTAAAAAAATAGTACAAAAACAAAATTAATTATTTAACATAAATTTGCGACAAAAAACGAACTTTACTGCACACAATGGTTTCGTCATAATGTCCGATACATTTTCCTCAGTTTTCACATAGTTCACTTGCACTTTCTTCTTATTAACAATGTCTTTTACAAAATGAAATTTAATGTCTATGTGCTTCGATCTTTTAGTATTTTCACAGCTGTCCATCATTTTAATTGCACTTTGGTTGTCCACATACACAATAGCACATGTAACTGATTCATAAGCACTAGCCAGTCCAGTGAGAAACATAACTTCACTGATGCAATGAGCTGCTGCAACATATTCTGCTTCAGCTGTTGACAGTGCCACTGACTGTTGTTTCTTTGATGACCATGACACCAGGTTACCATTGTGGAAGACGACCATGCCACTCACACTCTTCCTGCTTCTGTGTTCACCTGCCCAGTCAGCGTCTGAATATGCTATTATAGTATTTTCTTGTTTTTCTGGCTTACTATAGATAAGTTCTATATCTTTACTGCCTTTTAGATACCTTAGTATTCTTTTGGCTGCTGTCCATGTTGTTTGTGTAGGATTATCCAGGTATCTACTAAGATATGCTGTAGCATATGTGATATCTGGTCTGCTGATCATTGACAGATATGTCAAGCTTCCAATTAACTCTCTATATGGTACATTAGTTCTGTTTTCTTTTTCAGGTACTTGAAAGTTCTTCTCCATGGGTGTCTTCGCTTCCTTCGCTTCTGTCATCTTAAACTGTATCAATATTTTCTCAATAAAGTCCTTTGTGAAAGTGATAATGTATTGTTATTTCTTTTTATGTTTATTCCTAGAAAATTCTTTATGTATCCTAAATCTTTAGCTTTGAATTCTTTTTGTAGCTGTCTTGTAATTTTCTGAATTTCTTCTTGTTTTCCAATTAGTAAAATGTCATCTACAAATAGTAGTAACAATACATTATTTCCTATGTATAAGCAAGTATCTTGATATGACCTTTTCATGCCAATTTGTGTACAAAACTTGTTGAAACTTTCATACCAACATTTTGGTGATTCTTTCAGTCCATACAAAGCTTTGTGTAACTTTAATACTGTGTTCTTTCCTGTACTTTCTATGCCTTCTGGAATATTTATGTATACTTCAGTATCTAGTGTTCCATTTAGAAATGCGGTTGGAATATCTAATTGTTTTATTTCCCAGTCATGAGATAGTGCCTGTGAAAGACTCATTCTGATAGTAGCCATTTTAGCCACAGGTGAGTATACATTTTCTTTTGTAGATTTTTGGAAACCCTTTGCAACAAGACGTGCCTTCCTGGTTCCGTCCGATTTAATCTTAAATACCCATTTTGTATCGATTGCTTTCTTTTCTTCGGGTAATTCACATTCTGACCAAGTTTTTAGACTTTCTAATGATTTTATTTCTTGTTGTATTGCTTTTCTCCACATTTCATGTTTTATTGCCTCGGAATAAACTGTTGGTTCTTCAGACATGGTGAGAAAATTGAACTCATAGTCCTTCATCCATGCTGGAGTATTTATCTTTCTTTTTGATCTATTCTGTATTTGTTCTTGATTTGTATCTTCTTCATCTGATGTACTTTCTTCACAACTTTCATATATGTTATCTTCTTTAATTTCATTTTCTTTATTTCCAGGTTCTTTCTGCTGCTCCTGAACTTCTACAGGTCTCTGCACCTCTTCAATGGAGGGCCCCTGCGCTTCCTGAGTTGAGATCCTCTGCATTCCCTCAGCGGAGGGTTCTTGTACTTCTTCAGTTAATGGCTGTTGAATTTCTCCTTTTTGCTGTTCTGATTCCTTCTGAACATAACTTTCCTCATCATTCTGTACTTTGTGTTCAACGTTTTCATCTTTTTGTGTTGTAATTTCTGGTTTATTCATGGATTTTTCAAAAAATACATTTATTTTAATTTCAACTTTGTTTCTTTTAGGAAAATAAACTCTGTATCCTTTTGTGTTTTCTTCATATCCCACAAAAATACCTTCCTCACTCTTTGCATCCCATTTTCTTCTCTTCTCAGATGGAATATGACAATAGACTTTGGAACCAAAGACTTTTAGATTATTAATATTGTATGTTTTTCCAGTCCAACTTTCATAGGGCGTTTTGCCTTCAATTTTACTTTTACCAGATCTGTTTATTACAAAAGCTGCTGTATTGATTGCTTCAGCCCAAAAAAATTTTTTCATTTCTTTAGCTTGTAGTAGTGCTCTCGCTGCTTCAACTAATGTGCGGTTTTCTCTTTCTACTCTACCATTTTGTTCTGGTGAGTATGGTACTGTTTTTTGATGAATTACACCATTTTCTTCGAATACCTCTTGCATTTCTTTATTGTTAAATTCTGTGCCATTATCTGTTCTAAATATTTTGACCTTTTTTCCTGTTATTGTTTCTGCTTGTTTCAAAAAATTCTTTACATGTTTAACTGTCTCACTTTTCTTCTGCATAAAATATACTGTTCTATAATTTGACAAATCATCTTTCATCAATAGAAAATACTTTGAGCCTCCTAATGAATCAACTTCCATTTGGCCACACACATCCATGTGTATAATTTCACATATTTCTGTTGCATGTGTGTTTGATGATTTGAATGATTCTCGACATTGCTTTCCCTTCAGACAAGCTGTACAATCTTGCATGTCTTCTTTATAATGTATGTAATTATTTTTCAGAACTTCTTTTACTGCTGATTTATTTTGGTGTGCCAATTTCTCATGCCACATTTGTAGACTAGCTGTGTTGGCATGGTGATCAAAGCTGTTTGATCTGAATTGCATGACATAAAATTTGTCTTGTAGTACTGCTTTTGCTCTTATTTCATTTTTTTTTATAAAAAAGCATTCATTCTTTTTAATTTCCATTTTGAAACCCTTTTGTACTACACTTGTGACAGAAAACAGATTCAATTTCAAATTTGGTACGTAGAGAACATCTTTAAGAGTTGATTTGATCCATTCTTTACTATTATATGTTTCCAAAATAACATTTCCAATGCCGCATATCTCTAACTTGTTTCCGTCACCAATAATAACATATCTTTTCTCTGCAATTTCTTTCAGGTTTGTAAATTTTTGTATATCATAGCACATGTGTTCGCTAGCTCCACTGTCTACGATCCATTTATCTTCCATTTTCTTTACCATATCTATACTTGTTATTGACAGTGATGTAGACACAAATGCATTGTTTTGTTTATTTTTGTTCTTGTCATAAAATTCTTTTTTGAAGCGACAATCTTTTTTGAAATGTCCTGGTTTCTTACAATAAAAACAGGTTTTGTCCATTTTACAAAAATTTTCTAAATGCCCAATTTTGTTACATTTGTTGCATTTCACAGTATTTAGTTTTCTTGTCACTAAGGCTGTTGATGAGGTTGTTTTCTCATCTTTTTCTTTTATTCTTTCTTCTTCCACAAGAAGACGTGCAACAAGATCATTATAATTTTGTTTTTCTGGATCAACTGATTCCCATGCTGATATGAAATGTTTAAATGAATCTGGCAGTGACATCAAAATTTTAGTTATGAGAAACTTATCAGAAACTTCTTCTCCAGACTGTTTCAACTGACATACCATTTCCTGAAGTTTTGATAGAAACATTGAAATATCACCTTCCTCATACTTTAGCGACAGGAAACGTTGCTGCAGCATCAGCGTGCTTGTTGATGATTTTGCTTCATATATGCTGAGTAACTTTTTCCATATTTCATGGGAAGTTTCACACGTCAAAACATGTGTCATAGTTGTCTCACTTAACCTGGACACTATTATTGACTGTGCCTTTGCATCTTTATCAATCCAAGAGGCTGCGTCCTCCTTCTTCTCGGGCTTTATCGAATCGCCGCTTGCAATGGCGTACACCCCTGCTCCTTTGAGGGTTACGGTGACTTGGAATTTCCATACATTCCAATTTTTTTGGCCTTCAAGTCTAATAAAAGACGACACTTGACTTTCCATGGTTGTTTCCTTGTTTGTCTGCCTTCCCGACGAGTAATTTTTTTTTTTTGAAAAAAATTTGTTTCACGACGACGACGAACACAAAATGGCGCCAATCGCGTCCCTTCCTCGGTCGGTATTTTTCCTGCCTGTCTTCTTCTCTTCACCTGAAACAGATTAGGACACTGGGCCCATAACCTGTCAGGACTTAAATAAAAGATCCAGTATTAGCAAAGTAATCCTATTTATTTCAGGTAATTGAGAAGACAATCGACATCACAAACGATACAGTTTTTATATAGAACTTACTTAGACTGACATTGACAGTTGGGCAACAAGGTATTGATGTTATATTAATTTAAGTGATGCATACATAATCCAACAAAGGATAACATAATTGTGAAATTAATACTAGTTTAAACAAAATAATTCATATTAACTAAATTACAAACATAAGCAAGAAATACTATACAATAAAACGTCATATCATCTGCTTATCATGACCTAGGGTAACACAGGCATGATACCTAAACTAAGTAATTATGATTACTTGTTTTTTAGGTACAAAATATTCAATAGATTGGAATGTGCTAAGTCAAAATTAATTCTAAAGGTGTAATAATTTGATGTGCAAAAGTGTAAAACTACTATAAATATGTATAAGCGGAAATTTATAAAGTACTTAAGTAAGGAAATTAAACTTATAATAATGTTCAAAAGAAAAAAAAAAAAATACTAAGCTAAATACATAACTGAGTACAAAACATACACCAGTCATTATTCTATATCTAAAACTAAAAACATACTAAAACTTTTTAAAACGAAGTTAGATTTAATCTTATTTTAAGACAATTAACAGTTTCTCTGTTTCATCATAAGACATGTTTAAAAGTGACGCTCGTATTATCCGTTTAGTTTTGCTGTAGGTCAGGGGATATATGTTTAGTTTGGCGTTTAATCTTTTATATAACAGTGGTCCTAAAAAAAGGTAAAATCTAGAAGAAAATGCAGTTTTTGTGTTAAGTGGGCGTGCAATGTCAAGCCTCCTTTTGTTAGTTGCTTGTGATTTGTAAATAAGAGTGCAATGGTAGTTTAAAATTGTGTTCATTATAAATAACTGCCTAACTGTCAGTACTTGACAGTCTTTATACAGAAGCTCAGTGGGGTAAAGGAAAGGTCGGAAATGCGAAACTTTTATAATTGCTCTTTGTGCTCTTTCAATGTTAATGAGATGCGTTTTAGCTGCCCCTCCCCATGACGTAATACAATAATTTAGTATCGACTGACACAATGCAAAGTATACTTGCCTAATAAGTTTAGGGTCTCCTATGGTGCGCAATTTTTTAAAAACAAATATAAGCTTGCGTATTCTATCACTCACCGTATCTATGTGTTGTTTAAAGGACAGAGTCTCATCGATTATAATACCTAGGTATTTAATAGTTTTAGTAGGAGAGATATACGGACACGAGCACGATTGATTATTTTGATCACAACAAAAGTGTGCATATAGGTTAGGAAAAACAGTAGTAGACTTTCGTATGGATTATTTATTTATTGGCAATTAATAATCGTATGGATTATTAATTGCCATTTGGTCGGAGGAGTAGCCATCTAAGACTACTCGAATTGACCGTTCCCTCAGAAAATCAGATATCCAGTCGCAGAGCCTAATCGGTATGCCATATGCTGGAAGCTTACTTAAGAGACCATCATGCCAGACCCTGTCAAAGGCCTTGGAAATGTCTAAGGATACAGCTATTGCTTCACCATGACCCTCCAAGGCCTCACTCCATAAGTGAGTGGCATACACGAGAAGATCGCCGGTCGAGCGTCCGTTGCGGAAACCATATTGGCTATCGCTTAGGAGCTCGTTGGTCTCGAGGTATGCCAGGAGTCGATTATTCAATACACGTTCCATGACTTTGCAAAGTATGGAGGTGATTGAAATTGGTCGATAGTTGACAGGATCGGCACGGCTTCCCTTCTTCGGTATTGGCTGTACGTTAGCAAGCTTCCAGGACTTGGGGACCTTACCCGATTCCAATGAAAGTCGATAGAGGCGCGTCAAAACGGGAGACAACTCAGCTGCGCAGCGTTTTAGGACCACTGCAGGAATACCGTCTGGACCACTAGCTTTGTTCTCATCTAGGTGCAGCAAGCATTTAAGAACCTCCTTTTGGCGAATGTGAACGGTACCCATTGTAGGTCCGAACTGAGGTAATTGGGGTGGGATTTTTCCTTGGCAATCTAGACGAGAATTTTCCGCAAAGATACTAGCAAATAAATCTGCTTTCTCCTTAGCAGTGTGGGCCAGAGAACCATCGGGTTTCCTCAGTGGTGGCAGCGACGGGCGACAAAAGTTCGTTTCGACCGACTTGGCAAGGGACCAGAAAGCTTTACTTCCCGAAGGGTATGCTGCTATTCTGTCTCCGATACGGCCTATGTGGGCAAAACGAGCTCTTTTGATCACCTTTTTGCAGGACTTGGCGGCAGCGTTGTATATTTTCTTAAGTTCATGCGAATCCAGGGCTTTGCTTCTGCGAGCATTTGCCCAGGCTTTGTATGCTTCCCGCTTTCGCTTTTCAGCGGCAAGGCAAGCACTATTAAACCATGGGCAAGCTTTGGTTTCAAGGGATAGGTCAGCGTGGGGAATGTAGTACTCCATTGCTTGAACTATCACACTTGAGACAGCATCAGCGCAGCACGATGGATCGGTTGATGTAAAACAAGTTTGCCGCCATGGATAAGATGCGAAGAAATGTCGCATTTCATCCCAATCTGCTGACTTGTAACGCCATACTCGCCTGGAGCCTTTTGGGCGGGTGTCAGGTGGCGAGTACAGCGATACAGATTTCACCATACAGTGATCGGATGTCCCTAAAGGAGCAGTGACGGACACCGAGTATCTATCAGGATCGGTTGTCAGCAGAAGGTCCAAGCAATACGCAGTATGGCCAGCAACGTCGGGGATGCGCGTAGGCTCGTTAACAAGCTGTGAGAGACCATAAGTCAGCGAAAACTTAAAAGCCTCTCTGCCAGCATGGTCAGTGTCCTGATACGGGTATAACCACTGCCCGTGGTGAGCATTAAAATCCCCCAGAAACACCAACTGCGCCGTGGGAAAACGTTGCTGAATCTTATCTGCTGCATTGCCAAGGTATTCCATAAGCCTCGTTGTCTCCCGATCTCCGCTATGTGAACGATAGATACAGGCGTAAACCACTTGGTCTAGGCCAGTATCTATGTGAACCCACATGACTGAAAGGTCCGGCACTTCCAAGTAACGGAGACGCTGATAACAGATCGCGTCACTGGCATACATGCACACCCCGGCGTGCGGGCGGAAAAGAGACTCCAGGATATAGCCTGGGTAACCAAGGTATGCCGAGTCTGACGGATCGCAGATCTGCGTCTCCGTTAGAAAGAGTAGGTGTGGTCTCTCCGTCTCAAGATGGTGGTGGACATCATTCAGATTGGAGTGCACTCCTCGGATGTTACAGAAGTGCACTTTAAGGGAGAGGAAGTGCAACCGCTGTTGAACCGTACTCTTTTTAGGACCTTTCATTGTGAATTGGTAGTGGAGTGAATAGGGAGGATAATAGAAGTTGAGTGAAGCGCTGCAAATGGAACTAAGCAACTCGTAGGGAACAACGCACCATTAGGGAACTCGCCTGGAGACTGCGGGGACGCCCGAACCCCCCCGAGGTCGCCATCGGGTCCTCTCCAACCGGTCGCCAACCGGCACGATGGAGCCTCCCGGGATTTTTCGCGAGGTGGCGGGGCAGCCTTTCTCATGTGGCTGGCATGCTACTTGGGCCCCCTACTACCTGCGGTCGGCCAGCGGTGCACCGTGCTTCGGATCCCGCTACCCTCCAAAACGAGCTACCCGGTGAGTCACTATCCTACGAGTTGAAAACAGTTCTCCAATGCAGCACGATTACTCAGACCTACCCTCCTAAATGGCTACACTAAACAACATGCCGGAACGCGACTAAGTCACTTGGCGGCATGGTTTTGTCTAGTGGGTGGTGACAAGCCGCGGCCGAAGCCTACCACCAGATGATACCGCTCGTTTAGCGCCACCCAGGGACCACGTACAAGGCATCGAGGGCTAAACCTTGCGGACGCAAGCAGTTTTCAATCCCCAGTTTTCAATATTTCCGGATACATTGTGTATAATATGTTACAGCTGATAGCCGAAGTGCGGTTACACCTATTTCTAGCCTAAGATAAGTAGTACTTAAGTTTTAACCCCATGTGTCCAGCTGCACCTAGTTAAAGTCGGCTAAAACTAAGTGTAGCAGTACTTCGGCTATTAGCCTTAACATATAAGTACATAACAATATGACAAATAAGTTTTAAAATATCAGGTCGATATTTATAAAACACATTTACATTTTATATCAATATATTTATATTTTATCAACATTAATATAATTTATATTACATCACTTGCAGCCTTTTTTATAAATCTATATAAATTTAGCCAAGAGTAATCATATTATCCGTAGTTTCAGCATAAAGCTGATGATTTCCTGTTGTACTTGGTGAAACGCTGTGGTGCGGTCCGACTATGCAATGTTGCAGAGAACATCCGGTGTCTACTGTTGCCCCTGTGTAGATAATGCAGTCTTGTAGCATGCAACTGAAAGTAAAACATCAATAATTTATACATCTCGAACTTAAGATAGGTTAACGATATTAGGATTAGGAAGTTAGTATGACTTGATAGTAAAGGAAGATACGATGATACGAGTATAGAGAGCGCTTAACGCAATATATTCTAGATTTGACGTTTTTAGTCTTGACATGTTTCAATTTTATATCAATCTTATAGTGGGTATCCTAGTAAACACAGGGTTAATTTTAATTAGCCCTTCACCTCTTGCAGGCAGCCTCTCCACATCAACAACATTTGTTCTACGACTTCTTAAATTAAAAATTTAAAAAATTTCAGTTTCTCAGTAAAAATATATTTATTGTCTCTAAACAGAGGTTACTCTATTTACACTGATGCCACGCCGTTTGCGTCACGCCACATGCAGCGGGGCGCGGGGTCGCGGGGTGACGCAGAAAAATACAGAGTAATAAATAACAAAGGGAGCAAAAATTTGTTTATTTTTTTTTGTTATTTATCAAGATTTGTGAAGTCGTAGAACAAATGTTGTGGGGATTGATGCGCAGAGGCTTCCTCCAAGAAGCGATGCGCTATTTAAAATTAGCGCTGTATAGGTACAGGCCCGAGTCAGTTTAGAAAAGTTAGTTCCGACTTGAACTCAGGACCTCTCACGCCACAGTCAATCACACACTACATAGACCACCCATAAACTCGACTCTATTTTATACGGCAATATAAAATTCCTATTATAGATAAATTAATATTTTAATGTTTGCGTCGATGTGGACGGCTTCAGTAAGGGTGAAACCAGACTGCAATAATCCTGCAGTCCCCGGAAGATGCTTCTTAGTTTTGGCGGCTAAATAGGCCGATCTCCAAGTCCTTGAAACGCGACATACGCCATTTCAATACAGATCGTATAAAAACGGCTTTCGTGCAAAACAAGAGCTCTAAGGTCTTTTGCAATAGATTCGTTTATGCTCAGGTAAGGCGATGTTATATCGCGATGTATACAAGCTTCTGAACTGGGATGGGCTCGGCATCAACATCAACGGCGAGTACTTATTGACCTTCGATTCGTGGCTGATATCGTAGTCATGGCTGCTAGACCCTGCTACAACCTAATGATTTCAGTGGCGCCTCGCAGCGGGTAGGCCTTAAATGAACAAGGATAAAACGAAGATCTTGTCGAACATCCATGTTGCACTTGTACCTAGAAAATAAAATCCAAATTCGAGACAGAGGTCAATCATCGAATTCAACTTGGCTGGGCAGCGATCGGGAAGCTCCGTGAAATGTTTTCGTCCAAACACCGCAGTGTCTGAAGACAAAGGTTTTGACCAGTGTGTGTTGCCAGTGATGACATATGGCAATGAATTTTGGTCACTAACTAAGGGCCTTAACACGTTAAAAGCCGCTTACTGGTAAGGGAGAAATTGAGAAGATTCGCAGGGGAACTAAAATCACCGAGACATAGCCAGGATTGATGCAATGAGCAAGACACATAGATGGCCGTTGGAGCAGTCAAGTTCTCGAGTGGCAGCCACTTATGGCTAATTCCCAGGAGCTACGTCATTAACGATTCGTCAAAAAATCCTAGGATTTAAGACGTGACCATTATTTTTCGTAAGCCGTTATTGGGGGATACAGCAAAGGTATACACAAAGTTGACCGACGATCTGATCAAGGTGACCGGCAAATGCTGGATGAGGGCGGCGAGGGTCTGAGCCTACAAAAAACTAAAAAAGCCTAAAAAAACCTACCCTAGGTTTTTTTCCAGCGATGTGCGTCGCACATCTAATAAAGATCATTATAATTAATGTTTTAAAATTAATGTAAAACTCACCCTTCCTTGATAGTTACATTATTCATTATAATACAATTTGTAAGTCGAACTTTATTTTCAACAGTACAATTTGATCCTATAAAGCTACTCTTGATTGATGTTTTTTCATTAACAATACTTTTATCTCCCACTGTACAAGATTCATCAATCTGTTTTGTTTTTACTTCACTATTTGGATGCAGTCTATTTGTGATCGGAGATCCTGTTAATTCCTCCCACTTTGACAATATCTGAAATGTAAATAGTAAATAATTAAACTTTAATTTATAATTTTAAAATATAATTTATAATTTTATCTATCTAATAATTTTACACATCATACAGTCCCATGCAGTAAACCATTTTTGCATAAAAACTCTTGGAAACATGTAATTATGAAATTAAAATACACTGCATCTAATAATTTGGCCAGGGACTGTACTGTTAATCTAAACAGGGTTATTTGTTATTTGTGTTAGACCTGCATCTTAATGGGTAATTTGCTATCATATTACTCCAAATTTTACAATTCGAGAGTGAACCATTTTAAAGATGGTGGACTGGACTGAGAGCAAAAGAAAACATAGAATGTGCCAGCTGCTTCTCTTCCCGGGCATACTGTAAAAGTCACTTATGGGACGGAGGTTTTATTGATGTTTTTGAGGGAGATAGGCTGACTCCCTATCACTTCAAGTATCTCTTAATCATTATATTACCTCCCAATTTGTCAAATGTGACATCAGATGGTTAATATCTTCTGGTGTTCTGCCTACCCCATAAGCATGGTTGCCAAGGATAGTGTTTTAAACAGTATTATACTGTTTTTCACTACATTATACTGTTGAAAAAAAATAAAGTATACAAAATACTGTGTTCAGCATAAAATGCTAAACACTTTATGTGCTAGACTTAAATTAATAATTTGTGCGAGAATCTCAAAAAATATGTAGGTATTTAAGTAAAACATTAAATAAATTGAAAACTGTTTATTTTTCCAAAATACTGTTTGATATTCTTTTCAGACTCAAATATACTTTATTTATAGAAAAAAAGTTGGCAATCCTACCCAACCATAACCCATACTACCCCTAAACCTAACCATATGCAGGGACCGGAACCGCTTACCCTTAAAGAGGTTTTTGATTGCGTTTTTCATAGACTTGTTTTAAAAAACCCTATCAATTTGGTAACCGTATCGAAGAGTTACCCTAATTTAAGGCTTACCATATCAATAGAGTTAGCTTCATGTAAGCAGTAAGCCTATTGAAAACCCTATTGAAGGTTACCGATTCAATAGGGTTTTAAAACCTGCAGGTAAATTTAATCTCTAAGAATATCAAATTATCAAAAATATCACCATCTATTCAATCTCGCACTTCGAATTATACTTCCGAATTCAACAGCATGCGCGGAAAAGAGATAGAAATAGGCAACCCTATCACAGGGTAAGCGCACCCGAAAGTAGTTAACTTTATTCAAAGTGTTACCACGTCGATAGGCTTACCATATCAATAGGGTTACACTTCCATATGGTAAGATTTTGATAGGGTTACCCTATCAATAGGCTTAATCAAATAAAGGGGGTTTCCGGTCCCTGACCATATGTTCTTGCCAGGATTGTAAACCATATGAAAAAGTGCGTGGGATTTTATACTTTTAAAAAAAATATATATAATTTTTTTTATAATTTTTCATTCATTCCATTGCCATTTTATTAAAATTAAAATAAAACAAGTCTTCAGGAGCTCTTACATCACAGAAACCATACACAAAAAAACCCAAATATTAACCTGTTAAACTTGCAGTTAACAGCTTATCCATTAATTACGACATCGCAATATACAGGGTTTTTTGGACCTGCATCTGTTGAGTAGGTCAAAAAGAACCATTTTCACTATGGAACCATTACTCCAAAAATTTACCGTTTTTGAGTTATATTTTCATTTCTATAACACATAGACACTAGAAACACCCAGACTCATGATAAATTTTGTATAATATTACAAATAACAAAATGACTGTACCTGATTATTAGCTAAATAAAATGAAGATGCAGTGTTCACTCTAATTCCAAATGTATCCTTTTCAGCAATATGTCCATAACACCGAAGGATGTCATTATAATAAACTCCTTTACTTCCAACGCTGTGATCATTATATGCAGATATTTCCCTTATTTTATCTCCATAGCCATTTTCAATGGCATAATCAAAAATATCCTTATGAACATCATCATTTTTCACAGATGTTCCTTTTCTCTCCTCTAGGACTTTTGGTTTTGATAGTTGTTTCTTCACAATGTGTGGTATGAGCTCACCTTTTACAGATGTAAACTTATCTGTTTCCACAAGATATTCAATCACCCAGTTTTTCATGACATACACATGTGCGTCTAGTAATCTACTATACATATTAAGTGAATTGTACTTTTTGAGAAGTGTTCTTGGTAAAGTTATAGTTTCTTCAAAGTCACTAGCACTAGCTAAGAACACAAGTCTTTCAGTTTCTTTGTCTATACAAACTATATCTCTATCAGGCTTTGCTTTAGTTTTGAGACCAGGCAATTCTATCCATTCTTCTGGACCATTATTAAAAAACAAAGTAGTCAATGCTGCATCATGCTTCCTATGTAAATTTAAAACTTCATTTAGATGAATGCTTGTGATTAAGTCTCCAGAAATAATTAACAAATCAGTTGTCACACGACTGCTAATGTGTTTAAGAGAATTTGCTGTGCCCCAATCTTCATCAGACGGAATAACAATTAATTCATATTTAATTTTTAGAGGACATTGTTCTAAAGCATTTTGTATACTGGATTTATCTTCATCAAGGACTACAATAATTGTTTCTGAAAATAATAATTATAATTGCATGTAATTAATATTTTTATACCATGCTTTCAGAAAATTATGTTTTTTTTTTATCTTTTGTAGATTGTGCGAAGGAGTATGTTTCAAGGTCTGCTTTATGTAAGTGCATAATTTTTTTTAAATGTATAAGGAAATATAAACATAAAGTTTACAGTAGAAATACATTATTATGAAAAACAGGCGGTTGAGCAAGTTTTGATTGTATAGTATTGCAATATTTAAATCAAATTAAGATATCTACACCTTTGTAGCTCTTTAATGTAATTATTGTGAAAGCGACTCACACACTTGTAGAGACTAATTCTTGATAGTATTCCTTTTCATTGTAATCACATTGCTAACAGAATAAAATTTAATTCTAATCTATGTAGGGTCAGAGTGTAGGCTCTAAAAGTAAAACTTTTGCTTGGGACTAGCTCAGTTGGGACTAGCTTGCTACCACACTTACCAATCTGCCACCAAATATAACTTTTTAAGAGCAAATGTGTTGGCAATATTTCATGAAGAGTCACATCTTTTCAAAGCCCTTGTAACATAATTTTCAACATTATTTACACTATCATCAGTTGGGATTGAGGTTTCATAAGTATAATTCCTTAAATAAGTTTAAGGAATACTATTTAAAATACACCGTATGTATTAAAATATTTCAGAAACTACAGATATATTATCTTTATTAATAAGAAAGTAATTAGGTACTTAACTAGTATCTAAATTACCTTGAAATCCAATTTTTTCCAGTAAATTTAGTGGATACCACAGAACAGGATAAGGTCCTACAGGAAGTAAACATTTAGACACAGAACCTCCGACATCGGGCATTCGCGAACCTCTTCCTGCGGCCAAAACAACAGCTTGAAACTCTAAAATCTTATGCATTTTTACTCTGAAAAGAAGACACAAAATATTAATTTTGTACGTATCTTTCTATTTAATTTTTATAATCGTAAGTACTAAGTTAAATTATACTTCGTATAGAAGAACTAACCTATTTTAAAAGCTTAAGATATTGCTCTTGATTGGTGCAACAATTCCTTATTTTTGTCCACACACACACAACCAACATTTTAGCTCATCGTCTGACACTGACACTAACAACTGCCAGTCAGTCAATCAATGTGTCCACTGATCATGGTAGGTAGTAATAGACAGGAGATGCCCATTAATTGTTTACTGTAGGATATATGTGGCAAACGTGCGATGAATTTACGGACATATCTTTATTTCTTTCTAACAAGCGTACATTTGACATGAGTGAAAGACTCGAAGTCAAATTCTTCCTTTCCTTTTTTTGGTATGATTTTCTTTTTACGCTATGTTGTCAGCTTGGTGAAATGCAGTCGCCATTTTACTTAGACGCGTTTGCGTCAGTGTGTTTTGTTTACTTTCAGGAAAAGTGCAAAATATTCAGGATTTTTTAGAGATTTGACTATGAAATGCTTTAATAAATATCAATTTTATAAGTTTGATTTTAATTATCGTGTGCAATATGCATAAGTGTTCGATTTTAGTTTGTGGCGCTAAAAAGTCGCAAAACATAAGTTTACACCAGTAAGTTATCTCAAATTCTTATGTTTTGTAATTATTACATCATCTGGTTTACTGTAACAAGTACCTATAAGCGATAATAATTGAGTAATAGTGAATGTTTAGAAGGTTTTAAATTTATAACCTTGCTTCCTAGTTACCAAGTGTAAACATAGTGATGGGCATCCGTAAACCGTCTTTTTTATCGATATTTTTCAGTTTTCCCACTAATTTAAATATGCGGCGAAGGTGGATAAACGCAATTGCATTAGAAAATATAAGCCCACGTCATAGGAAGAATCTATTTATATGTTCATTACATTTTGAGGATGATAACATCAATAGAACACTTGGAGTCATCAGGCTAAAATTGATGCAGTGCCCTCACTTTACTTATCAGTAAGTGTTTTGTAGAGAATTGTTACTTTGTACCTTTTATAATTTATAAAATTTAAAATCTTTAAAAATTTACATAGTCATCGAAGGATATAACTTTGCATGATGATAATTAAAAGAAAATTTAATTTTTGGAGAATTGCTATTTATTAATACAAACTTTGTATTCATTTTCAGTCTCCAACTATTACTAGTGTTCGGAGCGTGGCTTCACAGAAAAGAATCCCACACTCAGCACTCGCTGAAGTAAGTGAAATAAACTTCAAGTTTTCATGTGACATTCCGCAACAGCAACATTCTTTCATTCCATTTTTTTTTCAACCATTTTTTTCCATTACTTTTGACAGACTTGAAAAACCAGGTCATACCACAAAGTTCTGACCAACAAGAACCAAAACTAAATTCAAGTCACGATAAGGTTGGTTTTACAATATAACATAAGTAGTTATTGATTCTAACTTTTTTAGTAGTAGAATGAGTGAAAGATAGCGTGAACTGTTTGTGCATAATTTCCTGAGGATACCAGGCGTTTCTAACTTGTGTTTATTAAATAAAATATTTTTCTTTTAATATTTTCAGGCTTATCAAAATGAAATCAAAATTGTCAAGTTAGAAAAATTATGTGACAGCTTAATAAAAAAAATAAAAAATCTGAAACTTCAAGTATATCGAAAAAAGAAGAAAATAGCAGAACAAAAAGATGTCATGGAGAAATTAAAAGCTGAAAAGTTAATAACAAACGAAGAGTGCAACATGTTGAAAGAATGTGCTGGACCGCACTAAAATTAAATTAAGGGTGTCCTGCGCAAGGTTTCTAATTTAATTTAAGCTGTTATTAAAATATTTTTTTTAGGAAAATTTGAATGAAATGAACAATATTATTATGAATACCTATTCAAAATGTTAAAGATAAGTTTACTTTATTGTCTCTAAGTGACCTTGAAATTGTACTTATCTTATTATCTGTAAATCAGACTATTTTTATTTAGAAATAAGCATTAAAAGTTAAATTTTATTAATATCTATTCAAAATGTTTAAGATAAGGTTTAATTTAGTGTCTCTAAGTGACCTTAGAATTGTACTTACCGTATTATTTCTAAATCAGACTGTTTTTTAATTAGTAATAAGTATTAACAGTTAATTCAAAATGTTGACACCTGTTCAAAGATAAGTTTACTTTAGTGTCGCTAAGTGACCTTAAAATTGTTGATTTCAATACATCGAAATCTATTCACAATGCAGGTGTTTTATTTGGTAATTTTAAATACTAATTTTAACCATACAGAATGACTATAAATCACTGACCTCTATATTTACCACTGGACTGGTGGCTGTCAAAGTGCTTTTGTGCCCGTTTGATAATCGCCATTTTGGCGCTGTCGGACGTAGCGAGTGTCCGTGGTACTAAAACTAGTCGCTTTCAATATACACATGTCCTCATTCTTGATAACTTTTATATAATGCTTATAACAATAACAACATAAAATTCGTATTTATATTAAAAAAATATAAAATCACTTAACAATAAGCAAGCACTTCTCTGGCGGCCACTTGCAATATACGTCAAAATTAGTTCTGCGGACACTCGCTACTCGCTAGTGGCGCTTCAAATAGGCACAAAAAAATAGCTGTCAAACTTACGGAACAGCCAGTCCAGTGGTAAATATAGAGGTCAGTGCTATAAATAGAATACAGAATGAATATGGATAGGTATTATAAATTCATACGAGCTAACGTATCTACTGCTTCCAAGTTGGAAAAGTCTTGTATTAGGTTGGTGGCCGCATTGATAAATTTTTTTAGGTATACGAGTACCTAAATAAATAAAAAAAATATTTCTGATACTCACACTACATTATCTAGCCCAAATTAAGTTTCTTAAAGAACTTGTGTTATAGATACTGGATAACCTGATATACTTAAGAAATGTATAAACATACGTATTAAAATATTACATACATATTGAGTAAATGCATATTTTTATTAGAATAAACTTAAATAATAAACATCCATGACTTGACGATAGTTCATCACACAAATATCCGCCGCCACCGCCGGGATTCGAACCCAGAACCTCTGGCATAGAAGGCAATGTATGTTACCACTACCTCATAAGACAATTGTTTTTTATTATTACTAAACAGCGGATTAGAACATGAAAGTTAGGTATAATATATCGGGTGTCCAGTAATTAATGGATAACCCAGTAGTGGTAGGTAGAGGAGCTAGTGACTGCTTAGAAAAAAAATCTTCAGCAAGTAGGTCTGTGTTTTTTTTAATTTGTTTGAGGGAATTCCCTCATTTTCTAACTAAAATAGCCATATTGGCCACAAGTATCGGATTTTGTTTCTTTTTTTTTTAATGAATAACAATTTTGAATAACCACTAAATAAAATCAGAATAAGCAGAATTCCTTTAGCAGTTTTTGTTTAAGAAGCGCTAGAACTTTTATTTTTGTGTTTTCATAATTTTGTTGCCACACTTTGGAACCTCGTCGTGTAAAAAAAAAGTAAGGAGACGTAAGTGGCCAACTTCTCAAAAAATTGCCTCATTCTTTTTTTTTTTTTTTTTTTATAAGTGACTAAACCCGCGTTTGACCTCAATCGCACCTGATGGTAAGTGACGATGAGGTCGAAGATGAAAGCACACGGGCTTAGGAAGGAACTGGCTCTTTATACAATATTGCCGGAACACATTACCGCCGGAGCGGTAACATTTGGCGGCAGACTTTATATAAAGGGTGGTCGCTAGCCAGCCGGACCCAGAAGGGATCCTACCACCAAGCAAAAATATTCTAAAGCGATATAACATTTACTATTTGATAAAAAAATATAAAAGATATTGATATATTAATGTGTTAAGAGCTATTTTTCGGCAATTACCTAAAATTGGATAGAGTTATCGTAGTTTGCGATTTTACAAAAATAATGTAACCTTATAATGAAGTCACTACTCAATGAGAGATATTGGCTATTTTAGATAGAAAATGAGGGAATTTCCTAAAAAAAAAACATCTATTTTTTTTCCAAGCAGTCACTAGTTCCTTTACCTGCCAATACTGGGTTATCCATTAAGTATATGTACACAATGACTACGAAAACTTTATCGATATCGATATGTAATTTTAATTAGGGCTCAACTCTTCAGCAGCCATTTTATAGCAACTGTCAAGTGTTTCATGGTTTTCATTCTAAGGGCATCTCCTGTCTATTACTACCTACCATGCCACTGATTCATAGAAGAATATGATGCACCCTTGATTTATAAAACGAGCTATTTCGTCAGCACGTAAATTCATCTTTCTGTGGGAACTCCTGCCATAATACAAACAACCAGGCTCGTATTGAAGAACCTTTATACAAAGTATCACATCCGTGCACTAAAGGAATAAGATTTTTCATACAAACTAAAAAGTCCTATATTTCCCATTCCCTTGGGATGTCAGGAATTATTTCCGTAGTACACCCAGGCACCTATTAAAGAATTTTTATATTAAGTAGGGTAGTATGATCGACAATGAACCACCCAAATTTTCAAAATCAATCAAACTAATGTAAGGGCTCCTTTTCTGACAGCTCATTAAAAAAAACGGTACAGATGATGGCACTTAACCATAGATCTCTAACACTATGGATCTGAAATAACAGCAAAAAATGGGTGCATACCTAAAGTTAAATCGTAGCATAAAATGGCCGCCAATAGTGAGCATACTAAAGTTGTATCGATATCGATACTTCTAAGGCCGTATACAGAAATAAAGCTGGAAACTTATAAGCGCTTATCAGCGAAAATGTCTGATTCATCGGACGATTATTTTGTTTTCTTGAGCAAATGTGTATTCAAAAATGCGAAATGAAGCTTTATCCTATTGATAGAGAAAGGAAACTTTTCGGGTGTAGCATCATTTATTAGTAAACTAGCTGTTGCCCGCGACTTCGTACGCGTGAATATAGGTAGGTAGGTATATTAAATAGATGATGACCGCGACTTCGTCTGTATTGAATTAGTATTTCGAGTAGGTTATTTTCTTCTCCAAGGTCCTAACTATCTTTAATAACAAAAATAAAAATGAAGAATCTTTGCCCATATAATATGTATAAATCCTAACCACAAACATAGGTAGGTTACTATCTATTAGGTACATTACAAAGGCACATAGCGTTATAAACAAATCGGGTGCCAAAGTGCCTTAAATTTTAATATTGTCTTAAGTTTTCGCGATGACTATTATGTATGGCTATTAAATAAAACACTTTTTAACCGGATTTATCGCGTATATTTACATTTTAAATTTTTAACAGTCGCTCGTGACCACGGGGTCCGCAAAGACACCGAAACGTCGAGTTAAAATGTAAAATATAAATAATACGCCATTAATCCGGTTAAAAGGTGTTTTATTTAATGCCTTCAATTTTACTTAATTCATGCAATATCTTCATTTATTATACTTAGCTTATTGTTATTCTAGGTAAAGCTAAGTAGTTTTTGCGTGAAAGAATAGCAAAAATCCATCCATCCAGCCATTATCAGTGTACATACAATACTACCTATAGTTATGTATGGCTGCTTTTCACTGCCAAACGGCTTAGCCAATATTAATGTAATTTGGTATAGTAGTTAACACATACGTTACTTTTTATTCCGAAGAAATCTACGGTTTCTGACTTCCAAGAGGCAGAAACGATCATGAAATAAACAAAAACTTGATTTCCATTTTATCTCTGTATGTACAGAAGGCAGTACATCAAGCGTTACAAATCTGTCAAAATTTTTTACTTGAATTTGAACTCTATGCCCTCGATAATAAGTTAAAATTGGTTGGGGAAATTTGACAGGTAATGTAACGCTTGTTCCTTCTGTACCTATTAAATCGCGCAAAAGCTTGCGCTCGCCTCCTGCCTTTTTATACCCTACCGCCGCGAGCCGCGTCGAGCGCGGCAACCGTTACGCAAAAATAATCCTTATATCATTCAGTATTCACGCGCGATGGGTTATTAGCGTATTTCATGTATATGTTTGGTGTTTCTATACCGATTTCTATGATTCTTTCTTTGTTGAATAGGTAATAATGTAATTTTTTTTAATTAGGGATGCGTGAGAGTATTATATACGTAAGAGTAAACAAATATAATAGGAAAGCTCCGAACTGCTAAGCTGTCGTGATTTACACGTGTTATTGTGAGTCAACCATAAAATATAGACATATACTGTTGTGGGATATTTTTTATATAATTTTATGAAGAATATTTCTGTCATACATGATTTCTATGTAGCTTTAACCATTAAGGCTGCACACGCGACGGAAGCTTAAAAAATGAAGTAACTTCTCCCGTGTTTCCAACATTTCCCTTCACTGCTCTGCTCCTATTGATTGTATCGTGATAATAAGTATACTATAACCTGCCCAGGAGTATGAAGAATAAATTTACCAAGTTTCGTTAAAATCCGTCGAGTAGTTTTTGTTTCTATAAGGAACATACAGACAGACAGACAGACAAAAATTTTACTGATTGCATTTTTGGCATCAGTATCGATCACTAATCACCCCCTGATAGTTATTTTGAAAAAATATTTCATGTACAGAATTGACCTCTCTACAGATTTATTATAAGTATAGATATAGATAAGTATAGAAGATAGATAACTGAAAATTTTGATGATCAAAGATATTTTAAAAAAAAATTTTTAGGTCTGTGCTTTATCCTGGGATTGGAAAAAAAAATATAAATTACTAAAGTTATCCCACATGCTTACCATGAAAATTCTTGAAATGATTCATCTGGGGATTTATTAACTTATTATTTGTCAGGAAAAATATACGCTTTTTCTAAATAGCTTTGTTTATAACTTTATCACGCCAGAAATAAATTGTCTTACCAAAATTTAGGGGTTCAAAACTTACGTTCTCCTATTGACAGTATTTGACAGGGAAGGTGACAGGTGTTGTTTACCTTTTTGGAAAATCGAAAGAAGTATTGAAAGAATATTCCTTCGATTCTTTCGATACTGGGGAGGGAGAGGGAGAGGTTCATGAATTACGAAGGAACACAAAATAGTAACAATAAAAATGAAAATAAATAAATAAATGAAAGTGGACATTGCAATTATAAAAAGTGAAATCTGATCAAAATAATAGTAATTATAAAATATAACACATGGCCACTATGTAATAATTAACCATAACTTCCTTTTATATTATGAAAGTTAGAAAGATTTTACACTCGTATTATGCAGGTAGCAGTAAAGCAACATAGTAATTTTCACAAATATTTATTCATTTCTAAATAAAAGGTACAAAGTCTATTTTTATTGAATAATACAAAATAAGATTTCTTACCTTTTGGAAAATTGAAAGTACTGTGTCATCTCGCAATCTAATTACATCAAGGGTCTTATTAAAGCTATTTTCCTCAAAATGTAAAGAGCAAATATACCAAACTTTAACTTTTGGGTTTAAGTTCTCGCTTCCAATGGCTTCTAACCACCGTCCCTTTAAGTTAACATTTCTTGGAAACCTAAAATTATAAATATCGATGTAGAGTTTTAAGAAAAATCATCACTATTAAATTCTAATGTAAACAAACAAGACAGTTTCAACAATAGGTTTCGGCAAAGTAAAACACGTTTAATATAAAAAAATGTAGTGTATAGTTAAGATTGCATGTCCAAATCACAAAAAAAAGTTATGCGGAGCACTTTATAACAACAATTCACTTGTTTTAATATAATGAAAATCTTACTAACCTTTGTAAAGTTAAATTAGGGTATTTATCATCTTTCTTCGCACCACACCACAAAGTTGAACATTTCATATTGAAAACTGCTTGCACTTTTTGCAGATATTAACATATAAAACACAAATTTGCAGCCACTTAATTAGTAAATTGAAAAAACCTTTCAGCCAAAACACAATTTGACATCTTAAGTACTCTGAATTCTGAAACACAACATGGCGGCAAGGCACTCTAATGACATTCGTATGACGTCATGCCTTTAATTTTTTCATTCGGTAGGAGAATGAAAATAGTACTATCTCCTTTTTTTTTTAATGGTTTTTGTATTGGGAGAGTGACATAAAAGAGTTTTAGTTATACCTACTTAATATCTATATAACTATAAAGTATGTATAGAAAAATAGAACATCTCCATGGATATCATCTCACTGCACTTAACAAAAGGCGAAGTCTAGCCACAGATTAGAAAGTATTTTGTACAAGTACACATCAATATTATAGGGAGTTTGGAATGCAAGCTTTTTTGCCGCTTGGCAGCGCTTATGTACTTGATGTTTTTTGAATGGATTATGCACTATAGTAGTTTTTTATTATTATTGTTGATAAATATTGTCTTTCATAGGAATGAAAGGGTGCTAATTTTACGAACTAACGAACCACTAATTAAAATAATCAAAAACTGACACTTGCTAACATGTTTGATATTTATAAAGCTATTCGTCGAAATATTATGTGTATCATGAAGTCTATCAAGCATCACAATAATTCAGTTAGGTATATAATTATTAATCATAAACTAAAGTTAAATTGCCGCTGCTTTTGAGTTTGCAGAAAATTATAGAAAAACAGCAGATATGTGCAGATTACAACAGATATGCGAAGTACTTTCACAAACCGGCAGCGTTTTGTGATCAAATGGCGAATGATTGTCTAGCCTATCACTCATATCAAGTTGTTATTGCCAATAGTAAGTGGCGCCATCAAACGTTCAAATGGTATCCAGAGTTCATGATCAACAATTAATTATTTTACTCGGTGATGGATGATACTAATACCGAAACAAGTTCTCATTGATTTAATTCGCCACTGTTTGCCGACAGAGCACTTGTTTCGGTATCTGTATTGTCGGGTGCCGTCACGAAAAATAAACGAATTTAATCTTAAACTTTTAATTAATCATTTCACAAATCGCATTACATGCATGCAGACACATTCAAGTAGGTGGTCATAATGACATTGAGAGATAACCAACTAACACGCCCTCAGAAGAACAAACATATGGAAGTGAATTAAAAAATCTATTTGATATAGGACGACAAAATAGTTATGTCTCTTTCTCGCACGAATATTCTTGCGTATGAAAATCTGTGTTTTCGGATAAACACTCTGTTTGTCAGTACCGTCGTCAATATTTTCAATGTACTTTTGCTGCCGAATGACGCCATTTTAGTATCCTGTGTTGTTTACTTGTGGAAGTGCCGTCGAGAGATATTTGTTATCGATATCGATTACGATCACCGTCAAGATGCGCGCGGTGTTATTTGGTCACCGGTTAGCCTGTATATGGATATATGAACCGAATGTTATGTCAATAATTAGTTGTTTAGTTCAGTCGTTATCAGTAAAATTTCAGCCTAGTACATTTGATAATTAATGAGATAATACGATTAAAGTCATTCGGAAGTGAATGACTATGTTAACCCGTCCAAGTTAAGGTTGTTACAAAACAGCGAAAACTTTTATTGGTTTCTCCGGCAGGTTTAAGAAACAACTTATAGATAATTATCGACATTAAAAAAATATCAACACATCCATCCCTAATCCGCCATGTTTGTTACCCGATTTGTTTACGTAGGTATACAACAAAAGTACATGCTTAGGGCAGTTCCATAGGTTTGTTCTTCAGAGATGCATACACATTCAAGTAGGTGGTCAGAATGACATTAACAGATAACCAACTAACACGCCACAGTTTAGTGTGCGTTCCGAATTAAAATATATAAATCAAACAATGTGTTTTTATTTATCACAACTCTACAAGTATAATTAACAAACAGTGGCAAATTAAATCATTAATTTAATTCGCCACTGTTTGTTAATTTATTGATTCTTTATTCTATAATTCATTACAATTTTAGGTACCCGTTTTATTAGAAGAAAACTAAATTCTATAATCTTTTATCCCATTTTCTTTTACCAACTGAATCGGTATTGAGAAACAATCGATTTAAAATCGAACAATTTCATTAGGATAACTTTACTATGATTGACGATTTTGAAAATAAGATAGACTGAAGGACTAGCATCCATGCCGTAAATAAATAAAAAAAATGACGATTTTGACCTGTCATGAAAATCATTTGAAAAGAATTCAACTATACTTTGAATATTCCCGCCACAAATAGTTTACATCCATATAACGCAGTGGAGCTAGTGTTGTATATGTATGAGTATAAGCTATGGGTATAATCATAGAATATAAGTACTAAAGTATAGATGACCGTCTCGCAGTTATTGCACTTTAGCGCCATACAGAATCCATTCTTGGAATCTTTTTGACCAAAGCAACCCTACAATGCAGCCCCCTCTACTTTCAAAATTTCAGAAATTCGTAGTGTTGTAACGCTTTTTTTTAGTACCTCTCACTTCCGTTCGATTGATAGTTTTGGAGAGTGTAGAGCGCGCTTAATACGGTGTTTGTAGTCCCTCGATCAGAGTGAGTGAACTAGGATGTCGAAGCCTATAAATACTCTGTGCGCTCTGTCATCCATCTTTTTTGGTTCGAGTCTTTCTTGAATTCGCAAGGACAGTTGTCGGCGATTATTTATATCTTTAAAATGCCATGAGGCATTAGTTTGAATCTGTAGGAGATGTTTGGAGGTTAATTGGTCCACCACGGGATGTAATCCCTTAATATCTTATGTGAAGTGAATTCCTTCTTTGAGAAACCCAACGTTGTTGGGTTTTCTTTTTTTTTTATGGTTACTCTTTTTCTCACACACCATTCTATTTCTACGCCCCGGAATGACATCAGTATTGAGACGAGAGACACGATGATTTAATCTCGTCCATGAAACCTTTTTAATAGACCAAAGCCTTCTACAAACCTCAAGATCCAAGTTCCAAGGTATTATATTTTAATGTAAAATGTATTAGGTTAAGCTTAGCTTACTGCATCTTGTACATCAATGTAAATCCGTGATTTCTCAATATAACTGTGCTCCATACTTTTGTGTTTGATTTCATAGTGTGTCTGTGTTCTCGTTTGTGTGTTGAGAGGAGCTGGCGCCCTTATAGATATAAATTTTGTTACCTCTCACACCTCTGAGTTGGCCATCCCACGTCCCGAGGAAGAGCTAGCCTCGCTACCATCTAGGAGCTCTCCATCTGCTCTGGGGTTAATCCGGCCTGGTGGCAAGTGACTACTAGCTACCGTGCCCTCACCCACCAAGAAAGTAGGTTACAGTGTAAGTTATTACTATTGCGTACTTTTATAATTTGATTCGTTTTATTGCATAGGTAACGAATCAATTTAAATTGCACAATAGCAATAAGATGAAATAAACTGCACAAACATGATGCTATGGTAGTAGGGAGTAATAAAAAATAAGCATCTCAGAAAAATGACTTTTTATTTTTATATTTGTGTTTGATATAATAATTTTAGGCCATAGATTTGTTCGGGTCGTCTTCGATTCGAGATTGCAAAGATGCGCAACGTTCTTTACAGAAAACACTAACAAAAGAATTCAGAGACACAAAACATACACCCAAATAATCAAATGCAACGAGCGCAAAAACTTATTTGGTTGAATACAAAAGTTCAAAACCGTTGAAGAAAACAAGCTGTGCGAAACTTTTTTAAGTGTTGCAAGTGTTTATGACAAATCCAAAGCTTATTCAATAAAATTATTATACGTCATTATTGTGTCATAATTACACATATACCTAGTTGTAATGTTAGACGATTATTTACTTTTTAAAATTAAAGTCATAGATTTTGTCTTAAGTTTTCGCGATTCATACTATTAAATAAAACACTTTTTCACCGGATTTATCGCGTATATTTACATTTTAAATTTTGACTCGACGTTTCGGTGTCTTTGCAGACCCCATGGTCACGACCGACTGAGGTGTCAAGCGTCGGATTGTGACCACGGGGTCTGCAAAGACACCGGAACGTGGAGTCAAAATTTAAAATGTAAATATACGCGATAAATCCGGTTAAAAAGTGTTTTATTTAAAGTCACAGATGTAATGATTTGATAATCAAATATTGATAATTTTTTCTCTCAGATAATATATAAGAACTACCAGGCGTAAGTTTTTTTCTCAACTGGCGACATGACAAATATCAATTTCGAACGCAGCAAAAAAAATACAAAAAGTTCCAGTAATGCCCGGCGCGTAGCGCTAGTAGTAATCGAATTTGGGTAATTGTACGTAGGGAAGACAAACCAGCATGGGTATATATAATACTTTAAATTAATGTTCCTTCCTTGAGTAAAACTAACCTCCCTCACCAAAAACTAACAAAGTGTAATAAATTACATTACATTATTTTTCTTTTGAATACCGTATCGTAGAAAAGTTGGAGCTAAGCGAGCAGCCGCCGTTGAACATAACAATTAAATCCCCGACAGGGTTAAGAAGAAGAGATACGACCGATGACTATAAATCAAAGATATTGAAGAAATAAATAAATTATCACATTATTGCCTCATACAATAAATAGTCAAACGAAAATGATTATTAAGTTTCCGTGCTCATTGAGGCTTACGTACTGTCGTAGTCAATATATTAAAGCGTTATATTTTTCTTCACAAGCACAATGTAACAATGACAATAAAACAGAAAGAAATATAAGTAAAGTTGTGAATGTCGCTATAATTGGTGCACCCAATTCAGGAAAGAGCACTCTCATTAATAACATTCTTCAAAGAAAGGTTAGTGGATTAATGTTGTTCCTATTTTGTATTACTTACAAATCGCACACTTGGTAAATATTTGTGTGTTTGCATATACAGTAGGTAGGATCTTGGTAATCCGGCACCAAATTTTTCCCTGTATTGGATTTGTACAGGAAGTAAAAGCTTTTTAAACATTTGTACATAGGTAAAGCCAATTTATTATATATCTAAAATTATTAACTTAAAACAAACACATATACATATGATAATTACAATATGTTGAGTCTAATTATTTTTACAAATGAGAGAGACTACTCGAACAATTCAACCACTCTCTAGTGAGGCATTCAGCTGTGTAAGATTATGGACTGAGCTACCTAAGTCTCAAAATGCTGAACTACTGAGGGTGCTGGTTTGACAACTGCTGTTCGAGAGCCTACCATACTTGTTTGCATTACAGAAGACAGCATATCAAGTGTTACAAAACTGTCAAAAAAACTTACTTGAATCTCTACACTCTCGACATACAGTTAAAATTGGTTGGATAAATTTGAACGCTTGATCTGCTTCCTTCTGTACATTCATTGTTTTTTAAGTGCAAAACAAGGTTATGAGCTTACTTTAGGGCTAAATGGAAATTGTGAATATAATATTTCCAGTAATTGTTGCCAGCTGTTAGCTTTAAGGTGTGAGTAAATTATTTTTTGTTCAATTCCGAATTTCTGCTATATTTAGAATAAACTTATAACATTAGTTTTCTCATGCCAGGCTTCATAAATTTTTCAGATATGTGCTGCATCCAACAAAGTTCACACCACAACTAAATTAGCTAGAGCCATCTGTGTGCACAATGATACCCAAGTGATATTTCTAGATACACCTGGTGTTGTGTCTGAAAAGGAAAAGAAAAGGTTTCAAAGTTTATTATGTTATACAAGGTGGAATTTTTAATGCCACCTGTAGGGAAAGTACTCTTAATAATAGAGATTCTTCAAATTCTATTCCAAAAAACTATTCCATTATTTCCATTATAAAACTGCATTCAAAGATTTTTCCAAAAGTTGCTTGCTTCACCCAGGAGTTGAACCAATTAAAATCTAAAAAGGAAGATTTCATGGTATTCCTTTCATTAAATTAATCTAGTATTCTGGTGATTGACCCTAATGATTGATGCAATAAAATTACAGGGTGTAGTTTTTACAGATTTCAGTTGGTTCAATTTCCGGGTGAAGCAAGTGATTTTTTGAAAATCATTGAATGCGGTTTTATTTCTTTTCATAAATAAAGGAATGTTTCTTTGGAGTAAAATTTGCTATCTCTTTTATTTACTATCTCCAAGTAGCATAAAAAAATTCCACCAATTACTTAGTTTTTCACACTCATAAAGTATTTTTTAATACCTCTAAATGTTTAATTCAATTCAATTCTTGACAATTTGGCAACCAGCGGTCGATATGAGGCGACAAGCTATTACTGCCAGTATCATGTGATGGGATAGACACGGTATTAAGAGTAAAGGACCAAATGAATTAACACTACAAGTGGTGCGCGACGTAGACCGGGCGTTGAGTTACCTAAAACAATAAGACCACACGTTTAGAACCATCACTGACAAAAAACAAACAACGATTAACCAACTTGTGTTAGTATCATAGATTAACACATGTTTACACCTCTAAATGTTTAATTAAATATTACAGGTATAAGCTGCCAGAGTCAATGATGTCAGCATGCCAAAAAAGCTTGAGATGTGCCAATGTCATTGGTGTAGTACATGATGTTTCAAATAAGTGGATGAAAGACAAAATTAATCAAGATGTCTTGACTATGCTAAATTTAGCAGAAGGTGTGCCTAGCTTTTTGATTCTAAATAAGGTAAAATTTAATGCACTTAAACCTTATATTTATACATAAATTTATGCATCAGGCTCTCCACTTATGTGTATAGTGTGCCTCACAGTGATGCCTCTACAAGTAGAACAGGGTATGGGCCACATGGTGTACAAGATTTTAAGTAATGGCTCAATAATCATTTTGATACAATTAAAAGCAATTTTTGTGAGGCAAGATCTTGAAGGATACTTTACTATTCACTGCAACCATCAAAATCGAAAAGTTCATAAGCTTGAATTGCATAATTGCTTGTTTGCCAAGGTCTATGTATGGACTATTATTTATTTATAAGGCCATCTAAAAATATGAACAAACCATTGTTAAATGTAAAAATCTGTTTAAGGCAGGCACATCATTCATTTAAGGGACATATACAGACAGACATATAAGACATAAAATAATAAAATAAACCTAACTATTAAGTTAAATTAAAATTATTATTTATGTGCAAAAATTATAAATTAAATTAAACATAAATTACAAGAATTAGGACTAAAATAATTAACAATTAAAAATATAACACAATAAGATTTCAATTGAAAAAATATTAGAAAAGGATAAAGAGAAATTATAATCATTAAAAACTAATTGACAACTATGGACAACTAAAGTAACAGTTTTGTTGAATTCCAACCATAACCCCATCTTTAAAACCTTAAGTCATGAAAGAAATGCACAGATTGGTCCTGAAGTCTCTTGAAGATACTTTTATAATCCTTGACATATACACTCTTTTGAACATAGACTAAGTTCAGGTGGCTATAAATTGAAAAAGATGTGTTTATGGGGGTAGTGCAAAGCCATTTGATGAAGATGAATATGGAAAAAAGAGTCTTTTCATTTAAGCCTGTATTATGAGGAAAGTTGGGAAATTTTGTTAAATTGACCACCTGTACGTTTAATAGGTATTTATAGGTTATACACACAGAATTTGTGATTCAAAATCAGTTTATAATATTTGTTTTTTGAATTTGAAAATTAATGTTTCATAATGTTCAACGAATAATTTATATGGGACCAAATGAGAAGTATCCTCTATCATATGAAAGAAGAATCATGATTATGAGGTAATAAACATTAAAAAAAAACATACAGACGAATTGAGTAACTCCTTCTTTTTCGAAGTTGGTTGAAAAATATAGAGAGAGATGCATTATTTGTGAGCCATAGTTGGATAGTATTATCTAAAAACTAAATTAGTTTTTGAAAATGATGCCTTGTAAAACCTGCACGCAATATCAATGAGGCATAAAAACTCAACTCTTAATGAACAGAAATGGTGTAGGCGCGGGCACAAGGGTCACGATCACCCCAAATTCATATTGAAAAATCCAAGAAAATATGCGCCACTAAAATGAGTATTAGGCAGAAAGAAATCCTCAGATTCCATTATGGATATGGATATGATACATTAAATCTCATCATATAGAGAAAAACTAATTAAGTATAAGAGTTTTAGGATCATTTAAAATCTATAAAATTATGTCAATTTTGTGTAATAAATTTGTGTTTGGTGTGCAATAAAGTCCAATTTACTTGACTATTAAATTCTACAATTACAGTCACGGCTCCCCAAAATTTCTTGTATTACTCAATATAAATTACGTTAAAGCATTCCAGAGAAGAAGTTTTTTATTTAGTTAAGAATTTAAAGTTTAGTGGAAGATGATCTGTCTCAAAGTAATTCACAGCGTGCGTCACCTCTATTTGTTAAATACTGTTATCATTATCTGTGGCAAAGCGGTAAAATTAAAACGCATCCTAGCATTTTTACTGAATAGAATAATAAAGCGAGAATTTTTATTTAAACGTTACCTGCGATTGAAAGTTGCCGGTGACGATTGAGCCAAAATTCGCTCTGCACAGAAGCAAAGCGTAAGCACGAAGTATACACTAACATAAAGTAATGAGAAGAGTTAACTGCAGGGCCATGATTCTCTTCCCTTGCTGACTTAGTGGTTTGGGCCATAAATAAGTAAACTAATCCACGTGGTGCTGATTGGTGGATTGGTTTTTAGGGCGCTGAAATGGCTTAAGACACGCCCTAACGACAACTATCTATCTATACTAATATGATAAAGCTGAAGAGTTTGTTTGTATAACTGAAACTGAAAGTTATTAAGTTTTAAATATTTTGATTCCCCTTATTTAAAAGAGAAAAGTCGTTGTAGGAGTTCATCACTGTGATTAGCATTTGATGTAGACACATCAAGATGAATTGTATGAATGAATGTGACTGAAGCTACGGGACACTGCTAGAGTAATAATAATTTTAGAGTTTCTTTGCATTCTTACAGGTCGATATGCTGAAAACTAAAAAACATCTGTTGGAAGTTATCAGAAACCTAACAAACGGTGTGATTGCTGGGAACCCCGTGCCAAACAGCGGTAAATATTCTTCACCAAACGCTAAAGGCTACAGCAAGTTCTCGGATGTTTTCTTGGTGTCTGCTTTAAATGGTGATGGTGTACAAGATATTAAGGTTAGTTTTTATGCTCAATAATTGCCAGTTAATGCCAAAAAATATTAGTAAACCCCAATTTAAATTGAAAGCATGCAAAGCTAAAAGTCACTGAGGATTGTACTAATGTTTCGGCAGTTGTTGTTACAGTAGAATCCGATTATTATGACTCCGCTTATATTGACCAACCGCTCATTATGACGTGTTTACACAGTGAAGTTTGGTTTTCATATAAATTATATAACTAAGTCGGATATAATGACTTCGTCAATAGTGACCTATCGCTTATTGTGACCCTTTTTTATCAAATTTTGTCTGCTTATAGTGACCGACCGTATGATTTCTAACATCTTTGGCAGTGTTCGGGAGAGTCACGTTATACCCAAAGACTTTCGGCGCGTGAAAGGCTTTTTTGACTTGAGCCTCAGAGCGTAGATTTACTTATTGAGTCTACTTATGAATATCTACTTTGATTTATTTCTATTTTATTCCTCTCAATCACATACTAACTTAAACAGTTTATTTATTCTTGCAGTACCTATGCTTTGTATGACGTCCGTTTAGTATGACTTGTTTCTTGTTTCCCTTCGATGATTCCACTGTATTTTATTAAAGAATGGCTCCCTAAAAGCCATAACATAATTTGGAAATGTGTTAAAGTTCGTTCATCATCATCATCATCACAACTCTTTGTGATGATCCCACTGCAGGGCTATGAGTCTCTCCCCTGGGTGACGAGGAGGTATAGGCCATAATCCACCAAGCTGGCCCAGTGCTGGGTGGTGGATGTCAGAATTTTCAGGGCGCTGAAAATGGCTTCTGACAAACCCTAACGACTTATGTAAACAGCACCCGGGACCGACTGCTTAACGTGCTCTCCGAAGCACGGAAGTCGCCGTGGGAAATGAATGGTCGGCGGTCACCCATCCAAGTACCGACCGCGCCGAACGTTGCTATCTGTGATATCGTTTGATACACACAGTAACTATGGCGCCACGACGACTTCAATATATAAAGTTGATATAAAGTTGGTTGTTCATGTTATTTTGTTAAAAATAATAACCATATATAAGACACTGTAATTAGCTAATTTAGTTAGGCTCCTTTTTTTAAGAACAAGGTATCGTCCTTATAGAAGTAATCTGTGCGAATATCGCGCCAGTAATCGATGCTACCAAAGTATGACAATTATGAAAGACGCACTATCATATCACACGAATGCCGTTTATTACACTTTTCCTATATCAGTGTGAAGATCGCGCGTGCTTTTCGCAATGATCGCGTTCTAATAGGTTGGGGAAAAAGTCTTTTCGCATTATAGTATGTATGAAGTTGTAATAAAATTATCAGACTATCAGAGAAATTGCAGACACTATAGGCATCTCATATGAACGAACGCAAAATATTGTCCATGAACTCGGCTTTTCTAAGGTTTCGGCTAGGTGGGTCCCCAGATTGCTTTCAGTAGAGCAAAAGCGAATTCGACTCACGATTTCTCGCGACTGTTTGGAGATGTTCGAGGCTGATCCACAAGGTTTTCTTGACAGATTTGTGACAATGGATGAAACCTGGGTTCACCACTATACCCCAGAATCAAAACAACAATCCAAACAATGGAAAAAATCAGGTGAACCAACTCCGAAAAAAGCAAAGGCAAATCTGTCGGCTGGCAAGGTGATGGCATCGGTTTTTTGGGATGCTAAGGGTGTCATTATGGTGGACTACCTTCCAAAAGGCGAAACAATAAACTCTGCGTACTATAGCACCCTTCTGCGCCGTTTACGTGAAGAAATTAAACAGAAACGCCCAGGATTACTGAGAAAGAAAGTGTTGTTTCACCAGGACAACGCCCGAGTCCACACGTCTGTCGAGTCTATGGCTCAAATTCGTGATTGTGGTTTCGAATTGTTGCCACATCCAGCTTATTCTCCTGATTTGGCACCTTCGGACTTTCATCTGTTTCCAAACCTGAAAAAACACCTCGGTGGTGGGCAGAAATTTTTAACGAATGAAGAGGTCGAAGCCGCTGTTAACCTGTATTTTGAAGACCTTGAGGAATCTTTATGGAAGCTCTGGAAAGCAGATGGAAGAAGTGCATAGAGCTAAATGGAGATTACGTCGAAAAATAAAAATATTTTTGTATGTACTTTATTCTGTTTTCTTGACTAGGCCGCGAACTTTTCAATCCACCCTCGTACTTTAGTTAAATGTCAATAAACTATATTAAAAAATGTTTTGAATTTTTAAAAAAAATGCGAAGAAACTTTTTCCCCAACCCAATATTAAAACGATGTCTAAGTAATAAATTAAGTAAAACAGATGTTCCTAAATACAACATTGTAGATAAAGAATGATCTAGTTATTAATTTTAAAACTACCCTTTCAGGATTACTTAGTGGTTAACGCTAGAACTTCCGGTCTGCACTATCAAGGAGATGAATGGACCGATCAAACTCCTGAATCACTTATAGAAGAAACAGTGAGAGCTAAATTCCTAGATTTTCTCGCTCAGGAGATTCCATATAAATTAAAGGTACAAACAGAATACTATGAAGACGACACCATTGAAGATAAAATAATTTGTTCGGTCCGTGTCGATTGCCCCACTGAAAGATTAGCAAGGCTTATAAGCGGAGCAGGAGGGGGTAGGCTACAACAAATTAAACAATTCGCTAGAAGTGATTTAATGGATTTATTTAGGAAACCTGTAGCATTGAACATTAACCTCAAAGTTGTAAGTAATTACGATGTAGACATATGTTCATAAGATTAAAATAATTTGTACTGAAATTTGTGTTTTATTTTCCCACTTACTACGGACTCGAGGCAGATGGTGCAATTAAACGTGGAAATGCGCACTTTCACTAACACTACACATGGGTGACGTCACAAAATCGTGAACTGTGTCATTTCTATGTCTTATTGCCCCGTCTGCCTCAAGTCTTTGTGTCTAGTATAGTTATTATGACTAAAAGCTATTATATTTTATGGTATTATACCATTACAGTAACATAATTAGCTAATAAGTAGAAGACGACAGGATTGTATTCTGTTTAAGAATATTTTTCATTTTAACTTGACGTTTCTGTGTTTTATAAACGTTTCTTGAAGAAATCAAGTATACAAATACAGTGCTACCTAGTCTTAAAGTAAGTTTAGTAGCTTGTGTTAAGGATATTTATACTCATAACTTTTTCAAAAATATATACCTATATATACAAAATACACCCGGACCTAGGCAAACGAACATGTTTATACACAGAATACGTCCATTTTGTGGGGATAGAACCCTTGACCACACTGGTGTGTCGTGCGCGAGGCTGAACTATACCCTGGCAAATAATTCAATGCAGTAAACTGACAGTTCGAAATGTCAAATAGAAAATCAATGATACCAGTTAAAATCTTTTTAGTGTAAGTACTGAATGAAAATGAATGTAAATGAACGAGTCATTTGTCATTCGTTTTTCATAAAATTTCAAAGCAATGTATAAATAGTTGAATTTGAGGTGTGTATTTTATCTTCAAAGTTAACTTTAATGAAAATAATTATTTATAAATAATAAATAAATAATAAATATTTCTGACACTCACACAACATTATCTAGCCCAAATTAAGTTTCTTAAAGAACTTGTGTTATGGATACTAGATAACTGATATACTTAAGAAATGTATACACATACATATTGAATAAATACATATTTTTTATTAGAATAAACTTAAATAAACATATAAACATCCATGACTTGACGACTAATATCTGTGTTCATCACACAAATATCCGCCGCCGCCGGGATTCGAACCCAGGACCTCTGGCATAGAAGGCAATGTATGTTACCGCTACACCAGCCGGTCGTATTTACCAAGTGCTTAAAAACGGTTCTTTCTTACTTCTACTTTTTACGGTTACTTCTTTATTTTTAAACTCCTTTTGTCGTCAAAAATCAAATTTCAAGAAGAGTTGCCATTTGCTAAGATAATCATAAAAAAGAAATCCTATTTAGTGAGCCAAAATATTTTTTCTCCATAAGTAAGTAAATTTCTACCTATATTTTAAAACATAAACACAATGGGGTGTATTGCAGCCTCTAGTGTGTTATGACCTTGGAACCTCACCAGTCGGCCTGGAAAGGATGTGGGTTATTCCACTGATCGCACTCGTTCAGCAAACTCTTGCCAGTAGTGGCTCCAAGTAGCTATAGTGCATACAGCGGCTACACCCCGGTAAACCGCGTTGGTCTGCGAGCTAAACCCAGTCGAGGGGGCCGTTGAAGCATTTTTACCTCCCGCTTAGTGCACGAAGTCTATCCCGGTGGGAAAAGAGTTGTCAGTGGCATTTTGTATTTCAACAACGCTGCGCTAAGCGGACGCTCGCGCGTTTGCTCTCGTCCGGCTAATCGCACAACAGGACGCGCAACAGGAACCCGCGCTGGCGTCCGTTTAACGGCCATATTTTAAACATCTATGTAAAATCAGAATACAGTCCGCTTAAACGAAATAAACGTTTTTTTATTATATCGAGACCACCAGGACCCTAAACTGGAGCTTGACCCTAAACTGGTGCTTGACCCAAACATTCAATTACTTGAAAGACTGAGAGTGCAGTGGGCTGGGATGTAATATCTTTAAAACTTTTAAAAATAACTAAGCATATTTTACTTTCCATTAGGTATCTACTTACTTACATTGCGAATCTTTGTCTGGCATGCGGTGTATTTGTCGCGGTCTAGAAAAAGACATTAGGTATGTACCCAACATAGGCTAAGACAAAGCAGGTATCAGTGAATCTGTGACTAACCTTAGCTAAAGTTTTAGAAAAAAATAACTTTCTTGCGCTTCTAGAAAATACAACATCCTTTCACAGAAACATTTAACCCTAGTACTTATGTCAACATCACAATTCATCAAACGCAGTCTCAAATATCACCAAATATACAGCGTGTTAGGGCTTGGATTCCCGATATTTCACCCACGTGTAGTTCCTATGCCATATCGACAAAATACTATACACAAGGGGGGTCGCACCCCTCCCTCACTGCTCTGAATGACAGCCATCTCGTATTTCTATGAGTTCACTGAAACTCATTTTTTATGTTTGTATATCGTTCCCATGCTTAAAATGTAAAATATTTTTTCTTTACCTCAATTATCTATTATTTTGCCTATCAAACTACACGCCTTTTTCTCGGAAAGGACCCTAACAACCGTCAGTGACAAGTCGGTTGGGTATCGAGACTATCAGGGCATGTGAGACGATGTGAACCAACAAACGATCCGGGCGGGAATATACAAAGGCTATACTATTTGAGTCACGAGTCAGACTCTAATAGAGGAGCTTTTGTTTATGCATATTACTCGACAATACCTAATCTAACTCAGTAAAAAAATTGACTGAAATGGATTAGCTTTTGCTCTTGTAATTATCAAAGAAATGCAAAGACAAAACCTAGTAAGTACTGTATAATACATATTCACTCAAATAGATAAGCTTTTGTCAAGATGAAAAGTAGTATCTTTGTTTGATATAAACGATGAAAGAGATAAGCTACGAGAAGGGCTCCTGCACCGGAAGGCGGAGTCGGTACAGTTAGGTGCGACGACGAGCGCAGCGAGGAGGAGCATGTTAGGTTGCAAATTATAGTTATACACGTGCGCGAGCCGAGCGAGCGAAGCGAGCGGTGCCGCGGCAGATGCCGGCGAATTGCCATAAACCTGGTCAGCTATTATAGTCAACCCTGGACAATCCAAACATGGTCAAAAGTCAAACGTTAGTCATCAAAATAACGATGGTCATAATGCATGCACATTTTATTCCTATCTTTGAAAATCAGAACAAATGCCATTTAAGTATCAAATTGAAGCTAACGATCGGTAAATATCGATATCAAATGGGATAGCTTTTGTTTCTGCAATGTTAAATTGAAATTCTCTCACAAAGTCTACGCGACTTCGGTCAATTTCTGTACTAGAATAGATTAGGGTTTCGGCAAGTTTTTGTCATACAAAAGCTAAACCAGTTCAGTTTGCACTTTCACTCTAATGGTATAGCCTTTGTAAATACGCGATCCAGGCGCCTCGGTCTCGAAAAAAACCCCCTTCTTTCATGTGTGCTAGAGGGGAACCACTGACTGTTATATTATGAATGATTATTATTTGATTCTAAAAAAACTAATTTTTAAACGGATCAATAACTTCAAAGGCATAGTTGAGAGATACTGGGTAAGTAAGTAAGTAAGATCCAAACGGTAAAGTTAGAAACCTCTATAACATAAACCGACACTGTAATTTCCGTAAACAACTGCTTACAAAGTTTTGCGGTTAAGTTGTTGCCGGGCTCTTAGAGTTTCGTACAATTGTATTTGAAACATGACTAGCTAAGTGGGGAAGTACAGACATACCTACATTATAATTCCGACTAATTATTTTACTTCAAAGTTTAAAGATATAGAGCCGTATAATGAATTCCTGCTTACATAAGAGGTATGTCGAAGTTTTGGGATACATTAAATCATTAAATAAAATATATCAGTGTATTTCATACAGTTTAAATTAACTTTAGAAACGGGATTTTTACTATATTTTACTGAGTTTCGAGTAGGTATCGTCGTGATCTTGGCGCTTGCAATGCCGAAATATCGAGAACTCAAAATAAATATGTAATAATACCACATATATCCCGTTCTAAAGTGTCCAAATTTAAATTTTGAGGTCCATGCTAGTTTAAAAACTTATTTCGACAAATTATAAGAAAACTACCTTTTGTAACTACCTTTTAAAAATATAATTAAGTACCTAATAAAAACACAATATGGTAAAGGAAAGATACCTACAAACTAGGACCCTTACACCTAGGTATACAACCACGTTAAGCTAAATAATTTAATAGTTTCTTACTTTTAGTTAAGAATACATGACAGATTAACAGTAGACATTTTATTTTTTATTTTTAGTACTTAATATTATTATAACTTGACTGAAGCTTAAATGTAGGTACCCTATATGCTGCTGAGGGCTTCCACAGTGTTTCGCCATCCCGTTCGGCCTTGAGCTTCGCGCTTCATTTCGCTCCTAGTCTTCCCTATCTTCTTCGCCTCTGTGACGATCGTCCGCCTCCAGCAGGGCCAGCATACGACCATCGATAAAGACTCGATTCAACAAGATATATATTATTTTATTAGTTTAGCCTATCATGTGAGCAGGTCTGCTTTGGGCGGACACGCTTACGCTTTCCCTGGGGATTCCAGTCTAGGGCTTGCCTCGGTATATGGTCAGGGTCCCTTCAGAGCATGTGTCCGATCCAGTAAACTGCGAGAATATGGCGAAGACAGTGGTTAAGGACGACCTGTAGCCGGCGCGAGATGTCTTTGGTAACCTTCCGCGTCTCGCATCCATACAGCAACACGGTTTCGACGTTGGACCGGAATATCTTGAACTTAACTCTCCTAGTCAGTTGTCGCGATTGCCATACAGCGCGGAGTTATGCGAAGGTTGCTCTTGACTTGGCGATTCTGAAAGTGATGTCTTTTGTAACATTGAAGCACAAACCTATTGTTATAACCGTGTATAACCGTTAGAATTCTCTAAAATGTCAATCTTTGAAAATTTATCATCAGTGTTTATATATTGGGTGTCTTCTAATTGTATCTGGGCTTAGGCAACAAATTATCTTAGGAGAATGAGTAGGTCTGTCGTGAACGACGGCTAATCCAAAAATCTCCGCTAAACGGACTTTTGATACTTGTATGAATTTGTCTGGCTAGTGATTAAATGTGCCATTAAACATCATAGATTTGCCTATAATGGGTTAAGGATTTACGTGCTAGATCCTTTTGAAACGTGTGTGGTTTATGTATTACAACATCGTCATTGCCTATAAGATAAAATTGAGTCAAAGGCAGATTTATGTATGTACCTGTGGTATACACCAATAACAACGATAAAAAGAATGCAAGTCTGGCTAATAATAGTGTCAGTGCAAAGATAGGTAGGTACTGTAGGGACAATGTACGATACCAGCCAATGCCTCTTAAAACTGAGCGCTTCTTTAGGTGTGTTCTATTTTAATTTCATCATCATCAGTAAGAAGACTGGCTCGTTGGAGCATTGGCCGAGTATGCGAAATGAGAAATTCTAGGTTCGAGATCATATTTTATATTCGACCGGGTATAATCTGATTTTGTCTAGTTCCGTGTGTGGTCACCAAAACAGAAGCTTATTTTATTTTTAAGCTTACACTATGCCTAAATAGTATTTATTACAGTTTGGGTAACATATTTAGTGGTTAAAGATATTTCGCTTGGTTTTACCCGCGCAATTTTGAATTTTGCGGTAATATCGGGAAAAAACTAGCCTGTGTACTTTTCCAGCCAGACTGTACACTATCATTGAGCCGTTCTGGCGTGATTGAGGAACAAACATCCATTCAAACTTTCATAGAAATAATATAAATGAGAAGTAAGATGGCACGGTTAATAAAAAAAACGTTGTAACCATGTAAACTTAAACATGTTGGTATTAATACACTAAAAATTGCAATCCTGACTGTACCTACTCGGCCACCACAGGTACCATAAAACGAGAACTTTGTCCATTTACTTGTCTAAAGAATTTCACGAGGGAATAGAAACACTAAGGGACCTATTAAGGCTAGCAATAACGGAACAACTTCAATATTGGTGGCTAATACTGCTTCCCAGTAGCAATAATATTTGTCTGATATCAATAGTGGTATTGCTTTTCTTTTCATTTTTAGAGTAAGATATTAAAGATTTATTCGATAGAAAATCTTAAAATATCTTTAAGATTTAAAAACACACTTAGGTATGTATGTAAACATTCTATAACCTTACTTATTATGAAGTCACAATCATCATCATCATCAGCCTGTAGACGTCCACTGTTGGACATAGGCCTCCCCCAAGGGTTTCCACGTCGCTCGTTCCCGCGCCGCCCTCATCCAACGTTTATCAGCGTTTACTTTGACCCGGTCGTCGCGGTCGGTCCATCTTGCGTGGCGCCTACCTACGCTGCATCTCTTAGTACGTGGCCGCCACGTGAGAACTTTTCTGCCCCAACGGCCATCGGTTCTGCGACTTCAAAATTCAAAAAATTCAAAACTCTTTGCTTTCGTTCAATTCTTTGCAATCCTTCTGGATATGTCGATGACTTTGGTTCACCTGCGAATCTCCTCATTCTTGATTAGATACCGCAGGGAAACTCCGAACATAGCCCTTTCCATTGCTCGCTGAGCAGCTTTAAGCCCATAGTTAGCGACCACGGCTCAGTGCCGCCTCAGTGAAGTCACAAATGAGCAGATATTTCAATAATAAGTACATATAATCGGCTTTGAGCAATTTTAAGTTAAGCAGCCCTTTTTTAAAGGTAACAGAATTACCTTACACAAACAATGGCTTAAGTCTACAAATTGAACCAACAACAAACTACTTTAAACAAGTAACAAAGTCAGCAGTAAACTTGAGAAACTTAGTATGCTGTTCATTGTTTAAAACGCTGCTTTTGAAAATGTGATTATAGCATACATAAAGTACTAAAGGGTAAATTACTTAAGAACACGGCTGGTAATCTCCATAGTGTATATTAGCATCAGTCTATGGATATTGTCCATGGGCTCACATAATGATATTGACACTTGACTGCTTGAATTGGTTGAATAGTTTGATTGAATTGAAAGTTTCAATTCGAATTGAACAATCTTTGTAGAGATTGACACAATAACAATCTTTGTGAATTGATGTGTAAATGAATTTAATTATAAATAAATTATAAAAATATTGTATAAGTTGTGAAAATTGTGTTACCCTTATGTGAATTTCCAAGAAAATATACCAAAGGAAGTACCTAACTATAACTCAACAATACCTGAAATATACTGACAGCGAGGACTGAAATTATATACCTATATTGGATTTGTAATTGGATTGTCAGAAAAATTTATTTAATCACACCACATTGTTGAACTTGTGCTATGGATACTAGATAACGGATAAATAAACTTAAGAAATTTATAAACACATAGATATTTTTTATTTTTTATATAGAAAAACATCCAGACCCATATTTATTTATTTGTAAATTTTATTATTTGGCAAAGTAATTACCTATAGGCATAACATACTAAGAAAGTTCTTTGCCATGTCCGTAGAAAAAAAAACTGCTACACCTCATTTTGTAGAATAACATTTAAAAAAAAACAAGCTGTCAAAATCAATATGTGAGCCTCGTATAGACCGACATCTATGACAAGGGAGTTGTCCGTCTGAACTTGTTCTCCTTATTAGTCTGTGCTTAAGAATTATTACAATGTAGGTACGAGCTTGAACCTAAATACTTACTTTTATCCACGCTTTATATCTATCTTATTGCAATATAAACCGAATTACAGCACTAGGTCAAATTAACAACTAGTCATGAAGAGATTGATTCAGGGTTGACAAATCGAGGTCGAACTTCTTCACGAATGAATTTCTTGCAAGAAAGCGACCGAATACTCAGAGGAAAAAATTCTAGGTAAAAGATCTACATACTTTAAGCACCTAAAGGACGACTAATTGATTTCTCTCTAACGACTGTTACATGCGTTCCACTGCATTATTTTTGATACAATAGTATACAAATATTTTTTGAATCTCTGAGATCTTTGCGATATGCACCTCTTCTAACTAACCGTTACTAACCGTTGGGTTAGTAAGGGTGGTTGCCACAGTTACGTTGTCGTTTTATGTATTTTATTTACTTAAAGTCTTGTTGGACTGGGAGCAAAAGAAAAACATAGAATTTTATTGACGTTTTTGAGGGCGATAGGCTGACCCCCTATCACTCCAAGTATCTAACCATCATTACAATACCTCCAAATTTGTAAAATGTGACATAAGATGGTTTATATCTTCTCGTGTTCTGCCTACCCCATAAGGGATACAGGCGTGACGTATGTATGTATGTCAAATTCTTGCGCCATTGCACATAGCTAGCTAGCTTGTTTTTAAAAGCGTGAGAGGTATGCTATTTTTTATATTAATTTGTGAGGTGGTAGGACCATTGGACTAAGGTGATACACACACTGCACCGCACCACACTGCATGTTCCATGAGGCATACCTACGCGGGTACTTACGGGCGTGCAGATCTGCATCATCATGCAATTTTTTTCGCACTCGCGCGTATCACAATACTGGAAGTATCACTTAGCGTAAGTGACATTTTGGGAAAAACATACATATTCGAATTTACAATTCCCCGCTCTGATAGGAATAATAAAAATTCTTGTATCTTTAAAAAAATTACCTTACGTTATTTTCAGGCTGTCTAGAATGGTTTTTGGCAAGCGATATTTTAAGCATTTTGTGAATTTCATTCAATTCTTTCCCAATCCAAAGTCGTGCGAGTGTACAGCTTGAGTCTCGTCGCGCGGCCATGTTTCTCCTCTTGAAACGCGTGATCACGAACGCGCGTGGATTCATTTTCTGTGAGTTGGACTCTGCGTTTCTTGTGTTCTAAAATTATTCTATACTTATAAGCAATGTTAGAACATGCAGTAACGCGCCACGTTGCGTGATGCTGGTAAGCAAATGCTTATTTCCTCGCTCCTCTTAGATATGTCGCACGCAGCCTTATACCCAACCAAAGAGAAAATTATCAGCACAGAACTATTTAATTGCAAAGCCAGAGAAAATCTCTCTTAAAAAAGAGGATAGCATATATAAGTCATAGATTATTTTAATTAAGTATTTTTGTGCATATTACTTTGGTATGTGTTTTTACATTTTTCACGTTTTTTATTCGTTGCCCAGTTTCCCATACCTTCTTTATGAATTTTAATTTGAGCTAGTGATTATATTATGGGGATGAATTAAAATGTAGCTTTCGAGTATGATAAATATACTCGAAAGCTACATTTTAATTCATTTTAATTTTAATTCATCGAAAGCTTATATATGATAAATATATTTATATTTATCATACTCGCACATAGGTAATTGTTGTCTTAAGCCGAAGGTTCAAAATATATAAAATGTAATGTATATTAAAATGTAAATGTTCCTTATCGGTTGCTACGTGTCAGGCCTGCGAGCCTAGTGTAGCAGCCACCGTTTTCATTGTTGTTTGTAATTTTCTTTTTGACAATAAACTATTATTATTATTATTCATACTTATAACTACTCGCCTTTCGGCGGAAAAGACCCGACAATCGGACCAGTCGGTCCGGTATCAGGGCAAGAGAGAAAGAAATCGGCGAACGATTCGGGCAGTATCGAGCAATAATTTCTGCATGCGTGCTGGAAGCGAACCACAGGCAAATCCCAGCCTTTCAAGGTGTCTGTGTATTATTATTATTATAAAAGGTATATTTCCAAGAAAATCGGTTCGGTCCGTTAATCGGGTATGTAGTTCAGGGATAATCCTTGAGGTATTTCAGTATTTTCAGTAAGATAAGGATGAAGATGGAGCACACGTCAGGTTGAAACTAGCTCTTATTAATATAATTAAACATGACAGGAACGCTGCAACGGAAATTAAATTGAAGGATTGATATTCAGGCCGAAACTAACATTGCATTATGAAAAGGGTTAAAACTTTGTTACATTCCTGCAACAAAAAAAAAATCTATACTGTTATTTAAGAGCGCTGCGATCAGTTCAGGCTTAGTTTAGTAATGCCACAGGGCCCACAGGTAAAGCAGAAGTTCCCTAAAGAGTGTAAATCATCTTTTCCCCAAAGGAATACAATTTAACATCCACCCTATATAAAGACATACCAACATTTACCTTTTAAATGACTTAGCAGATAATCATGTCTCGTCCGCGACATAAGAGTTTTGCTTACTTAGTTTAGCTAGCCTAAAATTCAGTCTCATGTGCGCAACCACGTTCTAAGTTATGAAACTACTTAGCGAGGTTGTACTTACTAGGTTCTAAACATTTCACAACTACTTTTCAATAAATTACTTAGCTCCATACTTGCTTTTAACTTGTGTAAAGTTGTTGCAGTAAGACAAACAAGATATATTCGCGCACTTACTTAAGTATAACTATTTAGGTAGTTATGCGAGTGTCTAGCATTACATTTAAGCTTGAAGGTACCTACTTGGCATGAAGGCTATATGGAGTTCAGTGTAAACAGTATATTTGAATTTTATATGACTGGGAGCGAAAGAAAAACATGGATTGTACTGCTTCTCTTCCCGAGCATACTGTAAAAGTCAGTTAAGGGACTGAAGTTTTATGAGCGTTTCTCTCCATCATTAAAATACCTCCAAAGTCATACTTGATATCAGGTGGTTTTAAAGCCTCTGTTATTCTGCCTACCCCAAAAGGGATAAGGCGTATGTATGTATAGATAATCATTACAAAAACTAAGAAGGTAACTTAACTATAGAGGTTGGTTTACCTTTGTACATAAGGCTTTGGTTTTAGTTAGAGCCCTTTTAACTAGCGTGTAGTTAGTAATTAGGTACCGTGTATTTAGTAATTAGCGCGCTCGAGCACATTAGCTGCTATTTTCGTAGTTTACTATAAAGTAGGCTTGTGTTAAATAAAAGCTTCCACAGTCTGTGGTACTGGGTTCCATCACTAGCTGTGAAAATGTTGTCAATGAATGAACTATATAACATATCTGTACAAATTTGGAAAACCTGTTGAAAAATTTAATGTAAGTAACCTAGTTACTAACTTACCTAAATGTTGTCGTCAAAAATCTCTTATTCTCAAAGTATAAAATTACTTTTAGGTAATGATTTGTGGCAACAACTAACTAATTACAGCATATCCAATATTAAGTAGTTGTACAGGTAAGTTTTTAAACCTTGCGATTTAAAGACTTACCAGCCAAAATCAAGACATCAGTCTTATATTTTCTCCAAATATTTTTAGACGTGCTGAGTAAAGCCAGTACTTAACTTTCAGAAGCTCTTCCTCAACAAAAACAAAACTTAAACAAGTTTGACGAAGTTGGTCAGTTTGGAAACTTTAAAATAAATTAACGGGAAAAATTTTGTATTCAAATTTATCTAAAAGATGGGAATGAATGGCAGACTACTATTAATTCTTTTGTAAATTTAGATAAAGTGATATTTTTAACATACCTACATAATAATGTAGTGCTACTATTATTGTGTAAAAATATACAAATACCTATTTTTACTTATATTAAAGCTATAATAGACGTCTCATTTCTAGGTAAGTGATGAATAAACTATTTCCAAACTTATCCAGTTGGAACTCCAACCCTTTGCCTTACTCCCCAGGTAAACACTCGACTACTTCAACACGTATCTCGTAATTACGCAACGAATATTGTTAGTAATTAACAATATAGATACCTGAGCATATATAGTTATTCTTCGTGTAACTAAAAAGTAAAAGCATTACAAACAAAGACTGCTAAATCGACTCTACAATTAGTTCCGCTACTATGTTTCTTCTCGCTTATCGCCACAAAAACATTGCCCAGTATAAAAGACAATGCTCCTCCGTACATTAAAACTTTTATACAAAAGCTCATACATTGTTGCATTTGAAACGAACTCTTCGTATAGTTGAAATACCAGTTCCTATGAGACCTCAACCAAAAACTGCACAAAGCAATCATGAAACACACAGCCAAAATAATAATGAACGTTGAATTCTATAAAACTGTAACGTAGCGTTGTAAAGTTTTCGTTTAATAATGTATAGAACCTTGTAAACAATTTTAATATGGCGTTTAAACCCTTTTTTGTTTGTTAAATTGACGTCGTCTTTTTATTTTTTTAAATTAGTCTCATCTTATAGTATAATAAAGTACCCATATTAGATTTTGTTGTTTAAAAAAACTTACAATGTATTTAACCACAAGGTAATTTAAAAGGAAACAACATACATACAATGCACAACTTAGTTTCTTATCCACATGAATCGTTATTTTTCAAATACAAAGTAAAACAAATATGTTTTGTATGTTAGCCATATTCTTCCCATAAATATTAAGTATTGCAAAGAAAAAATAATGATTTCTATTGCTCGTTACACCCATTACTATTAAACATTGTCCCTTATTTAAATTGCGATTTATTTGAGTTTATACCGAATAGTGAAATTGTATTTTTGATCAGAAATTGATATCATTACTTTGAAAGAAACGAGAAAAAAATGCATTGAAAAGTATTGCTTATACAATAGATACATAAATTACTAAAAAAATATCGAAACTTTTTAAAATATTTTTTACAAAATCTGAAACTTACAAATCTGGGGATTTCATTATTATTTTATTCATTATTATTTATACTTATTAGGTCAGGGAAAGTAAAGCTTTCCCGGGTTTTCCAGAATTTTATAAAACTAAAGCAACAGATAATAAAAATAAATAAATTCTCTGTATTGCCAAATAGAATACAATTATACAATTAGGTCCTATAAATTATAAAGGCATTGACAATGAGGCGGCTTTATCGCTATGAGCGATTTCTTCCAGGCAACCAATATTTAGCAATAAGTATTTGCTTCTCGTAGAAACAGTTTGCAGTAAGAAATTGTAGTTATATCAAAAATATCGTTGGCAATTTTCCTTGTTTGAAATAATAAATAAATAATAAATATTTCTGATACTTACACAACATTGTCTCCCTTTGTATGTTAATTATAATTATTGTTTCGTTTAAACTATGTAACCATGTTGGTGTATAATGAAGAGTTTTATTATTATTGTCTAGGGATAAATTAAGTTTCTTAAAGAACTTGTGTTATGGATACTAGATAACTGATATACTTAAAAAATATATAAACATACATATTGAATAAATACATGTTTTTATTAGATTAAACTTAAATAAACATATAAACATCCATGACTTGATGACTAACAGATATGTGTTCATCACACAAATATCCGCCTCCACCAGGATTCGAACCCAGGACCTTTGGCATAGAAGGCAATGTTTGTTGACGACCACTTTGGCAATGGGGTAAACTTGTCTGCCTAAGACGCCAGTGGTTGCGGGTTCGATTCCCGCACCGAACAAGAAAAAAAATGTCCGTGTCTGGGTGTTTATCTATTTATGTATTTATATTCTAGGTTCCCCCCTAGTTCGCTACATGGTATCCCATAACACAAGCTATGATTACTTTGGGGCCGTGTAGTTTGTGTGATTGTCTGGAGATTTTATTTTATTTATATTACGGTCACGGGATCTGTAAAGACACCGAAACGTCGAGTTAAAAAGTAAAATATAAATTAAACGCGATAAATCCGGTTAAAAAGTGTTTTTATTTAATTCTATGTATCGCAAAAACATAAGATAATATTTTAAGAAAATTTATTTATATGTATACTGAATACGTGCATTAACGTGATTATGTAGACGTGTATGTCCCCACAATACACAGCAAATTGCAACGCATGTTAGACGAGGGGCGTGTCGTGCGTTGGGCGGGCGTGTGTAATCGGATCTTAGCCTTAGCATATCTTTAAAGGTGACTAATCTGCCTTCAAATATAGAAAGAAGAAAGAAAGAAAGAAAAATGTTTATTGCCAAACAACAAAGAAGAAAAAAAAAATACAAAACATAAAAAGAAGAAAAAAAAATACAAAAATACAAAACATAAACATAAAATCAAAATATTACTTAAAACTACTTCCTGTATTGTCTGGGCAATAGGACAATGCTCAGCTTGTGCAGTTGCATAAAGGTAACTGCGCTGGTTTTCAGCATGTCCTCGAAGTGAATATATACAATTAAAATAGATATGTGTACATTTAAAGAATCGCTACGTAATCCCTATAATTAAAAATATCAAAAAACAAACAACAACAAAAATATAAGTCAAACAAAATTTCAGTGTAAAAATTTTAAAAATAACAAAGCAAAAAAAAAGAAAATAATTAAAGTAACAAAAAAAATAAAAAAAGAGGTCCACTCGTATAACTTATATACATAATATATGCACTACTTATATATTTTTAAAAATAAAAAGTATATGGATAATAATAATAAGGATTAATTAATATTATAAATTTCAATAAACATTGATAAATATGCCACAAGTTATACAAGTTATACAACGTGTAACACAATGAAGAGACAATACCCAAGGGGATTGTATGTTTGGTGATGTAGTTTATAAGTAACAGTAACATGAATTTGTTATCCTTACGGTTCGGCCAAAAAAAAAGTTCAAAGTTTAGATCAAAATATCTAAGTGTCAACCTCATAAACAGCTGTTAGCTTTTGATGAAATCTATTCGATAAGAGATGGCACAAAAGTCCAGCCTATGCGGGAAAGGTCATAAGGTCACTGACCGCGGCGTGAGTCCTGTTTTAGCTCATAAGGCTAACTAGGGTTGTCAAAATACTTTAAGAATTAAGAATTAAGCAACTTTTTATGAAAGTCTATATATACCAGCACTGATCATGCCAATTCCTTATCTGTATATTCTATGTATGGTTGATAGAAGCTAACCCTTAAATTTCATCCCTCCATCCCGTCACAAGCTGCACATGAAAACATTTATAGTAATTAGTAAAAATAGTTAACTAGCCAAACACATAGCAGATCAGAACCGAAAAGGTAACTACTTATTTATTCAAAAAATGCGTCTTCATTTTATTTTTTAAAACGTCTCTCGAAATATTAAGTCACGTTGGAGGTGGCAAGTCGTTCCAGATCTTAGAAGCAGCGAACTTGAAACTGCCTCTGAAGCCAACAGTTTTATGCAGAGGTAATGACATTTTCTGTGTTGTTTTTGCTCGTGTATTAAATCTGTGTTGATCTTTAACCCAGGAGAGTTTGTCAAGCAAATATTTCGGTTTTCCCCCATACACAATCTTGTGAACAAAACTGGCCAAGTGTAACTTTCTACGAAGTTCCATGTTGAGCATACGATAGTTAGAGATGTACGGAGAGATGTGAGAGTGCTTCGGGATATTATAGCAGAATCTCATACAAGCGTTTTGTACTCTTTGAATGTACTTGGCTGTTTTTTGATACAACCTAGGACCGTATACAGTGTCACAATAATTAAATTGAGACAGCACCAGAGATTCAACAAGAAGACACCTTACATTTGTTGATATAAAATCTCTTATTCCGTATAAGACTTTAAGGCGGTAGAACGCATTCCTTACTTTCAAGTTTATATGTTCTATATACCTGAGTTCCGGGTCCATAACTAAGCCAAGATTTTTTACACTATTAACTCTTTCTATGCTTTTGGACTCAATATATATCTTTGGGTTAAAAGATCCAATGATGTCTACCTGTTGCTTGGTGCCCAGAACAATGTATTTGGATTTTTTAGGATTCAAGACCAGATTGTTCACTTCTGCCCATCCATATATATTTTGCAAATCATGATTAATATCGTTTTCCGCTGTTAAAGTATTGGATGGTAAGAATGAATAGTACAGTTGAGTATCGTCTGCATATAGGTGGATTTTGCAATGACGTACTTGTTTAGTGAGGTCTGCCGTAAACAAAGTGAATAGGAGAGGGCTGAGAATAGATCCCTGGGGTGTTCCTTTAACAGTCTCTCGAGTATCCGACTGCATAGTCTTTCCATTTTCATTCATTATTGTCACAAATTGCTTTCTATTACTTAGGTAAGAGCGGAACCATTTCAGAGATGTATCTGAAAAACCGTAGTGACACATTTTTGCCAATAATAGTTCTGTATTTATACAGTCGAATGCTCTCGAGAAATCAAGTAATACTAACACAGTACCCATTCCAACGTCAGTTGCCGAAATTATATCATCAGTAACATGGGCGAGTGCTGTTGCAGTGCTATAACCTTTACGAAACCCGGACTGTATATCAGGTATTACATTTTGTTTTTCTATATATTTCGTCACTTGTAATGATACGACTCTTTCAATAAATTTAGACATGACCGGTAAAACACTGATTGGTCGCAAATCAGATAGATCCTCAACATTTGAGCATTTAGGTATAGGTATAACCTTGGCAAGTTTCCAAGCATCAGGAAAAATGCCATTTTGTAGAGACTCGTTTATAATTAGAGTTATAATGGGAAGTGTAGCGTCTAGTGTCATTTTTATCATTTCAATATTTATTTGATCGTAACCAGTTGCATTTGTATGTACTTGTTGAATTATTTTTCGAATTTCTGACTCAGTGCACTTTTCAAAAGTGAAGATAGCATTTAATCCTCAGTTATTCTTAAAAAACTCGTACGTTGTTATATCTAATGCACCAATGCCCGGAACATTCAAAAAAGCATTATTGATTTTATTTGGATCTGAAATATGTGACATGATATCTTTAGGTGATTCGGAAAAAACAGAACAGTTTCTTAGGTAACGCCACATTTTTACCGGTTCTTTAATATTCTTATTTATGTAAAAATTATAAAAAGCTGCTTTTTCTCTTTTGATTGCGCCAGTAACGTAGTTTCGCATTTCCTTATAAAAGCTTTTATGAGATATCTGTTTTGTTTTTTGTGCTTTCTTGAGTGCTTTATCCCGTGTCTGGATCATTTGCTTTATATTATCAGTTAGCCACGGAGTCGACTTTTCTTTCACAATACGTTGTTTTTCCGGTGCATGTTTATCAAATAGTTAAAGTATCAGTTCGTTGAATAAAGAGACCATACATTCTACATTTTTAACGTTAGCAACCCGGTACCAAGGCCACATGTGAAGATCGTGTTCAAAAGATTCCATGTTAATGTTGCCCAAAGCACGGTTAGTGATAATTTTTTTTTGTAGCTTTGGTTTTTCTAGCTGTACATGAAGAACGACTAGAGCATGATCACTTAATGCCCGGTTGTGGTGTACTGATAAGTTCCTACATATTTGAGGAGAGTCTGTCATAACCAGGTCTAATGCGGTTGCGCTGTTATCAGTGATCCTAGTAGGTTCCTGGATTAATTGCTCAAGACTGTGTTGCGTAAGAAAGTTTGTTATATCCGACATATATTTATTATTGACGTTTAAAATATCTACATTAAAGTCTAAAAGAATAAAATAATGATTAAACTTTCCTAGCGTGGTGATTGATTCACTTAACGATTCTAAGGCCTCACAAACTGACACAGATTCAGGTCTATACGCTGTACCGACGGCGACTCTAACTTGATTAGGTAACCTAAGCTCAAGCCACATTTGTTCAAGCTTTGATGGTGGACAGGGGTGTGTTTTGGTTTGTATTTCTTGACGGATATAAAACCCGACGCCACCCCCCCTTTTCATCTTACAGTTATGCCTGGGTTTATGTTTAAATATGTAGCCGGGGATTTTTGGTGCGTACTTTCCTTGTTCCTCCTTCATCCATGTTTCATTTATTGCTAAGATATCAGGCTTATGAACATTTATGGTATTAAGCAGTTCGTCTATGCCGGTGAACAATGATCTTGCATTTAATTGAGCAAGAATCAAACGTTTATTTCTATTTGTCGCCATTGGTATGTGTAGAGTTAATAATGAATTGATTGCTAGTATTAAGAGCGCCAATAAATGTGTATAATAAAAATATTGAATATATTCGATATAAAATAGACTTTATAATTAATGAAGTAAAACAAATTGAACAAAAAACAATCCTGAAATATGTGCTTAAAAAAATATTAGCATAGTTGTGTATCCATATCAGATCAATAAAAATTAAATAAGGTGAACAAATTTCAATATAATAAATATTATACATCAGAACTATTATAGATTTTGTGCAAATTAACAAAAATAAAATAACATGACTATATAATGTCTCTATTATTGTTAGACTCCAAAGCGCTAACTGCGGACTGGCCAAAAACCCGAAGTATGTCATCTTCAGTGCGGAGACGGTGGCGTGGGGCGTCCGGGCTCTGAAGCCGCCGAACGTAAACATTACCTCCTCTAGTCCAGACATACCGCCAGTTGAGACGAGCCGCGATGTCGCGCGCCCGTCGAAACAGCATCCGGTTGGTCCGCGTTAAACGTTCATTTACGTAGAACTTCCGCGGTGGTTGCGGCAGGCCCGTGCCCTCGGTGGTGGCGCCGCGGCGCACGCGTGCCGCGCGCAGCAGTTCATCGCGCACGGCGCGGCGCGCTAGCCGCAGGACGATGGGCCGCGGCCGCGCGCCAGCAGCACCCACAGCGCCTGCCACTCCCGCAGCGCCGTCCGCTTCCGCCGACAAAGGCGCCCGCCCCATGCGTATGCAACTCACAACATCAGTTTCAGAGAGCTGAACACCCAGCTTGTTAGCCAAGGTCATAACTATGTGTGTGAGACCTTCTCCCTGCTGCTCCGGCACACAAGCTATCTCCACATCATTTAAAAGTAAGTCTTGGTCGCGGTCATTCAGCTCACCTTTCAGCTTCTCTATGGAGGCTAGCAGACCATCGACTCGCGCCAACTCGATCTGTTCTCCACTACGGTTCTCTAAAATACTCATCCGCTCTTCTAATTTCACCATACGGTTTTCGCATCCATCTATTCTCGCCGTGAGGTGTACCAGAGTTTCATTTAGAGCTTTTATTTCAGTACGAGTAGCACTCATTTCATTCCTGAACGATCGCATCTCCATGATTAACATTGGTATGTCTGCAACGTTGTTTCCGTCTTCATGCGCCGTGGGCGCGTCTGGGCTCAGCAAGTGTGTTTCAGGTGGACTGTCAGCCGCGGCTCCACGCTTATGGGAAACTCCGACAGCATCAGCAGCACGCACAGGAGTATTTGTATTGTCCACTTTAGGCTGCTTACTAATACACGAAACACATTTCCAAATGTTTTTGTGAATTTTAGTCATTGTGTTTAAAAACCTTTTCTCGGATACATTAGCACATTCTAAGTCGTAACTTTTTTTGCACAACTTACAACGTAAGTATAGAGTGTCTGTAATTAAAGTCGAACAACCAGAACAATGTAGGGTATTCATTTTTTTTTTTGAGAAAAAAAAAAACAAAATATTTTGGAGAACTTTTTGAATTTGAGTAGCAAAGGAAAATAAAAAATAAAAAAAAAGTTTTGAGTCTGGGGTTCGAACTCAGGATATTATGATCAATAATACCAATCTAAGCACTAATACCACAGGACCACTGAGATGTTTAGTTATGGTGTGAAATAAGAATATAAGTGCCGACTAGGGCTTAAGAAAGGTGAATGACCGACGACGGACCGTTATGTTCACAGTCTCATACGCTCACTAGTCGGATTAGAGTTATTTATTTTAAACGGTTTTATTGAATTGTTTTATGTTCGTAAAACACTTTACACTTCACTTCATTTCACATACGATACGTTGTTTGAAAGCGCAGAACGTAAGGAATACACTGGTATAAATTTGAATTAGTAAACTGGGTTTTTGTACTCGTAAATAATTAAAACTTAAGACAACACTTAAAACACGTCAGCAGGGCTCCGCAGTTAGCGACCACCCCATATCAACTATCAACTCAAAGATCAAATATCAACGCTCCGGCAGTGATGTCTTCCGGAGTTTTTCAAAGTTACATCAAGCGTTACATTACCTGTCAAATTTCCCCAACCAATTTTAACTTAATGTTGAGGGCATAGAGTATTTTTTTTGACAGATTTGTAACCCTTGATGTGCTGCCTTCTGTACCATATAGCTGGGATCTAGATCAATACTTTTAATTAAAATAGAGATAAGTGATATTTGGCAGTACACTTTATATAAAGTACTAGCTGTTGCGCGCGGTTTTACCCGCGCAATTTCGATTCCCGCGGGATTTTTGGGATAAAAAGTAGCCTATACGGATTCGGAAGAATCCCTCTAAGTAATGGTACAAGAAATTTTGAAATCGGTCCAGTAGTTTTTGAGCCTATTCAATACAAACATACAAAAATACAAAGTTTTCCTCTTTATAATATTAGTATAGATATATGCTAGCCAGGCAAATTCCGAACAACAAAATATTTTATATTATCTAACACATAACTTATAAATCAAAGAGTTAATTATTTTTTTAAGTTCCTTGATTCAATATATCAATAATTCATAGTTCAATAATTTTCCAATAAAAATACATAATAGCACTAATAAAGTTGGGAGCCCAGAAAATTGCTCAGAAATATACCAGTATATTATATGAACTGACGATTGATATCTTTCGGTAATAAATTACGTTTCCCCAACTGTAACACACCATATCGTTTACGCCATCACCCGAGGATATTTCACAGAATATTCTCTCAAGAAACTTTATCTGCGAAGATTTATCTTGATGCTTGATGAGAAACTGAAAAATTATTTTATATACTTGAAAATTCTTGATTCAAAATTTGAAAAATTCTTCTTTTGATGAAGCTGTTTGAAGTAGATGATGATGACTTGGTTATAGAAACTTATATGTCTCAGTGTAGCGTCGCCTGTTTGTTTCTTTCGGTAAAGGAGGTCAAGCAACAATTGGCCTTGCGGTAATAATTATGACCGTCCAAGTTTATGACACGACGACTTCTTTGCTCTGCAGGCCATCACGTGAAGACGTAGGTCCCGACAGCTGTTTACAGTGGAAATTAGAGAAGTCTGAAGGTATTTCGGTACCCTGAGAATTCGAAAATGTGCCTATCAGCACCGAGCTATCTTAGTCGTTTATCAAGTTGTCTGATTTTTATATAAAATATAAATCGGGTTAAAAAGTGTTTTATTTAATAGCTATGCTATGAATCGCAAAAACTTAAGACAATATTAATTAACTGATTTCTCACTCTGGGAAGAAGGTAATAAAGAATTAAATTGATGATCTCTTAAGTTTTAATAACCGTGCATAGAGGATGTAATCAAAACTGAAGAAATAATTGGCACTTTGTAACTTAGAAAACAAAGGTAAAATAACCAAGTTTAAAGTGTTTTTATTTGTGATGTACCACTCAATATATCATTAGCTTATGGTAAAGAAGTACACATGCTCCAAAATAGCATGCTTAAAAGCTTGCTATTTAGTATGCTCAATACGAGCATGCCTAGGAGCAGTTTACATTAGCTATTATTAGGCATGCTTGTTTTATTAATTATACATATATTTAAGTAGGAACGACTGATCGATACTAGCATGCTCAATAAGCAAACCTGTATTGACGCGATTAAAGCACGCCCCCAAATACACGCGCCACTGGTATCATGTTCAAAAATAATAAGCCTGTCGATTCACGAGCGTGCTCGAATTGAGCATGCTAATTTTGAGCAACATTCTGACACACGTGCTACTACGTAGCAAGTGATCAATTGAAGCATGATTTCGTGCTTGAAATGAGCATATGTAACAGTAGACCTATATTCTTTTGACTTAAACTTTTAATGAAATAAAGATCGTAAAATCTAAACAAAATATTATCTAGTTAAGTTATTACATTCAAGAAACTTATCAAAAAGAAAACTACTAGATCATTATTTTATGCGTAAGTTTAGATATGTATGAGTAAAGGGTATTCAATTTCTTTTACGACGTCATTTTTGTCCGGGTCTGCTATGAATCTTTCAGATAACCATTTTAATGGAAATAACAATTCAAAGACGACGTTAATGGTTCTATTTATTGTATACGAAAAGGTGCAAACTTTTGAATATGTGAAAACATTCGGTAATTTTCTTTATAACTTTACCCATACCTCAAATATAAGGATTTTTTACACCACAAGCTATCTCCTATAATAACTGAGCAGTACTGTATGACAAATAAAGATTGAAATACTTAAATATGTACCGTATCTGGGAGTATATTTTGAATTTATTTAGATATAGCCCAGTTCTCTAAGAAGTCCATATTCATTAATTCTCACATAGACAAAAGTTTCAAAGTCCGAGAATGTTCAGAGAATGTTCATAGCGAGGAATGGTTAAGGAACCGTCCTTTCTGAACCGGGGTTCTTTCATCTTTGACATCATCGTCACTTACCATCAGGTGCGATTTAGGTCGCGCGTTTAGTTAAAGTTAAAAAATTAAAGATAATAACAATTAAACAAAATGGAGTATTAAGAAAAAATTCAAATATTGTATAACTGTTAGTAAGTACTGCCTAATTTAATAAATAATATATGGATAAATAAAAATAAAAGTCTGTATTGGAAAGTTAAATTAATTAAGTAACTATTGTATGAATATATATGTATAAATAAAACAAATAATAATAAATAATTTAAATAACATTAAACGCGTATAAGAATAAATTGATTGTTATTAATAAAATAGTTTATAAGTAAATGTAAAATTATGTAAAAAGGTGCTTTTCAATCGCCAACAAACTGTTTACAGTTTGGCGATGTTTTGTGATTGTGTTAATTGTGTATTTTTTATGAATAAATGATTTAATAAATAATAAAAATAAAATGACCGGCTTTTGCATTGGTAACATATATCGCCTTCTATGCCAGAGGTTCTAGAATCCAATCCCGGTTGCATTGGATATTTGTGTTATAAACACGGCGCATGGTCATGCCAAGTCATGGATGTTTATATTTTTATTAAGTCAATTTCAATTTTCAAGTTTATTTCCATGCTGGATTGGGAGCGAAAGAAAACCATAGAACGTACATTTTCTAATAAAAATATGTTGTTAGACAGGGCTATTTTTTATTCACCGACCAAATATAAATATTATGTTCTTTGATATAATATAAGCGCACAGAAGGCAGCACATCAAGCGTTACCAATCTGTCAATTTTCTCCAACCAATTTTTAACTTAATTACGAGGGCATAGAGTTCAGATTCAATTACATTTTTTTGACAGATTTGTAACGCTTGATCTGCTGCCTTGTGTACCTGCATATTTATTTTAGTATCGCTCAGTAGAAAAAGGTTAAGTTATGGCAGGACAAACTTTTTTACAAATAGTCCCTGTTGATGAACACCCTACCTACAGTACAATACTACGATGCGGCATTTCATAGATTACGTTACGTTTGATAATACTACGACATAGTTCTTCAAGATGATATGTAGTAGCGCGTAGTAGTATTTATTTTTAATAGTATTCATTAATAATTTAGAGTCACCATACTTTGCTTATTATGTTAGCGAATATATTAATTTCCTTGTAAAATAAATACATTCCCATTAAAAAACAAAAACATTTTTATACCTGATACTTTATGTGTAAAAAAACATTGCCCGGTGATTAAAAACTAGCCCTGTATATTCAATATATACGCTTAGACTTATCCAGTATCCATAACACAGGTTCCTTATGAAACTTTATTAGGGCTAGATAAAGTTGCGTGAATGTCAGAAAATATTTATTTATTAAGTGTAGCTGTTATTAAGTGTGCAGGACCTGAGTAAAATGCTCGATGACCTCAGCGGAACCCCGCATCGAGTGGGTCTTAAAATGAACATGGATAAGACGAAGATCATGTCGAACATCCATGTTGCACCTTCTCCTGTGGTAGTTGGAGGAACCACGCTCGAAGTTGTCGACGATTATCTATACCTAGGACATAAAATCCAGTTAGGTAGGTCCAACTTTGATAAAGAGGTCAAATCCAACTCAGCTGGGCAGCCTTCGGAAAGTTCCATAAAATCTTCCCGTCCCAAATACCGCAGTGTCTAAAAAGTAAGGTTTTTTCGACGATCTGGTCAAAGACGATCTGGTCAAAGACTAGCCGGTAAACGCTGGATGAGGACGGCACGGGACCGAGCGACGTGGAAAACCTTCCTATGTCCAGCAGTGGACGTCTACTTGCTGATGATAATGATGAAGATGAGCTTACCAAGAAATACAGTATTTCATTGATTTTTGAAATAAATATAGCGCTTCCAACGTAACACTGTTTGCAATCCTATTTGACTTTTACTATTGCTGCAAACGCTGTAAAATATTTGTTTTACAGCCAATTCAAGAAATAATCAAGTAAATTAAAATTTAAATACGATTACAAATCTATCATTCAAATATTATTCGAACTATTAAATTTATGTAAATATAACTGTGAGTTATTGTGTATTCGTCAACAGGGCAAATATCTATAGCTGTTGGAAGATCAATGGGATGGCTCGCTCCAATAGATTTAATTCAAGGAACACTATGCAGCCAAGCTATGCCTATTGAATGAAGTGGTTTCATTGTTAGAAATACCCATTCGCTATAACACTTGATAGTACAAGTCGTGCCAATATATTGGACAATTAAATATTTTGAATAGTGAATATAACCTGAAACCTGCTAGGAAATTTGATATATTTTGTGGCGCAATGGTTGAGAAAGTTGTTTCTTAGTGCACTTTTTTGTCCGCTCATGGTAAGTACCAAATTAAGTCGTGCAGGGTCATAAACGGTTTGTTTTGAGTGACCTCACTTGGTCGTAGAATCTAATCGGGGCTCGCCTGGCAAGCTACCGGTGTGTGATGTGTTCCTGCAATATATGATGAAAAGAAAAGACTTAAAAGCAATGATCTACAAAGGAAATTATAAAATTTGAAAAAAGCAGAAAACCATAGTTTCCAATGGTTTCATTCCATTAAGAAACACAACAGATTTTGAATGTTGCGAAGATTAAGCCACTTCTCTGAATTTCTTACCATTTTCGTAACACACATTTTAAATTTGAAACTTTGAGCATCAGCAGAGTTGTTGACAAATCAATTAATGTGTTACCAAAAAAAAACAATCGAAATTTCGAAACAAAGTACAGTTTTTATGCTTTATTGAAAGCATTGAATATGAAAAAGTTGCTTTTTGAAAATTTAAGTTAAGGCATAAAATCATGCCAAATGTTACTGTCATCTCAACCATTGTGTTGTAAAAAGTACATTGAAAAATTTACTTAGTTTAATTATACTTCATTACACCAGGTACAAAACAACCAATAGTTAATGAACGTAAGAGGTGCTATAAGCCAGCTTTAATATACCTACCTGCAATTAGTCTAATAAAAAGAAGCTATAACAAACGGAATTACATAGTAGGTGACTTTTGGATAAGTAAGCAATTTTTTTTTTGCATTATATCGCGGATTATTTTGACCAGCTTTTAAATGCCTTGAACAACCTCTTAGCTGTCTAGGTCTAGCTCTAGCATCTAGTGCTCTTCTTTTCGGGTGACCTCTCAGAGTGTTCACTACGCAGTCTTTCAAAGCCGACTGGCTATCGCTCTGATCAAGAGCAAAGTGTCCTAATAAGTCGCTGACCAAATAACAGCAAAGGTGTACACGTCGTTAGAGTAGTCCCATTCTGTCAGTTCGTAAGTAGCATTCTTCACCTCCCAACATGAGGTAAGTAATTTTGAGAAATTTCTTATGAGTGAAAAAAATACACAAAACGAGTGTTTCTATAAGTGAACATATTATTTATTTTAATTGCTTCCATGCTGGACTGGGAGCGAAAGAAAAACATAGAATGTACCAGCTGCTTCTCTTCCCGGGCAAACTGTAAGAGTCAGTTAAGGGACGGAGGATTTATTGGCGATTTTGCGGGCGACAGGCTGACCCCCTGTCACTGCTATAGTCTCTCTCCATCATAATAATATCTCCAAATTCATCTGATGTCAAACGTGACATCAGATGGTTTTTATAGCCTCTGGTGTTCTGCCTACCCCATTAGGGATACCTACAGGCGTGAAGTTATGTATGTATGTATTATTTAAATTCATTTATTACTTCTTTTTTATCGGCTACAAAACTCGCTTTTGCCTCCTGATAAAAAGTGAAGATGAGGTCGAAAAAGACAGCACACGGATTAAGGAAGGAATAGACCTTAATCTTCTCTGTATAGGTAAAATCAAAGCTAAATGCCATACTCTATTAATTTAAAGCTTTGAAATTTAAATTTGAGTCATGTACAACACGTCCGTTCTAATTGAATCTCAAAGGTTAATTTCAACATGAGTTAAACCGTTCAAACTATATAGTTTACAAGGTTTATGTAACTGTACGGCCTATTCAACATACCAACTCACGAGATGATGAGGGTTATCCCTCACCAGCAGGTTGACATATTGTAGGCAGTTAATTAATAACCTTAGCTAGCAACAGCACAGAGACAAGTTTTTTATTCATAGATTTTAGTGATAATTTACCCTAGTGTTGTCTCAAGTTTCACAAGTTATTATCTAAAATAAACACTTTTTTGATCGGATTTAACAAACAACCCTTTGCTACTCCGTCACTTATACCAGTAGGTATATACGTATGCGATCTCGAATTGAAATGGCGCACGATAAAAAGTGCCATATAATATACAGGGTTGATTTGTAGTCACCAGCCAAATTTTTTTTACTCTATATATCATTTATAGAAACCAGTTTTGCAAAAAAAAGTATTAATTTTTTTCACCCATGAAGGTATTATATAGGGGTTGCGGGACACCCTGTATAATACCTTCTCGGAGGCCTGTCACATAATTATGTTTTTTTCGACCTTTTACTCTATAACAATTCACTGCACCTTGTGTAAGTATGGCAATTACTTGACTATATAAATTGTCTATTATTAACTTATGACTAACTTTATCACAGTACTTATCAGCGCAGTCACTGAGATCTGACGGAAAATCAATAAGTCTCAATTTAGAATGACAAAATTTATGATATTGATCTATTTGTGAGCTATCTCTTTCCCCCCATCTAACATTATTACATTGAAAAACAGGATTTAAAATTTTAGCTTTAATTAACTCTAAGTTACATTTAATTATTAATGGCCGGTGATCGGACCAGTATACGTCATGCAGTACAGAGACACTTAAAACTGTTTGGCGGGCGGCACTTGTCACAACGCAGTGATCCAGCCAGCGCCGGCAACCGTCATGCGAGTCACTTACATAAGTATAGGTGTCCGGTGGCCACACATCCATGTCGATGCAGTTCCACGACTGTTCGGCACAGAAATCCAACAACTCGTTAGCAAAACGTTCACGAGGATGTGCGTTAAAGTCACCCAATACAAACACACTGTCAATATTATTACTGTCTATAATCGCATTTATTTCACCTAAACAGTCTGTAAATTCCGCTAAATTATCCATTGAGTCCGTAGGCATATACACAGATATTATTAGCACTTCACTATCGTGTAGCATTATTTTAATAGCAATTACGCGCACACTGCTACACTCAACTATCGACACACACGGAAACACAACCTTTCTCCAAAGTATGGCTACTCCTCCGAATGGCCGCCCTCGGAGTATTTCAGTAGAGGTGTCAATCGCCGACTTCCCGGTGAACGCAAAGTTGTCGTCTATATCCCCAAGGAACGATAAGTTATGCGGGTAAAGGCAAGTTTCCTGCAATACTATGATATCGGCAGTTCGGCATAGTCTACGCACACAACCAACAGACCGAATAACATTTTTACAATTAAATGTCATAAGTGTTGTTAATTTATTCATCTTTATTGTTTACGCATCCTTCAATACTCGAGGTTCATTTTGAGTTTTTCTCCTAAACTGAACAAAACGACGATACGAAATGCCCTCAGGCCAAAAATCTTCACCCAAAAATTTATCAATTTGCGACATTATTGTAGTAAGTTTCTATGAAAACTTGAACTTTCTCATAATTGCCCTCAAAATAAACATTTATGGGCATAAATCACGGCTTCTCGATCTTGAGTAGGTTAATTATTCAGCAATGTTTTAAAATATTTTTTTGTTATCCTTATGAAATTAAAACCATCCTAATCACCTTAGGTCGAAAAAGCAAAAAAATCTTGACGAAATGTTCACGCCTGAAATGTTTGAATAATAATTTCCACAGTTTTTCCTTCCACAGTGACGCACATCTATCTCTTATTCAACCCCTACCTTCGTTTTTCCACCATAACTTATTTCCATTTCTAATGTCAAGTCTATGTTCATACCAAATATCAGCTTAATAGGTTCCGGGGATAGACGTGAAAGCGTTACTCTTTCCCAGAAAGGTCGAAATTTCAAAAACGATAGAATTTTGTTTTGTATGTTTTTTTACCAAGCACCTGAATATAAATCTTTATGTATTTGAACTGCCTTAAAACTTTTCAACCTGTTCAAGCCATTTTACGCGACAAAAGTTAGCTTATATCTTTTTTGCATGCAAGATGTCTACAAAACTGTATTCGTTCAAAACAGTTCGGTACTTATATCGGGATAGTAAAAAAGAGATACAGATAGTCACTTTTCCATCATACTGAGTGTTAAAATAATATAAGTAGCACAAAGATAAATATTTTTTTGTAATCGAAAGTCTCTGCAACTATTAAGATGCTTAGCAATAAATTTTCCTTAGAAAGCTACATTATTTAGAAGATAATTTATATTTACGACGACCACTTTGGCGATGGGGTAACACTGTCTGCCTCAGACGCAAGTAGTCGCGGGTTCGATTCCCGCACGGAACACGAAAAAATGTTCCGTGTCTGGGTGTGTCTTTTTTTTTTTATAAGTAACTAAACCCGCGTTTGACCTCAATCTCACCTGATGGTAAGTGACGATGAGGTCGAAGATGAAAGCACACGGGTTTAGGAAGGAACTGGCTCTTTATACAATATTGCCGGAAAACATTAACGCCGGAGCGGTAACATTTGGCGGCAGACTTTATATAAAGGGTGGTCGCTAGCCAGGCGGACCCAGAAGGGATCCTACCACCAAGCATATTTATGTATTTATTTAAATAAATAAAAATAATAAATAAAATTGTGTTTATTTGACACCAGGAGGATAACACATATTATATCTTAAAGAACTAAAACAATATGTAGATATTTAAAAAATACACAATATCTGAAAAACTTAATAACAAATACCTACATATATTTTAAATAAATCTTCCAGTATCAAACAGGTTCCCTCTCAGCATTGAACTAAGACCTAAAGATAGGGTCTTAGAGCTGATTTTCAGAGAAAACCCTTTTATCTACTCCACGGTTATAGCAACAATATTTTCCAACCTATATAATTATATACATATATTTGAAGCACAACATATAGTATAGGTAAAGTAGAATTTAACAATCACTTTTAGGATAACATGATGAACTGTATGAAGCTCTGCAGAAACAATAAACATCAAAGTATTCATAGTTGAATACGTACATTACTTACCTATAAACAATTATAAAGCAAACAAATATTGAATATTCTAAAACAAAATTATATTCTAGGTTCCCCCTAGTTCGCTACATGGTATCCCATAACACAAGCTATGCTTACTTTGAGGCCATGTAGTTGGTATGATTGTCTATGGATTTTATTTATTTATTATTTATTTATATATTCGAAAGCATATTCTGGACTAAGCCAGTGATATTATAAAATCGATAGGCTTTACAAATTAAGCTTTTAGCTTAATCCTCGAACCGGACTAGAATTATTGATCAGTAATTAATGACTTGCCTTACGATTGGGTATATCCAGTACATTTTTTTCGGCTTTTATAAAATAAAAATATATAATACAATATGCAAGAAGAATTAAAAATTGAAGAATTAAAGGTACATAAGCTATGTACTTACTTTAGGGCTACATGGCGCAATGTGAATATGAATGCATTTCAAGAAGATACATTTATAAACATCGTTATGGCGAAACAGTGAGTATTAAATCCCTTAAATAATTATAACTGAAAAATTCAAAGTTTAAAATTTTTCCTTCGTTACAAATTCTCAAATATTTTTAAGGCCCCGTTAGGATTCATCACGCTTTTCAAAATAAACTTAGCCAAAAACCTTATATTCTTTTGAACAAAAAAATATTTAAAAAGGTGTGTCTTTTGACGGAATAAAATTTGTGACAGCGAAAAGTGAGATAAAAAAATCTTCCGGTACCGTTTAAAAGTGCTTAAATGTTATCGTGTTCAAGTGAATAAGTGAAAAAAGCCTTTTATAAATGAATGAAAATATTTAAAATCATCCGGTTATCAAATTTTTTATCAACGTGTTCCAGTAAGCATTTTGTGACATAGAGATCCTTCCTTGGGGATCCGTTCAAAAAAAAAGTTTAGGATCGAATTTTCGTAAATGTTCCAAAGGACATGCAATATTTCTTGAAGCTTAATTTTGTCCCATTCCCTGGTACTAAAAATTAAAATATGCACAATTTTCTAGACACAGTAAAATATTAATTTACACCACTAGATATGGTAACTTAGGTAAGCGCTTACTGCATGTTGCCAGTTTTGGTGGGGACAGTGGCAACCTCACCCAATAGACGAAGGTCGGTACTAGGGTTTTTTTTTGGTGGTAGGACCCTTTAGGGACCGTCTGGCTAGCGACCACCCTTCGTGTAAAACCTGCAGTAAAATATCAGCACTCCTGCGGTTATATGTTCTGGCAACATTTTATGAATAGCCAGGGCTTTTCTAAGCCTGTCATCTTCGATCTTTCTTCACCATCAGGTGAGATTGAGGTCAAACGTGGGTTTAGCCACTACTAACAATAGGGCATTGTAACTATTTACTTTTGACTGATTATTTTGTGAGCAATTACTTCTTGGTAATTTATTAACTATATTTGACAATCAAAACTTAAACGGAGGCCTAATGTTTTAGTTTGTAAGTACTTAATATAAGTTTTATCAAAGTTGATATATGATAATTAATCATAGATCTTTGTGATATTGTGCGTGTTTTAGCTACATTTTACTTCAACATTATTTTTAAAGGCTTTTCATCTGAAACAAGTAACTGAAATTGATGAAAGCAACCAGTAAATGGCAAAAAAACAACAAATTGAAGTGAAGCCAATTTCTGCAGACGACAGCGAACTTTGTTAACACTGGAATTTATGATTAGAAGTTGTATTTATCGACAGCTTATACAGAATGAGTTGCTTTTTATTTCAGATTGTTAAAAGAAGTTGGTCCCTGGAGGTACGAAATGGATTAAATTATTTCTTTGTGATAAAAAAAATATTTTAATATTTTTATTAATACTTTCTCCACAGTAGTTTGTTTCTTTTTATTATTTCAAACCAAAGTCTATAACTAGTAAATAAACCAAACTACAGACGTGATGGTTTATTTTTGTAGATCTTTACTAATGATTCAGTTGAATTTTCATGTGTTGTCGTCTTCGAGCCCATTTTCACTTACCATCATGTCCATCCATCTTGGATGTCAAACGCGGATTTAATATCCCATAAAAAAACTTACATTATTTACAAATTATATAGCAGTCAAATTAGCCGTAACATTTAATTTTTCGTTACGACGATTCGAAATAAGCTGCCAAACCTTTTTATCCTAGACAAACATAGTCCAAGATTTTTTTAATGTAGAGTAGACACGTATGCATGCATATTTTATTATTTTCATAACTTACTTCTCGGTAAAATGCTTTCGTATCCATTGAAGATAAAAGTTGCTGTCCCAACTTGTGGTCTGAAATATGTATCGATATTTAAAACTAATATACTTATTTTTTTATAAATGTGCAGACATAAAGCAATAGTATATTATGTAATTAGCAACGCTCACGAGTTATATACGACGTTTTTCAACACACTTGTGAGTAAAAGACAGACATACGTGGTCATAAAATAACAAACACACTTGAATTGCTGACAAAGCTGTGAATTGTGATTGAAAAATGGCGCCGAACTTCGCGCATGCGCGTAGGTTTTTTTCCGCCTTATGTGTCAATGGCTGTATAGCATATACAGCCTATTTTACATAAAATATTTAATTTGGAGTGGTAAATCCAAATATTTTAATATTTTGTAACAAATTATTGTAAATTGTGAATAATTTGTTTGATATACAATTTTGTTTAACTAATATAATGCGTAAACATTTAAAAATGTATATGGATTTGAAGTGGTATAAAACTTCTTTGTTGTTTCTGAAAAAAATTAATGTTTAACCCGGATCAATAAAATATGCTCTGTTTACTCGCATTTAATTTGCACAAAGGTACAATTCAACTTTGTAGGATTCATTATATTATGCACTAGGGTATAATATATTATGCACGCGTGACTTATAGCCCAGTTTATAGTTCTAAATTCAATAGAATAACGCTCACTTTACGAGCAAGTGTGTTGAACAAATATTTACCTGCAGATAGAAGTGACTGATAACCGTTGTTTATAAAAAATCACATATTCGTACATAACATCACGATTGTCTCCATTCGGGGTAGGCAGAGACTAAGGAACGCCAACTGCTCCGATCTAGACATACCTTAATCGTTACACTAATCGTTTCATACATAGTCGCCGGTTACGGTTACTTTTAACTAGGCCCTTTTTAAGTATGTCGCCAATTTGGTCGGCATATGTTCGCCTAGGGCAGCCCCTTTCGACATGACCATCCAATCGTGCTCTGTACACACACTCTTTCGTAAACTTACTTTCACTCATTCTCTCTAAATGTCCAAACCAACTTAGCATAACCTTTTCAATCTTACTAACTACGTCTTTTTTCCATCTACATCTCTTTCTTATTCATATAATCACATATTCATATGATTTCCTAAGTAATACGACATAGAAAATTTTAAGTTTATAGAGTGTTTTAGTGAAAGATGAAAACATTTAAAATTACAACAATAATGTACCTAGCTTTATTAATCAAGTTAAAAGAAAAATAAAGCACGAATCGTAACAAGAGTTAACTAAGTCTTCTAAGTAAAACCTAATCAGATCAAGTAAGATACATTTTGTATTACAAAAAGACAACGTGTGATCAAGTAAATGGTGTCTGGATGGCGAGCACAACTGCTACAGTCTGGTATTTTAGAGTACGGTCGACTTAAAGTTTAGTTTAGATAAATATTTTATATCGTCTTGTGGCTCTTCTTTTATTTCGAATTGAGTTTGAAATTCTGCGGTTGATCTAAGGAGATACGATACAATGACTCAGACTAGTGTATTTTGTGCAGTTTCTAGTACAAATTTAACAAAACTTTTTTGGTTAATTTCAATTCAATTCAATTATTTGATATATAGAAAATGGCTTATTGTTTTTTGCATATAAAAAATCTGAGGCCCATTTTATGTGGAAAATTTTAATGTATTCCAATAAAATGAGACTTTATCCATAAAATATAAACAAAAATATTATCTACGTGTTTGCTTGAACCATCCGAAAAAAGAATTTGCAGTGTTTAAAAAAATATGATAACATACATACATAGCTTCCCACCTGTATCCCTAATGGGGTAGGCAGAACACCAGAGGCTATAAAACCATGTGATGTCACGTTTGAAAAATTTGGAGGTACTATTATGATGGAGAGACACTATTGCAGTGACAGGGGGTCAGCCCATCGCCCGCAAAAACGCCAATAAAACCTCCGTCCCTTAACTGACTCTTACAGTTTTCTCGGGAATGAATATGAAATGAAATGAAATAAAGTTTATTATCACAAAAAATCAACATGGAAAATAATAATAACAAAAAAAAAACTAAATTACAATTAAAAGAGACGAAAATATTTGTGACAAAAGGTTTAGACTCAGCATGATACTGCTGAGGAATTTCTCCTACAACAGCGCTGGTTTTCAGCCTAAGCCTTGTTCATACACCATATAAAATATAAGAGTAGCCGTGGCCAAGTTGAAAAATTATAACATTTAAATTAGAACATAACCTTATAATTATTAACTTAAAACGTATATGTTTATCAAAAGTGGTCAACATTGGTGCGGAATAGATACATTAAAAGAAACCGGTATTATATATATAAATATATAATTTACCTATATTTAAGATACTACATATTTTTTCTCTTTTTTAGGAAACTTATAAAGAATAGTTTGTCAATAAAATACATGCTTATATTTTTCTTTTTTCAACATAATACACATTTAGATGATCTAATAACAATAATATAAAATAAAAATACCCAACCAAAATAATACATACCTATAGACTAAAAACATATTTAAAATCTCTTTTTTCTCGATCTAGTAGATATGCTCGTAATTTTAGTTTGAAAGTAGCTTTCCCCTTGGTGTTTCTGATGGGGGGTGGTAAATCATTCCAGATTTTGGATGCTGCATACTTGAAACTGCCTCTAAACCCAGCCGTATGGTGTTTGGGTATAGCTAGCTTATTTTGAAATTTCGAGCTAGTGTTTTGTTGGTGCAAGTCCTTCTTAAATTGAAATTTATTGTACAAATAGGTAGGTTTACCCGTTATAGGAACAGAAGTAGCTGGCACATTCTATGTTTTTCTTTCGCTCCCAGTCCAGCATAGAAGAAAAATACAGGAAACCTCTATTCCTAAATATGATAACATTTATTAATATAAGAGCATTACATGGTTGTAAATTTAAAATATTTATTCCTGTAACTTGAGAAGCTAGTTAAATTGCAATTCAAGTTATACAGGGCTATTTTTTCGTGACACGCCAAATTTAAATATTATTTTCTTTGATACCATATAAATGTACCTGTATATTCATTTTATTATCACTCAGTCGAAAATATAAAGATATAACATCACAAACATTATTACAAATAGTCGCTGTTGGTGAACACCCTACGGTCGCTACGATACTACGACTTAGTATTACAAGATGTTTTGTGGTAGCGCGTAGTCGTCTTTATTCTGAACTAGCTGTTGCATACGGTTTTACCAGCGCAATTTCGAATCCCGTGGGAAATTCAGTAGTGCTATTATGTATGAACACTATCACTATGCCAAATTTCAACCAAATCCGTTGATCCGTTCTCCCGTGATTGAGGAACAAACATCCATACATCCAAACTTTCACATTTATAATATTAGTAATAAGATGATATTCATTCCTTATTTAGAGTAACCATGCTTTGCTTAATATAGTAGCGCATATATTAATTTCCTTGTCAAAATAATATATACTTTTTTTGCAAATATCGTTTTTAAAAATATTGGCCGGCTATAAATAGCCCCGTATAATTGCGGACACCTCTGACAGTGACGTGTGATTATAGGCCGCACTATAATAAACAATAGTTATGAATCACAAAAAAAAGTTATATGTCTATACATATAATATTAAATTCATCATTATTTCCTACCCAGGATACTTGTCTTAAGACTTCATAGTTTAAGATAAGCTGTGTGCCTTGAAACTTTAACTTGGAAACGGTAACAAACTTAAGCCACTCTGTGGAATTCGACTTTCTGCATAAATGTTTTGTGGTTAGGTTAGGAGATGCCTTCTCCCTCCCGATAGCCAGCCGTATACAGGCTATGAGTGGATGAGTGGAGAAATGGCCGCGTGGACTGGGCCATTTCCTACGTGGGGGGCGCACGGCTCAGGCTGAGCGCAATCCACCGGGGCTCGCGGGAAATGCCACTGGCGATACCGTGGGCCCCAATTACGACGGAGGAGGTACACCAGGAGGTATCCCCACATACCCCACCGTTCCACCTTGAGCGGTCGGGGACGTGATAGCACGTTTTCCACCAGAAAAAAAAAGGTACAGGAGCAGTGATATTTGGCGGCAGTGATATTTCATTTTTGATTTATGCAGATAATTTTTAGGATGGTAGCTTGCCAGGCAAACCCTTAAGTGATCCTACCACCAGTCACTTGGACTAGTTGCCTTTAACGGGCCACTAATGCAGGCGTATACTAAGCCAGTCCTACGAGGCTAAAATGCTCTTATACTGAAAATAAATACTAAAACTTTTCTAACCAACTCATAAAGTCTCAAAAGGTAGTCAACGGAAAACGAAGATAAAGTTTTATAAGACTCAAAGCAAAGTTTTGGACAGCTTTCTGCAATGTTGCCCATACAATAATTTGACCAACTTTGACCTAAAATTTCAACTGTTCAACTTCTTTTAAGTGCCACTTTTTCAAACTTGGAATTAAAATGTGTCGAAATTCTTGCGCCTAGTCATTTCTACACTATGTTTGCGGGGCGGTGAACTTTGTAGCTAAGAAAAAGGTTTGAATTCTGTATCTTGAGCAGATGATAATTAAATTAATGCTATTAAAATGTCTTTGTTGTTAGATAACGGAAAAAACAGTTTTCCCATGTTAAAGATAAAAAAATGTTATAGTATTGATAAATTATTTAAAAATGACTGTGAAAAAATAAAAAAGATATTTACTTTTCATTTGTTTTCTTTTATTTAATCGGATCGAAAAAATATATAAATGGTTACTAGTAAATAAAGCCATAGCTTGATAGAGAATATATACGCAAATGCGGTGAAATAAATATCAAAATCTCGTCTTTTATACTCTAAATTCTTTCTAGAAAAGTTTGTTATTCAATATCGACGGCTTCTCTGGCTTCAGTTTATATTTCCAAACGGTTCGGTTTATTAACCTCAACATAAATAATAATGGATTCTTATAGATTCAACTATGTTCTGAAATATACCTTAGTAACGAAATTAAGCTGCATAGGGGGAATAGCATTATTAGAAAACTTTATTTGCATTACCATGGTTAAAATCAATTTTAAAATCATATCTCCATCTTTCAAAAGGTCAAATATCTCTGTATGTAAGTATGTCTCAGATAGTCTTTGAAACTATAGAACGGATTTTCATCTGTTTTACACCAGTCTTAATGGTACTCACTACGACAAAATTATCGATTTGTAAAGACTTGTAGCAGTAAACAAATCAACAAATTGTAGCAAAACTGCCCCCGAGCGGAGCCGGATACAACAGCAAGTTATGTACCTATAATTTTGTCTTCCGTCAGCGAGACTTTAAGAATTCCAAGAACTCCAAATTAATTTTACTCAATTTGATAGTTCAAAAATATTAGTCTTTTCTTTCTATTCTTTATATTTTTGTTTCTGCAACTCTTTAGTAGCTTTTAATGAAGATAGCTTGGGTGCGTTTTTTCCAAAATTATACATTAACTACTGAAAATGTAAAACCTAGCATTTCAAATAGGAAACGTTAAGAGCTTATAAAGAATAGCTTAAAAATAAGTTCCACGTTAATTAACTTTAACGACTTTCTATCAATGCCAATTATTAATGCATCAATGGACTATCCATTGATGCATTAATAAATAAAATCCCCAGACAATCACACCAACTACGTGGCACCTAACTAAGCAGACCTTGTGATATGGGTTACCATGTACCGAACTAGGGGGGAACCTAGAATATAAATACATATATAAATAAACGCCCAGACCCGGAACATGTTTTTCTTGGTCCGTGTGGGAATAAAACCCGCGACCACTGGCGTCTGAGGCAGACAGTGTTACCCCGTCGCCAATCAACAAGTCGTCAATTAAATTACAATTATAGCTTTCGACTCATTTATATAATGAAATGCCAAATATCAATGTGCAAATTCGCCCTGGCTCTTAGAAATATAGTTTATTAATAATTATTATTTGTTTATTTTTCTGAGATAGTTACATACTTCCATATGCAACGGACAATTTGATATACAAAACAGACATTTTAAAAGTATTTCATCGACACACTTCAAATCCGCCGACATCTTGTTAAAACGAAGTCACTGTCATCTCAAAACTATCATGGGGGTTGTAATACTATTTTTGAACGCATTTGATTGCATCGATTATAATTCTTTCATAATATGATTTCGCATCAGCATTTTGTAAAAAAACAATCATTCCTTACAGTCTAAATCAGAAAATTGAATAAAATTTCTAATTATTTATTTAAGCACTTATTAACTCCAACAAATCGATATTATTTGATCTTCTATCGAATATTTTATCGATATTCGGAGTCAATTATTCAATCAGATGACTTTTGTTATTTAGTTTATTATTATTATTTAGTTCATCACTTTATCAATCATCGGTCAATTCGAAATTAACCAGAACAAACACAAGGTTTTTGAATTATTCTGTTATTCCAATTATCCTTGTTATATAAGATCGCTCTTCATGGTTATATTTATAATACTATTTCAGATATTACATTCAATTATTTCGGGCATAATCTGAAATTCTTTGGGTTAAAAAAAGGTGTAGCAAATTGTCCGTTACGATACATGGGACGAAATCAAAAGTAATTAAGAATATAAAAAAATATTTTTCCATAGTTCCTGCTAACAGGGTGGACAATGATTGAAGCAAAGGCAAAGTCTTTTCAGTTGTGTGTAAATTTTATTATTGTTCTTCTTTGACCTTTCGATGTTCTAAAATTATATTATATTATATTTATATTTAATGTCCATTAAATATAATCCATTAGACAAAAGATTAACGACTAGTATATAGTACATCCATTTCACGGCAATTGGGAACCACGCGGGAGATACGTACCGTGGCAACAGGTTATTATGAGTTTTTTTTTATTTTACGAAGCTAACAAAATGAGCATTGAATCTACTTTATAGTGATACCCAGATCCATGAACAATATTAATGATTATAGATAGTCACATAGATGGAATAATATTTTTTTTTGTAAATCAATGCATGGAAAACTTTTAAACGACTTCTACATACAGAGTAGATTGAAGCTATTTTACCATAAGTACCAGATATAGATCCTAGTTGATCACATTTTTTTTATCTATACACGTTGTATCTTTCAGTAGGTATTTCAAACGAGTTTAATTGGGGAGTTTAATGGGCTATGGAATTCAATTTATTTTCATAATACGACTTTAAAACTATTTCAGAATTTATGTATTATAAAATGTTCTCTTTACTTAATGTAACAACAAAGTCCAAGCACATAAACACCTAACATAACTTCGCGAAACACAAGGATAGGTAAACACAGCTTCATAATCCCATTACGTTACAATTAAATAAGGTGCTTGCGACATGCAAGCGACTAAGTAAAGTCCTTATGCCAACGTATACCGAAGCATGTCCTAATACGCAACCATACCAAGTGTATAAGAGCAGTCAAATATACAGCGAAATATCATGTAAGTATATAGATTAAGTCATAGAATAAAAAGTCAGTAAGTACTGCTTTGATTCATAGAATCTGTTTCAGAGGTGATTTTAAATCATCAGCTTCTTATAATTGGCTATAAAAAAAATATTTTTTTAAACGCCTTCTTTTTAGCATTTTTCTTTGTTCAATTTCTTAATAAAATACTCTTGCGCTTCTTGAACAGCTATCAAATGCAGAAGAAAAACTTTTAACAGTAGTCTCTGATGAGATTAGCACTTACAAACAAAAAACTCTTATACAGGGTAATTGGTGACAAATTATAGATATTGAAGAGGAGCAGTCTGTACTGTATTCTGATCATAATTATGTACTTAATAAAATTAGGTACTTAATTTTTAACTAGAATTCCCTATAAATAAATAAAGAGTTTTTTCGCGGCACTCACAACTCTGTAAGCCACCTTATCAAAAGAAGTAAGCTGCGCGCCACCGCGTCGCAAAATATGCGCTAGTGTAACCATGCGATAATGAATTCTTAAACTATCGGTTAAGTTTACTCAGTAAATGTTTTTTTTCTCTTCATACGATGATCTCAAACTATCACGTTCTCGAATTTCGAAAGTGACCCACCAGTCTCCCTCTGTAAGTATAGATTAGGTTAGCATCTCCAGGCATTGCAATATATGGCGTGAAAGTTAACAGAAAGTTAGTATCTGATATGAAATGGAAGTTATAGTCCGTAAACGACCTGTAAACGTATTATTTTGATTATATACGTTTCTAGTGGCTTCACTCGCGAGTGTAAAAATTTACTCAATCCGTCATGCCGTTGCAGCGTTTAAGCGAAGTAACATCCATCCATCTTCACAAATATAATGTTTATAATATAAAAAGAAAATATGGTTCATAGCTGAATTATAGCCACTATTTATAAGTAAATCTTTGCCGAAACCTTTGGGCAAGATTCTTGCATCAGTCGTCCTTTAATGAGTATTGTCGAAAGTTGCACTATTCAAAGTCCTAATAATAACACTTTTTAACAACAGAGGTCTATAAAATAAAAATAAATAATAATAAAATCCCCAGACAATCACAGAGCTTGTGTTATGAGATACCTTGTAGCAAACTAGTGGGGAACCTAAAATACACATACATTTACAGAGTGACAAAGAGGTGACAAATTTCAGATACTGAAGGACAGCACTCTGTACTCGATTCTGACCATAAAAAAGTAAAATTAAAAATTTTAAAAACCCCCCGACACAAAAAAAGACCTTAAAAACTAACAAATAATATTTTAAACCTATTCTAATTATTATCGTCCCATATATAATTGACTGTAAGACTTTTACTTTAAAATATTTTTATTTTCCGAGCTTCGTCGCCGCGTCGGGGACCGCTCAAGTATATAAAGTATTAAGCCAACAACAGCTAATTTATTATTACATTTAGGTATGAGCGATCTTAAGTTTCATGCATAGTCTACGCTCTACGTAATGCCTACGTAACGACGTTGACGGTTGTGTCGATTTTACGAATTTTTCGGAGTGAATTCTTTTGATGCAATCTGCAACTGACAACTGTTTTTCTCACTTAGCGGTCCCCCGACGCGGCGACGAAGCTCGGAAAATAAAAATATTTTAAAGTAAAAGTCTTACAGTCAATTATATATGGGACGATAATAATTAGAATAGGTTTAAAATATTATTTGTTAGTTTTTAAGGTCTTTTTTTGTGTCGGGGGGTTTTTAAAATTTTTAATTTTACTTTTATTTTGTACTTTTTAAAGTAGGTTTTAATATTAGGAAGGTATTTAAAGTAATTAGTTAGCTTTTATTTAAAGTAAGGTTAGGTATTTAAAGTAATTACTCATAGTAGTAAATAAATTGGGAACTCTAGCTCACAAATTGCAAGGTCCGCGCTCCTAAACGCTCGCGTTGCTCGCTTGTCGCACTCCGTGCGACGACGTCGCGGCGGACCTTGCAATTTGTGAGCTAGAGTTCCCAATTCATCATTGAATGACGTTTCGTAATGTTGAATCATATATAAACCTTTTGACAGTCGTTCTGCACTTACTTCAGTAAAGCGAGGCATTTTGATTACACCAAATGAGGTTCGAAAAGCAGCCTCAATCACTTACATTAAGTAATATTTGTTTTGAAACCAAAAATACCTTATCACGACATGGCAAATTACTTCCCAACACTATTCGTTGTTTAGTTTGTGGGCCGTCCAATTGTGGAAAAACTAATTTGGTTATTGGGCTTCTTTTACATGATAATGGATTACGATTCAGAAATGTGTACGTTTATTCAAAAACGTTGTATCAACCGAAATACGCTTTTTTGGAAAATGTTTTAAAATTCGTCCCCGAAGTAAACTACTTCAAATACAATGCTAATGAAGAAGTATTGAGTCCGCAAGACGCTGCACCCAATTCAATAATTATTTTTGATGACGTAGCTTCTGAAAATCAAGACAATATTAGAGATTACTTTGCTATGGGCAGACATAAAAGTGTTGACTGTTTATATTTAAACCAAACATACACAAAAATTCCTAAGCAGCTAGTGAGGGATAATGCAAATCTTTTAGTTCTATTTAAGCAAGATGATGTAAACTTAAGACATGTTTATGATGAACATGTTAATACTGACATGTCCTGGACTTTATTTCGTGAAATGTGTTCAAAAGTGTGGAACGAACCATACAGTTATTTAGTTATAAATAAAGACTGCAATAAAAATAATGGTGGTTATAGAAAACTATTTGACACATTTATTATATTAGATTAATGATTTTTACGTGCTACTTAAATAAAGATGAAAACTTTGGAACTACTTCATTGTTTTTAAAGCTTTCTAACATACCACTCATATTAAAATTATACAATGGAACGTGAAATCAAGGAGCAGATAATAAAAGCATCTGAAGCGGTAAAAAGGAAAGTAAAGTTATTGCGAGATTCAGAAATTGATAATGCAATGGTTTTGCAATCAGTTTTAAAACCAATTACCACCCCGCTTAATCACATGGTTAACGTTAACATGAAAAATGTTGAAGGTTTAGATCAAACACAGAAATTAAATCAGGATTTAAATCATGGTACGACTTTTTCAATAAATGAACTCAATCGCAGTGATGAGATACAAGGCTCTGACGATGAAGACTGCAATACAACTTATGAATCCGTTAGTGATAATAATGAGATATCTAATTGGTCACTATCTTCCGAAAATTTCTACGATATTCCGTTTGGAGTACGAGTCAATAATGGCAAACCTTATATAGGTTTTATACCTATCAAAATTAACAATGATTCAATCGTTATTGACGGTCAAGAGTATAAAAGAACTCCTGGGATGAATGAATTATTATTTAGTAAGGATCCTATTATGTCTCTTATTAATAAAGAAGATATATCCAACTATAAATCAATTCTTCTAAAGACCAATGCGCATCGTCGAGAATATGATCCTACCAAACCAATCAAAAGTAATAAAGGTCAAAAATATTTAAACGTCATAAAACCACTTTTTTCGTCACTAACTGAAAATAAAAAAACTTCAACCGGCAAAGGTTTACCTCTCAAGAAAGTAGTGAAACAAAATACTGATTACATATATTGGGATGATCCTAATGAACTGGTAACACGGCTGAAACTATTGATTGCTTCAAAACAAGCTGGTAATACTGGGTTAGATAATGAAATCATATCAATAATCGAAGAATTAAAGGAAAACAGTTCTATTAATTAGTATTTAAATGCTAAAAATCTAAAATTTGCAACAGTATGATATCATCGTTCATACAATTCAAAGCAGTTCATTATGAATATAGATAAATTTGGGCACCATGTTCACAAACGCTTACGTATGTCAGAATTATTTGATTTTGATAACATATTAAAAAAGACAGATACAGGAGATATTGATCTTAAATTAAATCGCTTGAGAGGTCTTCCATTACCAGAATCAGGTGATCATGCAGTTAATAAGGAATATGTTGATAATTTAATAGATAAACTCAATAAAACTATTGAGTCGAACAAAGGTTTAACATTGGAAAATGGGATACTTAACCTAGAATCATCAATAATCAAAGATATGCGATCCCCATCAGAAGCTAACGATGCTGTAAATAAGTATTATGTTGATGAAAATTTCAAAAAGTACTGTACTCATGAACAATTGTTACAAGAAAAAAATAACATCAGGAAGAATGTCGCCACGTTGCTTTCAAACTACTTTAAAGAATATTATACCAAGTCTGAAGTAGATTCCCTCATTCAATCATTAACTAAACATGAGTAAACAGCAAGTTGTTGAAGAAATTCATAAACAAGCTAGAAAGAACTTTCAACGTCGGCATGTTGTATTAAGAGACATAAACGATTTATGGCAAGCTGATTTAATTGATATAAGAAACATTGCATTATTTAATAATCACCATAACTATATATTAATTATAATTGACTGCTTAACAAAATTTGTATGGGCATTTCCTACAAAAACTAAAAGTAAGAAAGAGATTTCTAAGGTGTTTGAAAAATTATTTAATACTGGTAATATTCCGAAAAATTTGCAAACCGACTTTGGAAAAGAATTTTACAATGATGAATTTAAAAAACTTATGATCATTCATGGAGTTAACCATTATTCTTCGTTTTCTTCTAAAAAGGCTTCTATTGTTGAAAGAGTTATAAAAACTCTTAAAAACAAATTATACAAATACTTCAATCTAGCAGGAAATTATAGATGGTTGGGTAAACCGCTTACAGATATTGTTGCATCATATAATAACACTGTTCACCGTACAACTCAATACAAACCGATTGATGTTAATTCAAGGAATTTCTTAAATGTATTACGTAACATAAAAAATCGCAAAAATGTAATATTATTTACAAACCTAAATTCAAAATTGGTGATTATGTAAGAATAAGCAAATACAAGGGTTGCTTTGAAAAAGGTTTCACTCCAAACTGGTCAACTGAAGTATTTACGATTTTAAAGGTGAATAAAACATGTCCGGTTACTTATTGTATTAAAGATCAAAACAAGCAAATGATATCTGGTACCTTTTACGAACAAGAATTGCAAAAAACCAAATATCCTAACATATACTTAATTGAAAAAATCATTAAAAAAAGAGGTAACAAATTATTCGTCAAATGGCTAGGATTAAGTGAAAGAGAGAATAGTTGGATAGATGAAAATGCAATTGTATAATAATGTAGTGGATACACATATATCATTATTGTAATAACAGCTATGAAAGGAGGTGGACTTGTTAATACATTAATAGATAATTTACCGATAGAGTTACATTTACCAGGATACAACTTCTGCGGGCCTGGTACTAAATTAAAAAAACGTTTAGCTCGAGGAGATAAAGGTATTAATTTATTAGACGAAGCTTGCAAACAGCACGATATTGCTTACACTAATTTTAGTAGCAGAGACGATCGCAACAAAGCAGATATTGAACTAATGAAGCAAGCTAAAAATCGATTACGTTCTCCAAGTGCCAGCAAGGGAGAAAAGGTTGCATCGTGGTTAGTCAATAAAACTATGAAGGCAAAAATGAAAGCTGGTGCCGGTATCAAAAAGTTTCATGCAATTGTTTCCAAGCTACGACGTGGTATTAAAAAATTGAAAAATAAAAACATCAATACTGCCATTAAGTATGCTTATTCAGCAGCAAAAAAATTGGCTTGCAAAACAAGTAGAACTCGAATCCCACGAGTGATACCTGTTCCAAAATCAGGAGGTATTTTACCTTTGATACCGATTTTTGCTGGGCTGTCAGCATTGGGGAGTTTAGCGGGAGGTGCTTCAGCTATTGCAAAAACTGTTAATGACTACCTTGCAGCTAAAAAAACTTTATCAGATGCTTCTAGCCATAATCGAACCGAATCGATTGCTATAGGAAAAGGGTTGTATGTTAAGCCTTACAAGAACGGTCATGGTATTTACGTAAAAAGTCCAAAAAACTGAATAATAGGCTGCCAAGTCGAGCTTTAACTAACATTGATATTAAAAAATTTGCTCAACGTCGTATACCTTACTTTCGAGGTGTATTCATGAGAGATAACTTGCCCAAAACTGTGAATCGAATTGAATGTGGCATAGTAAATTTAGATGATGCTAAGAATGTGGGAACACATTGGGTGGCCTATATTAAATATAAAGAGTACTGTGAATACTTTGATAGTTTCGGTGATTTGAAACCACCTCAAGAATTAATAAAATATTTGAAAAATTGTAATATATATTATAACTACAAAAGATACCAATCATTTAATACTATTATTTGCGGACACCTTTGTTTAAAATTCTTACAAAACTTTTGGAATAAAAGATGTATAAATTAAGACGTATTTGATTTATTTTAATCATACCTATAATGTCATTTACACTATCAATATCAGGCAGCAAACCAATGTTGCTAACATCGTTTTCTCCCAGCTTACAATTAGATGGTGAATATGAGTGCGCACTTTTATATTTGTCTACTTTTAACTCTATTCCGAATATAGACAATAGTAATAATAAATTTCACTACGCAACTAATCAAGTCATAGCCTTACCAGAAGGAGCATATGAATTTCAGGATATTTGTGATTACATAAAAAATAACATTACAGATTGTTCACTGAAACTTTTTTGCAATAATAATACACTGAAAACATTTTTGTATTGTACAAAAGATGTTCACTTTGAAAAGGAGAACTCCCTTGGAACACTTTTAGGATTTAATGGTGAGGTCTTAAAAGCCAATATATTACATGAGTCATCGTTGCCAGTTAATATTTTATCGACAACCGTGGTGAGAGTCGAATGTGATATAATAAGCGGTTCCTACATTAATGGTCATGCAAGTCATATAATACACGAATTCACGCCAAACGTACCACCTGGCTATAGAATTCTCGAAATACCTAAAAATATAATATATTTCCCTGTGAATCAAAGTGACATTAATAACATTACTATACGAATTCTTAATGCGAAAGGTGGTTTAGTTAATTTACGAGGAGAAGAAATTCAATTATATCTTCATATTAAGAAAAGAAATGTTTGACTACTCCTCTAATATTAATCCTCGGTTTGAGCAAAACCGTGTTCAAATACCAGGCCTATCAGATACTCATAGTTACCATAAATATACACCTACACAAGTTCGTTCGATCAGTCACAAACCAAGCACCCGTAAAACAGCAGCATATCGTAATAAGAAAATAAAATTAACTGTTGAAAATAAAGAGTTTCTTAAAACTATTGGATTGATAAAATGAGTATCCTAAACATAACGAATTCGCCAGTCTACGACACTTCCATTGAGAGCATTGAATATCATTCGTACAAACCATATGGGACAAGTTTTAACAATAATGATGAAATCCGAATCCCAATCAATCAGCAAGATCTGTACGTCCTGCCCTCAGCCAGCACATTGTATTTGGAAGGAACCGTGTACGTGCAAAATAACGATAACAAAACAACCATCACCAGCATACAACTTACGAATAACGCATTGCTTTACTTATTTCAAGACATTCGTTATGAGCTGAATGGAGTTGAAATCGATAAGGTTAAAAACTGTGGTATAACTACAACCATGAAGTCTTTAGTTTCGTTTAATGAAAATGAAGCTAAAATGGCCAAAGCGTGGTGTTGGGACCTCAATGGAACTAAATGTCGTGGTCCTTTCTCAGCTTCGATACCATTATGTAATATTATGGGATTTGCTGAAGATTACAAAAACATTATTATGAATTGCAAGCATGAGTTAGTTCTCCTTCGAAGTAATAACAACAAGAATGGATTAAAACTTAATACCGGCGAATTTGTGCATGATATCGAAATACAGAAAATTGTTTGGCGAGTTCCACACGTCAAAGTATCCGACAAAGAAAAAATACATTTACTTAAGTTACTAGAGAAAGATCGATCTATTCGATTAGCTTTCAGAAATTGGGATTTGTACGAATATCCTTTACTACCTAAAACTACTAAACATACTTGGTCTATTAAAACATCATCTCAAATAGAGAAACCAAGATATGTAATCATAGGTTTGCAAACAAATAGAAAAAATAATGTTCTCAAAAACATGGCCGAGTTTGATGATTGCGATTTACGTGACGTTAAAGTTTTTCTTAATTCTACCTACTATCCTTACGAAAGCCTTAATGTTGTTTTTTCTAAAGATAAATATGCTTTATTATATGAACAATACGCTAAATTTCAACAGTCTTACTACGGTCGTAGATCGGAACCCTTGTTGGGATTACAAGAATTCAAAACTAGAGCTCCACTTTTTGTAATTGATTGTTCAAGGCAAAGTGATAATTTAAAATCAGGACCGGTAGTGAACATAAGGGTTGAAATAGAAAGTAATTCAGAAATACCAGATCAAACAACAGCTTATTGTCTTATCCTAAACGACTGTATTATAGAATATAAACCATTAAGCAACATTGTGAAAAAAATATCATGATATCTGATATTATTATCGTTGATGTTCAAGGATTTCTAGATTTAAAAAAAAACTTTATCATAAAAGAAATTGCAATAGCGTCAAAAGAATATACGCAAACATTTCTTGTGAAGCCTCCATATCCATTTACCAATTTAACAAATTCTGAGAAACGACAAGTAATTTGGTTGGAAAAAAACCGAGGAGTACGTTGGAGTGAAGGGTATATTGACTATAGAGAATTTAGACGCATTATTATACCATACCTAGCAAACAAAAAAATTTTAACCAAAGGGCTGGAAAAAAATAAATGGATTAAAGAACTTTGTAGTAATTGTAAAGTGGTTGACATAGGCGAAAAAGGATGCCCCAACCTGTCACAATTACATACAACATATTGTGAACCAAGTCAGAACTATAAATGTGTATACCATTTTAAACAATGTGCTTTAAATAACGTACTGTGTATAAAAAAAATGGTATTATGATAACTCTATGTGCAATTTCTCTCTATTTGATTAGATTTTTAAAAACTTGTATTTGATTAATAAAAGTATAATATATTTTATAAAATATTAAATCTTAAATTTAATATAAAATAAAATATTATTGAATATAAAATATATAATCCTTATTTTTTTTTTTTCTTAATTAAACATTAAATAAATGCAGAAAGGAATGAATATTGATGGTCTTTTATTTACCTACTGTATTGGTTATTCTGTAGTTCATAAACTAAATGAAATAAAAAATAGAAATAGTTTACTTATTTCAAACCTTAATATAATCACAAATACTGTGAACATAAATAAATAAAAATTTAAAAATAAATAAAAAAGTAACAAAAAGAAATTTTTTAAATAGTAGTACTTTATTTATAAAACAGATGAATCAAAGTAAGTACATAAGTAGAAGTAAATTTTATTACATATTATTATTACAAAGTTTTTTCGATATTTTATTCACTAAACTCTCTGTTTGGTCCATAATCTCATCAATATGATCCATAACGATATACTGAGCACTAATCACTGCACAATCTGTAGAGTCATTGTCTATGACAGGTGCTGTGGTCAAGTCAAACACTTTTATTTTAATTAAACGAAGTCCTCTATGCTCGTTTTTAGTTTTCACAAAAGACGATAACGTATTACTCATTTTCTTTTCTTTAATTCTCTTGATTAACTTATCACTTTTATTCAAGGCGCTTTTCTTGTTCACCCCGTTATCTTCTCGAGTTTGAGACTTTGGTTTATTTGCTAATTCAGGATAGTCCTCTTCAAAGTTTCTCAATGGGTCTTGAGCCCAATAATAAGGATTTGAAGGGTCATTTACGGATAAATCAGCCATTTTAATAAATAAAAATTAAAAAGAGTTATGAATTTAAAAACACGACCACTCCGCTTTTAATTCAGTAATATAATAAATCTATAATAAATCGCTAGCGTTCTCGTTAATTTGCAAGAAACCTGATATTTTATGAATAAAAGTTGATGACACTTAATAAATGTATTGTGTAACTCCGTACCTACTAAGACAACTGAAATGGAATACGTATAACACGTGTTCAACAAGTTCAGACTTGTTAGTTATTGAAAACATGAAAACATCCAATATGTATTGGAATGTGTAGGTAATCTTTTAATGCAGAATGTTTAAGTTAACCTTTACTTTCACTGTAGAGATGAAAAAAAAAAAAAAAAAATGGAATTCAAATTCAAATTTATTTATTCATTCAAAATAGGGACAATGCATCAATTAACTTATCAATTACTTACAATCATTTAACTTATCGAATAGTACACAAAAACAATAAATAAAAAAAAGTAATATGTATAGTAAGTAATATCTTATACTCTTTTTCATAGGGATGTATAACACAACATGAAATCCTTTAATATATATTTTATGAGCTTGTTAGCTGGAGACTTATATTTTAAAAATATTTATAATAAAGATAATAATTAAGTATGACTAACTCTAAAACTATCTACTGTACTTTGTTAGTTATATGGAAATTGAATAATGTCCCCATGATTTTGTTGTCACGTTATCATTTAAAATAAATCGCTTGTCATCTTTTCTAGATAAAGCAACTTTACTCTGTTCTCTGGTAAAGATTTGATGTTTAATAGTTTTAAAAAGAACATTTTTTCCCTTAATATTCTCACCAGTTTTAAGAACTGTAACATAATCCAAGAATCTTAACCTTTTTGTTATTGGTTTTTTAACACCTTTTGCTTTTTTTATCTCAGTTTCCATTGTTGTTATACTGTATAGCTTAGATCGCAACCCCACAAATTTTAATAAAATTTTACCACCAAGTTCATCCTTAAACAACCCAGGGACTTTTTTGTTTTGTGGAATTATGCCATAGCAGTTATTATTAGGGTAATTACTTGTGTCAAAATAATTTGAAAAGTTTTCTTTTAAATCACGATAAAAGTCTTCTGTCTGAATGGAATATAATAAACTATCGGTGTCTGTGTAACACAGAGATATTTTGTCATTATAAAATTTTTTCATGACAGAGTAATGAAAATCAAACATATGACTTTTTGATAACTCTAAAACTGAAAATCCTATATAAATTGGTTTGTTCAAAACAACCTTTTCACGTTTAAGCTGTATAGCTACTAAATTTTCACTAAATACAGATGAACTATGAAAATTAGGCCGAGCTATTAGTTGCTCTGCGGAAAGAAAGCTATTAGTTTTGTTACGATTATCATGCCATAAATTAATCAGTTTTACATCCACGCGGCGCTCGGTGTCCTCTAAGGTTTTACCAAAAATACTGTTATTTAAAAGTTTAAAAAAATCTTGTTCAAAAACTGAGTTTGTATTTTGTCTCAGTTTAGTATTTAAATCGATATATTCTTTTAAAAATGGACTTTGCTTGAATGATATCGCTCGATGAATTTTTCTGAGCCTTAATCCATGTTTGAGACATGTTTTTAAGTGAATATAGTGAATAACGTATTTATATTTATCAAATAAATTAGGAATAAGCTTTAAATGACGTGCGCCTGGTGGAATATAATTCTGTGCACAAAAAGGAAGATCATTATGCAAATCATGTAAGCTATCAGGATATTCGAGGTCCACCTCTAAAATGTATCCGTATTTATTGTTGTCTGGAATATTCATTACGTTAATCTGACTACATTCCCTCTCATCAAGCAATTTAAAATCAGCGTAAGGTAAATAGCCACACATTGCAAAGCCGTATAAATTATTGCAGTCCAAATAAACTAAATAATTATCAGCCTGGTTGGGATCATAATCATTTTGATATTTATTATTTGCTTGCTCATATCTTTTTGAACATAAACAAATACCTCCTCGAATTCCTTTTTGAATCATACGAAGTATATCTAAGTCCGATAAAAGTTCCAGTTTAACTTTAGTTTTTAAGAGCATTGCGTCAAAGCTAAGGCTAGGTGCTGTTATGTAAAACGCTGGGTCGAGACTATAATTTTTTTTTGAAGCTAAGCGAAACTTTTCAAAAATGTCAGTCAACAATAAAACATCACTTTTGACGTATAAATCCGTATAATCTCCTAAATTTTTTATTTTAAAAGTTTCCCAAACCGTCTGAGCGTGTTCATAATCAGACAAACTAATAGATACATTTGTCAGTGTGCTGTAAAATTTTTCTATTGGCGGCAAACTATTTTGTTCATACGTATCCCAGTTAGTCATGTACTCGTATGGGTAAATACCCTTTCGAATAAGTAATGAGAATTTCTCATCACTGTCGCAATATTTGCGTGAATGAACAAAATCATCATGATTTAAACTTTTAGCTAATTGATCTAAGCTAGAGCTAAGAAATTTAAATGAATCAATAAATCGAACTGCAACAAAAGTATCATTTGAAAATGGAATAAACTTTGTAAATGAAATATAATTTTCTTTGCTCTTTGGTATAACTTTGATTGAGCCAGGGATAGAGCATAATTCCCGAATGAATAAATGACAATCGTAGCCTGACAAATTGTGAAAGAAAATAGGTATAAATTGTGGAATCCTAAATTTAAGGTTGCAAAATGTATGAGCCGCACCTCTGTAACATCCTGTGAAGTGACAATGATCTTTGACTTTATCACCAATCAACAAATGAGAACACAAATAGCAGTGCTCTGCTTTGTTATAATTATCCCAATCAATATCGTTCATAATTATTGGAACTGGATGTTCAGATGCTGACTGAATAATACTATAAACTTTTTTTACGTCTTTTTGAATAAAATCAACAAACTTGGATGCACAGTCAGGTCCACGATAAGTCCTTAAACGATTAAGGGAACTATCGTAACTGCAAACAATGTAATAAGCGAATGCAGCTGGAATATGTTTTTGCGTATGTATGGTATGAAGACTTTGAGATTCTTCGCAAGGTTGTAGTAACGATTCAAAATCAGCGTAAATAACAAAGGGAATAGTTTGTTTACAGTGAAAATTTTTAAATTGAACTAAAGTACCATTATCTGGTAATATTGTTGCGACTCCACCACAATCATGATTTTTGTATTTTATATTGGAATTAAAAAATAATAAACAGTCATCACAAAAAAATAACTTTCCATGGTGTTTTGTCACTTGTTTTCTTACCAATTTAGGAAAGTCCTTTATGAGACAGTAATGAGACTTGGAACCATCTTGTAGCAATAGCATGTTAACGTGGTTCTTTTTTCGCGAAAAAGTTCTGTAAAGAGGTCCAATAACATTATTTTTGTTATCAAGTGCATATATGTTAATACTTATATTTTGATTGTTCTTTTCGAATATTTTAATATCACGAAAAGAAACTGGAAAGTGAACATTTTTTAAATTTAATTCGGTGTTAAAGTGAGGATAAGAGGAAACTCGACAAGCATTTTTTTTAACTGGGTATAATTGAGCCATCACAGCCCACGCAAAACAAAACTCATCATCGTTATTTATATTAATACAAGCCCGTCTTGCAGATATCACTGTAGGTAATTTTATGAAACTAGACCCTCTCATAGGCGAATATCTATTAATATTAACTTCTAAATATAAAATGTCTAACAAAGACCATCCGCTCCCTTTCTCTTGGAACTCATCAATTTTTTTACTAAAAAGCTCTGAAATTTTAATCAATAATTCATTAAAATTGTAGTTTTGATGTAAGACAATATTTTCAGTTGCGAATGACTTAATTTCCATAGAATCATCCTTAGGCAAAATAACTTTAACAAATAGTTCAAAGTTTGCTTTTACATTAACATGAATAGATAAAGCAGAGTCGAGTAACTTACTTAGTGACGATTCAACTGAATGTAAATACTGTAAAGGACAAGTGTCAGCAGTCTCTACCTCGCCAGTGGCACAAGTGCGTTGCGCGCGGATACGATAAGCGGCTATGCGTCCGCGGAACGCTGAACTTATTGATTCTATACCGTTATCTACTAATATTGCACTATTATTCTTATGTTTAGTGCTACGTAAATGACCTGGAAATGCCTTGCTCAAGACAGAATCTTGACAAATCGAACAGTAGATAGTTTTAGCCATACTTAGTTAGATTATTTACTAAAACAAAAAAACAAAAAAAAAAAAAATGTAGTCTATTCTTAATTTAGGTTAGATTTTTCAATCGTCAGATAACCTGTTATTTAAACAATAAGTACTACTCAAAACATAATTAAACACATCAAATATTACTTTATTTGTCGTATAAATGCTATCTGACTATTGAAAAATCAGCTATTAGTAGTATTTGATAATTAAGTAATATTCTTTACTTAATTATCAAATTAAGTAAAAATATAAAAATTGTTTACTTAGGTAATGAAATAAAATTAGAACTAGAGAATAAAAATTAAAAAGAATGAAAAGAATAATAAAACATTTTATTTTTTAATTAACTTATCTGCATAAAACACGGGTTCATTTTTAAATTTTTTTCGACCCTCGGCATACAACTTTTTAACTAAGCTCCAGACTGGATCTTCTGGAGCTAAACGTACGCGCAGCTGCGCTGACCACTTATCATACCGCTGCAGCGGCTCAAGGTCTATAATGTCTTGCGTATTATAGACCTTGAGGTCCACGAAGAACTCCCCATCGCCTATTAACTCTGCCTGGCGCAGGACGCCGTCCGCGACGTGCCGCGACACCGCCGACCACAGAGGAGACGTCTTCGTCGACGGCTCGGGCGGTTCCTCTCCGAACAATTCCTCCACGAGCGAATGTCTGAAAACCAAAAATAATATTTTTATTACAATCTAAATTTAACATTTTATAAAAACAACTATATTTTTACTAAGTGTATATATGAATAGGTACGGTCAACTACAAAAGTTGATGAACACATTCAGTTTTACAAAACTCCTCATCACTAAGATTTCATTAAAAAATATTGTACCTACCGAGAGTTCCAAATAATCCTAAAGTGTTCATCAAATTTTGTAGTTCACTGTACGTTAAATTTTTAAAGTTCTCATAAATAAATAAAGATATAAGTAGGTAACTTGAAAATATTAGATAGAAACAACAATACACTTATATAATAAATACTCTAGTAATATTCTTATTGTTATAAACATTAAGGAAAAACTATATTTTAACACTTTTAAAAACTCGAAACAAAAACACATTAACATTATAAATATCAACTCACTTTTTATTCGCCTTCTTGATTCCCTTTTTACCTGCAGCCTGCTTCCCCCCAATCTTCTTCGGCGGGCTAAAAACATAAAATTAAAATTAAAAAACAATGCATAATACTGTTAAAGATTTTGTTCTTTAAATTATACAAAATAAATTCACCTTATCTCTTCATCCGAGGCGTAGCGCTCCTCCACGTCGGTTAAGTCTAACGCCGACGCAGCGCGCTTCCTTTTGTTGTATTCGGATTCAGACCTGTAAAGAAGAAAATTATTTAGAAGTATGTACATTAAAGTCTGCGAAACATTTACATTAACACTAAATTAAATTAATGTTAATTAGAGTTGCATAATTAATTTCAAATCATAATATATTTGAAATTAATCATAATATCAAATCAAACACAAACTTATGGAAGAAAAAAAAAATATATAAAAAATATAAAAAAGATAAACTCACGAACATTATTTCCACGCACTTAAACCGATGGCACACTGTTGTAAATTCGTCAATCTTGTCTTCGTAAAATCACTGGAGCACTATTATTTGCCTTGCACTGGAGTAGGTACTACACGTAGAAGAGCCGTCTGATGATATTGATTTTGTTATTAATTATTTCGGTTTTTATACAAAACTTTCAGTATGTATCGACAATACGTGAGTGTGCGCGTAAATGCATACTAAAGCAGCTTGCGGCATAAGCAATAATTTGTGAAAATCAGTTTTATCAAATTACACCTTTACTGTTGCCGACTTGCCGCTGCATAAACGACAAAACGTGGGAAAAAAAACAATTATATCGTATTACAATTAACACCGCTGAAAACACTAATGCGATGGCTGAGTGGTAAGAGCGCCTGGTTGAGGAAAGAAATCGATTATATTATCAATGTAATTAAACGTGCGCTGCATAATTATTTTGTTCTAAATAATGAAAAAAAATATATATATATAATAAATAACTTACCTCTTTTAGAGAGAATATCCTTAAATAAATGAAAAATGTGATAAATAAAATTTTCATTTATTTAAGAATAATTGAGCATTTTAAATTAAAAAAAAAAAAAAAAAAAAAAAAACATTATGAGAATATCCTTTTTGATATATACATAAACCTAAGTCATATTAACTTACACATATATAAAATAAATTACATAAATAAATATTAGAAATAAGCATAATAACACCCACGACTCGAGAATGGAAAATTGAGTTCATCACGCAAAGTCCGCCCTGACCAGGATTCAAACCCAGGACATCGTTAAATTCAGTTCTATCGTGTGAAAAGTGGTGACACCAATACGGCAGTCTGGGAATGTTTATTTTACATATTTATTTCAGCGTAAAAGACACTCAAACAAACATACATACAAACTTTCACATTCATAATATTGTCTAATGAGATAAACGACCTCCACGCACAGTGCAGTAGCTTAAGGCATTAGCAAAGCGGATTGAGAGGTCACTTGTTAAATCCCGGTACCTATGTAAAAAATAGTTGGTAGGTACCTAGGCATTTTAAAAGATGATTTCGTTTTAATGTTCAATATCAGTAGAAACGTTATTATTTCCCTCAATATTTTCAGTTGATAAGGTAATACTTGATTAATAAGTTTAACATTTTTAGTCTTTCATGTTCTTACCTTTTGCATTGCAACATAATTCAAGTTCTAGTCATATAAGATTTAAAGTATAAATCTAATGTTAAATAAAATTCAGAACAGAATTATTTCGAAATTTATATGACGTGTAGATGAAAAGAAACTCCTGTTTTGTAAAAATAGCAATGTTTTATTTAGTTACAATGTAAACATTGTACAGGTGTTCAATTTTCAGTAGATGTTTTGTTTTTGACTGAATCGGTTATTTTAAAGTCTGCAAGTGTGAGAAATCACAACCATTAATCTATTTCTTAATACTTTCATTACAGTTAACAGATACCTACGTATTTTAAAAGATACCTAGAACATTTTTCATTATTGTTTTAAAATTTTAGTCTTTCACATTCTTTCTTTTTGCATTACAATATAATTAAAGTTCTACTCATATAAGGTTTTGAAATAAGATTTAAAGTATAAATCAAATGTGAAATGAAATTCAAAACAGAATTGTTTCGAAATTTATAGAGGTGAAAAGAAACTCCTGTTTTGTAAAAATAGCAATGTTTTATTTAGTTACAATGTAAACATTGTATAGGTGTTAAATTTTCAGTAGATGTTTTGTTTTTGACTGAATCAGTTATTTAAAAGTCTGCAAGTGTGGGAAATCACAACTACTAATCTATTTCTTAATACTTTAATTACAGTTAACAGATACCTACGTATTTTAAAAGATATCCAGAACATTTTTCATACTTGTATTCCTCGCGGGATCGAATCACGATCTCTCATTATATAATAATTTTTATTGTTTGTAGAAACCATTCGGTACCTACCACATTTTGGATCATACACATGTTTGTTTGCGCTGAATTCATGGTAGGTACCATACAATAACCAATAGCCTACATGTTACGTTGCGCAATATCCTTATACTCATAACTTATTAACATTGTTTCTCACGCTCAATATTTTCTGATGCGTTTGCAAGTTCAACTGTATGGATATAAATATTACACGCTATCTGTGTAGTTCACAAATAGCGTGTATAGGTATTCAGCGTGCAATATTAAAATATTTGTGTTTATTTTACTCCTTTGAAACATCGATACTCAAACCGGCGGGATCTGCAGTTATTGTGGAAGCCTATTAACTAAAGATTAGGTAGTATTAATGTTCAAGTCATTTCATTTCTCTTATTTACCTGAATTTAACGCTAGGTTGTAATGGAATGGAATGTAATGATGAATTGGGAACTCTAGCTCACAAATTGCAAGGTCCGCCGCGACGTCGTCGCACGGAGTGCGACAAGCGAGCAACGCGAGCGTTTAGGAGCGCGGACCTTGCAATTTGTGAGCTAGAGTTCCCAATTTATTTACTACTACTCATCAACAATAAGAGAGCTGATGATCTTCAAACGGCTGTTCAGGTCATTGTAACCTTACCATACACTTTCAATTTCATTGAAGTAATACGGTACCAAATTTCGAATCGATAGGATATATGGAAGGTAGTCAGATCCTCTCATCAACTATTAAAGAGCTGATGATCTTCTAACGGCTCATCAGGTCATGGTTCTCTTACCATATACTTTCAATGTAATTGTAGTAATACGGCACCAAATTTCGAATCAATACGACATATGGAAGCTATTCAGATCCCCTCATCAACTATTAGAGAGCTGATGATCTTCAATTGGCTGATCAGGTCATGGTTACCTTACCATATACTTTTAATATCATTGTTGTAATACGGCACCAAATTTCGAATCGATACGACATATGGAAGTTAGTCAGATCCCCTCATCAACTATTAGAGAGCTGATGACCTTCAAACGGCTGATCAGGTCATGGTTACCTTACCATATACTATCAATATCATTGTTGTAATACGGCACCAAATTTCGAATCGATACGACATACGGAATTTAATCAGATCCCCTCATCAACTGTTAGAGAGCTGATGACCTTCAAACGGCTGATCAGGTCATGGTTACCTTACCATATACTTTCAATATAATTGAAGCAATACGGTACCAAATTTCGCATCGATAGGACATATGGAAGGTAGTCAGATCCCCTCATCTACTAGAAAAGAGCTGATGATCTTCAAACGGCTGAACAGATTTTCATGAAACATGGCTAAGAACACTCGGGATAAAATTATCTATAACACAAAAAAAACTAAACGAAAATCGGTTCATCCGTTTGGGCGCTACGATACCACAGACAGATACACAGATACACAGACACTTTAAACTTATAACACCCCTCTCGTTTTGCATCGGGGTTAGTTAATTTTTCTCTAGAATTCCCTATAAAAAATACTGCTATGTTACTATAACTTGGTTCGAAAAAGATAGGAATCTTAAATGGCGTCCTATTTATAAGTTGACAGATAGTACAGATAGCAAAACAAAATCATTTCAAATATAATAATGAATAAGTAATTACATAAGTTGAAGAAAGACTGCGGAATAAAGTAAGTTTCAACTAAAAAGCACAAAAGTCTTTAGGAGCTTTTAAATAATATTTTTAATAAAAAGTATTAAGTAAGTAAGTAAGTAAAACGTTTATTTGGTACAAAAATCTGTTGTTTACAAAAGAAAAAATAATAAAAAAAAAAAAAATCTACTTATATCTATAGATAACAAAAAAATATACTTAACAAAAACAAAACATTAATGGTACCAAAATGGCCTTCACTCAGCATATGCTGCAGTGCCCAAGGGACCGCAACGCTGATTTTCAGTGACAGATAGAGATCAAAAGAAATTTAAATTTATGTGCAATTCTGCGCGAGATAACATTATAAAATTAATATTAAAAGTAACTTAAAATAATTCTAAAATAAACACCATTAAACAAAACAAAACTATTACATAAAACAAAATGTAGAATTTGAGAACATCATGTCCATAATACAAAATTAAAAAGTAAATTAAAAGTATTTCTAAATATACAAAAAAATAAAGTGTAGGATTAAATCATCAATGTAAATCAATATATTTTATGGTTATTTATGGTTGTTATACAATACCATTTTGTAAATTAAGCAGATATATCTTAAAATTATGTTTGAAAGTGCTAAGTGTAAGGGAATTTATAATCGGCGGGGGAATATTATTCCAGCACTTTGTGGCAGCATATCGAAAACTGCCACGAAAAGCTGCTGTATTGTGACTAGGACATATTAATCGAGAAGAGAATCTTAGAGGACATTGCGAAAATAACAATTTATCAAATAAGTATGGTGGATTTTGATTTTTAATAACACTAAAGACCAGACTTCCAAAATTATGTAAACGCCTTAACTGCATATTCATTAGTTTACTCTTATTAAGGTAGGGAGTGATGTGTGCTCTATGTGGAATGTCAAAATTATTAAATATTAAGTATTAAACTGTTTATTTTGTGATAACGCTTACATACAAATATTATGATTATTGCTTTTCAAAATAGTCTCCCTTACATTTTAAACATTGATTTGAATGCATGTTTTCAACGTGCTGATGGATCGTTATCACTGCCCCTTTGGGTTTGGTAAAAGTGAAACCTCTCATCAAATCTGTTAGGGTAAATACAGAAATAATAGGGTACTAGGTCTGGACTATGTGCAGGATGGGCGACGAGTTGTACTTTTTCGGAAGCTAAAAATGACTTTTTTGTTGGCCGTATATGAAGAATATTCGTCATATGAAGAAGCGTTGTTATGTTAAGTTATTTTCATTTTTAGTAAAAATAATTAATAGTAATTTTGTTACTTACAGTTTATCCAACGCAAATAAAAATAAACAATAGAAAGTAGATATTTTATAATAACTAATAATTATAATTTGACATGCATTTAACAAAATAGCAGTATTTATGAAATTAAAAAAAATCTCTTCCAGTTGCGTGTAGGTATGCCATTAATTCGATGTGCAACGACTTCATTCTATGCAACGCTGCAACACAACGTTTTTACAAAAGCTCGAGGTTTAAAAAGCTTATTTAACATTTTGTGGTATCGACATCGTTGGTGACAAAACGATGTCAACATCGAATGTTGGTTGAAAAACAACGATGTACATCGATACGAAAAAAAAAGACAACGACCATATCCAATAAAATAATTAGTAGTTAAAAAAATATAATATAACAATTTGTAAAACTGAAATATTTTCTTACTGACCGCTAGAGTGCTTATAGATGGCACTAGTGTGCGAGGGCGACAACATTTTTTTTTATTTTTTTTTATTTTTTTTTTTTTATAAGTGACTAAACCCGCGTTTGACCTCAATCTCACCTGATGGTAAGTGACGATGAGGTCGAAGATGAAAGCACACGGGTTTAGGAAGGAACTGGCTCTTTATACAATATTGCCGGAACACATTACCGCCGGAGCGGTAACATTTGGCGGCAGACTTTATATAAAGGGTGGTCGCTAGCCAGGCGGACCCAGAAGGGATCCTACCACCAATGATGAGCACCGCCATTTTTAATTTTTTAATTCCTTTCTTTAATGAAACATGTTATATTAACTTTACATACAAATGAGTCAATCGCGGCACGTTACCTGTCATGCGGATCGCTGCAAACGCTAGCGTAACCATGCGTTGTGTAATGAATTCTTTAACTTTCGGTTAAGTTTACTCAGGTAATAATTAGTATTTATTTTTTGTTATATTTTTTTTTTCATGTTTGATCTCAAACTATTAAGTCCTTGAATTTCAAAATTCACCCTGTATAGATAAACTTTTTTTTTCCTGAATCTACCGACAAGTGGAGTTAAAATATAAAATATGCAACTAACTTATTTAACTGACTGCATTGTATGTAACCGATTAATCAGGTTTAGTTAATGTTTCCTTAATTTACTTCGACAATATTATAATTAACAACAATCACCACAATCCACAATCATACACAATACTACTCGTAAAATATGGTTATTAAAAAAAAAGTAAATGGTTATTAATAATGAAAAATTTGCATGAAGTTCTCATAATGTAAGCAAAAGTATCGAGTTTTGTACCGTAGGATTTTATTTATTTACAGGAATCACTTCTGACATCCTCAAAGGTTAGCGTCAGATATCTCGTTAGATACACGTAAATGATATTTCCTACCAACGGGGCTCGTGTTATTTCTTCGAAGTTATTTCCGTTGAGGTACTTGTGACATTAACTGAAAAACTGAAAAAAAAACTCTATATAAACGTGTGCAATAGCGCGTCAACAACTCAAGAGGCAGCGCTGGTACGGTTAGATGCGCTGTTCCGCGAAATAATAATAAACTACCGACCCTCTGATTTAATAAAAGTATATTAGGTAAAAATGTAAAGGGTTCTTTTTAAAAGATATGTAATTACCGGACACCAAGAAAACAACTCGAAAGTATACAATTTAGGATTCACTTCTTAAAATTTATTTTTAAAATCTAGGCTATATAGGCTATAAAAACTCTTTGACTCAGACTTAAGTAAAGTAAATAGTAACAGAACTTTTTTTAATTAATAGAGAATTGTAGTGAAAAAATAAGTACCTACTTTTATTACATAATCGAGTACGTCGAGACCAGAATCGAATACAGGGTGCTCCTTCAGTATCTAAAATTTGTCACCAGTCACCTTGTATATAGCTCATTAAAATCGGTTTACATTGAGCCGATAAATCGAGTAGTTACACACAAAAAAATAAAAACGAATTTAATACTCTCCCCTATGTTTTTGAAGTCCGTTCAGCTTTGGCATACTTTATACTTGCGCATCGTAAAACAAGAATTAGCCGCGCTAGACACTTGACCGCTGCCAAATGATTGCCAAAAGATTGGAACAGGAAACCCCAAATTGAAGTGAAGTTTTCTCATTAATTTGATTACGTCGATCCCAGTCCAGACCCATGTCACAAGTTACTTCATTAGTTACGCAACTTAGTGAAAGTAAGCCTATGGAATTACGTTTTGACATTAATCTCTTGTACACCGGAGACTGTGTCGTTTAGACTGTAATCGAGTTATAAGAGCGAGGTTGTGTTGGAGCATTTCTATGCTGTTTCGGAAGGCAGCATTTAATCACATTTGTTTCAACTTTTCAGTTTTTGATCAACTTTTAGGGATGCGCTGTATATCTCTGAAGAATAATGCTTGTTATCCAATAAACTTCTTGCAACAATGTGCATTTAATATTGTTTGTACATTATCGCTTACCTTTTTTTTTTTTTTTTTTTTTTTGTCTGGAGGAAAACATGCTGTCATGTCCCCGACCGCCCAAGGGGGTGGGGTATGTGGGGATGATCCGGCGGAAGGCCGAACCGACCCACTAAAAACCTCCAGGTGTACCTCCCCGCCATAGTTGGAGCCCACGGTATCGCCAGTAGCATTGCCCGCGAGCCCCGGCGGATTGCGCTCAGCCTGAGCCGTGCGCCCCCCCCACGCGGCCATTTCCCCACTCATAGCCTGTATAGCCGCAGTAGGTCCCCTCACCCACCACGGCTGGCTATCGGGAGGGAGAAGGCGTCTCCTTCTCCGTCCCACCCTCCGCCCAGCCTAAACTAACCTATTAAACCTAACCTAAAAACCTAACGTAAAACCTTATCTAAAATTTAACCTAAAACCTTACCTAAAACCTATCCTAAACGAATTAACTTAACCTAAAACCTAACCTATCCTGAAACCTAACCTAACCCAATACGACGGCCTGGACGCCGAAGCAATCCGAGACCGCCGACCCCAGAGCATCCGGTGCACGACCAGAGCTCGCCGCCTCTGTGTCCTCATCGGTCCACTCTGCTATCAGAATGGTACCGAGAGGACCCACCCCGGGAAGGCGCAGCTGCCGCCTAATGCGGACAGACGCAGCGCGCCGCCACCGCCGTAAGAGTGATTTCGCTTCACCCGATCGCTGGATTGCGACGGGCTACTGAGCCCCCCCGCCACGACAAGGCACACTCTACTTGGGCACACTCTACATTATCGCTTACCTAGAATTCAGTTCAGAGAAATTACCGAATTTAGTTCTCATTAACAATAAATACTACACCTTTGTTTCAAAAAATTACTTCATCTGAATTCAAAGATGCTATAAATACTGCCAGACGGGTAAACTTAATTGAACAAGCTAAACCACTATTTACTCAACAACGGCAAAGCAAAAAGGAGGTTTATGATTTTGACTTGTATGTATGTGGGAATGGATGTTCATCTGTTTCCTCATAACTTCTAAAAAAGTTATAATTGAACAAATGAGACATTGTTGGAAGCGTCTTGGTTGACCGCTGGTTATAGGCTACATGATGTTTCGTTACATTGACTTCAGCGACCTATAAGAGACTTAAAGTAAGGAACTAAAAAAAAACTTGACGGTTTCGTGTATCAAATGAAAAAGCTTTATTAGCACAGATCACGACTAACCTTTCAACATAAGTTTGTTTTATGTGGAACTAAGCGGCATCCTACATATCATACCTACATTAAAATAATATCTCTATCAGTATGGCGTATAAAGATACATTAATATTTCAGTGGTGACTATTTTCTTGTCTCATACTTTTTAGAGCGTGTTTTTAGTAGTCGGGTATTACTTTTTAAACTTTATTTTTTTAAGAGCTGAAATTGAGTACATGTGACATTTCTGTTCATGAACATAATGAAGCCATTAGACTAAAAATACCCTTATACTCAAGCTTGTAAAGACACCGAAACATCAACGTCGTTAAATCTGGTTCCCGTCTATTTTGAATCTCGAAAATTTAAGATAATATTACGTCTTGATAATAAAGCCCGTCGCTTCCTAACTGTAGAAAGATATCATATGAGTGCGTCTTTGTACACTTCGTAGGAAAGCTGCAACGAAGATAGTATTCTCAAAGCAGTTTGCGCTATTTGCTTGAATATAATATGATCGCAAGATAACAACGATATTAAATATACAGTTATCGTGTTAACCTGAATCGAACTGACTACCTACTTAGATAACCTCATACATACATACATAACCTCATGCCTGTCTCCCTTTGGGACAGGCAGAGACAAGGGAACACCAATTGCTTCGATCCAGACATACATTCGAATAGACTCTTTCGCTTCCTCCACGCTCATTAATTAATCTTTTCATGCATGATCGCCGGTTAGGGCCTACTTTGATAAGTATCGATATATTGACAACCTCCGTGGTGCAGTGGTCTAAGGCGCTATTATGCAAATCGTTAGGTCGCGTAATCGCTTCCCGCACAGTTCAAGAAAAAAAATGGTTGGGTTCTGGGTGTTTATCTATATTCTGTTTTTTTTTTTGTATTTTAGGTTCCCCCAACTTTATTTCATGGTATCGCATATCACAAGCTTTACTTAGGATGTTACCACACCAATCAAATGAGCGGCGATCGACGGACGAATCGAACAGTCGACGACGTACGATAGTTTTTATTATGCAGAAAAATCCGGTAGGTATTTTTCTTAGTTTGAGGTCATGTAGTTGATGTGATTGTCCGGGGATTTTAATTTTATATAATTTTATAGAGATGACAAAAAAATATTCTTATGTTTACAAACTTGCCTCACAGAAGTCCTAACGTCATAAATTTAATAGTACGAACCGTTTTTTACTATCTTGCATAATTATTTTTAACACACGGATTTATCTAATATTAAAAACATTCATTTTTATCTACTTGGGATTTAACGAAAACTGATAAGTATGACGAACGAGCTGAGATGCAAGAATTCGAACTCCGTCTATGTCAAGATTTTTATGACCGGTAGATATTTTCCGTATAGATTTTTTTTTGGGGACTGGAAACTGCTCGCGTCCGCAAGGTTTAGCCCTCGATGCCTTGTACGTGGTCCCTGGGTGGTGCTAAACGAGCAGTAAAATCTGGTGGTAGGCTTCGGCCGTGGCTTGTCACCACCCACTAGACAAAACCATGCCGCCAAGTAACCTAGTTGCGTTCCGGCATGATGTCTAGTGTAGCCATTGAGGAGGATAGGTCTGAGTAATCGTGCTGCATCGGAGAACTGTTTACAACTCGTAGGATAATGACTCACCGGGTAACTCGTTTTGGAGGGTAGCGGGATCCGAAGCACGGTGCACAGCTAGCCGACCGCAGGTAGTAGGGGGCCCAAGTAGCATGCCAGCCACATGCAAAAGGCTGCCCCGCCACCTCGCGAAAAATCCCGGGAGGCTCCATCGTGCCGGTTGGCGACCGGTTTGAGAGGACCCGATGGCGAACTCGGGGGGGTTCGGGCGTCCCCGCAGTCTCCAAGCGAGTTTCCCAATGGTGCGTCACCCCTATCGAGTTGCTTGGTTCCATTTGCAGCGCTTCACTCAACTTCTGTTCTCCTCCCTATTCACTCCACTCCAAAATTAATGAAAGGTCCAAAGAAGAGTAAGGTAACACAGCGGTTGCACTTCCTCTCGTTTAAAGTGCACTTCTGTAACATCCGAGGAGTGCACTCCAATCTCAATGATGTCCACCACCACCTCGAGACGGAGAGACCCCACCTACTCTTCCTAACGGAGACGCAGATCTGTGATCCGTCAGACTCGGCATACCTTTGTTACCCAGGTTACATCCTGGAGTCCAAATTCCACCCGCACGCCGGGGTGTGCATGTATGCCAGTGACAAGATCTGTTGTCAGCGTCTCCGTTACTTAGAAGTGCCGGACTTTTCAGTTATGTGGGTTCACATAGATACCGGCCTAGACCAAATGGTATACGCTGGTATTTATCGGTCACACAGCGGAGATCGGGAGACAACGAGGCTTATGGACTATCTCAGCAGTACAGCGGACAAGGTTCAGCAACGTTTTCCCACAGCGCAGTTGGTGTTCCTGGGGGATTTTAACGCACACCACGGACAGTGGTTATACCCGTTTCAGGACACTGACCATGCTGGTAGAGAGGCTTTTAAGTTTTCGCTCACTCATGGCCTCTCTCAGCTTGTTGACGAGCCTACGCGCATCCCAGACGTTGCTGGCCACACTGCTTACTGCCTGGACCTTCTGCTGACAACCGATCCGGACAGATATTCGGTGTCCGTCACTGCACCCTTAGGGACATCCGATCACTGTCTGGTGAAATCTGTATCGCAGTACTCGCCACCTGACACCCGACCAAGTGGTTCTAGGCGAGTATGGCGTTACAAGTCGGCAGATTGGGATGAAATGCGACATTTCTTCGCATCTTATCCGTGGCGGCAAGCTTGTTTTACATCAACCGATCCATCGTGCTGCGCTGATGCAGTCTCAAGTGTGATAGGTCAAGCAATGGAGTTCTTCATTCCCTACGCTGATCTATCCCTTGAAACCAAAGCTCGCCCATGGTTTAGTGCTGAATGCTTTTCCGCTGAAAAGCGTAAGCGAGAAGCGTACAAAGCCTGGGCAACCGCTCGCAGAAGCAAAGCCGTGGATTCGCATGAACACAAAAAGAGGTACAATGCTGCCGCCAAGTCCTGCAAAAAGGTGATCAAGAGAGCTCGTTTCGCCCACATAGGCTGTATCGGAGACAGAATAGCCTCATACCCCTCGGGAAGTAAAGCTTTCTGGTCCCTCGCCAAGTCGGTCGAAACAAACTTTTGTCGCCCGTCGCTGCCGCCTCTGCGGAAACCTGACGGTTCTCTGGCCCACACCGCTAAGGAAAAGGCGGATTTATTTGCCAGTATCTTTGCGGAAAATTCTCGTCTAGATAGCCAAGGTAAAATCCCACCCCAATTACCTCAGTTCGGTCCTACAATGGGTACCGTTCATATTCGACAAAAGGAGGTTCTTAAGTGCTTGCTGCACCTAGACGAGAATAAGGCTAGCGGTCCAGACGGTATTCCTGCAGTGGTGTTGAAACGCTGCGCAGCTGAGTTGTCTCCCGTTTTGACGCGTCTCTATAGACTCTCTTTGGAATCTGGTAAAGTCCCCAAATCCTGGAAGCTGGCTAACGTACAACCAGTACCGAAGAAGGGAAGCCGTGCTGATCCTGTCAACTATCGACCAATTTCAATCGGGTGCGGTCTATTTGGTAGAAACTTGATACTCCGAAACCTATTTGGGATAACTGACTTCGCAGAAACTTCTTTAGTCGATCATTAATTAGGCATAAAAAATATTTGACATAAATATTTTTAGGCATAATGTGCTTATGACCGAATTTAGAATGGCATACATTTAAGATAGTAGAATTTTTATTGGCATATTTACCTTTGGCATAGTTAAAATTTTGTATAATATCATTTAGCATAACGTTCATTTAGAGTACAGATTATTTGGCATACTTTGACTAGGCATACTATGAAGATCATAGAATTTCAATTAGAATAATATAGATTGGGTTACTTTCTTCTTTAAAAATGCGTAGGTTAGTTTTGTGACCCAGAAACGAACATGCTCTCATGGGCAAGGATATAAAAACCAAATAATTATCATTAAATCAACTTTTATTTATTACAATTACTAAAAAAAAAAACAATTAAATTAATCAGAAAATAAAATTATACTAATCTTATATTAGCTCCTATTGCTTTAAGGTACCCACATTCTGTGTAATCCGACTGATTATTTATAATATTTTGAAGACGATTTGTTTTATTTAATGTTTTCCTTTTTTAATATAACAAATAGTAATAGTAAAAATGATAACGCCTGATTAGAAAAGTGTTGCAATAATCATAAAAGGGTTACGTATTGCATTATTATAAATTGCATTTGTATAAAATTGCATATTGTAAAGCTTCCAATAACTAAAATCTTGATTTAAATAAACTAATAACTAAAGTTAAATAACACCCTTAGAACTAGGTTTAGCCTTCATCATAGCGGCTAGAACTAGGTGCAGCCGCACACCGGTGGCTAAACCTAGGTGTAGCCTAATCACAACCCCCTTAACCACGACCCCTTAACCTGGCTTTGCCATAGTTACCATCGACTCAAGAGTGTATATAAAAAGCCGAGCGTAGCGAGGCGACGATCATCCGAGCGCAGCGAGGTGATCGGCCACCACAACCCCGAAATGGATACACCTAGGTTTAACCACATGTGGCCGGCTGCACCTAGTTTTAGCCGGCTAAAAGTATAAAAGATGATTCTTGCTGTAAGCATTATGCGAAATGATGGTTCTACTTTTAAATTGTTATGGATAAGAAATATATGCCATAAGATGAATCTGGTTTTGAACTTTCTGCGATGTGATGATTATACATTGTGATTATTATGGATACCAAAATTATGCGTACAGATAATTCTGACTTACAGAATTATGGGTTTCAATGTATGCTAAATGAGTTAATGCCCAACAATATTCTGCGAAAAGAGGTTTATGCTATTAGTTGTTATGCAATAAAAAATTATTACTTAAAAAGTTCTACTATAATAGGTGTACCCATTTCAATCACCTCCATACTTTGTAAAGTCATGGAACGTGTATTGAACAATCGACTCCTGGCAAACCTTGAGACCAACGAGCTCCTAAGCGATAGCCAATATGGTTTCCGCAGTGGACGCTCGACCGGCGATCTTCTCGTGTATGCCACACACTTATGGAGTGAGGCCTTGGAGGGTCATGGTGAAGCAATAGCTGTATCTTTAGACATCTCCAAGGCCTTTGACAGGGTCTGGCATGATGGTCTCTTAAGCAAGCTTCCAGCATATGGCATACCGACCGGGCTCTGCGACTGGATATCTGATTTTCTGAGGGAACGGTCGATTCGAGTAGTCTTAGACGGCTATTCCTCTGACCTAATGGCGATTAATGCCGGGGTACCTCAGGGATCTGTTCTCTCTGCAACTTTATTCTTGCTGCACATTAATGACCTCCTAACACCAGGCATTATTGGATATGCTGATGACAGCACTGTTGTTGAGAGATATATATCCAATGCGCGAACGAGCGCCCATGAAATCCAGGTTTTGAGAGAGTCTATGATTGAGCGCGTTGATTCGACCTTGCGGAATGTGTCCGATTGGGGCGAATCTAACCTGGTCAAATTCAACGCCTCCAAAACACAAGCGTGTCTATTCTCCGCAAAAAAGAGCACCTTTACTCTTACGCCCACTTTCCAGAATGTATCTGTTCCCATCACCGATCAACTAGGGCTTTTGGGCGTCACTATAACGTCCAAATTAAACTTCGGACAACAAATTGAGTCTATGGCAAAAACGGCTTCCAAAAAATTGGGTATCATCTCGAAGGTCCGGCGGTACTTCAGCCCTGAACGGCTCCTCAACTTATACACAGCCCAAGTGAGGTCTTGCATGGAGTACTGTAGTCACCTTTGGGATGGTTCTGCCAAATACCAGCTCGAAGCGCTAGACTCTGTTGACCGAAGAGCCCGAAAACTCATAAATAACAACAACCTTACAAATAAAAAATTGCAGACGCTGGAGCATCGTCGTAAGGTTGCTTGTTTGACAGTATTTTATCGGCTACATTTTGGTGAGTGTGCGAGTGCTCTTTTTGACCAAATTGAACCCACCCCTTTTTACCACCGGACTACCAGACGCAGACAGATCTTCCATCCGTATATAGTGGATATACCAAGAAGTCGAACAAAACGCTTCGATAGTTCCTTTTTGGTACGGATTGCCAAGGTGTGGAACAATCTGCCTGCGTCTGTTTTTCCTGACCACTACAGTCCTGGAACTTTTAAGTGTCGAGTGAATAGGTTTCTCGTGGATGGACGTGTAACACCATAGTCTTCATGCGCACTTTCCATCAGGTGGCATGGAAGACAAACGTCCTATCCTTACAATATAAAAAAAAAAAAAAAAAAAGATGGCAACATAGACGGCAAGGCGCAGCCTCGTAGTGGAAGGGAATGTTACCGCAGAGCTGCTAACTGGCCGATATATCCTGCCAGGTTTTAAGTTATAATTATACTTCAATTCTGTATATTGTTTAAATAGTTTCAGAATTAAAATAATAAAATAACATAACTGAAGGATTCGTAGTACGTTTCTTTAGTACCGATCGGTAGCATATTATAAGTCAAATATTCTAATCAATTCGCATTTACTCGTAAATATGAACTTTTGAGACAGTTTTTCATAAATTATTGAACACACATTCAGCTAGATCTATAGTATTTTGATTATTCTTATCCGTTTTATATCATACCATAATAAGAGGGAGTTTAGAGTTTGATTTTCAATAAATAAACATTTCAAATGTTCACAACGTATTATCTTTCCAAAATAAAGTGTCTTAAATAACATGTGTTATGAATACATGATAGATAACGTATAACATATTATAAAGAAAAATATGCACATTCATATAAATACATCCATATCCATACTTATATTTATTACTTACTAATATATAAATCTGAAAATGTCTCTAACGGTCTGGTACGTTTTCACGGCTAAACCGCTAAAACGATTTTTATGATTTTTGTTATACGTATAGAAATTATCTCCAGAACATAGGCTACTTTATTTTGCAAAAGTCAATGTGTCTGTTACCTATCTTGTACGTTTTAACGCCTTTTTTTTTGTATTCGATTAACTTGAAACTCTGTATTACGCCTAAAAGTAAAGGAACACGTATTTAAGCATTTATGGATATTCACCCTATTAGGGTAAATAAAGTTATTTTTTTTAAGGCCGAAAAATGTAAATACATCTTCAAGCCATAACCACTGGTTCGAATTTTATGATTGGTTATTATTTTGTTTGGATTAATTTAAAAGTTTGGATCAAGAGCTTAATAACAATATACTAGAACAAAAAAGATACTTGTAGTAAAAATCAATACAAGGAATCACTTGGGAACTAAATGAGACTGAAGCATTGCTGTTGCGACGTAAGGACGGCGGCGGGGGAGGTGCTGTGGGCGCGAAAGCGCGAATCACAAACTAAAGTAACCCGAACGGGCAGACACGTGAGATCGGACGTCATTGTCGCACGTTGAATACGTGACATCCTGCCCTGTGGGGGTTTGTTATATTTTATTTATTTATTTACTTACACTTCAGTTTATAAAGGTACAGTAAAAGAAAAAAGAACACTTACATTAAACATAAAAACTTGGCGGTCTTATCGCTGAGTAGCGATTTCTACCAGACAACCATGTTATAGTCGATATTCAGCTCTGCCTTCCCATAAGTTGATATTTAAATTTGGTATTCCTGTTCTATAAGTGAGGAACCTTGACTCTCTCAAACTATGTGACGGGTTGAAATATTGTAATGGCAAAAAAATATGAGAGAAGTACATACATACATAACTTGAAATTCACGTCTGTCTCCCTTATGGGGTAGGCAGAGAGCCGGAGGTTATAAGCTCATCTGATGTCACGTTTGAATTTGAAGGTATTCTAATTAAAAAAACCTCCATGCCTTAACTGGCTCTTACAGTAGGCCTGGGAAGAGAGGCAGCTGGTACATTTTATGTTTTTCTTTTGCTTCCCGTCCAGAAGTATCTAAAGGTAATCCCGATAATCCCAACCAATGTTATTTTTCAGTTCAATAGGGTACGGTTTCCTTTACAGGCAGTTTTCGCGATGAATATAAACAAGGCACAAGGACAAATATATTTAAAGTTACAGACGTTAATTTATCGAGAAACGTTGTTTACAAAAATCTATACTACTATTATAAAGCTGGAGAGTGTGTTTGATTAGTTGGTTGTAGACACGTTAATCTTAGGAAATACTGGTTCGAGGTGAAAAATTATTTTTGTTTTGGATAGTCCATTTATTGAGGAAGGCTTTAAGTTATATATATAACATCACGCTGCGACTAATAGGACTGCAGTTTCACAGTAAAATATTGCAAAAACGGGGAAAATTCTTAAATTTTGAGAGCTTCCGTTGTATCAAAGATAAACAAAATTGTTTATCTTTAAAAGCCTGGAACAGCACAATTTCTATCTTTTAAATTTCACCCACAACTTTTTTAGGGTAATAAACTTAGTTCTAAATTAATGTATGTTTTGCGAAGGATCTTTATCAACTAATCCCTTTCCAAATAAAAACATAATTTTTTGTTCTACATCATTTGGTTTCAATCAACACCTTACAATAGGTATATGAGAATTTTAAAAAAACTTCGCAACAAAATGGCTACGTTCGGGTTGACGCGCTACACGTGCGAAGAGGAAAGGAGCTGGCCAGAGCTACCCACGCTTGTTGCTTTGCGAGGTACTGGACCGTAAACCCCTTATTAGGTACTTCTAGGCGCGCATATTTCCTCAAGTTTAATCATTTTAATAAAAAAGCTTCAACCACCGAAATTTGTGTAACGGGGTCAGACTACTGTGATCGTTGTAATAGTTTTGGCTTATGCAGCAGTTGGTTCAAGTGTGCTAATATTCTTGCATCATAATAATTTCCAAAAATAAAAAATAAAATTCTACAAAATACATACAGTTACAGCATTTATTTTCAACATACAACTTCCAGTAGGTAGGTACCAGCGTTCCTTAAGTAGGTGTTTTATTTTTAGTTTTTACTTTATAGGCAGTTATTTATTGAAGGTCCTTTGTAGAAACCCGGGTATTACGGCACAGCTAGGTTATCTAACTATAGCAGTTATTCAATTAACTTTTTGTGACTTTCTATCTAAATTTATTATAGAGTTAGCTTCAACTTCAGAAAGGACATGGTCAACAGTCCAATCGCAATTAACGATAGTCACGCGGGCGAAGTTGCAGAAAACAGCATATTGAAAAAAAAACTTAAATAAACATAACAAAAATCCATGACTTGTCGGCTGATAATCTCTATTGTTCACACATTTATCCACCCCACCTCACCAGTTCAAACAGATGAATTCTAATAAAGAAGACGTTTTAACCATCACACTAGCCCGCAGATAGGTAAACAAAAGTAATATTTTTCAACGTCTAAAAAAATGTAGAATTACTTCCACCGGAAGCAAAACCGAAAAACAAGAACATTAATGTAAGTGGCCAGAAACACAATATCTCATAACACAAGCGAGACTATTCATAAAATTAGAATTTAAAATCAAACCTCGGTTCGAGAGGTGTTTTTGCGTTGCCTCGGGCGCGGTGTGAAACTCCAAAGTCCGGGCAGCATAACTTATGCCGAATATTTATGTCGGGATGTGCCACCGTCAGGGCTACGGTTCACCGACATATTTGGGGATAGATGGGTGTTTACATAACATTGTTTAGCATTTTTTGTGCTATGTTTCTTGTAGAGTTACTAGGTCGATTATCTACTTTTTGCGAGGAAGCTGTAGCTTACAAAATATTACGTCATATTACAGTATTCAATATAAAAGTAGACAAGATAGGAATGCTTTGAAAGCTGTTTTTAATAAAAAATACCACTATCAAAATTAAATAAAAATATTTGATAATCTATAATGTATTAGAGAAATGTTGATTCTATTAATTAGGTGTGCTTGCGCGTCATCTTTTACTTTTAGTATGACTGTAAGTTGTACTTTTAAGTCAAAAAAGTTGATTTTACCTTTATAGTATTATTACCGCCATCTAGTTCAGTAGATTTTGGATCTATAATTTGAAGATAAGTTAGTTACTTCCTTAGGATAGTTCGTGCCTTATTGATAATTACGATCTCATAACATTATGTTATATCATTCACAAATGTACATAAGCCACGCTGAAATGCTAATAGGTGATTGTATTTTATGACCTAAATTATATTAGGTAATTTTGATAGAGGATAGCTATCTCATATTATTTTTAAATATTTACTGGTAGAGTTACTTAGGAAAGTAATTCTGTAAAAGTTATAACTTAATTGTTCGACGCAAAGTCAATAGAAAAGTAAAAATGTTGTCAACCTTCTTTAATACCAATGAGTATAAAATATGATTTTATGAGATATGGACAATTTGGGTGGCTTTATCCGGATGCTCGCAGCGATTTATTACATGCCACCCAAAATACAGAAATATAAGGAAATGCTTAAATTAATAATAATATTTTCAACACACTTGCTCGTAAAGTGAGCGTTATTCTATTGAATTTAGAACTATAAACTGGGCTATAAGTCACGCGTGCATAATATATTATACCCTAGTGCATAATATAATGAATCCTACAAAGTTGAATTGTACCTTTGTGCAAATAACATGCGAGAAAACAGAGCATATTTTATTGGTCCGGGTTATACACTAAATATTTTCAGAAACAACAAAGAGGTTTTATACCACTTCAAATCCATATACATTTTTAAATGTTTGCGCCTTATATTAGTAAAATAAATTTGTATATTAAACAAATTATTCACAATTTACAATCATTTGTCATAAAATATTAAAATATTTGCATTTACCACTCCAAATTAAACATTTTCACTTAAAATAGGCTGTATATGCTATACAGACATTGACACATTTGACGGAAAAAAAACCTACGCGCATGCGCGAGGTTGGGCGCCATTTTTCAATCACAATTCACAGCTTTGTTATCAAGTGTGTTTGTTATTTTATGACCACGTATGTCTGTCTTTAACTCACAAGTGTGTTGAAAAACGTCGTATGTGACTCGTGAGCGTTGCTAATTACAGTCTCGGCTCATTATTAAGCCCTCGCCTGCGGCTCGGGCTCAAATCACAGCCTCGACTGTAATTAGCAACTTCGCTCACTTGTTACATAATATACTATTAGTGTATTCAATCTAAACAAACGTGTAACGTATATGCAAAATCTCTATAATTTAATTTAATTTTATGTATAATATCTTAGGGTAAAACAATGACGCTTGTGGCATCCCTCGCACGTGAACAAGTCATATATAGCATGGGTGAAGCAAGCTTAGTAAAATCTATGCTAGCTTTGGTCATCATTTGGTCTTGTGACTTATTGACAGTAATAGCAAAATTTACATTGCGGGGATAACTCGTTGGTATAACGGGAATGTGCGGCATAAATACAATATCACCATTTCCGTATACGGATATTATTCGACCTTTTATTTCGTAGGTATTAGACTGTAATTTTAATCATGCTTATAATCATATAGAATAGTAATATAAATAAAGCCTACAATGAAGGGTAAAAATAAATTATTGAAGCCTTCTCCTCTAATTATGGATACATGAAAATACTAGTTATAGGTCTACCAGGATCTGAAGGCAAAAAGGGAAAAAAGAAATTGACGCTAGCAATACTGGGGAAATTGGAGTTAAACGTTTAAAGAAGAGGACAATGGCCAAAAAAAACTTGACTTTTTAACATAAATAGACTGAGTTCGACTTGTTTCACCAAATCGTTTTAAAAAGTGACCTAAAAGACTGTAGAAAAGGATAAACACATCATTGAGTCTATCTAGCACACCATACGCCGCGTCTTTTTAATTTTACTGGGACGCAATTAGTATTCTTTCGTAAGTGCTACTTCTTTACTTGTTCAATATTGTAAAGACCCCAACCAAAATAAGCTGCTCTAAGAATATGCATTATTTAATTACTCAATATTATCAAATAATTTAAGATAAATTTCTTTTGCGCCGGGCCTGGGTTAAATTTTCATACTACGTGGCCATTGTCCTTTGAAACCAAACCAAAAACAATTCCTCGAAATTTCAGTTAACAGATGACATGTTTTTTGTTGCCATATGAAAATCGCTACTTTTTTTTACTTCTTTTTTGCCATCAGATCCTGGTACACCTATAGAAACTTTACTTGCTAAGCATTCGCAACATGTGTTGACTTGTGGTTTATTATGTTTCACGGCTTAATTCTTTGCGATTTAAAGTTAACATGTTGTAGTAGTACTTCCAAGCATCAGCCTTGCACGGTTTTCAGAGACACGTTTTTTTTTTTTTTTTTTTATTTGGCAACCCTGATCCCCGCTCTTGAACTCCTCTCCACTTACTTCCTCTCATCATCCCTCCTCAATAATCATTCTGTATTTCCGTGCTCAAGCCTTCGCACGTGCGTCTATAATTTATTACTTAAATTAAACGTTAAATAGTTTGTGTTATAGTTTAAAAATTTAAATCTCAACTTATTATTTGTCGTTCGTAAAAATGGTGAAAAGGAAATATGAAGACATCGAGACCATACGCAAGAAGATCAGAAAACTGGAAAAAAAGCTTCAAAAGAAGCAAATGCCAAGTGAAATTTGTACCTTATCACTATCCATGGCTCTTTACATCGCATAATTGCGTTACGAATCCTTATTCGAAAACAAAGTTCAATGATCTTTATCACTGAATTTGAATGAGCCGAGTTTAAAACTCACAAATTTACCTAGTAAGAATCTTTATTCGAGACGATGGTAAATGTCATTGTTTAGTGATCATTATCGCTAAAATGACTTTTCGAATCCTTATTCGAAAACAAAGTTCAATGATCTTTATCACTGAATTTGAATGAGCCGAGTTTAAAACTCACAAATTTACCTAGTAAGAATCTTTATTCGAGACGATGGTAAATGTCATTGTTTAGTGATCATTATCGCTAAAATGACTTTTCGAATCCTTATTCGAAAACAAAGTTCAATGATCTTTATCACTGAATTTCAATGAGCCGAGTTTAAAACTCAAAAAGAAGAATGGCAAGGTCCCATACATTGTAAGTACCGCTTTTATTTCACATAGCATTCACGTACTTCAAACTTAATATGTGCGTTTTATTGCTTAGATAACGAGTAATCAGAATATAATTATTAGATTTATACAGAAGTTGGGAATAAAAAGTCAAAACAATAATCTAACCTAAAAATTACAGGAATTTATAGTCCGTCTTTTCTAACATGGCGTCGTATTTTGAAACCATTACATTACATAAGCAGATATTAACCAATCCAGAGGTTTGAAACGGGGTGGCGGCGCGGGCGGCTTAATTCAAGTTTGACAGTAGGACTTTACAACTATTATTTTTTATTGCCGGGAAATTAAAAAATGTGCTTTCGGCAAGTTTAATTTGATTTTATTGTATTTCTAAATATTCCCAACAACTATCACAACAATAGATGTTGGAAAAAACGTGTCTCATATTGACCTATTAACTACATATAGCCCGGTTTTGATACGCTTGAAAACTCTAAAATTAAGTGATACCGTGGCCGCCAATCCTCTTTACCTAATTCGAATCTTTATTCGAGACTATGGAAAATTTCTTTGTTTAGTGATCATTATCGCTAAAATGACTACCCTACTTTTTGCATTTTATGCTCGTAGGTGCTAAAAACACTTCTTTCGAATTATTATTCGAGACGCTGACTACTTTCGTCTTTTCAGTGCCATCTACCTCAAAACATCCACCAGTAGATGGATGTTGAGGATATAGAATTGGATAGCGATATCTTAGAGATGTTGGGAGATGCTCCTAAGATTAATAATAAATAATAATAAAATTTCTTTATTCATGCCACAAATCTTGAATGTTTTTTACAGAGTAATCTTACAGTCTAAGTACAAAATAATTAGGTACTATTTACTATTTAAACATCATACAATAAGGCTAATATAATTGCTGAAGAACTAGGAAAACCTTTACATAAGGAAATTTCAACCCGGTGCGGTGGTCTGAAATCCTTTTAAAGGGACTACCCAAAGAGACAAGAGATAAAATCCTAGAGGATTATCTTATTCCTAGTAATTGTCAACTACTCCTTGTCCCTGCTCTGAATCCGGAAGCAAAAGTAGCAGTTATCGAAGCGGTCTCTAAACGGAATTCCTCCATCATGTTTAGGCAAAGACAAACTGGTGTGGCTATAGCAGCTCTGGGAAGAGCTACCGAAACACTCGTAGGATCATCTTCATTAATACCACAGAAGCAACAAATAAGCAATGGTGCCATCTCGAAATGTACTTATATTGAAGGACAATTTTTATCCAGTATATTTCTTGTACCTAAGCTTAATGGTGATAAAAGGTTTATATTGAATTTAAAAAAGTTAAATAAATTTGTACTTGCTAGTCATTTTAAAATAGAAGATTACAGAACAGCGTCAAAATTATTGACTGAAAACTGCTGTAGACAATAGACTTAAAACATGCATACTTCTTTGTTGCGACAAATGAAGCTCACAAAAAAATATCTTCGATTCAAATACAACAATATATTATATGAATTCAATTGTTTACCGTTCGGCCTTTGTCTCGCCACCTCTCGTGTTTACTAAATTAATGAAACCAGTTATAGAATACCTGCGTAGTCGGGGTATGATTTCAGTTATTTATTTAGATAACATTTTTTTATCGGAAAGACTTACTCGGAGTGTGTCACTAATGTATCTACAACTATAGATCTATTACAGAGCTTGGGTTTTTTGATTAACTTTTCAAAAAGTTGTTTAATACCTAAACGTGAATGTAAGTTCTTGGGCTTCACTTTCGACTCAAAGCAGATGATTTTAAAAGTACCCGAGGAAAAGAAAATGAAATTGAAAGATTTTATAAATAGATTTCTTTGTATAAAACGATGCAAGTTACGCGAATTCGCTAAACTCATTAGGTATTTAATTTCCGCATGTCCAACAATAACTTATTCGTGGTTATATACAAAAAAGCTTGAACAATATAAATATAATTGTTTATTAAAAAAAAAAAAAAATCCAAACTACGATCAGACAATTGATATCTTAATTACCCTACATGAAGAATTATATTGGTGGTTAGGAAACATAGATATAGGCCATTCATCACTCAAACCGAACAACTTTGTTTTATAATTTTTTTTCTGATGCCTCCTCTACGGGATGGGGAGCGTATTGTGATACAGTTAGATGTTGTGGATATAGGAAAGACAACGAAACTTCTTGTCATATAAACGAGTTGGAACTAAAAGCAGCCTTTCTAGCTCTGAAACGTTTCACCAAAGAATTATCTAATTGTGACATCTTATTAACAGAATGGGCAGTATTCAATATGATCACCTAGATTATATATCTAGAAGTATGTGGAAATGGTTCGAAGAACGTAGAATAATCTTATTCGCTTCTTACATCAATACTAAAGATAATTGTGAGGCAGATTCATTATCTCGAAAACAGTTCGAGGATACCGAGTGGGAATTAAATCAAATTGCATTTAATGAAATAGTTCGCAACTTTGGTATGCCAGTATTGATTTGTTTGCAAACAGATGCAATACTAAGTGTAAACAATATGTTTCGTGGAGAAATGATCCCGAAGCATGTGCTGTTGATGCCTTTACACTGCCATGGACCAATATGTTATTTTGCGCCTTTCCACCATTCTCGCTTATAGTAAAATTAATGCAGAAAATCATTTGTCATAAGGCAGAGGGTATTGTTGTGGTGCCATATTGGCCAAGTCAACCTTGGTTTCCTATGTTTAAAAAGTTGTCTGTTTCAATTTTTTTGTATTTTGGACCAGATATTGACCTTCTAACATCTCCTTTCAGTAGATTGTAGATTGTGTACACAAGAATCTACGCCTTGTTGCCGCGAAATTATCAGGCAAGCATTACTAAGGAAATATTTATCGAATAGGTCAGTAGATATTATGCTAGCTTCGCTTGCAAATAATACTTACAAACAGTACGATGTTTGCATAAAATCTTGGATAATTTACTGTAGATTACATAATTATGATTATTTTAATGCTTCTATTCCAATTGTAATACATTTTTTAACCGATATTTTTGATAAAGGCGCTAAATACGGGACCATCAATTCTTACCGCTCTGCCTTATCTCTTTTGTTAGGTAATAGCTTAAATGATGATCGAGTCAAACGTTTCATGAAGGGTGTTTACAAGTTGAGGCCCACCAATCCAAAATATAATACTTCTTGGGACCCAAACATAGTGTTAAATTATTTGGCCACTCAATGGCCAAATGAAAGCCTTAGTTTAGAAGATTTCTCTAAGAAACGCTGGTGTGCTAGGTTTGGTGACAGCGCAAAGAGTACAAACATTTTCTCTCATTAAAATAAATAATATAACTCAAAACAGAACAGAAATCTTAGTTAAAATACCTTACTTAGTAAAAACTTCAAAACCAAACTCCTTTCAACCCCTTCTAAGGCTACCATTTTTTCATACAAATCCTGCAATATGCCCTGCCAGATGCATTTTAGATTATATAAATAAAACGAGTGGTTTACGTAGTTGTGACACTTTATTTATTAGCAACAAAAGACCTCACTTAAAAGTTTGTCTCAAACTTTGAGTCACTGTATCAAATATACTTTACAACGCAGTGGCGTGGACACATCAGTGTTTAGCGCGCACAGCACGCGCCATGCGGCCACTTCCACTGCTAGCAGAGTCGGTGTCAATATTGATGTCATACGGAAAACCGCAGGATGGAGTAATACATCCTCAGTATTTGCCAAATTCTACAACAAAGAAATTGTATCGGATGCCAATCAATTTGCAACTAGTATTTTATGTAACTCCTTAGAATAAATAGATGTATATTTGTGATTTATTACTGTTGGTTATACTCTAACAATTTTACTTATACCTATACTGCAAAAATAATTCACATTAAAATACTCTGAACATCCTACAACATGTTAACTTTAAATCGCAAAGAATTAAGCCGTGAAACATAATTAAGGATCAAACGAACTTACCAAGTGAAGTTCGATCACAATTATGTGAACGGCTTAATTCGAAGCGATTGATATAAACCCGCCCAAACAGTATTCCTTTAAAGTAATATCACCCACCCATAATTAATGTGAATTATTTTTATGGGTACTACCTAGGAACTTTAGCTCTAAACAAAATGATTATTGAGGAGGGATGATGAGAGGAAGTAAGTGGAGAGGAGTTCAAGAGCGGGGATCAGGGTTGCCAAATAAAAAAAAAAAAAAAAAAAACGTGTCTCTGAAAACCGTGCAAGGCTGATGCTTGGAAGTACTACTACAACATGTTAACTTTAAATCGCTTCGAATTAAGCCGTTCACATAATTGTGATCGAACTTCACTTGGTAAGTTCGTTTGATCCTTAATTATATTTACAGGTACATATTACCATATACCATGGTATACCATAAAAAAGATATTAAACTATATTCTATTTGCTAACCCATATTTTAAAGTGTTTAGCCAGATATTGGATTGGCCAGCAACGTCTGGTAAAAGTTTGAAATGCATTTTAAAAAAGATTATGTTTTTAAGTTCTTAAGATGCAATATTGATTAACTTTATGGGATATTAAATCGAAGGCATTGTTTACATTTCGTTGAGTAGTAATGAAAAATGAATTTGTTAATAAGCATTCAGATACTCGATAATTTTTCTAATTTTGAACTGGTTGATAATCTTATAAGAACACGCCCGTTTTTTTGTTTTGCAAAAACGTAAAATTTACTCATTAGGTATTGATCCCATGAAAAAAAATATTAAGGAAAAACAAATTTATAAGTCGCCTTTTCATAAGTTTTCATAAGTTTTTGTTGGGTATTATAATATAATACTCACAGTGGTGTAATCTAACAGCAGGCGTGCCGCAGGGTGGTGTCTTGTCTCCTCTCCTTTTTTCAATCTTCATCAACTCAGTAACCAAAGTCATCTCATCAAAATTCCATCTCTATGCAGATGATCTGCAAATCTACCGCCATTTTGCTATTTCTGATGTTAATTCTGCTGTACAAGAAATTAACACAGATTTGTGTCGAATAAGTGACTGGGCGAGGTCTTTCGGTTTTCTCATTAACCCACAAAAATCACAAGCCATGATCATAGGTAGTCGCTGTACTCGTGGTTGTCTTGATTTTTCTGTGATTCCTCCAATCATCATGGACAATGTTTCGATTGCTTTCACTGACTCAGCTAAGAACTTAGGAGTCATTATCGATTCAAATCTTTCCTGGAACGCGAATGTCAGTGAAATCAGTCGTAAGATCCACTACTCTCTGCACTCTCTGAAGACGTTACAAAATGTTTTACCTTACAAAACAAAAATTTCCCTTGCCCAGTCGCTTGTTCTGCCCATCCTTGACTATGCCGATGCTTGTTATTTGGATGCCACGGAGGAACTTCTCAACAAATTGGAGCGCCTACAAAATCTTTGCATTCGTTTCATCTTTGGCTTGAGGAAGTTCGATCACGTCTCCGAGTATCGAAGGCAACTTCGATGGCTTCCAATACGCAACCGTCGTAACACCAGGATCCTTTGTCTCCTTTTCAACATCCTTCATAACCCACTCACTCCTCTCTATTTGCGTGAAAGGTTTTCATATTCTCACTCTCAGGATACGCCTTGCCGAGCACATACGCGTACGCTTTTACATATGCCTCTTCATAAAACCGATTATTATTCCTACTCTTTCTCTGTCCATGCAGTCAGATTGTGGAATTCATTGCCTCATGAAATTCGTGAGTCTAAAACGATATCCATTTTTAAAAAGAAAGTCAAAGATCATTACTATTCACTACTGTAATCTATGTTACCAACTTTACTGTCCGAATGATATTAGGATATGTATGATAATGTATGTATGTATAATATATATATATATATATTATGTATGTATAAATTATATATAATATTATGTGTATGTATTGGTATGTATTCACATGTATGTATATTTAGTACACACTATTATTGCAGTTAATTCAAACTCTCCAGTCATGGGTCTGCTGTAAGAAATTTCGATAGAGATAAGCTGTACCTTTGTACTTATTTTGTTCTATGTATCCTTATATTGTATCTTAACTTATGTGTACATAAATTGTTAAATAAATAAATAAATTGTTAAATATTTTTTTCCTGTTCAGCTAAACTGCTTAGTAACAAGATAATTGATTATTAGTATTCCGATAAAAAAAACAAGCTTGTGAGTCTGTTTTTCCATTTTAGAAATAAAAAAACATAACATTCCACAAACGTTTCTAACGGGAAAACTTTATAAAAACGGCAGCATCTTCTATGCTTTTAGAGAAATTTCTGTTTCACAAAATACACTAATGCCGTTCCTATGTCAGGCTGTAAGATTATCTTTAGCAACAATACGTTAACGGCTGGATAAAAGAAGGCCTCTCAATAGAATGGATAGCCATGGTAGGTAGGCGAGTCGGCAATCGTCGTATAGTAGTCACGTACGCGGAAAAACGCAGTTTCTTTTTCTATGGTTCAAGCTCTTAGCCGACTCTTATAGCAACATGTGGAAAAAAGGGTGCTATTTGAAATTTGGTACTAGATCTATTAAGTTAAAAACTTAAATTTATATAGCTTTACTAGCTTTATCCCGCAACTTCGTATGCGCTTAACTACCCTTCTCGTGGAAATTTCAGAAACTATACAACCAGACACCCACTGAAAGAAACTTTATACCAAGTATCACACCCATGCACTCAAGGAATAAGTTTTTTTCATACAAACTAAAAATCATATATTTCCCGTGCCCGTGGGAATTTTGGAATTTCCCAGCACAACCAGTCACTCTTTGAAGAACCTTTATGCCAAGTATCACATCCGTGAGGTACAACACTCAGTACCTCAGTCACTCAGTCAGTAACGGAACAGTTTTATATATATTGATTGATTAATTATGAAATCAAATTGAAAGTCAATATTATTATTTTTATTACTTAATCTTTATTTAATCTAAATCTGATTTATTATTATAATGATATGAAATAATTGCTATAAATGATAAATGAGCTGTAAAAGTTGGAGAGATTTTGGTCACAAAGAAAGTAAGGCTTTGGTACTATGGTTAAATAAAACTTTATCTCGACGGTTTATTTTATAAGAAAACTCACGACGCTCGCTCGGTTAATTCTTTAAATTTTTTGTATGTTTTATATAATATATAGAATTATTCCTGTCAGTAAGAGCTATCGTGCAAATGATCATTCTAAATTAAATTTTGATGGCTCAATTTTTTTGAAAATACCTACAAATTATACGTGACTTAAAATGTTCAAAGATTTATAAAAAAAGATAACATACTATTTATTTAAATATACAACGTTATTTTTGGTTCATGCGAAACCTGGGAACAGCTTGTTCAGAATCGGTTAAAGAATCGATTATAATAGATTTTATAGCATGTTATATTTTGTAATGTAATGTAATGTACACACTCATTTGCACGAACATCGTAAGAGTTCCCAGGATGCAAGTAGGTATGTACATACCTACGTCGCATGAACCGGTAGCGAGCAAGCGCCGCGCACTGGGTGTCGCCCCTCACTCGCGCGACAAAATCAAGACACTACTAGAGGCTTGAAACTTGCTGAGTTTTTAAGATAGTATTATAATTTTTTGTACTCCGATTTTTTTAACAAGAATACTTGATCCCAAGTACTAGGTTTCGCATGTATAAAAATTGACGTATTACTTTGGACATTACATTGATTTTAGGATCATTAATAGGTATCGTTATGAGTAAAGGCGTCATAAATAAAAAAGCAGAAAAACTTTCTTGGAACATTATGTATATTTATCTATTATGATACATTACTACAGTAAAATTACTAAAAATATTTAATGAAAAATACCGCAAAAATTTGCCAACCATGAAAGTCCTTATCGCTGAGTATCATGTTTGTATTCACTTCACATTTAATTAAGTGTCTGTCAGTAACAACGCGGCTTCCATGTTTAATACTTTAAGCACTCAAAACTGGGTACTAAAATACATCACAGAGTACATCATATTAAAACGCTCACGAGCTCATTCCAAAGGATTGTTTCAAATTTTAATTAACGGCAACGTAATCTGCACTTATCTCGTATGAAATGTGTTAAAAACTTATAATTTATGTATATTTTGATACCAAGGGCTGTGCTCACCGAAACAACGAAACGGACACGAGGGTTTTAGAAACGTGGACTTATGATAGTACTTGTGTATACAATGTCAAAATGTGTGTTGATTTTGTACCAAGTTGGTATTTTAATTATGATTTTCTAATTATAATTATTTTTTTGGCAATATAAGGCATATTAGTAGGTTAATAATTTGGTCACTTGTGACAAAGTTGTCCGAAACGTTCCATAAATTTAAATAATTGCATAATTGATTTTTAAATTTTCCAAACAGAAAAGTTGCAAAGTCTCAAGCTACGCAAAAGTTGCAGGAGTTATAGCATTTTATAGAAAACAATTTGGATAGTGCGCGAATGTTTTATGTGGACTGGTAACCGCCAACCTTTTACTATTAAAGTTCTGGGCAAAATAATGTTTTCCCTCTGTTTATGGTAAGTGTACCAAAGAATCAAAACAACCATTTTCATAATTCCTTTTTCATATAAATCTAAGCTATAACCTATATAATGGGAACGCTGCAAGATATGATAACGGCCAGCGTCTGTTTTTCCAAACCGCTATAAACCTGATTTTTTCAACGAGTAGAGAGAATCTCTCGAGAGATAGGTTGTATAAGTAGGTCATACATCTAAATCTTCAACATGGGGTGAAGACAAAAAAATACATCTTATCCTTTAAAAATTATCAAGCATATGTTAGACATTTTTATAAATAATAATATTTTTTTGCAGTATACATATTAATTGTGCATCATGTCAAGGCCAACTTTTAAGAATACATTAAGTATTGAGGTGAAGTTGAAGAATAAAGATAAATTGGACAATATCTATATCTAGATAACTCTGAAGATTGAAGGAGAGCACTCTGTACTCGATTTTGATCATACTTATGTAATAGAAGTAGGCACTTAATTTTTCACCAGCATTCACTTTGAATATATAAAGAGACATTACTACCCTTTTCCCGATATGCCGCCACCGCCTCAGTCAACAATTCAACACGCACACAGTAGTGTTCCCGCCACACGCATACCACCACCCGCTACGTATCTATTGTATAACGATTATGTAACCATGCGGTGTGTAATAAATTCTTTTTTAATTCAGTTGCTCAAAAAGTGGCGTATTGCAGGGACGTTTAGCGTTCGGGATGTGGGCTATTACACACTTGTGCTTTTTCTTTACCTTTTCCGCACTCGTGCGTTCTCTTTCCCAAATGTCAAAATAATGTCCATTAAAAATAAAAAATCAACCACGAAGTTTTTACTAAAAAAAAATTCATAGAAGTTTTTACGATTCATGCAAATATTTCTGAAAAGAAGCTACTAATTTGTTTCAATATCAGGTAAAATGATTTGATGCAATGAGTTAGTTAGGTTTCATTTCATTTTATCTCATTAAATTCATTTTCATTTCATGTCAATGCAAAAAATCTAGTAAAGACTTGGCTGTATGGGCATAGTTCCCTTTGCCTACCAAGAATGGGTAAACAAAACAAAAAAATCTCTGTTTATAATCTTTTACGGCTGGCGCCATTTTGTATATTTTATAAAATTGCTTAATTTTTTCGCAACTGTATTAAAAATAGTCGTTCAGTACACGTGTGGAACCGTCATTGCAACTTGTTCCGACTGTCAACCCTCGCCTTCGGCTGCGCCTCGGCTCGTGTAGACATTTGTCGGAACTCTTTGCAATGACAGGCTTTCCGCACTCGTAATGAAATATACTATTACTTTACTGAGTAAATCATTAATATTTACTTATTTTTTTCTCTTCATGTATGATTTTAAAACTGTCGCGTCCTCGAATTTCGAAAGGGACCCACCAGTCACCCTGTGTATCATACTAATACTAATATATTATAAATATAATTGTTAAAGTGAGGATGAATAAAAGTAGTCTACTAAGTAAATATGGCTAAGTCATTTATAACTCTTCTTGCGCGATTTAATCGACGTATAGCGCCATCTATCGAATAAAAGCAAACTAAAATTTTGTATATTATAAATGTGAAAGTTTGGATCGATGGATGTATGCATGTCTGGAACTTGGTCACTCTATCACGGCAAAACGGCTTAATGGATTTGGATGAAATTTGGCAGAGTGATTGTTTACAGTCTGGAATAGCGAATAATCTTCTTTTTATCTCGATATTTCCGCGGGATTTGAAATGGCGCGGGTAAAACCGCGGGAAACACCTAGTATTAACGTATGTATAATCACACGTTAAGGCATACTGCTGAACTGTTACTTTTCCTCAAACTTTCCTAACGTTGAACATAATTATATGAGCAATTGCCGAAGTCATATTCTATCGAGACCTAGGCTTTGTATAGGCTCTGTATATTGTAATATTTGTCCAGCTTCTGCATCTTATCATTAATTAAATTGATAAAATTTACAACTAACACAACACCATTTAGTTACCGTGTTCTCTATTTTAATTCAGAAAAAAAATCGCCAGTAACACCTTTAACAATCACCTCACATAAGTTTAGCTTTGATCTAAAATTACTTGGTAAACAAAAATATGTCTGACAGCCATTATACAATATTGAGAATAGCTTTCTAGGAATAAAACGTAAATAAAGAGTTCTCAAATAAACATTTCCAGGATTTTTTAACAATACAAGGTAAAAGAAAAGGAAAATATTTAGTATTGTTTACATTCTCCAAGTGTAAACAAAGTTTAAATCAGCGCTGTTTACCTTACTTTTCCTCTGCATTAAAAATATTCCGACTTAAAAGTAAATAATTTGTAAAGGAAAGTTCCGTATAACGGGTGCGCGATGCTGTAATAAACTCATTTAAGATGAAGTCATCTATGATAGTGGTGGTCTCTGCGGTATAATCATGCACATAAAATCTCTCGCCACAGCGCCAAGCTTTCCCTATTACCGTTGCAAATTATTCCGGGTCACGGACGTGAAACCACAGTTTTAAGGAGTCGATCTCTTTATGTAAGGAGTGTGTGACACTAGGGATTTCATATAACACTTCCTGAATACAAATTGAAGTGTTATTTCAGTTCATCAAAAGCCCCTAATCAGCACATTTATCGGGATACTAGTATCTACCAATCCTACAGGATTTTGGGGAAAAATAATAATATTAGGTCCTTACATATGAAATTGGTGTTTTGTCGTACAGGCCACTTTAATCTCAAATATCTCCTCTTTGGTTTAGAATTCCAAATTCAAATTTATTATTTATTATTTAATCATTAATTTGTGTCTCGAAAACCGTATTTCTTTTGTTTTTATTCTTTTGGTTTTTTCTCTGCGTCATTGAGTTTACAAAATGGAATATTTAAAATTTCGCGTTATTTACGAATATGAGTTCCGCCGTGGCGCCAGTGCTGCAGAAACGGCTCGAAGAATTAATTATGTGTATGGCTGTGGTGTCGCTAGACAAAGCACAGTGCGTTTTTGGTTCCAACGTTTTTTTTCTGGAAATTTCAACCTACAGAACAATCCCCGTGGACGACCGGAGACCAAAGTCGACAATAAAGAATTGAAGGCTATTGTGGAAACGGATCCATCGCAAACCACGTCCGAGTTAGTTGCAGGCTACGGTGTTAGTGATAAAACTTTAATCCACTTGAAACAAATTGGGACGATAAGAAAGCTCGAAAGGTGAATTGAGTGAAGCAACCCGACAAATGCGACTGCTGCGTTACATTACTAAACCGGCACAATAATGAAGGAATTTTAAATCGAATCAGGTAATGACCTGTGATGAAAAGTGGATAATCTACGACAATAAGAAGCGCAGATTGCAATGGCTGAACCCCGGTGAACCATCCAAATACTTCCCCAAGAGAAAATTAACTGGAAAAAGTTATTGGTCAGTGTTTGGTGGACTAGTGCTGATGTGGTCCACCTCCCTAAATCTGGCCAGACGATCACTGCAGATATCTACTGTAGTTAGCTCCAAATAATGATGGATAAACTAGCCGCTAAATAACCAATACTGGTCAATCGCACAAGGCCACTGCGGCGGACAACGCAAGACCACTCACAGAACAGACTGCTACCAAATTAAAGGAGCTTCAATTGGAATGTTTAAGACATCCACCGTACCCCTCTTGACCTTGCTTCAACAGACAACCATTTTTTTTGAAATTTGGATAATTTTTTGCAGGATAAAAATTCAACTCCGATGAGGCAGTCCAAACCGCCTTCACAGATTTTATTGATTTTCGGCCTAATGATTTTTTAGAAAAGGCATAAATGAACTACCTAGGTGATGGCAGAAGTGCATAAATATGATGCAAAGTATGATGCATTGCTTTATGCTAAATTTTTGCGTTGTTTAAAGTACGCATATAAATCGGTTTAATACACGTACCGAACCACAAATTTATTTTAATTTAGTAAACTAAATCAACATTCAATTAAGCTCAAAAGTACAGTGAGCAGATGTTTGTTTAAGTATACTATTCTTAAGTAAAAGGATAAGTAAAAAATGTATTCTTGTTTAGTCAGGGTTTATATTGTAATAACAGAAAAGTTCACAGAACAGTGTAGATCTCTAGAACAATCACAGACATTAATTATTTTTACTTTAAATAGGTACCTATTATTAATTGTATAATTAACAATAATACCAAATCAAGTTTAAGATGTCATTTTCATAATTAATTATAAATTAAAAATAAACTCATGATTCGTTCTATGGCTTGATTAAGTTCTATGGCTTGTTTTTATATTTTGTCTATGAATGACGTAGGCATGACCGGCATGCAACAAACACTTTCTTCTCAATCTGTTTTTCGCAAATTCATAATTGCGCTCGCGCCACTTAGAAAGTCCTGCTTCCGACATGTTTGAGTGACACGCTGACCTCGCTTATTAGTTACAAAAAACATCTTTTACTATGTTATTTGCAAAATTCGAGAAAAAGAGAAACAAAGAGAAGTTTAACAAAGTAAACAGAACGGACATATTATATAGTTCTCTATTATGTTTCACGGCTTAATTCTTTGCGATTTAATGTTAACATGTTGTAGTAGTACTTCCAAGCGTCAACCTTGCACGGTTTTCAGAGACACGTTTTTTTTTTTTTTTATTTGGCAACCCTGATCCCCCCTCTTGAACTCCTCTCCACTTACTTCCTCTCATCATCCCTCCTCAATAATCATTCTGTATTTCCGTGCTCAAGCCTTCGCACGTGCGTCTATAATTTATTACTTAAATTAAACATTAGATAGATAGTCTTATAGTTTAAAAATTTAAATCTCAACTTATTATTTGTCGTTCGTAAAAATGGGGAAAAGGAAATATGAAGACATCGAGACCATACGCAAGAAGATCAGAAAACTGGAAAAAAGCTTCAAAAGAAGCAAATGCCAAGTGAAATTTGTACCTTATCACTATCCATGGCTCTTTACATCGCATAATTGCGTTACGAATCCTTATTCGAAAACAAAGTTCAATGATCTTTATCACTGAATTTGAATGAGCCGAGTTTAAAACTCACAAATTTACCTAGTAAGAATCTTTATTCGAGACGATGGTAAATGTCATTGTTTAGTGATCATTATCGCTAAAATGACTTTTCGAATCCTTATTCGAAAACAAAGTTCAATGATCTTTATCACTGAATTTGAATGAGCCGAATTTAAAACTCACAAATTTACCTAGTAAGAATCTTTATTCGAGACGATGGTAAATGTCTTTGTTTAGTGATCATTATCGCTAAAATGACTTTTCGAATCCTTATTCGAAAACAAAGTTCAATGATCTTTATCACTGAATTTCAATGGGCCGAGTTTAAAACTCAAAAATTTACCTAATTCGAATCTTTATTCGAGACTATGGAAAATTTCTTTGTTTAGTGATCATTGTCGCTAAAATGACTACCCTACTTTTTGCATTTTATGCTCGTAGGTGCTAAAAACACTTCTTTCAAATTATTATTCGAGACGCTGACTACTTTCGTCTTTTCAGTGCCATCTACCTCAAAACATCCACCAGTAGATGATGTTGAGGATATAGAATTGGATAGCGATATCTTAGAGATGTTGGGAGATGCTCCTAAGATTGCTGAAGAACTAGGAAAACCTTTACATAAGGAAATTTCAACCCGGTGCGGTGGTCTGAAATCCTTTTAAAGGGACTACCCAAAGAGACAAGAGATAAAATCCTACAGGATTATCTTATTCCTAGTAATTGTCAACTACTCCTTGCCCCTGCTCTGAATCCGGAAGCAAAAGTGGCAGTTATCGAAGCGGTCTCTAAACGGAATTCCTCCCTCATGTTTAGACAAAGACAAACTGGTGTGGCTATAGCAGCTCTGGGAAGAGCTACCGAAACACTCGTAGGATCATCTTCATTAATACCACAGAAGCAACAAATAATTAAGCCGCTTAGTGACGCTTGTCGCATTCTATGCGACTTGCATTTTAATGAAACCCGTACACGTAGGAATTTCGTTCTTTCTTCTATAAACGCTTCACTTAAAGAAGCACTAATAGACACAACACGAGACACAAGTTGTTGTTTGGAGACAATGTAACCGAAAAACTAAGGGCTACTAAGTCCATTCAGCGGTCAGGAGAAGAGCTGAAAAATACTCGAAAACCTCCTTTTAAGAATAATATGTTTCCGAAGCCCAGTTACCATGCCAATAATAATAAGAACCATTTAAACTGGAAAAGTCAACACCGCAAGACTCCCAACAAGCCGGAGAACTTGCAGCGTCGGCCTCCACCCTCGACTGCTCGTCAGCAGTTTTGCAACAAACAGCCTTATCAACGATCATCGGAAGAGCCCCCTCAGGGGAGAACGCAGAGGAGATAAATATCGAGGTATGCTATGCCGGTCGGCTTAAATATTTTGTTAATAAGTGGTCACAAATTACTAAAGACCCCACTTTACTGTCATGGCTGTCAGGTTATCATACCATTTACATCAATTCCATCGAATTCCGATTGTCACTGTCAGTCTGTTTTTTTTCCAAAATCCACACAAGAGAGCTTAGATTTCGACCAATCATTAAACAACCTAATAAGCAATGGTGCCATCTCGAAATGTACTTATATTGAAGGACAATTTTTATCCAGTATATTTCTTGTACCTAAGCCTAATGGTGATAAAAGGTTTATATTGAATTTAAAAAAGTTAAATAAATTTGTACTTGCTAGTCATTTTAAAATGGAAGATTACAGAACAGCGTCAAAATTATTAACTGAAAACTGCTGTAGACAATAGACTTAATACATGCATACTTCTTTGTTGCGACAAATGAAGCTCACAAAAAATATCTTCGATTCAAATACAACAATATATTATATGAATTCAATTGTTTACCGTTCGGCCTTTGTACCGCACCTCTCGTGTTTACTAAATTAATGAAACCAGTTATAGAATACCTGCGTAGTCGGGGTATGATTTCAGTTATTTATTTAGATAACATTTTTTTATCGGAAAGACTTACTCGGAGTGTGTCACTAATGTATCTACAACTATAGATCTATTACAGAGCTTGGGTTTTTTGATTAACTTTTCAAAAAGTTGTTTAATACCTAAACGTGAATGTAAGTTCTTGGGCTTCACTTTCGACTGAAAGCAGATGATTTTAAAACTACCCGAGGAAAAGAAAATAAAATTGAAAGATTTTATAAATAGATTTCTTTGTATAAAACGATGCAAGTTACGCGAATTCGCTAAACTCATTGGTTATTTAATTTCCGCATGTCCAACAATAACTTATTCGTGGTTATATACAAAAAAGCTTGAACAATATAAATATAATTGTTTATTAAAAAAAATCCAAACTACGATCAGGCAATTGATATCTTAATTACCCTACATGAAGAATTATATTGGTGGTTAGGAAACATAGATATAGGCCATTCATCACTCAAACCGAACAACTTTGTTTTAGAATTTTTTTCTGATGCCTCCTCTACGGGATGGGGAGCGTATTGTGATACAGTTAGATGTTGTGGATATAGGAAAGACAACGAAACTTCTTGTCATATAAACGAGTTGGAACTAAAAGCAGCCTTTCTAGCTCTGAAATGTTTCACCAAAGAATTATCTAATTGTGACATCTTATTAACAGAATGGGCAGTATTCAATATGATCACCTAGATTATATATCTAGAAGTATGTGGAAATGGTGCGAAGAACGTAGAATAATCTTATTCGCTTCTTACATCAATACTAAAGATAATTGTGAGGCAGATTCAATATGTTATTTTACGCCTTTCCACCATTCTCGCTTATAGTAAAATTAATGCAGAAAATCATTTGTCATAAGGCAGAGGATATTGTTGTGGTGCCATATTGGCCAAGTCAACCTTGGTTTCCTATGTTTAAAAAGTTGTCTGTTTAAATTTTTTTGTATTTTGGACCAGATATTGACCTTCTAACATCTCCTTTCAGTAGATTGTAGATTGTGTACACAAGAATCTACGCCTTGTTGCCGCGAAATTATCAGGCAAGCATTACTAAGGAAATATTTATCGAATAGGTCAGTAGATATTATGCTAGCTTCGCTTGCAAATAAAACTTACAAACAGTACGATGTTTGCATAAAATCTTGGATAATTTACTGTAGATTACATAATTATGATTATTTTAATGCTTCTATTCCAATTGTAATACATTTTTTAACCGATATTTGTGATAAAGGCGCTAAATACGGGACCATCAATTCTTACCGCTCTGCCTTATCTCTTTTGTTAGGTAATAACTTAAATGATGATCGAGTCAAACGTTTCATGAAGGGTGTTTACAAGTTGAGGCCCACCAATCCAAAATATAATACTTCTTGGGACCCAAACATAGTGTTAAATTATTTGGCCACTCAATGGCCAAATGAAAGCCTTAGTTTAGAAGATTTCTCTAAGAAACGCTGACTCTGCTAGGTTTGGTGACAGCGCAAAGAGTACAAACATTTTCTCTCATTAAAATAAATAATATAACTCAAAACAGAACAGAAATCTTAGTTAAAATACCTGACTTAGTAAAAACTTCAAAACCAAACTCCTTTCAACCCCTTCTAAGGCTACCATTTTTTCATACAAATCCTGCAATATGCCCTGCCAGATGCATTTTAGATTATATAAATAAAACGAGTGGTTTACGTAGTTGTGACACTTTATTTATTAGCCACAAAAGACCTCACTTAAAAGTTTGTCTCAAACTTTGAGTCACTGTATCAAATATACTTTACAATGCAGTGGCGTGGACACATCAGTGTTTAGCGCGTACAGCACGCGCCATGCGGCCACTTCCACTGCTAGCAGAGTCGGTGTCAATATTGATGTCATACGGAAAACCGCAGGATGGAGTAATACATCCTCAGTATTTGCCAAATTCTACAACAAAGAAATTGTATCGGATGCCAATCAATTTGCAACTAGTATTTTATGTAACTCCTTAGAATAAATAGATGTATATTTGTGATTTATTACTGTTGGTTATACTCTAACAATACAGTTTTTCTTATACCTATACTGCAAAAATAATTCACATTAAAATACTCTGAACATCCTACAACATGTTAACATTAAATCGCAAAGAATTAAGCCGTGAAACATAATTAAGGATCAAACGAACTTACCAAGTGAAGTTCGATCACAATTATGTGAACGGCTTAATTCGAAGCGATTGATATAAACCCGCCCAAACAGTATTCCTTTAAAGTAATATCACCCACCCATAATTAATGTGAATTATTTTTATGGGTACTACCTAGGAACTTTAGCTCTAAACAAAATGATTATTGAGGAGGGATGATGAGCGGAAGTAAGTGGAGAGGAGTTCAAGAGCGGGGATCAGGGTTGCCAAATAAAAAAAAAAAAAACGTGTCTCTGAAAACCGTGCAAGGCTGACGCTTGGAAGTACTACTACAACATGTTAACATTAAATCGCTTCGAATTAAGCCGTTCACATAATTGTGATCGAACTTCACTTGGTAAGTTCGTTTGATCCTTAATTGTTTATTGTAACTGGTTAGAGCCCGCGCCCGCGCAGGTATTCTTTTGCAAGCCCTTTCACCTTCTTTTTGCCTCGAGTTGAAACGTAAATAGTTTTAAAAATTGTTAAATGAATTTATTTTTGAAGTATGGTTTGATAATGTAGTAATATTCTATATTTTGGTATCATTTATACACAATTTAATCTGAAATGAAATTCTCAACGAAAGTATGATTCGAATAAACTTAATTATTTCAAAGAAATACATTTGAGTTCTTCTGTTGACTTTACAATGTAAAAATTATAGGAAAAAGTAAAAATATTTTTTTTATTAGATTTATAGTATTTTTGGTTCTTCGCTACGTGTACGTCGGGGACTGTGGATCTCCGGCACTAACCCTATAAATCCGAGTAAACTGTTTGTAAGATATAAAATTAATGTGCAAAAAAGCTTGGCTTCAATCTTTGCGCAGCGTATTTTTGTGCTTTTCATAATATTTTTTTTTTGTTTTTTTTGTGACATTGTAGTTCCCCGTGATAGTTTTTTTGAGGATATGAAATGCAAACTAAGTATTTGAATTTCGAATGAACAGCTTCAGACATAACTTAGCTACAGGAATTCCATGATGCTCGATCGCATGCTGCATCAATGAAATCGCGATCCTGAAGTTAGCAGCGTTAGGTAGTTAATTCAGTTCGGATATTTGACATAATTTACGTACCTTGCTCAACCGTATAAGGCATTTATAATGGGAATGTGAAGTTAATACTGGGTTAAGTTTTCTTGATTTATTATGTCACGTTTTTTTTACAACATTTTAGTACTTATATGTTAAGAAATTGAAAATTCGAGAAATTTTAACATCGAATTATTTCTTTAGCAATATTTTTCAACAGTACTTTATCAATCATCAATCGAATGTGATTTAAACAAACCTATTTTACGATAGTGTAGCTAAGTTGATTGTTGAATGTTGCCTTGCTGGACTTGAGAGGGTTTTTTTTCTAATGATTTTGAAATAAACTATTTGCACCCTGTCAGATACTCTGGTTTACATTCAGTTGATAGATTAAAAAAATATATATTTTGCTGTAAATTCAAATTGCATTTTTGTTTTAACAGATGCAATCAAATATCATTAATAATAAAATACAATAATTATTAATTTTAATTCTGATTGGTAGCGCATCACCTCTTGCTCTCCACATCAATATCAACCAGGAGAGCAGAAGTTTTTGATGGAAATTATGAATTTTAGGTCTTTTTAATTAATTTTCGAGGCCGGCAGACAACATTGATACTAATGGTTCAACTTTTGAAAAAAAAAATGTAATGTATTGCAATCTTGGTTTTTTAGGAGGAACCTTAAAAAACTATTCATACCTTTTTTGAAATTATTAGTACTTTATGAGGAATCGCCTGTGAAACTATTAATAAAATATAAAAAGAAACTTAATACTTTTGAACGACTACAATAGTTAGAGACATCATACTAATTCCCCCCCCCCCACACACACACAGACGCTTCCAGCCACACCATCTCATACACCAACCCCATACACATGCAGACATCTCTCACACACATACTCATATGTGTGTGAGAGATACACACTCCAAATAAATAGCACACATTTTAGCTTTTAAGATAAAATCACCTGTCAACTTAATGTAAAAAAATGTAATGTAGCATAATAGTTAGTAATTGTTTAGTCTTAGTTTAAGAACTATTGTATCGTGAACTTGGCACGAAGGAAGAACCTGGTGATCCCCTAGTACAGGGAAACCTAAATGGGGCACCAGTCTCCTACTTCAAAACCTAAATTGGACTACCTCTTATAATATAGGTCGTTTGTAATTATAGTATCGTTTAAGTAAAATATTATTGTGGAAGAAACAAATAAATTTATTATTATTTATTTGTAATCATCCATCGTCATTATGATGATAAAATATTATTGTTGAAGAAATGCTTCCATGCTGGACTGGGAGTGAACGAAAAACAAAGAATGTACCAGCTGCTTCTCTTCCCGGGCATACTGTAAAAGTCAGTTAAGGGACAGAGGTTTTATTGGCATTTTTGTGGGCGATAGGCTGACCCCCTGTCACTGCAATAGCCTCTCTCCATCATTATAATACCACATTTGTCAAACGTGAGATCAGATGGTATTATAACCACTGGTGTTCTGCCTACCCCATAAGGGATACAGGCGTGAAGTTATGTATGTATGTATGGAAGAAATAAATAAATTTATTATTATTTATTAGTATCTCTGTGGAATTGAATGACAAATTGACATATGTCACCACTTGGCAAATTGGTCATAAATGGTGGTTTGAGCAGGGAGATTGCCAAGGAAGTTCTAGATAGGAAGTTTGAACACGCTTCCGCATCAATGTTGTGTAGTCGAGGTGACCTGTAAAGGTTTAATGTGAGATCTTTGGGTGGCAAGTAACTATCACTTGAGTATAAAGTAGATAATCAGGGGAGTTTGATTTGGATTATGCTAAATTATAATGAATAATTCCGTATGTTACGATTTATACGTTTTGTCCAGCCTACTAGAGTGATCAGCTGTGTAATAATTCCACTAACACTGATTTTCATATTATTATGAAAATAAAATGAAGAAGGATAGATCCCGGGCACGTAGGTACAATGATAATATAAAACCTCTTTAAGTTAAGTTAAGGTAAAAGAATTTTATAGAGATTGTAAAATTAAAATCTACACTTTTTCTAGGCCCAAATTTTGTTTGTAATATAATTTTTTTTTAGAAAAAGAAGGGGTGTGATTTAGCGGTCATGCACTGTAAGCAAAGTCAGCAAACCCTGAACGAATGTATCGAGCGGTATAGCCGCCAGTCGTCTGCGGCTATACCGCTGCAGACGGTATAGCCTGCGGAGCACCGCCTAACTAGGTTCCCTTAACACTACGTAATGATAAGGACTAATTGTATCTACTTTATGTGTGTTAAATGATTGTGATTTATAAAGTATAAAATATAGACTCAGTGGAACTAATTTACGTTTTATTTAACCAACGTCACCCTTCCCAAAAAAGGTAAACAAAATTCAAAGTAAATAAAAAGCTTTAAGGGAACACAATCATCTTTCTAAAAATATTTGTGGTCATTTTTCTTGAGCCCGATAAATAATTATAGCGATCTTCTACAATGGCAGTCTCTCGTAATTGGTGTCGAGATGACAAATGAAGAGTGTAGGAGCTGTGACGTAATTGACAGATCAATCCAGTTTGTGGTACTCTTGATGGATGGTAATCCTCGCTGAAATATACTGAGAACATTTAAACAACATACATATTGGTTGAGCAACAAATGAATATTAATTAATACTTGTCTATTCGAATTGAATTCCAAAATATATAACACTTTGAATAGTTTTAATGTCGCTGTCTAATGAAAAGCTAACCAAAGTACGTAGTTAATTTTTAAATTGGATCAGTCAATCAAATCAGAATGGATCCGAACAGAAAGTAGAAAGACTAAACTTTTGAATTATGCACGTTTTTCGTGACAAAAAAGCATATTGTTTACTCTTGAACGAGTAGGAATAATAGTGGCATAGAAAAACTGAGTAAAAAGGGGTTCCACAATTTTTTCAGTTTGAATTTTAATTTTGATCAAATCTAGGAAAAGCTTCCTACCAACTTACTAGTGTTACTTCCATTTATTTACTAATATTATAAATGTGAAAGTTTGGATGTACCTATGGATAGATGTTTGTTCCTTAATCACGGCAGAAAGGCTCAACGGATTTGAATGAAATTTGGCATATAGGGCAGTCTAGAATAATTCATAGGATACTTTTTATCTCGATATTCAAAATTGAACGAATACAAAATTGCGCGGGTTTCAAATGTCGTTTCCTGTTAATTAGCCAATTTACTAAAGAAGCTATTAGAAAAAAGGAAATATTATATCTACTCACTATTCATTTCAGTTTTAACACTAAAGGGTCTATTTGCATTACTTAAATAAAGAGTATGTAAGTAAAACCACAGGATGGCACTAGTATTGTTTATTATTGAGACACGTATTTATTCTACGCCGTGTAGATGCATACTGCCTGCCTAAGCTTAAAGAGGGCGCAAGTACACAGTGTATCCCTACAAAGTCATTTAAAAAAAAAGTCACATAAAAATGTTTTTTTTTTTTTTAAATCAAAACAGTTAATCGCTATTGCTTCTTATTTCCTTGGAGAAAGTAATGGAAGAGTTATGACTGTAGGTATGGCGTAGCAAGAACCCATAAGTCTATATTATCCAGGTCGTTACAGTCACAAGAATGAAGGCGAACGAACGTGGTCTGACTGCTGAAACAACTCGATTTCACACCGAATTGTTGGTACTTTATTGTATAGTGGTGCTCCTTATTCTATCTACGTATTTGATTCACAAAATTACGTTACTATGCAGGATGTAAAATTAGCTTGGAAGCTAGTGAAACTTTAACACTTTAGAAAAAAAAACAAAACGTATAATTGTTTCTTATTAGATACCCTTTTAGTTAACAAGGTGCCAGAGGGTTGTCCCCGGAAAAAAAATGGGAAGATTTTCGTCCATAATTCACTACGGGAACAATATTAGTTAATTTATTCAAATACTACTTACATAACGTAGTGGCGGTTTTTGGCGAGATAGTGCATGGCTTGTTGAAAATGGATGTAATTTCTGATATTCAATAAAGTGCACTTGGCTACCTTGGTATTTTACCACCTTGAAAAATTGATTTAAACTTCAATCAATCATTATACAAATCCATTGAGATAAGTTTTTCAGTTTATCGCCTCCAGGCTTGTTTTTTAATATAAATAAATAATGACGACCACTTTGGCGATGGGGTAAACCTATTTGCCTCAGACGCCAGTGGTTGCGGGTTCGATCCCCGCACAGAACAAGAAAAAAAAATGTTCCGTGTCTGGGTGTTTATCTATTTATGTATTTATATTCTAGGTTCCCCCCTAGTTCGCTATATGGTATCTCATAACACAAACTATGCTTACTTTGGGGCGATGTAGTTGGTGTGATTGTCTGGGATTTTTATTTTATTTATTGTTATGGATACTAGATAACTAATATCTGCGTTCATCACACAAATATCTGTCGCCGCAGGGATTCGATGGGTTCGAATCCTCCCTTAAAATTATTAATTTAAAAAAAAATCGTAGAACAAATGTTGTTCGGATTAATGTGGAGAGGTTGCCTGCAAAGGGTGTTACACTCATTAAGTTAACCATGTATTTGTAAAATAAAAACTATAGAATATCATTTCTAGGGTTTCGTAACCATAGGGTTAAACAGGACCCTATTCTAAAGCTTCGTTGTCTGTATCTCATGAACTGTGATAGCTAGACAGCTAAAACATTCACAGATGATGTATTTCTAAAGTAGAAAAATACATATACAGGGTTGTTTTCTAGTCACCAGTCAATTTTAAATGTTATTTTCTTTGATATGATATAAACGTACCTGCATATTTATTTTAGTATGGCTCAGTACAAAAAAATACCACGAAGTTATTTACCAATATTCGCAGTTGATAAACATAGCTACTACGACGCGGCACTTCATTGATAATAGTAGGACGTAGTACTACAAGATGTTATGTAGTAGCGTGTAGTCGTCTTTTTTTTAATGGTATTCACTTATAATTTAAAGTGACCGAAAAAACACATACCTTTTTTTGCAAAAATCATTTCTATAAATGATTCTTACTATGTAAAAAAAATTGGCCGGTGACTAAAAACCACCCTGTATATGGAGGCTTCCATACAAGAGACCCAGTAGTTTCTTACGCTAGTCCGATTCGCACTCAACCGGATTTTTTTACTCTCACATTCATATAGAAATATATTTTTAAATTACTCTTTCTATCTAAGTGAATCTCACTTTCTTTTTGAAAGTGAGTGAAGAATAAATTTAAAAAAATACTCATATACTGAAGGAAAGCACTCTGTTCTCGATTCTAGTCATAATTATGTAATAAATAATAATAATTATTTATTTTTATTATAATTTTCGCTTAATGTATGATCTCAAACTATCACGACCTCGAATTTCAAAAGTGACCGAAAGTCACCCTGTATTGCCTATGCACATATTATTTATATTTAGTACAATGGATTCAGTAACGAATTTGATGTGAGAGCAGTTACAGAAAGGTTATGTGATCCATATTTAAATCACTTCAGAAACTATATCTTAACTAATCTCTGTGCTCAACCATTTGGTAAATAGGCAGTAAATTGCAATAACGGATTAACACATCTTACTCCTAATTGTGTTATTACTTTAACTATATGATACGTTATCTATTCAAATTAACTTAATGGCACAATATGACAGAGACAAAACATACTGCAGTAGATATTATGATTATTGCTCATCGTTTTAGCTATCGTAAAATTTTATGATAACTCTTCCAAAGCTACAAGAAGGGAATTAAAGTAAACCTATTACGGGAAACCTATAAAATTCAGCTTATCATCAAGAAATCGAATTTTCAAGAACGATTTCGGAAGCTATTACAAAGATGGATTATTAAACTGTTTGATTGTAGGAAATCATAAATGTTTTACCTACCCCTGAATAATAGCGTATTAAAATTAGCGTAAAGATTATTAAATAACTGAAGAAAATTGAATCAAAAATTTGAGGTGGTGTAGCTGTAAAGTTATCCCAATAGATGGAGCTACGTTAGCAGTATACCGTGAAAACAGAATATAGGAACTAAGTAATTGCGATGGCGTGTCGTGCTGTGGAAAGCACAGTTCCAGTTATTAGTCCTAGTCGGATGATTTTATTTTGCATATTATTTTTTATTTTCTACATACATACATACATAACTTCACGCCTGTATCCCGTATGGGGTAGGCAGAACACCAGAGGTAATAAAACCATCTGATGTCACGTTTGACAAATTTGGAGGCATTATAATAGTGGAGAGAGACTATTGCAGTGACAGGGGGTCAGCCTATCGCCCACAAAAAAGCCTCCCATAACACTCCCATATCCACCTTTTTATTTTCTTTCACAGTTATTAAAGAATAATTGGGCATTATTAAATGCAAAAACTTAAATAATATAATAAAAAAATGCAATGCTTCACTTCAACTGAGATTTACAATTTCTGAAAATAAATTGGTCTCGAGTGGTTTAGTTGCAGAGCTATACCATATGATGGAGCTACGTTAGCATTATAATGTAATAACAGAATATGGCAAGTAATTTCGATGGCGTGTTGAACTGGTCTGAACGCGCTCAAATCTATAAAGATTTTCTTTTCATGATGTTGTTCCATTTTGGTAGTAGTCATTTTACTGGCCGAATGCATTGAGTTACTTTGTACTAACGTTATAATAACTCAATGTCCGAATATTGTTTTTTCCTAAATTTGTTATGTATTTTATTGTAAAATATGCAGAGGTTGTTATTTTTTAAGTACTGTATTAAATTTTAATAATTTACACTAAAAAAATACATTTGCACTAATATTTATAGACTTGATACTATTAATTGGTTATTAACTTTAAATTCAGGTATTTCTTTTATCGCTTAAAAAATTACAACTATCATACTTAAAACTGTTAACACATTTTTAAGTATTTATTAACTGGGATACATACTTTCCCAGAGCTTTCAGGTAACCAAGCAAATGTAAAAAAGGAAATTTTTTCTATTAGCTCTAGTCTTTCTCGTTCGTATAGCCGTGTCTTGATTTTGCGTTAGTTTATCACTCAGAACTGCTTTAATAGAATTACTTTCCACTAATGTTGCCAGGTAAGGTCACTTTGTCAATCAATAATCAACGAATGCAGAGCGTTAAAAAACCGACTTCACGTCAAAACTTTGGCTGAAGTATAAGGTCGTCAAGGTAAACGATCTCCGAATTTATAAATATTTGATAAAAAAAATCGATTTCAATGAAATTAATATGGGACCAAATAAAAAGTATCTTCTATCTTATGACATAAAAATCATTACAATCGGTTCACCCAGTCAAAAGTTATGGGGTTACAAACATTACAAAAACATACAGACGAATTTAGTAGGTACCTCCTTCTTTTTTTGAAGTCGGTTGAAAATAAATTCTTTGTTTTAAACTTTGTTTTTTTTAGTACATCACCCGCTTAAATAGCATATGGATTAACCAGGTTAAGCATGGTTGTCTTGTAGAGATCGCTTTCCAGCGATAAGACCGCCAATTGTTTCTCAAAATTGTTATTATGTATTTCCTTTTTTTGTACTTATTAATGGCATACAATGAAGTGTAAATAAATAAATAAATATATCGAAGAGTGGTTAATAGTAGAGTTACGAAGTACGAGAGGTTATGTGTGTATGGTGTGAAGGCAATTCAAAATGATAACTACAAGTATATCTAATATGATAATTCGCTATGGAAAATTTCAGACTAAATTAAATAATTGTCTTTATAGAATATACATATTATGTGCTAAAAAGGAAGCTTCATTTTCTTTCTATTTTTAAAAACAAGCAACGAATTTATATCTACACTTCGGAATATTCCAAATTTCGATACTTAAAAACTTCGTACAGTGCGTCAAAGTTGTCAAACGCAGGGAAACCTCCTAGGTCCGAGTCTCCTATTGATTTTGATTGATGAGTTTTGCTGACGGTACCTTTTTTATTGAAAGACTTTTAGTAAGGTTTAATCCCTTCTAATGGAGGGTTTTGATAATCCTAAATCTTGGAAAAACGAAGTAGGTGTTGGGGGTTTAATCCATCCAACATATACAGGGTTGTTTTGTAGTCACCAGCCAAATTTAAATGTCATTTTCGTTAATATTTATTTCAGTAACGCTCAGTACGAAAAAAATAAAAATATAGTACCGCAAACTTGGAAGTCGTCGTGGCGCCGTTGTTACTGTGTGTATCATACGATAACACAAGTTAAGCAACGTTCGGCGGGGTTGGTACCTGGCTGGGTGACCGCCGACCATTAGTTTCTCACAATGACTTCCGTGCTTCGGAGGGCACGTTAAGCAGTCGGCCCCAGGTGCTGTATACTTGTATACAGTAGTCGTTAGGGTTTGTCAGAAGCCATCTCATTACAATCTAGGCGCCCTGAAAATTCTGGCATCCACCACCCAGCACTGAGCCAGCTTGGTGGATTATGGCCTATACCTCCTCTTCACCCAGGGGAGAGACTCATGCCCTGCAGTGGGCTCATTACAAAGAGTTGTGATGATGATGATGATGATGACAAACTTTTATACAAATAGTCGCTGTTGATGAACATAGCTACTACGACGCGGCATTTCATTGGTAATACTACGACGTAGTACTACAAGATGTTGTTTTATTTTAATGGTTTTCATTCATAATTTAGAGTGAATATGCTTTGCCCAATATTGGAATAAATGAATTTTCTTGTAAAAAATTTGGCCGGTAAGTAATAAACAACCCTGTATAATCAAAACTACGTAAACTTAAAGGTAAGATGTAAATGTTAAGAAAGACAAGTAAACTGTTGTAAGACTAATTTGTTTATTGATTGAATCTTATTCTATCTTAAATAAGGAAAGTAAATCTAGGAATTTAAAACTAAGTACCAAATTATGCGTACGAACTTCACATAATACGTTATCGATTGCTATTGCTTATTTGATTTCTCACGGTTTTAAACTAAACATTACTCTGAAAACGCCTATAAGTAACTTTTAATTACCTTTATTTCAGATAATTCTGCAACTGCATTGAATAGGAAACTGAAAGTTAAAACGTACAAAGAAAAGAGAAAAAAAGTAAATAAAAGTCTTAAAACAATTCATAAAAGATGTCAAGTTGAACAAAGAAGTTCCATTCTTCCCGTTTTCAACTTACTTAGAAACAAACTTGTTGAAGCAAAAAGAAAACATGGTAATAAGATTTTTGAAAGTTTATAAAAATTAATCTTTTTATTGTTAATCAAATTCAAACAACAACCCTTGTGGTTAGCTCAATAAATCATGAGAACCTTATTAACATTATTACTAACCAAAGTCGTTTAACAGTTAACCAAGTTCTACGCTATTGTTAATTTAACTCCATTATGTCTGTAGAAATCCGGATGAGAATTAGATAATTAACTAAACAGTGAAGGAAAACAAAGACAATTCATCAAAACTTTGACTATACTGTAATATTTCAACCCTTCTGAACGAAAAATACTCTTTAATCTGTCTGTTATTCGGTTTATTTGTGTCAGATGGCGGGTGGCGGATCATCATTATTCATTAGATATTATAGCATGTACCCTTTTACGATTCAAACATTATTTTATTTACAATTCAAATGTTATATTTTACTAGTACGTATTGACGCTTATATATGTAACGTGATCGTCAGTAAGAGCTTAAAGAGTACTTAACTTTGAGAAATAACAAGTCCAGCCAAAGAATATTTTTTTTGGCCACGTGATCAAGCTTCTATTTTCATAACTTAGCCAAGAGACAATAACTTTTGCGAAAAATGTGTCTTGAAGCAATTTATACAATAATACAATACTACCATAATAATTTATACTAAGTAACATATTCATTAACATTGCGATGAAAAATATGATGTGACCAGAAGGGCTCCCGTTTCAGAAGACGTAGTCGGTACTGTTAGGTGCGACGATAGGCGCAGCGAGGAGGAGCAGTTAGGTTGCGTAATAGTAATAAACGTTCGTGAGCCGAGCGAGCGAAGCGAGCGGTGCCGCGGCAGCGGCCAGCGAAGCGCTTTAAACCCTAGAGCTTGTTTAAATAACCCCGACGTGGTTATTTAAAAAAGTCCGGCCTTTTTCACAGTAGGCTTTATGTACGATATTTAAAATGAAAACATTTTTCTTAACATTCAAGACTAGTAATAACCATTTTATTTCGACTAAATTTTATTAGTTTACCACATCACTGACTCAGATTCAGAAACGAATAGATATATGCGGGAAGGTTTGTTGAAACACGATATGCATGGCTGTGTTTGCCGTTTACATTCAGTGACCGTTTTCATTTCATTAAGTCTTATTTGATTGAAGATTTACTAAAGGCAAATAGAGGGATTTACTACACAGCCTACCTTACTGTGCAGTCTACACGGGCAAATGATTTTAATGGAATTACAAATGCATGGAGACCTTTAAAATACAAATATCGTGCTTGTTAGAGACGAATTTTATTAAGTTACCTTCAATCTTATGACCTGGTCAGCATCCCTCTTACATTTATACCTATAGGTACCTAAATACTAAATGGAAATGTATAGAAAAACTTCGTAAACAAATATTTTTATCTACTTTGCACCATACCTTTTACTGTTTTTGTCGTTTCAGCAGCGCGATCACAGAACTTTATCGATTCGTGTATTCATGAAAGCTCGTATAGTATGGAGTCGGTTTGTACGCAACAATTGAGATCTACTAACTTCCACACAAGTTTAAATAAATATGTGCCTTGTTAATTTTTTAATGTTTGTAAACATGTATATTTTTAAATATTCTAAAATAAATACATGACAATGTTGCTTACAACTTGGAACCGACTCCATTCTTTACGAACATTCGTGAACATACGAGTGGACAAAGTTATGCGTAGTGTTGTAAAAATGAGTTTTGAGTCGAAATGAGTCGACGCTTTTGAGCGTTAAGGCTCGCGAGCCTTGAAGTGCGTACTCGATGAAAATGTAAAATATAAAAATAAAATTAAAATTATAACGCTTCGAGCGTCGAACGTTAAGCAGCAAGCAATGATTCAACGACTTGGGTGGCCACAGGTGTGAAACTAATTCTCCGTTTTTGGTGGGAACCAATTGGATGGTCAACAGGTATCATCGTACCAGCAGCAGACCCGATTTGAAGAATCAGTTCTTGTCTCACACTTCGAGCAATTAGTCGTTCCTTTAGCTTAATTGAATTAAATAAGTTTTAATTAACTTCGGCTGAGGCCTTCGTAATTCGTGTGACATGTTCATATACTTTGTAGACACTCACGCTCGAGCCGAGTCGAGCGTCGAGTTCGGCATTATCATTGAGCTTTTTTATTTAAACGCTCAAGCGCTGGCCTGAGCGTATAGTATGTATGGAGCATGGAGTCGGTTTTGTTGCGTAAAAACCGACTCCATACTATACGAGCTTTCATGAATACACGAATCGATAAAGTTCTGTGATCGCGCTGCTGAAACGACAAAAGCAGTAAGTATTAGTATTTTAGTTTTGGAACTGACTCGAGCCCGACTCGTGCGTTTAAGCTTCGACTCGAGCATTTTTACAACACTAGTTATGCGGTCTCACTGCACGTCAGCTTACTATAGCCCTACTGCCCCTGGATAAGCGTCTCGTAGAAGGCGGCTAATCCAAGTGACCCTTCAGGGTTCGTCTGGCTAGCGACTAGCCATCATAAAATCTGCCGCCAAATATCACCAAATATCGCCTCAGGTAATGATGAGGTAATGTTTTAAGAAAAGCCAGTTTCCTCATTTTCGACCTCATCTTATGAAACTTAATTTGGCTAACTTAATTTTCAAATTAATATTGACCGGATATACTCACGAAGAAATGATAGTTTTATACCTACCCGTCAACAGATTGTTCCATTAGCGTGTTTTCTATTACTTTGCCAGAGAATCTTTGATTGATATAAATAGGTTTATACAGGGTGACTGGTGGGTCATTTTCGAAATTTCAGGACGTGATAGTTTGAGATCATAAATGAAGAGAAAAAATAAAATAAAAAATAAATTTTAATTATTTGCTAAGCAAAATTAACCGAAAGTTAAATAATTCATTACGCAACGCACGGTTACATAAACGTAATGCAATAGATAATTAGCGGGTGGTGGAGTGCGTGTGGCCGGAACACTGCTGTATGCGTGTTGACCGAGGCAGCGCGTCGGGAAAAGTGTAGTAAGGTCTCTTTATTTATTCATAAGGATTTCTGATGAAAAATTTAATACCTACTTTTATTACATAATTATGATCAGAATCGAGTTCAAAGTGCTCTCCTTCAGTATCTAAAATTTGTCACCAGTCACCCTGTATATGCTTTAAAACGAATCGCTCAAATAGTTTCCGCCGAAACGGCAAAACTGGCGTATCATGGCTATGTTTCCTCAATTATAAGGTACGGACTAATTTTGTGGGGAAACTCAGTGGAAGCCGATAAGGTATTTATTACAAAAAATAGGTATAGTTGTAGACCATTCTTCAATAAATTAAGAATTTTGACATTTCCTTGTCTCTATCTTTATGAAATTTGTTGTTTTGTAAAACAGAACAAACATTTGTGTGAAAGTAGTAGTACGATGACTGGACGCTGTGGTAGAAAAAAAGATAAGCTGTATATTCCATACCAGAAACTCGCACTTTACAGCAACAACGCATATTGTATGGCCATACGAGTATTTAATAAATTACCCAGCCAAATTAGAGAATTACCTGTAATAAAATTTAAAAATACTCTATTCAATTTACTTTTAAACAAAATTTATTATGACATTCGTATAGTTTTAAATGATAAAGATCTATGACATTTAATAATTAAATTTCCTATTTAACGTTCTGTTTGTATCCTGCGGGGCTAGCATGCTACCGTCGACAATTTTATATTTTATGAAGATTATGACATATTTGGTTCTGTGGTCTTAATCATGGTATCAAATCGAGTAATTCTATCTATGTATTATGGTGCGCATTGTAGCTTACATAATAGGATAAAATAACAAAATAATATTTATCTTGTCGAATCGACTATTTATCGATGGTTGCATAACTAGCCCTGCAGAACTAGTATTTTTGTTTTTTAATTTCTTTGAAATTTCTTTGCATGACTTAGCTATGGTTTAATTTTGTACTGTATTTAATTTTAATCAAAGTTGACATTGGGTATAGTTTAAATTTAATTTTTAATTAAATTGGACGTACACTATAATTTGAAATTTAACCTTAATTGAAGTTGACATTTAGTATAATTTTAATTTAATTTTAGTTAGCATTTTATTGGACATACATTGTAATTTGAATTGTTGACCTGACATGTAAATTTCTACGCTGAAACTACAGCAGTATGTGATTGGAGATATAAAATAATTAAAGACCTACTAGCAGTTACCATATACCAGCAAATAAAGAATTAATTATTATTATTATTTGATATTATTGGGTTTTACTCGGATTCTTTCTAATATTTTCGGTTTATAAATGGTATAGATTTTTCTCATTTATACTATTTATGAACCGAAATTATCTGAAAGATTCAGAGTAAAATTTGTTGCTAGAGATAAACTTATTACTGCAGTACGCTTGGAGAAGTTTGAAAACAATAGATGGTAATCTTGCTTTAATAGGCAGATATTAAATTCATTATTTAAGACGGCGCAGTCAAAATTAGATGTTCTATAAAGAATATGCTGAACAGAACCGAAGTTCTAATATTTCAAGATTTAGAGGTTTGGTTAAGTATTCAAATGTTTTTCTTGTATTATTTTGAGATCGTAAATCTGTACTTTTATGATTTTAGTATTCGACATTTTTAATTTAACAAACGTGTTTTACATAGTTTTTTTTTAATTTCTCTTAAAACTGAGTTTAACTAGTGTAACCATGCATTACCTAATTAATTGTTTAACTTTCGGTTAATTTTACTCACAAAATAATTAATATTATTATTTTATTATATTTTTTCTCTCCATGTATGATCTCAAATTATCACCCTGTCACCCTGTATTTATCAATCTAACGAGTTAAGAACGAGCACGGATTACTTAGTGTGAGTGTACGATTTATGATACAAACTACCCACCGCGCGCGGTTTTACCCGCGTAACTTTTGATCCCGTGGGAATTTCGGGATAAAATATAGCCTATAACCTTCCTCAAGAAGTGGGCTATCAAATGCAAAAAGAATTTTCAAATCACACTTGTAGTTTCTGAGATTAGCGCGTTCAAACAAACAAACAAAAAAACAAACTCTTCAGCTTTATATATTAGTATAGATAAATAATATGATACAAATGGCTCTACATAGTTTATATTAAAGTTTCTATTGTTTTGTAACAAAGCTGTTGGTTCTCTGAATACATAAATAAATAAATAAGCAGTAGTTAGAAAGACATGAAATAGTTGATTAGTACGATCAAATCTAAATAAACAACCTTAACACTTAATGCGACTTAAAACTATTTATACGGGTGTTAAAGAAGCGGGAAGAAATAACATAAAATATTTTTAAGGAGCGCTCCCTTAAATGCTCTGATTGTACAAAGGAATAATGATCTTAAAGGATCTTTTGAATCGAATTAAGTTAATTGATTCGTAGAACAGTACTTCAACGAAATGCAGTTAGTCTTTCAGCCTGAGCCGTATAATACATAATTATTTGATCTATCTTTAGAATGGCTACCGTAGACTTCAATACCGAACATGACGAGTAAGTCATAATTAAAAATCTTAAGTTTTTCCTGAATTAAATTATTCGGATTGATAACTTAATCAATTAAATGACTTTTGACGACTTTTTAAGCGCTTCAGTTTTGTTTAGCGCTTGTATTTAGGCTGTACTTTCTAATAATTTTAGTGACTAGTGAAAGGGCCGTGCTCTAAATTTCCCTACAATATCGAATCTAAAATCAGGAGATGTGAACTAATGTCACTGAATTAGAGATAAGTTAAAGTGGCAATGGGTTGGACTCAAAGCTCAGAGAAAGGATAGCCGTTGGATCTGTAACGCGATTCTTGTATGGCGATCACGTACAAGAAAACGGAGTGAAAGCTGAGAGAAACTGTACTATCAGTACATCAGATTTGATTATAAGTAAAAAGTTGTTAATATTTTGATAGTCTAAATTTTGCAGATATTTTTAAATTTTTGATAAAAATATATTACAGATTTTCATGGAGTAACCCCTAAGAAAGTGTTCGCAATTGCAATCTAACGAGCGTTTGTACAAACAAAGTAGGCATTTAGTTGCTTTTAATAAGCATTCTACATTTTTATCAACATTAATATTTCGTTAACATGTGGTATGTCCACCTACATAATGTATGTTTATTAGGTTAAGGCATTTATTTTCTATGAGCTTTAGATTTTAGTATTTAACATCCTGTAGTTTTCTAAAGTTGCCTGACATAAACGATTTATTTGTTATTATTATAATGTAATAAAGTGACAGTGATAAGGTGTTGAAGACCTAATAAGGAAAATCGAGAATCCCCATTTTGATAAATGTACTAATAAATATCATGGGAAGAAATTAATGCTCCCATTACACAAGTTGAATAATGTGAGAGCTTCCGGTACATGAAACAAAATCCATTCCATAAAAGTTAAAGAAGAGCTACAATACGTCACTGTCAGCAACGAGTGGAGTGAGGTCGGGAAGTGATTTCAAAGTCGAAATGCTCGCGACGTGGCCTGACTTACAATCTCAACACGTTTACTTAATTCATACATTTTTTAATATAACAAAGATTTGTTGGACAGTCCTTTAAATCATCCTTTCTCTTTTTAATTTATTGTAATGTTACTGTAATATAATGTCAAAGATTTATTACTTTTTATTTTAGGAGAACCTGAAAATCCACGAGCACGAAAGCGCCTCTTTCGTTTCGTTTCTTCAAAGATTTTCCCCTTAGTTACCTTTAAAAATATAGTTTTTTTTTATTTCCAAGAAGTGGAACTTTACAAATTCCTTTACCAAAAACAGCGCACATATACTAGGTGAATCTATTGCTTAAATTTTGCTGTCGGTATATAAAGGGTCTTTTTTATGATGTATCACCCGACCAGGACACAAATTCAAGAAGTTTTATTCATCTTAAGAATTTCGCAAAACACTTGATGAAGTCATCATTCACTTCGCCTCTAACTAGTTGTTTTTAGTTGTTGAATAAGATATAACAGTAGACCAAGAGACAAAAAAATCCGGCAGAAAAAAACTCTTGGCAGTCTTTTTCAGTGTGAACTATCACATTAATACAAAAATTTACAGTACATTTAATAAAAAAAAAACATTAAATCAACTCAATAGTTCAATGATCCATTAATGTAAATCTAAATTGATGTACAAAATAATCTTAGATAAATTCGAATGTAACGTGCACAGTCAAAATCACAGCAATATAAATATCTGCAAGCTGATCTTAAGGATTGCGCGTTATCTAGTTAGGTGAAAGACAGCGCGCGCGCGCTTTCCTTGAAATGTTTAGAATTTTTTTATGGAAAACTATAAGTCCAAACAAAAAACCGTCTTTTTGTAGTCGAATGGGGAAACTAGCCCATAGAGGACATTTTTCCCCAAAATACTTTTTTGGACACCCTGTATATGTTAGATTTGTTAGCTCTAAAAATATGTGTTTAAAATATTAAATAAATTGAATACTGTTTATTTTTCCATACTGTACAATACTGTTTGATATTCTTTTCAAACTCAATAATATACTTTATTTTTAGAAAAAAAAAGTTGGGAACCTGGCTAGCGATCGCCCTTCATACACAATCCGCCGCCAAATATTTCAAGTTCAGCTATGTTGTGTTTTGGTGGTGTCTATGAAGAGCAAGTTTCTTCCTAATGCCCCCGTGCATCTTCACTCATGTACAGCGTTACAAATCTGTCAAAATATTTTACTTGAATCTAAACTTGTTTCCGACGGGGACTTGTTCAGTCACCGCTTGAGGTATAAAAACTAATAGTAGGTTACTATTATTTAAAATATTTCAGTATTAATGCTGTATGCAAGATGTTTCTCCTGCCATTTGTAATTTTCAGATCGCGCAAATTATATTTACTAGAGAATATTTATCATGATAGCAAATTGCAAATACTTTTACAAAATAATATTAAACTGAAGTTAAAAAATTACGTTTCTGGTTTACAATTCAATTATAATCATGCACAAATAATATAGAAAATATTTAAAAAACGAAAGACAAAAACAAAGGCTATTTACTTATACATTATTTTTCAATATTTTGTTTTTCAAAATAGATATGTAGTGAATCGTTAAAAAATCATATCAGTTAAACTATTGTACAATCGACACATTCCGTGAAGGGGATTGTTGAAAAATACATTGTTGGTTTTGGGTAAATCGATATACATACAATATATTTTAGATACAATTTTATCTAAAATTAACTAATAGGTCAGTAATTTCAGGTTTCATCTGCGGCCTTTGAGCCTATTGCTATCGCGAGACATTTATGAAAATCTGATTTTCGATACCATTGACCTCTGTAATTTTTTAAGGAATGATATCGATGTCGATTTTTTACATCTTCATTGTAACGCCCTAAAAAAGGTGTATACAAAAATTCAGCCCACTAGGAAACTTTGTGCAGATTGGAGTTAAAAATGTCTAAAATGACTGAGCTATAAAGATGCTATCGACCGTCGTGAACATAAAGAGACCAGGGGCCTTACTCCCGACACGATCGAGAATCAAATTTGAAAGAAAAACATAGGCTTACTGTACAAGCCAGTTATGAGACAGAGGTTTTACTGAAGTTTTTGTGGGCTATACCCCCTGATAGTCTCTCTCCATAATTATAATACCTGCTGTGTCAAACGTGACATCAGATGGTTTTTATAGCCTCTGATGTTCTGCTTTCCCCATAAGGGATACAAGCGTGAAGTTATGTAAGTATGAAATTCATATTTTTCGATTTTTGTTATTTTCCGTTGCCAAAAACATACTTTATCTTATTTTTCTTTACAATTTGAGTTGTGGTAAGGGACCAAAACAAATTACCCATATAAGACCAAGCAAAAAAAACTATGTTGATTATTTACTTTACGTAACATTGTATGTCAAATAATAACGATTATCGTACGTCACACACAAAATATTGCTCTGTTGGATAAAAATATAATTTCTTAAAGTAACTTTATTTAATATTACATTTCATTATCTGTATTATGAATGTTTTCCTACACGACATTCAAAAGACCTATATTTTGTGAAACTTCTTTCACTTTTTTGTATGAAATGTCGGAAATAATATTTTGTACAAAGTTACGTATTGTAAGACGAGATATTATTAGAGCGTTCCCGATCTAAATATGTTACACGTTTCATGTTACGTTTGTATTCAAATTCCAAATTCAAAAAATTCTAAATTCGTTTATAGCTTATAGGTATGGTACAATGTGTTGTAACAATAAATAGAGGCTCCTGGTTCTAAGCTGTTTGACATTATGTAATCTTTTATAATAAAAATACTTACAAATGAAAAAATTACAACAATGAAGTTATTCAAAATAATACAAAAACAAATTGTAAATTATTTTATGGTAATAGTTTTTTTAATCCTCGTTGTAGTATATCTATTGGATGTTTTTTAAGGTTTTGTATTAGTGACCGCGTTGACGCGTAACACTATACAAGGTGTTCCTGTTGATTTCCCATAACTGTAGGGTATTAATGGGACCAGTAATAGAATCAATTAACATATGAATAATTTTTGTTTTTTATTTATGTTTTGTTTTTATTTTTCATACAAAATAATAAACGAAACAACACAACTTTAACATGCTTGGTTTTAGACACGCATTGTTAAATAACTTACCTCTTTTAGTGAAAATATCTTTTTTGATATATGGTACATAATAATAATAACAAATTTATTTATTTATCCCACAATAACATTTTACTTACACAATACTATAATTACAAATGACCTATATTATAAGAGATAGTCCAATTTAGGTTTTGAAGTGGGTGACTTGTGCTCCATGTAGGTTTCCCTGTACTAGGGGATCACCAGGCTCTTCCTTCGTGCCAAGTTCACGATACAATAGTTCTTAAGCTAAGACTAAACAATGACTAACTATTGCTAACTATATGCTTGATTAAGTTTTTTTACATTAGAGCACAGGAGATTTTATCTTAAAAGCTAAATGTGTGCTATTTATTTGGAGTATGTATGTGAGGGATGTCTGTATGTGTATGGGGTTGGTGTATGTGATGAAGTGTGGCTGGATGTGTGTGTGTGTGTGTGTGTGTGGGTGGGAACTGAGTGTGATGTATCTAACAATTGTAGTCGTTCAAAAATATTTTCAGTTTCTAAGTAATCTATTGATTTAAGCCAGTTGGTTAATTTGAATTTTGCTTCGGTTTTGTGTACAGGATATATTTTAAGTTTTTTGTTTACTTTGTTATACAATTTTGCTCCACTGTAGTTAAAGAATAAAATAATTCAATTAAGTCAAAACATCTTATGTAAAACACTTTTAATGCGAAGTATGACAACTTGGCGTTTTCTATACCTTTTTACAGGTACAGTTCGCAACGCTTTGCGTTGAACATTGTATACAACGTTCCTCAACGTTTAATTGCTAAGCAAAAGAATAACCAAATACGAATTAAATAATACTTCTTACTTTCAAGGCACTAACTTATCTATAACAGAGTTTTTGGATAGAGATGCTCAGCAACAACGGAAAAAAATGCGTGAAGAGATGATCAAAGCTCGCAAACAAGGACTTCACGCAGTCATTCACAATAACCAACTGTTCGTAGAAAGAAAATCAAATACATTGAGAAAAGAGCCACAAAGAAAAACTTCAACTGCTGTAACAGATCAAGTCAACGACCACCCTACTGGCAATATAAATAACCAATCATACTATCAACCTAGCCAACACAGAAACCAAACAAACTTTTCCTTTCGAAAAAACACTCTTTGTTGTCTATCAAAATTTTCAAAGCACCTTTAATAAACAGCATCTAATAGAAAGTTTCTTAACAGATACCCCAACATGTCAAGTTCTATGTGTAACGGAATCTTGGCTTGCTAAAACTAGATTTAATAAAATTTGACGGTTATAAAACTGCATCATCCTATTGCCGAGAAACAAGGACTGGTGGAGGTTTGTATTTTCCTGCATGAAGATATAGAAAGTAAGGAAATTCACGAAATAGCTGATTTGTCAATTAAATATGTTTTAGAAGCGTGTTTTACTTACTTGATTAAAAAAAATTTTTTTTTAAGTATCATTATATTGGAATGCACGGGAGGAAAATTATGAGTGCTTAACATTAATACTAAAGTATATACATAAAAATGCTCTAAGTCAAAGGTAATCATTGGAGGTGATTTTAACACCAACATTTAAAAAAATAATCAAAAATCAATTAAACTTTTAGAACTTATGTCTGAACACTTTGTACAACACATTAAACAACCAACTCATATAACCGAAACTTCCTCGACATGTCTTGACATTTATTTTTTTCAAATTTTACAGATAACATCCACACAATAGTTGAAGATTTAGGATTCACAAACCATTAAGCACCAATTTTAAAATTACATTTACTACATTGTATTAAAAAAAATAGCACACTATGAAAAGACTTTACAATCAAACTAAGATTGAATTATTCACAAACTAGTCTTATTCACAAAGAGACACAACCATTTAAGATAAGGAACAAGGATTCAGTTATAAACATGGTACGTGATAATCTTATTTAATCATGCATTAATTGGAAATTAAAACAAACGAAGCAACAATTTGATCTTGGTTTAATCTAAAGCACTAACTTTAACAAAATTAATATCGCGATAAACCAGAAACTTTGTCACAGTTGGAATACGAGTATAATTTACAATTGGGGATAACCTGAAAGTTTTAATAAATGGTTATAACAGGAGTTTGCCGTGATGGCCCTGTTGGGACATTAAATGTGTCTTTGCCCTATTTATTACGCATTAAGAATTAAGACATATAAACATATTACTTTAATTATTATTTAGCCTGTGTGTTTATTTACCATACTCAAAAATACTGACTTAGTAGATTTTTCATAATCATTTATAAGAAAGGTAGGTAAGTACTCCCCTTTTGTAATCCCTTTTCACCAATGATAAAATATAAAAAAAATGTACTCCCAATATGCTTAAATTTAAAAGTTTATATAATTTTAAAGACAAAATTGAATTTTTTATTTGTACGAGAATGGGCTCAAAATTAATCAATTTTTAATTTAGGGTTAAAAACTTTTGAATAGGTACATCCTGGAATGAAAGTCAATTTTATGAGAATTTTGCCTCACGATAATATTGTTACTGTTTCCCGGTGCTATCAGCAAAGGTTTTTTTAAAATAATATAATGAATAAAACACTTTTTAACCGGATTTAGCGTGTATATTTACATTTTAAATTTTAACTCGACGTTTCGGTGTCTTTGCAGACCCCGTGGTCACGAGCGACTGGTTTTATTTAATAGTATGAATCGCGAAAACTTAAGATATTATTAGTAGGATGTGCCCCATTGTATTATGCTATTTTTTGTTAATTTTTTATAAAACATTATCATTGAAGGCATACAGTTCAAAAGAAATGTAACGAGTATTTTCAAATTGACAAGGAGACCAAACCCATGTTCAGTCATAAAACATTATCTGTAAATATCTGTATGATTTAAAGAAGACCACGAAGACTATCTCCTGTCAATGATATTTCCCTCCAGATATGTGTATTAAGATTAACAATCTAGGAAGAATCACAAGGGGCACAACTGGGGTAACACTCGCGGGTCACTCGAATAAGTCATTTCTTTTGATACACTTATTACAGAGAGTGAGTTTGAGTTTGAAATTCATTTTTGATTTTATGATGTTGGATGAACGTTTTCGACCCCATTGGGCAAATGATACATAAAGTTTATGACTACAAGAAAAATAGGTATTGCATACCCATTATTAGCTTTATAATTTAATTGTGCTGTAAGATTATAATCAGATTAATAGAAAACATTTATCACGAGGATTAGTAAAATAATGAGGCTTAAAATCAATCGCTGGATTAAAATATTGAAACGTGATATTATATTCTGCGGTTAAAGTTCATTAATTGAACCGAGAATATTATTATTAAATCTGAACACAGAGTCTGAAATAACAACAGATACAATAAGCTGTAAAGCAACCGTTTCACTCTGAAATATGACAAAAGTTTTCATTCACTGGGTTGTATGCTTTAAATTTAATTAATTCAGTTTTTATCTGGTTCACTACCCGACCATATTTTAAAATGAAAACTTGGAAACATTATAGTAAAATAAGAGTGTTTGCAGGGATGAAGTTAAAGTGTTAAATGAAGAACTATGTTAATTATGATTTTATGTTTATTGTATCAAACTTTTGTGTCATAAGGGTGACTTTTGATTAAAAAACCTTAATTTAGTAGGTACCATAGGTAATGTAATGAATTTTAGTACAAATTCATATTTTTTTTGTTCATTTTGATTCCTCATATCTGTCACTAAAATACAATTGCATGATTTTTTCAACTTTTTGCTTTAAATTATTTTTACAAAGGAATATATGCTTCTCCTGAATCTCACATGATGCTGTAAACCGATGAATCTTAAGATGGTCGTTATCGCAATCTCGCTCATTGAATAGAGTATTTAAAACATTTAAATTCAGTCTCTTATAAGAAAATTGTTTTGGAAAAAAATTAAACAAACTTGTATTTGGTCATCCATAAAGGGTTGAAATGAATGCCTTTTTCATATAGGTATCTTTTATTAGACTCTTCCTGTTGCAATGAATAATTAAATATGATTATATTTGAAATTTGTGTTGATTTTCAAAACTTTTGTCAGACTGATCCATTTTCCAAAAAAGGGTACAAGAAAAAAAGAAACAGAAAGAAGAGGAGGAAACCATTATTATTACGAAATGCATTATTTATTTGGGTTTAGTTAGCCTATATTTCTTTTAAACTTCAGTTATATGTAAGAAGAAGCTTTATGTTAACTGCTAAATACCAACGAATCTTGATGTGAATAATTGAATTTGACTGAATCAGTTTGATTTCAGTGCTCATTAAGATCAGCTATTATTACTTCTACCATTGTTATAGAATGTACAATCTGTGAATTCGCTAAAACAAAAGATGTCTCAAATTAGTTAAGGCTACGGTCAGGAATAATTAATTTATTCAATTCATAATGTTAATGTACCGGTTTCACGCATTTAATTTGTAATCGCTCACTCAAACATTTTAACCATTTCAGTGTTCGGTTGCATGATGAAATATGAATTTGTCAACCTGCAAGCCCGCAGCTATATTCACATTGAATAAGTGAAATACGTAACTGATGCTCTATGCTATGATTATGATATGCTGATGATTTTAAAATCAGATTCTATGGTTGAATATACTGCAATTCATGTGTAATCTGTTTAGTTTAATTTTCGTAACTAAAAACAAACTTTTATAGACTCTGGTATATTGGTCATATACCTAAAAAGCCAGCTCTGTAGCCTCAATCAACGTATTTCTTTTTTCAAAACCATACTTTAACATCTTGATTATTTAGACGAAACTAGAATAATAAAAAGCTGAAGAAGAAAGAAAATTTTCAAAGTACCCATTCTGGTCTCTACAAACTTAATATTATGTCTGTCGGTAAATTTTCTGCGCTAATGCGCTGCGGTTATTTTTCTGCATCAGAATTGCTTACAGAATTACACACAACTTAAAAAAAAGGAAAATGATAGCTAACTCTATGGCCTGCGAAAAATAGACATCTTTAAAGAAATTCAAACAAAACGTTCCTATTTATCGACATGGTAGTCATTCTAGTTAGCGATAAAATCATAGTTTTATCGCTTAATCACTTGCAAAACGTGTCGATTATTACTTAGACACCGATTATTTCTCTATAACCCTACGAGTTATAAAGATATGAAGAAGAAAACGGAATCAAAAAGATCTTAGATCATTGGAAAGGTTCAAGACGAAATATTTGTTGTTAATGGTAATCTTTGGTAGAGCCCCACAGCAAGTAGTTGTTTACAAAACTCCCGAATTGGCACAGAAAATGTTTCTGAAAAATTGGTGAGAGTTTCTCACTAGCTATTATAACAAGCGCACGATTGTCACCAAAAAAGTTACGTTAAGTAATATTACTTCTTACTAATATTATAAATGTGAAAATTTGGATGTCAGGATGTTTGGATGTTTGTACCTCAATCACGACAGAACGGCTCAACGGATTTAAATGAAACTTTGCATAGTGATAATGTAAAGTATAGCACATAGGCTACTTTTCAACCGACTTCCAAAAAAAGGACGAGGTTCTCAATTCGTCTGTATGTATTTTTTTTGTGTCTTTTTTACACGATATTTCAGTCAATTATGAATTGATCATTTGATAGAAGATACTTCAAAATCGGTTTTTTTAATGCTCTGCATTCGTTGATTATTATCTCAATTTTTTCGCGGGATTAGAAAACCGCTTGTTATTAAATAACTTTGAAAATGGTATCCTTCCGCCATATTTGCGAATTAGAGCAATTTTACTATGTTTTAGGAAGTTTGGTTGCAGGCAGAAATCCATAGTGTTACCTTCTTCAATTCAGTCTTCAGAGCAATGTTTTTATTTATGGATATTTCAAGGATAACCTACATCTATACTAAGATTAAAAAGTTGAAGAGTTTGTTCGTTTAAAAGCGTTAATGTTAATGTATAAACAAGAGGTCAGTTTCCACACGATCTAAACTTAAGCAGGAAAGACGGTGCAATGAAATGAAAAAAATGAATTTTATCTATCAGAGTAACGTTTGTTTTTATAAATAAATAACTAATCAGCCGCCTTTCTTGTGTTTTTTAGTGTTTGATGTCGTATTATCAAAACTGTTTGTCAAGTTTTGTACGATTTATAAACAAGTATTCTAAAACTGTTTAAAATATGATATGCAGTGGGATATTATAATTATTAAAATAGTTGCCAAAATTAATTTAAGTTTAACATGAGTGAGGGAAGACCGAGCGACGTGGATGACCTTGGGGGAGGCCTATGTCCAGCAGTGGACGTCTGTAGGCTGTGGATGATGATGATGATCATGACGAGTGAGGGTCTTGTTGAACCGTGATACTTCGTGAAAGGTTTATTATGTTACTGTCGGAAAGAAGGAACAAATGAATGAGTAACGCCTAATTTTCGACTACGTTATACAGGGTTTCTTTTAGTTAGCATATCTCTTGTAGGCAGCCTCTCCACATCAATCGAAACAAAAATTTTTCTACGACTTTTTGAAGCTATAATAAAAAAAAAATAGTTTTCTCAAACAAATTAGATGTATTGTCTCTACACTGGCGTTACTCTATTTACACCGATGCCACGTACCTTGCAGCGTAAACATTGTCTTGGCATAAATATTGTTGACAATGAAAAATATTTTTTTTCTATTGCATATAACATAACGTTTTACATTGCTGAGTTTAATACATAAATATAAACCAATATAAAACATAAAAATCTTTTTCTAAGTGGTCTCCATTGGCCGCTTCAGTAATTGTTACGATTTTACCAACCTATTCTTTTTTAAATTATCAGTAAAAAAAAGACCAGTACGTCCCTCATAGGGTGCAAATCCTAAGTCATCTTTTAAAATACGCAACATGGTTCATCTTCATATCTTTTGCTTCATGACAGGTTTTCTTCGGATTCTTTCCCTTACTGCTTTGACCACCTTTTTCGTACGAACACTACGTGGACGGCCAGATCTTTTTCTGTCACAAACAGAGAAGGTCTTAATGTACCTATTAATAGCCTTTTACACAAACATTTGACTAATACCAAGCGTATGGAGAGTTTTGAAAATTGCATTTGGATCTATGTAATGCTATCACAGCGATTCGGTTCTCTTTATCACCTATAAAGTAAAATATTGTTCAATGTTTTAGCGCCAAAACGAGAAAACACAATGGAAAATCAGATAAAATGACAGATTTCAAATTTAAATGTAATATTTTGTTTATTTTTAATTGTAATAGTATTTATGGCCAGACTAGGTATATTACACCAATTTGGCTTTTTATTCAGGGTTAATTTTAATAAGCGCATGACCTCTTGCAGGCAGCCTCTCCAGATTAACCCCATTTCTTCTACAACATTCTAACCAACATTTATTCTAGGTCTTTTTACAAATCTTGATAAATAACACAAAAATTAAAAAAAGAAAAGCGCTTTCTCCTAACTCTACATTTCGCGAGAAGTGCCTATTATTATTTTGAAAATATATTTTTCTACGCAAGGTGCGTGAGAGTAAATAAAACTACGCCACTAAACAAAGGCTACAAATACTTTTTGTATGGGAATACAAAAATTTTAAAAACTACTAATTTTGATAATTTGTAGAAAAAAAATGTTGTTGGGTTGATGTGGAGAGGATAAGTACCTGCAAGAGGTGATGCGCTCATTAAAATTAACAGTGTATATTATATTATCTTCACTTCACAGGCTGAACACCTGTACTTTGCGTCCCTTTATTGTATAAAACACGCAACTGATTGTTTTGGTTTTATTGTTATTTCGATATACTAACCTTTGAATATATTTCTAACCCTAAGGAACTTTTTCATGGAAAAGGATTATTACAAAATATATAAAAAGAAATATTTGTATCGCCAATATTGATCTTTAGGGAAAGAAATGTACTACGGAGACTATCCAATAAAAGTGGACAACATCAATAAAGGCAATGCTATAAAAATGAGCACAAAAATCATAAAATCACAGCGGCGACAAAAATTTATATCCTCCATAATAATTCACATAAAACCTAGGATAGAATACCGTTGACAACTATTCAGTTAAAATGAGGTTGCATGAATAGATCGATTTTGTATTACTGTAAAATGAGGAAGGGTTTAATCATCTGTGTGTGTAGATTAAAATTCTCACAATAAGGTCACTCCATTGAGAGAATTTTAATCTTCAAAAAATATGAACTTGTGCAAGATTCTCTGTTATTATTTTGTGGAAAGCTAAGCTTAATTAAACACGGTAGTTGTTTTTCGAAATTCTTCCGTGATTGTAAACGATCGAGACACTTGGATTCATGATTTTTCAAGTTTTTTCCTGATAGCGTTACCACGAATTCTATTCTGAACGGCAGATACTTATCCTTATGCTCTCTTTTATCATTAGATTTATTGTTTATGAATCCTGCCATTCCAAGTTTTTCCGCAGAAGCCAAAAGCATTACACTATCAGTATGATTTCAGAAACATTCGCTGATGGATAATTTATAATAATAATAATAAATGTTTTTTTATTGCCACGGAACTTAAAAATAAACATTGTAACAATATAAATTACGACAATTTTGGTGGCCTTATCGCTGAAAGCGATTTTAAGGCAACCCGGTGTCAAGGAAAAACATCACAAACTAATAATAATAGGGCAGAGCATTTGATAATATTTTCGAGAACATTTCAGTTGATAATTTAATAGAATTATACATTTACAGCAACGCTAAAAAGGGAATGAAAGAAGACTAATAAACAGAGGAGTGCTGATTATGTATCCATTTTGCTGCGAACTACATATTACAGTATAAAATGAGCAGAAATATTACATTTTTAATTTGAATATGGAATACGGAGATAAAAAGCTCAATTTTTTTGTAGCCGCCATTTTTTACAAAAACAAAATGTTTTGTTAAAAGCATTTAAAGAAGCGAGACATAAAAATTATTTGGCTTTACATACCAAATAGTAAACACAATATTTTTTAAGCTTTATATTTTTCAAGCTTACCTACGATGTTTATATTAAATACTAGCTGTGCCCGCGGCTCCGCTCGCGATTATTTCGGGATGAAAAGTATCCTATGTTACTTCTAGTCGGTACCTCTCATGATTCGTAGTAGTTTTTGCGTGAAAGCTGAACAAATATCCACGCTTTCATATTTATAATATTAGTAAGGATAAGGATTGACATTTTATAATATTTGACAATTAATTGTTTAGATCACTTTCACATGAGGCTTAAGTAGGTATCTATGGAACGAAAATACTTCAGCGCAAAGCTTCCGAGTAAACTATATTGAAAGTTAACCCGTCCGGCACGTGAACATGAAGATTTCTAGAACTGCTAACCCGGGAAAGAGCGACGTATAACTGACCATGCGAGAAACAACTGACACCGAGATCTACTCCAGCAACACGAAAAGTCTGCCCTTGAGCCTTATTAATTGTCATTGCAAAACACACCGATACTGGGAATTGCGTTCTTTTAAATTGGAATGGAAAATTATTTGGTATTATGGGAATTCTGGGAATAAAGACGGATTCTCCTGCACCGCAACCTGTTAAAATTTGAGATATCCAAATAAAATTATACCCAGAAATATGTACAACTTACAACAGAAAAAGAAATTAAAATAAAGCTGAAACGCCTGTGCAATGCTATCTACCTATACCTACTTCACTTAAAAATAAATACCTATAACTACAATAATTAATAAAAGTACCTACGCTTTTACCTAAAAAATACAAAAAAAAACTGAACAATAAATTAGCCAAAATTTGGAATTTGACCAAATATCTAAACACTACCAAAACAACTAATACCTATTTTATAAAATAACAACGAAAGAAATTCAAATAAACTATTTAAAGACTGAAAGTCGCGCTGATAAGCACGGTTTATAGTATCAATTATTGCCTGTCAATAAAGTCGAACGCTCTGAACGCATCAACAGCCAAATATTGAATGAATTATAAAGCTTGCGCTCGCCTCCCGCCTTTTTGTACCCTACCGCCCCGCGAGCCGCGTCGAGCGCGGCAACCGTTACGCAAAAATAATCCTTATATCATTCAGTATTCACGCGCGATGGGTTATTAGCGTATTTCATGTATAGGTTTGGTGTTTCTATACCGATTTCTATGATTTTTTTTTTATTGAATAGGTAATAATGATATTTTTTTTAATTAGGGATGAGTGAGAGTATTATGAACGTAAGAGTAAACAAATATAATCAGAAAGCTCCGAACTGCTAAGCTATTGGGATTTACACGTGTTATTGTGAGTCAACCATAAAATATAGACATATACTGTTGTGGAATATTTTTTATATAATTTTATGAAGAATATTTCTGTCATACATGATTTCTATGTAGCTTTAACCATTAGGGCTGCACACGCGACGGAAGCTTAAAAAATGAAGTAAATTCTCCCGTTTTTCCAACATTTCCCTTCACTGCTCTGCTCCTATTGATTGTAGCATGATAATAAGTATACTATAACCTGCCCAGAAGTATGAAGAATAATTTTACCGAGTTTCGTTAAAATCCGTCGAGTAGTTTTTGTTTCTATAAGGAACATACAGACAGACAGACAAAAATTTTACTGATTGCATTTTTGGCATCAGTATCGATCATTAATCACCCCCTGATAGTTATTTTGAAAATATATTTCATGTACAGAATTGACCTCTCTACAGATTTATTATAAGTATAGAAGATAGATTTTGAGTTTATTGAAATCTTGGATACTCCTTTACAGTTATCCGATTAGTATGAAACTCTGAAATATTAATAAATCTCATGAAAATTCAATAATAAGGTAAAGTTGAGCTGATCTGATGAATACGCAAAGTTATCAAGAGATCTATGCACTGGTATTTGGAATCTATCATGCTTGATTACATTGATCTTTATGAGTGATTTACAATGAACACTTGATCAGAGGCTGACGTTGAAATCGGGTCACTAGGTCTGTGATCTGATTGTATAAGTACTTATTTCTTACAGGATGTACATAACCTACACTGGTTTTTATGACTAAATTATTAAGTTAGTTATTTGACCGCCTCCGTGGCACAGTGGTCAAGTGTTCGGCTCCTGAAATCGAGTCCCAGCTAGGCCAGTTTTGAAAACTTTTCTAAACGAGCTCGGTCTGGGTTCATACTAAGATAGCACCTAGTTACACCAATACATTGCGATTGAGGCAAACAAATATGTCATGAACAAGAATATTTGCACTGTGGGAATCGAACCCGCGAACACTGGCGTCTGAGTCAGATACTGCGACACATCAATACATGACATGTTCGATTATGGAGTTGGAAAGTTATACTTGATATTGATTCTGGTTATTGAGTTAATAAATTATTCTAGAGTTCTATTTTACTAAAATGGGAAACTGGGAAAACTTCGTGCAATGTCATTCAGAGAATAGGATAACATCATTATAGATAATATTTTACTCTTAAACCTAAAAAAAACAATATGGCAGAAAGCGAACTAAAAAGATGGTAAATATATATTTCCTTTTTTTTCTGACCTCAACCACGATAATACTATATACCGTGCCTTTACAGTACTTAACGGTATATTTAACCAGTATTTTTTCGTATGATAAGCTTTCATGATAACTTCCTACTAGGTGAAATGGAAGACAGAATTCTCAATAAAAATAAAATTAAATTAAAAGACAGTGGTGGAATTAAAAATATCTGTCTTTGTTATTAATTTGTTATCATTTTTGATCACCTTTGTTATTAAAATATAATAGTTTGACTCTTTTTTTTATGCCTTTTTCTTTGTTAAAAATGGAAAAGTATACTAAAGGGAGAACAAAAATAAAAAGTAAAAAAAAACAGAGAAATTATAAATATAAAATTTAATATTTTTTGCGTACAAGTCGATGAACCATAATGATTACAAAGAATCCATGACAAAAATCTATACAATGATAAAAAAATGCGATCTGTGATTTGATTTAGAATTTGAAGAGACAAATTGCACTTTAAATATCGTAATGTATTTCTGAACCGGATTTATTCTTCCCATGTGCGTAAGAGTTAGTGACAGATGACCCTTAAGGTTAATGTAGGTCTTGTCATCGAAAATTGGATCGGCCCAAGCCATACAATTTGTCAGCTGTCACGCCGAATTGAATATTGGTGTATTGCATAGAATGGAAATATAAGTAGGGTCACGCAAAAAGTAAATAATAAATAACAAGCACTCCACGCCGGGGTTTTGATAAGCAGCTGTTTGAAGACCCTAAACAAGTAAGTATATAAATGGGTTTTTTCAGCAACACAAACCTAAGTAAATACATTATATTTTTATAAAAGTTTCTATCTATTTTAACTAGAAAAAACATACTTATTCTTTACAGGGTACAATCCGATTTTATGAAATAAATAGTCTTTAAGGGATTTCTTCCAAACTACCTGTTAAATAATAAAGGTTGCACCAAAATCAACATTAGAGATCACGCGTCATCACGCGTGTCCGTAATCAAGGGAGAGTCGAAAATAATTGCGGTCAATTTGTCATGATAATTATTGCAATATCTTATATGAAGGATTTAAATACTCTCAAAACCTTCCTATGATTGACAATCAATGTTTTTGGGTTAAGTTGTACCTAGACTATAGATAAATAGTGGTCCTTATTTTCCTTTTATTGTGATTTAACATGATACCTAAATTACGTCGTTCTCGGGGTATTAGTATGAAAAATAAGTTAATTTTTAGGGTTTATACGGGAATAAAAAATAAAGGAAAATGAAGCGTTTACTTGTCGGTTTATTAAAGTCATCAAAAACGAAAGTAAAATTTTGAACCTCACCTTTTATCGCCAATCCTAAAACTGATGGTTGATATAGTACAGTCATCTACAGTCTTAGCCATCATTATCATAATTCAGTCAGGAGACAGCCACTGCTGGAAAAAGGAATTCCCCACTTTTCATATGTTTCGCTCGATTTAAATTGGATAATGTTTAATGTAATAATATTTCAATATATTATGCAATCACTCAATATTTCTGTGTCATTGAGGCTCACGCGATAATCACGTTTAAAAATGTCTTTATTCGAGTATGTAGAAACGGAAACACAATTGGAAGCAAATTGGTGCTAGTAGAGGAGTTTATGCTATGTAAGCGTTCAGTACACAGCTGTCAACTTTATAAAAGTATCCTGTAAAAGGTTGAGCTCTGTGAGCAAAATTTTTAGATGAGTTGCTCAATCCACTCAGCAACCATAGGTGAAGACGATTTATCACCCTGGTTGTGGAAACTAGCAACTTTTTAAAAACCGGAACATGTTTTAACAGTTTCTAGTTGGGGTAATTGAAAACAAACTCAGTCATTGATTTCAGCAGCTGAAAATTGTTAAAGATTGCCGCATTTCGGATTGACACGCAACACATTAACATTGCAATATAAGTATTATGTGACCAGCTAGTTCTCAGTTACTAAAATAGTTGCTCGGTGGGCAAAGCGTCTTAAAGTCTATCATGATTATAAAGTCTAAAGTGTCATATGATATCCTTAGTGTATCTCGGTACAGCATCAAACAACACTGTACAATACACAGACAACTTGTGTATAGCAAAGTAAATTTGAAGCCGTTTGAGTTTGCGATGTTCGGTTATATTGAAATGAATACTGAGTTTTTAAGTTTAAGTTTGTTTAGATTTCATCCGTCAGCTCAATGTAACTGTTCAGATAGTTCTAGATGCTGCATGCTGTAGACGTTTAAGTTGGAATGGGTTTAATGGTAGTAATTGATATTTAAGTATTGAACATATGTTTAAATTTGTCAAATGAATAACATTGTTGATCGCAAAATTTATGTAAAAAAAAGACGTGTGGCACTCGGAGACTGCCGCGGTAAAGCATTTTTTATCAACTTATGCAATTATAATTTTTTTTTTATTAATGCAGTAATGTTTGATCTAGTATGAAGTTCCACAAGTGCCTAGTAGATGGCGCTGATTGTTTATTAAAGCCCGCATGTAAAGTTATGAAATCAAAGTATCACCGCCGTGCCGGTCGGAGTGGGGGGTGTTAGGTTTTTTTCGTTACGGAATTTCTGGATTCGGTCCCCACGCTCAAGGCCCGCGATAGAAGCTATGCAACAGCTTAAAATAATGCCTTATAAGTAGTGAATTATTTTTGAAAAATCGCTAAGTTTATAAAATAAATTTTGGATAAGTTTATGAAATAGCTTTTGTTTCATCCTAATAGAAATAAAAAAAACTTTCAACGAAGGGGAGCCCCCTTACATTTTAAATTTTGACTCTACGTTTCGGTGTCTTTGCAGACCCCGTGGTCACGAGCGACTGAGGTGTCAAGCGTCGGGTTGATAGATTGAAAAAGTTATACATCATCATCTCCATCTGTTTCTCAGTCTTCGAGTGTAGCGTATGGATTGACACAAAACGAGCTGACAGTATCTTGAGTTTCAGGTCGTGCAGCTTGCTGGATGTTAGATTTAAGGTTTTTCAGGTCCCATGTTGGTGATAGTTTCCAACCATCTTCTATATTGAAATTAGGGTGTTTTTTAATTTCAATCGCTTCTCTGATCATTCTAGGAATGTAATGCTTCTCTCTAGATAAAATTTTCAAAGAGTCAAACCTTAAGTAGTGGTTGGGCTTGTCCATGGAATGCTAAAAACTGCGGACTTTGAAGCTCTTCGATTTTTAATATCAGCTATGTGTTCTTTTACGCGGGTTGATACGTTTCTTTTGGTTTGACCTATGTAGGAAAGCCCACAGCCGCAGTCAATCTTGTAAACACCTGGGTCTTGTAAAGGGATGCTGCATTTAACTGAGCGAAGATGTTGACTTGAAAATAAGACTTGTTAATGCTCCGTGCCCCGTCTACAATTTACTATATTTATATATTTTTCAACACACTTGCTCGTAAAGTGAGCCTTATTCTATTGAATTTAGAACTATAAACTGGGCTATAAGTCACGGGTGCATAATATATTATACCCTAGTGCATAATAAAATGAATCCTACAAAGTTGAATTGTACCTTTGTGCAAATTACACGCGAGTAAACAGAGCATATTTTATTGATCCGGGTTATACATTAAATATTTTCAGAAACAACAAAGAGGTTTTATACCACTTCAAATCCATATACATTTTTGAAATGTTTGCGCCTTATATTAGTAAAACAAATATAAGAAATATCTCCTTGGGCTGATCTAATATGAGCGAGAAAACTTCGTGCGTAGGTACGTAATAAAATATTATTTTGTTTCTATTGCAGTATAAATATTATTGATATTAGACGCAAACAAATAAATATTATTGATATTATCAAAATGACAGCTTTTGCAACTATGTCATTACTTACTCAAAGTTATTTAAAAAGTTTGTGCCGCAGCCAAATCTATCTTTTTAGGTAATAAAATTAAAAATAGTACTATTAAGACTAAAACTACTTGGAACGTAATTAATAAGGAAACTGGGAAAGCTAAGAACCACGATACTGAGTGTAAGTTTATATTTGACAAAACAACAATCAAAGCAAATGTTGCGACAGCATTTGAGAACTGTTTTGCTGAAATTCCAGTTCCAGATACTAAATCACTGAACTCATCACCAGTGGCGGCTGAATCATTGCTCAAAAATCATGTGAGTGAGTGCAAGGTGTCTTTCAAGTTCCAACCCATAGATGGCGGGGATATTACTAGGTAAATCATTTACGACAATTGGTATAAAAAGACAACTGATCTGTGGGGCGTATCTGTTGAAATATTAATTTCTATTTTATCTGTATAATTAGTGGGGAGTTTCCCCTTTATTTAAATCGGGTAGGACTACATACCCTAATAATATAAGACCAATTTCAATTCCACCTACATTTAGTAAAATTAATGAAAAGAAAAAAAATCTCAATTAACTCTCTAGGCCCATTTTATCCAATAACAATTCATAATAAACAATTTGGATTCACAAAGGCCGTTCAACTGATGCTGGTGTTGAACTGTTTGAAGTAATCGCTGGTGCGTGGGAGAGGTCACAGGATGCTCTAGGTGTATATTGTGACCTATCTAAGGCATTTGACAGTGTCAGTATGACACTCTCATCGGGAAACTCCACCACTATGGTATCTAATGACCTCGAACTTTTGAATTCATATCTAAGTGATAGAATTCAAAAGGTTGAGGTTAACCGGAAAAGGTCAGCTGGGTCGGTGGTGAGACATTTAAGCAATTTAGTTGTGCCATGCCATTGACTTTTACAATTAGCTGTCTTGTATTTGGTTATTTTTTTCATGTCATGGTCAATTTGTACTGTACCTATTTGTATTATTTCGTATAATTCTGACCGAAAAATACTGCCAAGAGTTTTTCCTGCCTGCTTTTTTATCTCTTATTCTACTGTAGTATCCTATTCAATAACTATCAACACCTTGTTAAAACCAAACTACAAAATTGTGCCGCCATAAAGTGATAAAAATTTTAGAATTTTTAAATTTGATAATAATTTAGTAACAAAAAACCAATATTGTAATCACCCCATGGTCAAATGATTTATCTTAGCACAAATGGATCTATGGGTCTACGACAGCCAAACGTAGCACTTAAGGTGACTATAACACTCAGATTTATTAATGATAGATTATATACTTAATTCAAGTTTAGATAATTTGTATTTTTCCCTACTTTCGTCTTTCTTTTTTTAGAACTAATTACTTAATGAAAAACAAAAATTGTATAAAATTATTTACGATAAAATATATTAGGCTCTCAAGTTTTCATAATAAAATGTAAATCCGTCATTACACGTAAGCTCGTACCTCTTATGTGAACTATCTAACTATACTTAAGGTCTGTGGATTTTGTTATTGGTAATAAATAAAAAAAATTTTGAATAACACAAACTTTCTCAAATGTGAAAGTTTGGATGTTTGTTCCCCAATCACGGTAGAACGACTCAACGGATTTGGATGAAATTTATAGTCATAGTGTACTATGTACATAGTGTACATAGTGATATAATACCGTCTGGAATACCCAAAAGCCACTTTTTATCTCACTTATTATTATGAAATCAGAAATTGAAAACGCGAAACAGCTTGTGAATACATATGACAGAATTATACCAAATATACCTTTTTGAAATGTTTTCGTTATTTTTATTGGGTATATTTTTTCATGAAATTGATTTCTTTTGCTAAACTTTGAATCTACCACATAATGAGGGAAAGTGTTACATACTAAAAATGTTCGAGATGATAATACGAGTATTCAATGAAAATTAGTCAATTGTTCACATTTTGCCACTTTGGCGATGGGGTAACACTGTCTGCTTCGGACGCCAGTGTTTGCGGTTTCGATTCCCGCACGAAACAAGAAAAAAAAAATCTGGGTCTGGGCGTTTATCTATATACATATGTATTTATATTCTAGGTCCCCCTAGTATGTTGCTATACATGGTATTCCATATTACAAGCTCTGCTTAGTTTGGGGCCAAGTAGTTGCTGCGATTGTCTGGGGATTTTATTATTATTTTGCATATCTACAACTACAGAATGTATTAATGTATTAATTCTATTAATGTAATACTAATAGGTACTAATTAATGTAGACCTAGTGAGGTGGATGAAATTTTGGTATAACTGGCTTATCAAAATAATGTATGTAATAACACAAAATCATTCAAACGATCAAATTCAATTTTAACGTATTTGATTGAAGTATCCAGTTTGGTATTTTTTCAACAAAATATTCCAATGGAGCATTATTTATATAGAATGATGAAAAGACAATTTATCTGTTACTGAGAAATACTGGGAAGTAAAATAAAATTCTATCCCGGATATTTATTTATCAAAAATTATATTTTTCGAAAAAGTAGTTTCGAGTAAAAATTTTGTCAGAAAAATAGCTTTATCTTAATTTCTATATTTCTTTATACACTAATTCGAAATTCACATCAGCCTTAGATATAACTGAAAATTTCTTAACGAGATCAAGAACCTTCTTACAGATGTCTCAAATAAGTTTCTAGATCCCGTTTAATTTGAAATAAGGGTTAAACGGCATCTGAACTCAAAGGGTAAGAGCATCTAAAGCAATTATGTTCAGATTTTCAAGAAATGTACCCTGTTCTTAAGCTGGCGTTTGTTAAATCGGAGAAATGTGGAAATTTGTCCTAAAGAGTCCTTTGCTCCAACTTCCTTGAAAATTTTCATTTCCTTTCCAGAGAATCTGGGATAGAAACTGGACCATTTGGACTAGATTATTTGTTTTTAATGTCTTAGAATTGAAAGCTTATTGAAGTAAAAATACTAAATCTCTCTTTTATAATTTTTTAACTTGCACAACCGGTAAGTACACACATTTGTGAATAGGCAAGTTGAGAATAATTCCCTGTACCCTTTTTACTCTCGTGGTAAGGTCAAGGATATAAAACAGTAAGTTTGTCGTAGATTTTAGGTAAGTCGTAAGTTTAGTAAGTCGTTACCACTTTTAGTTGTTCCTTTTAAGATATTATGTCATAGAATGAAAATAGTTGCTAGAACTGAGCCGTTGATGCTTGCGATCAAGCCTTTGAAGTTTTCTCAAAGGAAACTGAGTAAGCCTGGGCCACAGGGTTAACAGGTTGACTTTGGTCTAAAAAATAGCTTATTATATCCTTATTCAAAATACATAAAACCCCTAAAAATGTAGTGAGGGGAAAACAAGTAAATTCAAGATATGGAAATCGCTGTCATGGGTTTTTAGTATGGATGAATAACTCATAATATAATTGAAAATACGCTTAGTAAAATTGAAGAAATATTAAATGAGAATCATTATAAGGTTAAATGAATGTAAACTAACCGCGTTAGTGTTATTTTAAATAATTATTTTGTAATTAAAAAAGGCGAAATTCTTTATAAGGTTTGGCAATACTGAGTAAATGAAGAACAAAACTATGGTAATTGACTCGTTCAGTAAGTCAATCGATCTATTTGTTCACTCGTTTGTTTGGTTTCTTTCCTTGCGCTTGAGTATTTTCATTTTCTTATTTTCTATTTTTAACGACTTCAGCTATTCATACGGACTTCACAATTCTTCTATAAACGACTATTTTGTGCTTGCCTACTGGATCCCGAGAACCCGCATTACCCGACGATTTTTGGTTTTTGTCATTGGACTTCTGATTTTGCATTTCGCAACTATAGATTGCAACTATAGATTGTTCATACAATTACTATAACTTGGTTGACATGATGTGAGAGATTTTAATAAAATAAATAGATAGCCCTAAGAAAAGTGAAAGTTGTTAGTATCAATTTATTAGTTTGAATAGTTGTTTAAAACTATAACTAATAACTAAGTAAGTATAGGTAATATCTTATAATGTCCTATTTTATCTAGTATGCTATCTAAGTAAAATGTGCTACTACTTATTTTTAATTATAAACTCTTTAAATAATTCAAAATACAATAATTCATTTATAGATCTAAACAATAAGAAAAAGAATAGCTTTCTAAAGTGATTCACTTAACTTCTGTGTATACCTATAGACAAAATTATGGATATCTCAATTCCTCAACACTGGTTTATCTTGAAAATTTCGGTGATGAAACATGATTATATTTTAAATAAAAAAAAGCAAATGTCAAGTTGTTAACACAGTGGCCCAGAAATGTATGGCGCAGGTTCTGTCTCCTTTCAGTTCATAGAATTCGCGAAGTAAAACTTAAAGGAATCCTCCAAATAGAGGATTTTGCTTGGTGGTAGGATCCATAGATGAAAATAAGTACTAAAGTATAGATGGCCGTCTCGCCGATTTTGCACTAGGGCGCCAACTAGGCCCTGGGACCGGAACTAAAAAGCGGGGAAAGGGTGCGGGCGGGAGATGCTTCATCTAAAATATTGAAGAAAGTTTTAGAACTACTTGCAGAACTTCAGCCTAAATGGAAATAATCCTCGAACTTAAGAATAAATTTATCCTCGAACAACAAAAAGTCTAAATTGGTAAAAAGTTGAAAACGCAAACGTATTTCACTGAAAACCAACGGATTCTTAGTGATACAACGTCTTTGAATCGCATAGTACGTACAACACAAAATTTGTGTTGCCAGGATTTAAAAAAATATTCCTGCCAGCTATTGATACTCATTCAGTTTAGTAGTTTTTTTTTATTTGCTCACAAAAAGTTGTTACAGGAAACATATGAAAAAACACCAAAGTTGATGAAAAAAATATTAAAAAACACTAAGGGACAACTCAGACCATGTTGATCTGTAAAATTGTAGCCATATATATGCTAATTCAAGATTTAGTAAAACAAATATTACCTACTCAATAATTAGGTGAGTAATAATACGTGTTTTTCATTAGGCAAGCTACAATAGGTTTATTTGAATTAAAGTGAATAGCTTAATAGTGTGTTATTAAATCTACTATTAATTGTAACTTTTTTTGAGTGGCAGCTCTATTATGAACGCTATTTGAACGCATTTTTTCTACTCGTAATAGTTCCGAGCCCAAGGGTATGGTGGCGTTAGTTTATATCAGAATTTCCCAATTGTATGGAAGACAAACTAGCATGGTAGGATCCCTTCTGGGTCCGCCTAGCTAGCGGCCACCCTTTATATAAAGTCTGCCGCCAAATGTTACCGCTCCGGCGGTAATGTGTTCCGGCAATATTGTGTTAAGAGCCAGTTCCTAGCTAAACCCGTGTGCTTTCATCTTCGACCTCATCGTCACTTACCATCAGGTGAGATTGAGGTCAAACGCGGGTTTAGCCACTTATAAAAAAAAAAAAGGGGAAGTGCCATGATATGATCGTTGTTGTCCGCGTGGGTTGGGATTTGAATGGCCGTGGCTCCCCTGGATAAGCGACTCTTAAAAGGTGACTACTCTGAGTGGTCCTCCCTTGGTGGTAGGACTCGTTCAGGGTCTGTCCAGCTACCGACTGACTTTTATATAAACTCTGCCACCAAATATTTCCAAACCTGCGTTGATCTGTTCCGGCAACATTTTATGAAGAACTTCGACCTATTCTTTACTTACCATTAGGAGAAGCAGAAGTCAAAGAGTTGAATACTGCAGTATAGTTGTCATCTATGCATATGGACGCATTCACTATTTTGCTATTAGTTAGTCGACTTTTCCGACACCCGTAGTATCGGCGGATAGATATCAAAATATGTATTGATAAATAAGTTTTTTTCAATAGTATTCACAGAGTGATTTTGTAGGCCTATTATGAATCTCAAAACCATGCGATGATATCATGAAATTGTTTTGACGTAAAACATATACTGCGATCATTATTTGGTGAGATTCTCGGCGAAATCTCTTAGCTAAGCTCTTGCCATTAGACGTAATACAATAATCCCAATATATATTAGTATAGTATTGATTTATGAAAGAACACGAAACGGAAAAACATGTGTTGATATCATGAAATACTTTGACGTAAAAAATATCATGCGATCGTTATTAGGTATTACTACTCGGCTAAATCTCTTAGCTAAGTTTTTGCCATGTAGACTGAATACAATACCAATATATAATAATATAGTATTTATTGATGAAAGCATTCGAAACGGAAAAAACACAAATGAAATCAAGAAATAAACATATCATAGAGGTGGGTGCGATCTCACCTTTTTCAATTGAAAGTCATAGATGATATCATTGAAACTGTCCTTACTTACATGCAATGTAATGTATATATGAATACATATACATATATCCATTGCATGAATTGCAATGTATGTATGTATATGTATTCATTCATTCATTATATAATAATCTATACATATAATAAAATGGTAGGAAATTCAAAACTGTACATTGAATATTTTTTTAAAATAATACTTGGGGTATGGTCTACAATCGAAACAGAAACAAAAAATATAGTTTTTAGAATTTTTGTCTGTTTGTCTGTTTGTCTGTTTGTCTGTTTGTCTGTTTGTCTTTCCGGGATAAACTCAAAAAGTACTGCATGGATTTACTTCAAATTTGGCATGAAGATAGTTAAGAAGTCGGGTCAACATATAGGCTACATATTATCACGCTAGCAGTGTTATAATCGTAGGTGCGTTTGGTGCTGCATAGCGTTCACGCAGACGACGTCGCGGGCAGCAGCTAGTTGTATCATAGAAATCTTGTTTATCATGTCATGTCATAAAAGAACCGTAATAGGCCCGCTGAACCTTAACTGTTATATGGCATAAACAATGCATTAGTTTCTATGTGAAAGGGAATGAAAACGAAAAAAAATTATTGGAACGTGAACATTGTGTGTAGTTTTATTACAGGTAATAATTATAATAAAACTGATTTCGTATTATTGTATTTTTATTCTTTTTGTTCGTGTGTGCTATGAAGAATAAATAAAAAACAATATATATTGATGTTACCGCATTAGGAAATAAATAGGTATGTTGCGGTTAATAGTCGATTACTTTTTCAATGCAATAAACAGGAAGTGTTTGAATTGTATCGTAGTAATCAAACAGTATTTTGAAAACTATTTTGGATTCCAGAAAAGCGGAATCATTGAAATAACATATCAAATTTTGTTAAAAAAATAAATTGTTTTTCTGAAAAGTTCAAATCAAAACAACTTTCGCGTTTTTTTTTTTTTTATAAGTGACTAAACCCGCGTTTGACCTCAATCTCACCTGATGGTAAGTGACGATGAGGTCGAAGATGAAAGCACACGGGTTTAGGAAGGAACTGGCTCTTTATACAATATTGTACAATATTGTACGTAAAAAAGAAACGCGTTGGTATTGAATTATAAAAAGTCTTTTTGTAAATTATATGTTTGGTAAAATAAATAAAGTAAAAAATTAAGTTTATATGTGACGCCTGTATAACTTATTCAAACTTTTATCCTGGGGAGTCCTTGAACGAGGTAGAATAGAAAATATAGTTCAATATGTAATGATTTTATAAATAAAAAAAAAATTACAAAAAAGGAACTTACCTAATTATAAAAAAAAATCTCAATATTTTCTAGGTGTATTTTTAATATAACAAAAAACTCATTGAAAACTCATTTCCGGAAATAAAAAAATCTTTAAAATGTTCCATAAAAACAGGCGCTGTCGCCTGCGGTCATAATAAAATGGAACAATTTATTTCCACGCCGGAACAAGGACGTAGAAAAACATTGTGATCGCTTCACCGGTCATGTTTTGATAACGCTCCGACATTGTTATCGTATTTGATGAATGGACTTTTTGTAACAAATGGAAGCAGTTGTATAACGGAGTAAACTAAGAGCTGAGTCGTCTCAATGCGGGAATCATTCCTGATTGCTGTGTCTGTAATATGTCTCCTTTTTTACTGCTTTTTATACCTAAAGTTTATTTATTTCTTTGTGTTGAATGATTTATTTTGTAAGCCTTTAAAAGGCTGTATACTGTGGTATTCATTTATAAAAAGATCTTATTTAATCTATGGTGAAGTTGAAAGATTCTAGTAAATATAAAAGTACCTAATGTGTTGTCTCTCATTATTGTAGGTAACTCAATGTCTTGTGTTCATCGCGCCTCACCTGTGAACACCTTTTAAACATTTCTGCTAATACCGCGTCTATCTAACTCCGTGATACTGGCAGTAATAACCTGTTGCCTAGCAACGACGGCTGGTTGAAATTAATCTCAAAGAGAAAGAAACAATATAAAAGTAAATACCATATCATAATAAATAGTTTCTGGTAGAGTAAAGTTATAGTTAAAAATATTTTTTTGGGTAAGAGATAATTCTGTGATTATTTCGTTTTATATTTTTACTGTACTAACTAACCAAAATTTTGTTAAAATACTTTTATTGCAGCACACAAAATACCTGCAATGCGCTGCATAATCCAAGTGTTTCGTGTTATAATTTGTTCTCAGGACCGACTAAACACAGTTGAGCCCAAAACTTTAAATCAGAAGTCACAGCATAAATGCAAATGAACGGTTACGTCACTGCATTATAACTATTTAACATACTATTAGCTTAGTTTCTCAAGAAAAAGTTGTAATTATAATTATGCATTGTGGGCGCTAGATGCGCTAGTCCTGAAATAACTTATCTGGATAAACCCAAGCGTTCTTCATGACATTCCTCTTATGACTCGCTCATTCAGAGGCAGTTAATCTATTCAAAGTAGGTGTATATAACAAGTCTTTTCAACCATTTAAAATCTTAGCAGAACGAAAAAGATGATTCCTGTAGCTCTGTACCTGACTTGTCACGTCAGAAATGTGGTAATGTTTTAAATTGGATTTTATCTTACTTTATTTTAAAGCGCAAATTCGGTTGTGCTTAAGATACAAATAGGCAAATAGGTAGAACGTAGTAATTGTATGCTTTTTAGGCAGCGCTATGTACTATAGAACTAATTGAATCATGACCCACCATAAGCTCATTTTGGCAAACCGTCTTAATACTAATTGGTCGAAATTCGCTTGAAGATAGATTTTCTTGGTGACGAACTTGTTATTATTTCATTTGACACTGACATTTACTGAATACAGATTTCGTACCTTCAGTGTCTAAAATGTCCTAAGTGCATATACGAGATTGACCTTACAAGTATGACAGTTTCAAACGAATTATCAGCAAAATTTGTCTTAAGGGCTTAAGGTTTTTTTCTACATATAAAATTATTTTAATTAGACGTAAATATAATAAGTATTAAAGAGGTGCTGTTTCTTTACAAGGAGTGACGGTATTATACCTACATATAATCAATCAAGTCTATTTTTTGGTTTAAATTTTGCAGTTACAATAAGCAATTAACTCCGTATAAAAAGTTAAGTAATTTCGATTTCAATGTTCATTTTCTATTTTGGAACAATATATTATGTTTAATATAGTCCAAGTTTAATAATATCAGATATTGTTACCCTTGGCATCTACGGACAAAATTATCCTAGTCTACGGAACAACCCTGAAATTAAAAAATAAATGTTTCGTGAGCGTCCTGCTTGAGGCGATATTTTTAATTTATTGTTTCATTTTTTAAATAAATTTGGATCACCAAGGGCCCAAATATTTATCTTAGAATCTGTTTAAACTACATTATACGTAGGTATATTTTTTATTATGTTTCTTTTCCTTTTCACGTAGTGTGCAATAGTTGAATAGTTTTCAATTATTACCTACCTTATTCCATTGTAACTATATTATCAAACCTTGGAAAGTTTAGGCGTAAAGGGAGTAAATTGTACAACTTTACTTGAATTGATTTCGAGCGAGTGCACAACAATAGCATATTTCGCACTTCAACGATTACCTACCACGAGTGCCATACAACTTGAATCAAAATAATCCGTATTAAGAGGTATTTGAATATTGCGTCTAAGAAGTATTCTGATTTGGTTTAAACTAGTTGCTCTGCGCGGTTTCATCTGTACATGTCTTTCGTCTCGTTTTGGATTATAATTTTAAAATTTTATCCCAAAAGAGTTTAAATTATATTAAGGAGTTATAATGAATTGAATATAACATTAAATGTGCAATTTGGGTGTCCTTATCACTTCTAAGCGATCTCTACCAGGCAACCCTATGTTCTATCTTAGTTATTTCATATCTTTAAATTAAAAATTACAAGTGGTTTTATTGCGAGTGCCATTACGAGGGTACGTTAAGCAGTCGGTCCCGGGTGCTGTTTACTTGTATACAGTAGTTGTTAGTGTTTGTCAGCCAGCTTAGTGGATTATGACATATACCTCCTCGTCACCCAGGGGAGAGACTCTTGCCCTGCAGTGGGCTCATTACAAAGAGTTGTTATGATTATGATGAAGTGTAAAATCTTCAAATATTTTGTTACATTTTCCATTTACCTGGTAATGTAAATTTGTTTTTTTTTTTCTTTGTGAAAAAAAGTAAAACACAATTATCTCAACTTTTCTTAAGAAGTGCCGTTGGGTAGAGGTCACCTAAAACAATTGTTCGTCCACGAGGAAATTAATTAAAATTCCAATTAGAGATAATAAGATACCAACATTAAAAGCACAAATTAATCCAAGAGCTATTTATGTCCTCCTAAGCACAGTTACAAGGATATAAAGTCTCAGGTCTTAATCATGAAAGCTTTTTTAAGCCCGTTCACACATGGTCTCCGTTGTACTGGTCCATTTTATCGGATACGTTTTTTTTCACCGATGGCGCATGGAGTTGTATGAGGAACTTCACATATGTAGGACCCAGTATACAGTTACAAATTAAAACTGGGGGAAATCGTCCATTCATACCCTCAGGTATATGAGGTTCATATCAGTGATATGCATTACCGAATAGCATTTTTGAATGGGCCCATAACATTTTTGTAATTCGGTGAATCAATAAATTATAACTTAACAGTCGTGCACGGGCGTTACGAAAATGAATTTACTTATTTATCCAACGTTTAACTATTGCCACAGGATTCGGTTTCAGGAACAAAGTGATTATCGATTTTTATAAATCCCAAAAGTTTCTTCGTACTCGAAAATCGTATCCGATTTTCGAATGAGAACTCTACCATTGGGAGTTCAGCAATGTTTTATTACGTCGTTTATTTATTTTTATTTATGGTATACAGGAAAACTTACAGCCTCATTACATCACAACTAAACAACAAAAATATTATATACATGGCCAATTACATGTTTTCACCTATTAGTACACTTAAAACTAACAATATGCAGTCGTTTCAAAAAGTATGAATTAAATATTGGATTAAAAATGTTAGATATGAATCAGCTATATAAGCTTAATTAAAGTACAGTTGATGACTTAGAGAAAAACTTAAATGTAATATTTGTTTTAATCTAAGTTATAGAATCAGAAAATATATCAAATGATGGGTTTAGACTCAAATATGTATTTAAATAGTGCAGAACTCGCCAAAAGAAAGATTTTTTTTGTTTATTTTGAGTTTGCTAACTAAATAGTACCTATGGGCGCGCAGCTTTTGGGTAAGATGTTCGGTGATGAAGATGCGAATCGCGGATTTCTAAATTTTGAGTCTTTATTAGCTTTATTGAAAGACTTATGATTTTATGATTATTTTTGATTTATGATTGAAATTATGTCTTAGATACCTTCTAGTTTTACAACACTGTTTAAGTCCTTTTGTGACCCATTTAGGTTTTGTGTAGGAATTCACAATTTTAACGCGTTTTATTGAAAAACAAAGTTTATATAAAGTAATGAATATTTAATAAAAAGAGGTCATGGCTATATTGATGTCAGTTTATGTGATCTATGCAAGTTTTCCGTCTCGTGGGTTCTTTAATGTGCAGAGTTAAATTATAATTTTTAATGATTTCACTTAAGCTTGTGCTAGATTTTGACGGTTGCAATGTATTAATATCAAAGTCACCTATCAAAATTATATTTTGTTTCATTTTAGATGTTAATATAATACATACATACATAACGTCACGCCTGTATCCCTTATGGGGTAGGCAGAACGCCAGAGGTTACAAGACCATCTGATGTCACGTTTGACAAATTTGGAGTTATTATAAAGATGGAGAGAGACTATTGTAGTGTCAGGGGGTCAGCCTATCGCCCACAAAAACGCCTTTAAAGCCTCTGTCCCTTCACTGACTTTTACAGTATGCCCGGGAAGAGAAGCAGCTGGCACATTCTACGTTTTTCTTTCGCTCCCAGTCCAGCATGGAAGAAAAAAGCATGTTAATTTAAATAAAAGCTTATCTAAACTTGCGAAAAATTCGTTGACATCCAAATCAGGGTTACGATAAATTCATAAAATTACCGTATCTATATTTATTATGTTAATCCCACAGCATTCTAAAGCCGATCTTTAGTAAAGTTGTTCATATCCATGGGTTTGTAAATTAATCCTTTCTTTAAGAATATACCAACACCACCACGGTTTTTTGTCATCGTTCCGGCAGTAAATTGTAGTAAGGTATTCTGGAATATTATTAAAGGGGTTACTCACAAAAAAACTGGGGCGGGACTGTTATATTCATTCTGTTTTATCATCGAATACTGGATGAAAGGAATACGTATCCGTCATGTATCCGTTCTTTAAAATAAAAAATAAAATCCCCAGACAATCACACCAACTACATGGCCCCAAAGAAAGCATAGCTTGTGTTATGGGATACCATGTAGCGAACTAGGGGGGAACCTAGAATATAAATACATAAATAGATAAACACCCAGACACGGAACATTTTTTTTTCTTGTTCCGTGCGGGAATCGAACCCGCAACCATTGGCGTCTGAGGCAGACAGGTTTACCCCATCGCCAAAGTGGTCGTCAGTACTTTACTGCATATAAACTGTATGTGGGGACAAGGTCTATCCTGTTAGAGAAGCGGGTATACTTCGAATTTGCGTGTGAATCCCTTAAAACTGATACCGTAAAAACGGAGGCTACATGTGAACGGGCTTTTACTCAAGTACATCAACAGTCGATTCTCAGGAAATTTATATTTTAGTATAGTAGAGCTCAAGTCCAACTAATATGAGCCTTAGAGTAGACATGTGAAATATTCCTCTTAGTTCAGTTTCGTACTCTGGATGTTATTAATCTAAGAATTCCTCTCAGCTTTTGGAAGTTTCCATATGAAGACGAATGATAATAAATATACGAAGTTACTTACCTTATTTACCCAGCAACCGAGTCATATCATAAGGGGTATTAATATAAATTTGCTTTTACAGACAAAGGTTTTGTAGATTCTTGAATTACTGAAATAAACTTTGGAAGATACTTTGATTTTGTTAACGGTTGAAGTGGCCTTACGTGATTTAAACAATTTTTGCCGTATGTAATTTTTTATAAATTCAATATTTTGGTATGTTAAAGTGGGTACTGACCGATTTTATATGGCGTAATTATGCTATTCAAGGGTGTCCGCTAGGTGGTAACCCGAAGTGGTCCCTAACTGGAGCGTACTAAGGTTAGTCAATTCTAAAGATTCTTTAAAAGTTCAAAAAGGTTAATCTGTAAAATTAATGTAATTATGTTAACACCAAAGTAAAGTGGACGTTTTTTTTAATCCAAATAGAAATGTAAGATTTAGTTCATTGTATAATCTTGTCTTTCTATTAACACACTTTTAACATTGCTTTTTCTCTTAAATCAATTGTTAATAGTGTGATTTACAATAAAAAGCACAAGGTACTCAATAAAGTCATCATCATTCCCATCCTTAGAATCGTAATTGTTATATATTTATTTTAAAAATGCGTCTTTATTATCTCAGGGCTAAAATTTTTGACATTAAACGTACGTGCACCATCTATCAAAAGTGTACCAACAAATAACTAGTTACTCCTTTCAGAGCTACCTACAAAGGAAACCGCGGTTATAGCTGAAGTTTTGTATTGTATAGTACAAAGCAGGATAAGGCATGTAACAGACATGTATTTGAAATTAATAGAATTTGAATTCATAAGAGGACTTTACTAAAATCCATCGAAAAGATTTTTTGTAAAATCAATCTCTTTTTCAGACGAAACTCATTTTTATCTATCAGGCCACGTCAACAAGCAAAACTGCTGCATTCTTCGCATGCTTCGTAAAATCCAAGACAGATTGTTGAGAGTCTCTTAAGGCGACATATTGAAAAAATGCATTGACTTTCATCGCAAACTATGAGAATGTGACAAGACGAGTGGATCTGACATTTTGATATGTGTAAAATCATGTCTTTATCTAAACTTTGCCTGCTCAAAAACATGATTTGATGATTTTGACTCGATAGTTTTATTTTTCGAAAACACGTCTAAAAACATACTTTTGTTAAAATTACTACGTAGTTATGCAATCCATATGCTTAGAATTTACTTAAATTCAATCTTCACATTATTGTTCGGACTTTGGTTGCTCAAAATTTACATAGCATTTACCGTTATTTTTTTATCGATTTTTTAAACGATTTCAGTGTCTGAGCGGTGTCGATGGTGACGATTTCTGTGCAATACGCGACCTTATGTCGGCGTGTTAAGGTGCTAAGATTTCAAGAAAAAACATTTCGATGTGTCGTCTTAATGCTGAACGAATGACTGTATGGTTCGCCTTGTGGTCTGAAAAGATTTGATGATATGTGTAATATTTTTTTATTTGCCGCTAACCATGCAGCCACCACTTCCGTGCTTCGGGAGGGCACGTTAAGCAGTCGGTCCCGGGTGCTGTATACTTGTATACAGTAGTCGTGAGGGTTTATCAGATGCCATCTAGGCGCCCTAAAATTCTGGCATCCACCACCCAGCACTGGGCCAGCTTGGTGTATTATGGCCTATACCTCCTCTTCACCCAGGGGAGAGACACATGCCCTGCAGTGGGCTCATTACAAAGAGTTGTGATGATGATGATGATGCCAAGGAAGTGAATTGCAAAAAAAAACTTCCCGAACGCATAATCTCAAGAAACTTGGTTATTAAGTGGCCTGTGTGTGATTTAATAGCGTTGAATCATTTTCTGCAAGATTATGTTGAATTACGAACCAATCAAATCGATTACATTCGTAAAATTATTCACAAGATTGAACCGTCTTTTTGCTGCAAAGTGATTCCAAACTTTGATGAAAGAACTATTACATTTAACCGCGGTCCTAGTGGACCTTTATCAAATATAATGTCATTCACAATTACCAAACCTTACTTTTGTAATACAATTGAATTGAATCATTGACATCCAAATTCATTATTTTCTTCAGATAGCAAATGTCTTTGATTCTTCTATTTAGCATTTTCATAAAATTTCCAAGTTAATAAGTTCTCCAATGAAGCGTAGGTAAATTATCTCGTAATGAGGTCTAGTTGAGTTTCTGCATTAGCTTACATTTTAACTGCGCTTGGGCTCTTTAACTGCGAAATAAAAAGCAGACGGTTGAGTAAAGGGTTATGGAAGAGCACTACTGCATTCTGTAAAAACTTTTCAAAATGGCATTCGAATTGTATATGCAAGTCAACAATGTTTTACGAAGAGTATAAATTAGTGTATGTGTAGTGTATGTAGTCACGTCTAATAAAATGTATACACTTAGCAACTTTTTCGGTGGTAACAAGGTGTAAAGTCCAATGAAATGTATACCTACATATTATTAGACGTGAATGTAGAAGTATTAAACTAAATCTTAATAAAAAAATGAACAGCTTTTATTAACGTAGGTAGTGGATTATTTATAAAATACTAGCTGATCCGGCAAACGTTGTTTTGCCATATAAATAAAAAAAATAGATGTTGGCCGATTCTCATAGATACCGGATAAGCACAAAAAATTTCATCAAAATCGGTCAAGCCGTTTCGGAGGAGTATGGCAACGAAAACTGTGACACGAGAATTTTATATATTAGATCGTAAAAATATTTTTTGTAGTTTTTCAAACATGTCTTAGCTACTCGTAGGTACCGTTAGTTTAAAGTAGGTATTGTTAGTTAAAAACTATGCTTTCACAGTGTAGTTAAGCCCTTCTATGAGCCACGTGCTGTACAGTACAATAATATGTTCCATTATTTGCTGCATGCACAACCTTTACAGATGGTACATTTATTTTTATTACACATTTATGAGTTTAAATTTTATAGTTTATGACGTTACTTTTACTCAGCGCTAAACTTAATAAATAATATTCATTTATCTTGTAAGCGCCTTTTGAAATTATTGTTGAAAATTTGGTATTCCCAAATTGGTACTAACACTAAATTTAGCTCATTGATGTATTATTTTATACATATATAGGTACAAGAGAAATTACATATAAAAATTGGTAATATCTTACCATATCTTTTTTTTATACTTGTGTTTGTAAGCCTTACAAATTTATGATTAATATCTTTAAACTAATAAGAAAGCTGCATCATTTATTGGTCATTTAGCAGTTACACATTGAGACTAACAATATCTTGGCTTTTTGGATTTTAATGAAGGCCTTGCTCAGTGCTTGATATTCTGGCATCCCTTTGCCGTAGTAAAACCCCTCCAAAAAACATTTTAAGTAAAGTTAGAATATAAAAATACAGGATAAAATCCGCTTAAATAAGTATTTTACTTAACTTTAATAAAGTTTAGGTAAATTTATCCTAACGTGAATGCAAGAATATACACATAAAAAACTTTTGTTGTCTATTTAACTTCAAAAAACCGCACATTATAGCGAGTTTGGCAAAGTCTCCGGAATCCAGGAAACAAATCAAAGAATCCAGTGGGACACAAAAGTGTCCCATTTAATGCTTCTTTCCTACTTTCCCTGTTTTGGAGCGGTGCCGAGAGCACTGCAATTAGCCGAAATTATGCTCAAAAACAACTTTGGGAGCAATTAGCAAATGTAAGCTGGGGTTAAAAGTCATCTAAACAGTTTCGTGATAAACCTTGCCTAGTAATGAATTGACATATCAAATCGAATAACTGCATTGCGTATTTACACTTGCAAGTCTGTGTGCAAACTATAGTTGAATTGTTTTCAAATGATCCCTATGACACTGACAGTAATTTCCACAACATAACCTTGTAGTGCCGTCACCGTTACATTAGAATCGTATTGGAGGCTTCTAAAAATGGCATTTAAATATTTTACGTTGCTATATTCCAATAAAATGATATTCCGTTGGAATTACAACAATTCATAACATTTGCAAGAAATTATCTCAATCACACTTTACGTTTACGTTCTGCAAAGGTTACTTCGTAGGGTAAGATTTAAAAATACCTTACGATCGAAAGAATATCGTGGAATATAGCTACGTAAAATAAATAAATGCCATTTTAGAAGCCTCCAATACGATTCTAATGTAACGGTGACGGCACTACAAAGTTATGTTGCGGAAATTATTGTCAGTGTCATAGGGATCAAGGTTCGCCGCGCCGACTATAGTGATGCAAGTATTTATGGTAAGAAATAATGTCTTTTGCAGAGGAGGGATGAATGGGTAGCTGAGTCGCGAAAGCTGCGGGTTTAATACTCACTGCATTTTATATTTTTTGTAATCCTTTGGGATTTTGACAAATTCTTCATAGCGGTCGTGATTTTTCGCAACTCTTACTTAGTATTTCTTAAAGAATAAGTTTAGCCGCTTTCTTACCCGCGGGACAATCATACCGTCGATATTATTTCCAAATAAGATAAAGAAATAAGATTTTAATTTGGCCTCAGTACAAATTTTCATAGATTTGAACATTAAAATAGGTAATAAAATATTGCCAATAGTAGACGGAACTACATGGTTTATTATTTGCAAAAGTTTAAGGTCAATCCAACATATACTGATTATTGGCGGGTTTCGATATTCAACTGACTGCTATGCGTAACCGGTACAGGTACAAAACTAGTAGGAAAAAAGTAGCGTTTCACAATATCTATTAGCTACGGGCTGTAAGTTCTCAAATTTGGCATGGGCCCTTCTTGCGTGACGTTCTGCCAAGAAAATAGGTGATATGTGATTTATAGAATATCACGCATTCGCAAATTATTTGTATGATATTTGAACTAAATAAATATATAAACTTATTCAATTTATGTTTGCTATGTTTTAGTATTCAATAAATATATTAAGTATAGTATGTTTTTAGAGCATTTTATTAATAATTGCGTTTAACTGCTTACGTAAAACGAAACGCCAATCCTTCGACTAATTTTGATATTGGTTGAATCACATTTTTATGACGTCAAAGTTAATATTTAAAAGAAAAATTATGTAATTCAATAATATTCGTCCTTTTTTTCAAAAACAGTTATAGATAAGTTAGAAAGAGAAAACTGGATTATTGATATGTTGACAGATATTTGATAGGACATTTCGTTAAATGAATAAATTGTTACGTCGTTGGCTAGATAAAATGACCTATTCTTTAATTGGTCATACGTAATGAAAACATAACTCCTTATTGGCCGCAGCAGACTGCCATGCTACCTTTACTTCATTGGTTTAAATTAATAACTTGTTACGTCGTCGTTGGCTAGATATAATGACTTATTTTGTAAATGGTCAAATGTAACCTAGCAACCCATTACAGTCAAACAGTTCGTAAGCAGTGGTTTAGATGTCAAGATTTTGAATATAGAAAGGCATTTTGGTAGTGAATTCTATTGTTCGTAGGCAAAACGAACAGTTTTCATAATATTGAAACCCGCCATATGTCATTAGTATTTCCAGATATCACAGTGAATAACATGTTAATTCGCCGCCGCTTTTTTGTATTAGTTAAAATCCCTACCTATACTTACAGTTTTTTTTTTCATCCCAATAATAAAAGTAATTTCGTATAAATTATTTATGATAAATATCACCAGTATTAATAATGTTTTTAAGTTTTTGCATTTAAAATGCTCATAATTCTTAAATAAATGAAAAATGTGGTAAGTAATTTCGAGGTGTACCGCCAGGCCCCGGTAGCTCAGTGGAAGAGCACTCGTCCGGCAAACGAGAGGTCCCAGGTTCGAACCCTGGTCGGGTAATTTTATTTATCACATTTTTCATTTATTTATCACCAGTATTAGATGCTTACTGTGCTCGTAGTATTTAAAATGTGTAAAAGTTATGGTTATGGTGGGGCGATTTCTTATCTTAATTAAAATGAAAACTAGTTCAATACCACCAGAAGGAAATTGTAATTACTTTGTAAGGAAATTGTAACGTACTTTGATATTACAGTACAGCACGTCGTAGATTTCACACGTGCTCTTCGAAACAACAAGAAGCCTACGGCTGGTATGGGCTGCGGTGATAAGTTACCAATTTAGATACACATTGTACGTTAGATTATTTTATCCATTGTATAGTGTGTATGTGCCTATGTACTTTACTATGTGCTCAAACAAATCTATGCACATGACATGTTTCAAGTATTCACTTATATTATAATATTAACTTTGCCCGTATCATGGTTTACGAAATCAAATATTTGACGCCATTTCTTAAAAATGCTTTATTTTGGTAAAGGTTCTTAAAATACATCGTTTTCCTTGTATTATTTATTTGTTTATAAGATTTGAAGTTATTGGTATTTAATTAACTCTCCTGTATAAAAAAATGTTTAGCTCGTCTTGAATTTGAAGCAGTTTTAAATTTTGCAATGGCCTAGAAAAAAATGATTCTGCGAAGACAGTTGCATAATCGACACATAATTTTTGATATATTGTATTATTAGAATATTTGGAACTCTATTGCAGTATAAATAACGGCACTGTTTATTCATGCATTCGTGGATAAATTGGTAATAAATCTTTTAGGTCACATTTTATATTACCGCGTATTGTTCCCGCTGGGTATCGTTCAATGTTGTATATGTTGAGTTGAAAGTATCAAATCTAAGCGCAATGAGCAATTAGTGGTTGACCATTTATATACTGTTTGCTCTATTTAGAGGAATTATGCAACAAAATCTTTGAAAACAATAGTGAATTAAAACAGTATCGACCTGACTTCGATCAACGAATGCAGAGCATTAAAAAATACCGACTTCAAGTCAAAACTTTGGCTGAGTTGAGAATGTCATCAACGTAAATATTCTCCGAAATCATACATATTTTTCAAAAGTTTGAAATTTTCAATGAAGTCCTTAACCGATTTCGATGAAATTTATATTGAAGTATCCTCTATCATATGAAACAACATTTTTTTTAAATCCATTCAAAATTGTCCGAATATCGTGTAACAAAGGCACAAAAAAAACATACGAGACGAATTGAGAACCTCCTTTTTAGGAATTCGGTTGAAAATGGCTTCAATGCTTGATACTGAATATGATACTGAAACTGAGTAATGATGAAATGACAAAGATGTTCCTTCTAACAACGGGGAATTTATTCCTTCCTATATTAAATCGTAACTACTGAAAGTATTTTTTTTATGTAAGATGTAAAGTTTTGCAAATGAATGTATCCTAAGCTACAAATGTAAAAAAACATCTATTTCTACCATTCCCACCACATTATCCAACACTGATCCCGGACGCAGCGTTTCTTACCTCTTCACTTAGCAGTTCGTTGACCTATATCTTATTCTTACCTATATATTATTCATGATGAAAACCTTTTTGTAAAATTGTTTTTAAATATTAAATGTTGGATTTGAATAATTGGCTTTTAACAATGATTTTTGGAATGTAATTCAATTCTTTATACTTAGTAATTTCTTGATAGTGTTTACACTTGAGTTCTCAACTTTTACACTTGCATTTATTAAAAGTAGGTTTTCATAAATTCATTCTCTTTAGGTACATAATATTCTTACTACATGGCTGCATCCGGATTTTCTAAAACTGAATTATTTTATACATAAATTCAACTATTTAAGTCTACTTAGATAACATTAGTTATTATTTATGTCCTTAAAAGAAGCCACTAATCACTGGGACGATTTCCGCAAACACGTTTACATGGCAATTATCCTGAAGGAAGGGCAAACAAAAAAATAAGTCCAAGAGGAAACGGTAAGCTGCCATTTATGTAAAGCTTACATAACGATTATCTTTTTCCTTAACTTCTTGCAACAAACGCGAAAGAACAAAAACAACCCATTTACACCCTTGTCGTGAGAACTTACCGCCCTAATCGCACACTTAAGCCATTTGTTTGAGCTAGCAAAATTAACAGAGATAAAAAATAAATTAGTTTGGCTTTATAGGATTTTAATGTTTATTGAAGAAAAAAAAAAACAAAACAAAAAATAATTCGGTGTCCAAAATCTGTATAGGTATTTTTTAAGTGACAGACGAAATTATTTTTTTGTTTAATTTATTATTGTCAAACAAGTATTTATTTACGATTTGAATATATTCAAAATTAAGTAGGATAAACTACTTAAAACATTTTTTATTATCATCTCAACCCAATGTAAAATAAGCAGGGCTCCGGGTCTCTTTCTAGACTTAGGCCGTAAGCCAATTATTATTGTTCCAGTTGATTGCTGCATACTGACGACCACTGGCGATGGGGTAAACCTGTCTGCCTCAGACGCCAGTGGAAGCGGGTTCGGTTCCCGCACGGAACAAGAAAAAAAAATGTTCCGTGTCTGAGTGGTTATCGATTTATATTCTAGGTTCCCCCCTAGTTTGCTACATGGTGACCCATAACACAAGCTATGCTTGCTTTGGGGCCATGTTGGTATGATTGTTTGGGGTTTTTATTTTATTTATTCTATATGAACCTTGCGACAACTGATCCTTCAAAATACAAGAACGATAGTTGTCAGCAAAAACAGATGCAGGCAGTTCGTTACACAACTTGGTGCCCTGTACAAAAAAGGAATGATTGACGCGCTTGGCGTATCCACTATGTAGGGGTGTGTTCCGTCTGCGTGTAGTAAACAGTGGTATGTGTGGATTCAGTTCAATCCAAAAGTTCATTACATTAATGCATTTTCACAACTGTATTTTGTATATGACACCCATGGCTTAACGAGCCTACCGAAGTACAGAAGACATTAGGATAATAATTACAGCATTCAGCTGAATGTCGCTTGTCTTGCCATCTTCGATACCATCATCATCGTCACAACTCTTTGTAATGAACCCACTGCAGGGCATGAGTCTCTCCCCTGAGTGACGAGGAGGTATAGGCCATTATCCACCAAGCTGGCCCAGTGCTGGTTAGTGGATGTCAGAATTTTCAGGGAACCGAAAAGGCTTCTGACAAACCCTAACGACTACTGTATACAAGTATAAAACATCCGGGACTGACTGCTTAACGTGACCTCCGAAGCACGGAAGTCGCCGTGAGAAATGAATTGACGGCGGTCACCCATCTAAGTACCGACCGCGCCGAACGATGCTTAACATGTTATATAGTGTGACACACACAGCGACCACGGCATCACGACGACGTTTTTGATACTGAACTGCTTTAAAAAAAAAACCTCGGGGAACCCCAAGAGCTAAGCTATCAATATGTTGAAATGTTCATATCATTTGAACAACATTATAATTCTAAAAATATAAAACATATAAGATACTTGAAACTAATTTGAAACTGAACGCAAACCATATTTTTTATAGCACTTTCTTGATTTTCTAAATAACCTTTGAACTTGAGAATGAGTTGAGAAAATAGAGAATATTGCTAATTACACTTGACGGACTGCAGCAGCTCTTAAGTAACGTCGAGTAGTGGTAACGTCATTCAACTGACCAAGACAAAAACTTTTTTATAATGAGATGCTTGTTGATTTCTATTCATTAAAAAATAAATTGTAAGTTATCTTCACTTGTGTACTAAAAACCTACGTAAGTAACATTAATTAGTTAAACTGTAAGTTTTTGAAATGTGGCTGTAAGCTATTGTTATGAAAGTAAAGAGTTTATTTATTTTTTGAAACAATGTAAATAAATTAACTTCTGAAATATTTCTTGACGCTAGTATGTGATAGTATCCTATAATTTATCTGCGTGAAAAATCTACTGCAAGTATCTACTAAGTTTACTGAAGCCCGAAGTGACCAAAATTATCTAGAGTAATATATTGAAGCTCAAAAGTTTGTTTATTTTGCAGTCTTATCTTTGAAACTATCATTTGGATCCAATAGCCGAACTTTTGAGGAAAGTTATTGATTTTTTTTTATCTAGAAATTCATGAAACCCAAAAGTTACGCGGGATGATATATTCACGATGCTTTTAGTGTACCTAATGCAAAAAGATTGTTCCTTGTTAAAAGAAACACAAAAACTGTTTTAAGTAAACGTTGGAAATACACGTAAATAGAAATCTACAAAATAAACTCCGCTGGCAACTGCAATTCAGTGGCAATTAAAACTTTTATACTGATCAAACTTTAACAGTCACATTTTCACTACTTCTTACAAGCCGAAGAGTTTGATGTAAATGTTATGAAAGAACTTTTTTATTTTGTTTCTCGTTTAAAGTTGTAAAAGAGTCACTTTGGAGGCGTTTTTTCCTATCACCAAGGGATTTTTAAATAGTAACTTAGGGTCTTCTTAATTGAAATAATAAATTGAATACTAAATCTTTTTTGAATTAGATGAAAGGTTATTCAGGATCTGAGCTTATTATATAATGTCATGGCCAAATTTTATCAAAACTATGTAAGCGTAGCCGTTATAGACATATATCTTATAATTTACATTATATAACTAATCTACATATACTTTAATTACATACATACATAACATCACGCCTGTCTCCCCTTGGGGTAGGCAGAGACAAGGGTTCATCAATTGCTACGATGCATACATACCTATTTCGCTTCCTCCACGTTCATTAATCTTTTCATACATGATCGCCGGTTACGGGTACTTTTAATTAGGCCCTTTTTAAGATTTATTTTTTTATATTTTAACTACTAAATACTTCTTGCAGTGTCAATCTTTTCGGTCCGCTTGCGAGTCATCTCATATCCGCTACAATTCCGCAGTGTAACTCCGATCACATGCCTTTTCACTGCCTGCGGTGTGACTTGAATCATTTTCAGTTGGCATGTAATTCTTAAACTTTAGTGCTCTGTTAGGACTCCTTTAGTGTTCGCTACACACCCTTAATTACCCTTGGAAGTGCCCTTCTTACAGAATCTGCTGCAAAATATCACTATAATTTATTCTGCTTATTAAGAAAGTCTATAAAGCAGAAACTTCACAAAGCATTGCGCAAACAAAAACATGTATAAAACCTTTTCGTCCATAAAAAATTGCGTCCAATTACATAAAAGCAAATGAAAGCGGAATTATTCTGATAGTGGTCTACTTATTTATACATGCGGTTGACATAACAAATCTCGTAAGACGAACAATCCATCAGACGAGACGGAGTGACGTGCTCCCAAAGCTAGGTAAGCCTCTTGTCACATAGATGTGGTGGCCTTCAGTGACAGATCGGTGGACATGCTTTGAACTAAACTGTTTCATGTAGCAATGCTTAGGTACGTTTCTTTTATAAACTGTTTTTGATAAATTAATAAATATTTCTGAAACAACGTTATCTAGCCCAAATGAAGTTTCTTAACAAACTTGTGTTATGTGATACTAGATAACTGATATACTTAAAAAATGTATAAACATACATTTTGATTTATACATATTTTTTTATTAAAATATAAAATTTAATAAACATATGAAGATCCATGACTTGACGACTAATATCTGTGTTCATCACACAAATATCCGCCGCCGGGCTTCGAATCAAGGACCTCCACTACACCAGCCGGTCGTCATGGATGGCACAAATTGCACAGTCGTTCCCTTAATACGTAGGTAATGGCTGACAACAGGGAGCCTTCTAGATCACATAATTGACATGAAAATTGAAATGGTCTCAAATACTGCCCATGAATGAGACTCGGGTTTTATATTTAAATGTTCATGCTTTTATTAGCAAAGACTGTAAAGATAAGAATTTTACTAGCAAAGGTAAAATATGATAAAATATGCTCAAAAATAAAAAATGGTAAAATATGATCAAAACTAAAGTAAGCTATCCTAATGCATCAAAAATCTTTAAAAAAATAGTAGATTGTTAAACTAGGGTCGGATGACTTGAATTGATGTCATCCACCCGCGGGGAACACTCTACTTTTCATTTCGAATATAAGGAAAGTAAAAAAAAACATTTTTCTTAAATATTTATTTAAAACTAGCTTTATCCCGCAACTTCGTATGCGCTTAGCTACCATTCTCGTGGAAATTTCAGAAACTATTCAACCAGACACCCACTGAAAGAACCTGTGGTCCAACCCCTTCCCGTGGGAATTTCGTGAATTCCTTCCATAATACAAACAGACACTTATTGAGGAACTTTTATATCAAGTATCACATCCGTGCACTCAAGGAATGGGATTTTTTCATACAAGCTAAAACATCTATATTTCTCGCTCCCGTGGGAATTTCGGGAATTCCTTTCATAACACTACCGCACATACATTGAAAAACCTTTAGACCAAGTTTCACATTGGTGCACTCAAGGAATAAGATTTTTCATAGAAACTAAAAAGTCCTATATTTCCCATTCCCGTGGGAATTTCGGGAATTTCTTCCTTATTAACACCCCCCCCTACATCCCCTAAAGAATGTATGTTCTAAATTTCAGCTCTCTACGCCCAGTAGTTACGGCTGTACGTTGTCTGTCAGTCACTCAGTACCTCAGTCACTCAGTCAGTAACGGAACAGTTTTATATATATTGATGATTAATGGAAAAGTTCGAACAATTAGTAAAGTTTAAAGTGACACTTTTATTCACATATAAATCGGTGACATATTTTTATGTAGGTATAGATATCATTTTTTACATAAAACAACCCTATGTATTAAAATAATTATATATAATTAAGAAAATTATATATTTATATTTTTTAAATGATAGCAACAAAATATAGACAAATATAATTTTTTAAATTACTTCTTTTAACTTGACTTCTAAAATAAAAGAAAAACATTTAAAAAAATCTAAATTTTTGACAGCTGGCTTCATAAGAAATGTATTAGTTCTATTTTTGAAATTCATTCCGGCCCTTGGTTCGGAATGAATTTGTATGAAACATTCCGACCCGCGGGTCGGATGAAGCATTTTCAGACCGATACTTGGATCAAACATAGACTACTTTCCGAGTATGAGAAATGAAAAGTTAATTACCACTCAATAAAATCGCTGGTTACCTCGATGGTTACCTCGATCCGATATACGGGTACCTGGTTACGTTTTTATTTGCAATTAATCGATTTTTAATATTGTCAGATCAAGAAAAGAATATTTTTTATCTTTTAATCCGATAAAAGTAAAATAATAATATTAGGTAAATAAAATCCCTAGACAATCACACCAAATATATGGCCCCAAAGTTAGCATAACTTGTGTTATGGGATACCATGTAGCGAACTAGGGGGAACCTAGAATATAAATACATAAATAGATAAACACCCAGAGACGGAACATTTTTTTTCTTGTTCCGTGCGGGTATCGAACCCGCAACCACTGGCGTCTGAGGCAGAGAGGTTTACTCCTTCGCCAAAGTGGTCGTCAAAAAAAGTTGCTTGGTTTATTGAGTTCGGTTTTTATTTTTAATAAAATAGCAAACTACCTTTATTGGACTTGTTTCTGGGTCAATTGACTGTTCTGTGTTTGCGATATTGTGGTCAGGGATATTGTGCTGACATTTTGAAAAAGGCTCTTGTTATTTTATTTAATGAGTGCAAAAGTTAAAAGATTTTTCTTCAAATATAATACCAATATACTGACCAATGTTGCATAAAGCTTATTCTTGTTAATGAAAAACTTATTAACAGTGATGTAAAATCGGTGGCTGTTTTAACGAGTTGTTGTGATCCACCAGGGGGATCCGTTTTATTTTTAATTATTTTCTATTCCGGTCTAATCCACCTAGTCGTTATAAACATAATTTCCGTTCAGTCAGCAACGTAGGTTAAACGTCCACTTACATTTATTAGATTTTTTTAAGTAACCTTAACTGCGCATAAAACTATTTATATAATACTAAACTAAACTATTACTAAACTATTTATATTGTACTATTTAATAATAGGTAATCACTGCGTCGCGTCGGCATCAGCCCCTACGCACATGAAACTTTGTCTACCTGCAAAACGGCGCGTTGTCCAGGATTCGTCATGTCGTCCGGACCCGCGCCGCCCACATCCAGCGTTTTACGTTCGTAAAGTGTATAAAATTACCTACTACGAATAAAAAGTTTTCATTTCATTTTTTGTAGGCGCAATTGTCTTATGACCAATTACTGACTTTTAGGACAGGTATTGATGCTTTTTCCAGGATTTTTTCAACCGACTGCCAAAAAGGAGGAGGCTCTCAATTCGTCTGTAAGTTATGTTTTTTTTTGTGTCTTTGTTACACGATATTTTAGAAAATTATGAATTGATTTTGAAAGTTTTGACGTAAAGTCGGTTTTTTAATGCTTTGCTTTCGTTGATTATATTCTATTTAAAACTAGTTAGAGATATGGTTATATTTCTAGTCGCTAGTCATGATTTAGCTCTCAATGTGACATATTGTATTTATGGTGACTTGCGTGATGTGTTGTATTGTAGTGCATAACCAGTTACGTAAGTGCTTCCATGCTGGACTGGGAGCGAAAGAAAAACATAGAATGTGCCAGCTGCTTCTCTTCCCGGGCAAACTGTAAAAGTCAGTTAAAGGACGGAGGATTTATGGGCGATTTTGCGGGCGACAGGCTGACACCCTGTCACTGCTATAGTCTCTCTCCATCATAATAATACCTCCAAATTTGTCAAACGTGACATCAGATGGTTTTTATAGCCTCTGGTGTTCTGCCTACCCCATTAGGGATACAGGCGTGAAGTTATGTATGTATGTATGTATGTATGTAAGTGCCCAAGTGCCTTGTAATATTCATAATAGCGATAGAATTATTTCGTAATGTCTTTTTGACAAAAGCATGATAGATTAGTTTCATAATTGATTGATTTTTTTTTATAAAACATTTAAAAAAGCATAATATATTTTGTTTGTGACCTTCTTCCTTATTTTTTAACGTTATTGAAAGAATATGTTTTTTTTTCTTTGGAATGTCAGAAGAAAATTTTACGCCATCGACCTCACAAAATAACTGAGGGCAGGTAACGATTATTCAGAGGTGCAGTTTAAATACGCGCTGGTTACCAGAATACCAAAAAAAAGACGTGGAGATGCGTGAATTTTATATAAAATAAATGATATTGTATATGAAAGAAAAATAGAAAATAAGATAGAAAAGTTGATTTGTATCTAGTCCTTAATATTAATATTGGAACGGTGTTGGGGACGATTCTATCTACTTTTATCTATAATAATGGCTCAAATAAATGAATGTTGTTTTCTGACGATATGTTTTTTTTCTGACTGTACCTATATACGTATTTAATTTGTAAAAATGAAGGTGGATCAATTCGGACGAACAAAACATAAGGGGGATCAATCCGGAAATTGTTAATAATAATAACGAAAGGTGGATCGGGGATCGGACCGGAACAACTCGTTTTTACATAATTGTGTCAGTTTTTTTATTTCCATTCCCTTCTTGAAGGAGTTTTGGCGCCAACACTTATGTATGGTAGTGAATCTTGGGTGTGGCAGAAGAGACATGAAAGCAGGATTAATGCTGTGGAGATGAGAGCGTTGAGAAGCATGTGTGGAGTGAAATTGAGTGATAGGGTGCGCAACAGTGAAATAAGAAAGAGTAGCGGATTGAAAGAGGATGTAGTAACTAAGATTGAAAAGGGTATGTTACGGTGGTTTGGGCATTTGGAAAGGATGAGTGAAAGTAGATTTACGAAAGAAGTGTACAGAACAAGAATGGATGGTGTTGTTGGAAGGGGCCGGCCTAGGCAAACGTATGCCGATCAAATTGGCGACATTTTGAAAAAGGGCCTAGTCAAAAGTACCCGTAACCGGCGATCATGTATGAAAAGATTGATGAACGTTGAAGAAGCGAAAGAGGTATGTCTGGATCGCAGCAGTTGGTGTTCCCTTGTCTCTGCCTACCCCAAGGGGAGACAGGCGTGAGGTTATGTATGTCCCTTCTTATACAGATCAGAACATGTTGTCATATTCTCCATTCCCAGAAGTAAAAATTAAACTAAACAAAAAAAATATTCATCATCATCACAACTCCGTGTAATGAGCCCACTGCAGGGCTATGAGTCTCTCCTCTGGGTGACGAGGAGGTTTAGGCCGTAATCCACCAAGCTGGCGCGGTGCTGGTTGGTGGATGTCAGATATTTCAGAGTGCCGAAATGGCTTCTGACAAACCCTTACGACTACTGTATACAAGTATACAGCACCCGGGATCGACTGCTTAACGTGCCCTCCGAAGCACGGTAGTCGTCGTGAGAAATGAATGGTCGGTGGTCACCCATCCTAATACCGGCCACACCGAGCGCGCTTAACCTGCGATATCGTTTGATATGCACAGTAACCACGGCGCCACGATGACTTCAAAAAAATATTATAACCAATAAAAACATAAAATTCAGAATTATCAATAATAATTTACCTTCACATTCTATAATAATAGGCTTCGTCAGTCAGCAAACTAGGCAGTTATTAATTAATTAGTTGCCTATTTGCATCTTGAGCCAATCGTCATCGCTAACTTCAAACTATTAGGTAGAATAAGACTTCGAGAGACGGTGTTAAGCAAATTATCCGCGTCGGGAAATCAAATTGAACTTGTTAGACGTTGAATTGTATTTGATTATTAATTTCAAAGTGTCTTGTATAAGATGTACCTACGTTTGAAGCTTATAAAGCGTTTATGTGAAGTTTGTGAGAGAAGATTCAATTTAGGTTTAATAAAACCCTGTAAATATTTTAACGAAATGCCCAGAAAGTCTAACTCTATGAATTGAATAAGTATTGAGAGTGTATTTATATTTCTTTTTTATTTGATACTTGTTTTTTGAATATTTTATTGAAGGTCTGTTGTCATCTATAATACAAAATTGCCATGCGAATTTATTAAATTGTGGAAATATTGTCATATATCACGAATCTCAAGAGTTTTCTATTCATTTTCTCCGGAACGTTAATATTATATGTCAACTGTTAAAAAAATATATTATCCTACAGATTGTAGCTGTTTTTAAATGAGTTAATGCATTGCACAAGATATTCGTAACTTAGGATTATCTGTGTATGTAATCTTTAACAAACAGTGTCATAATACTGATTTTTATGGAACTCACTTAAAGGTGACGAGGTCCACGATGTAGGACAAGATCTTAGGAATTAGCTGCCTCATCTAAAAGATTAGAAGAGCACTACATTGAGATTACTCAGATTTATCACCTTTTACGAAAGATTGCTCAGCCTAATAAGTAAATGAAAAATCTAGTAAAGCATTAATTGGATTTCATAGGACTTAAAATTTAAATATGATTTAAAGCTTTAGAACCATAATTGCAGCGGTACGTACTGTCAAAGAGAAAAAGTAGTAAGTAACATGTAAGAATGTTTCAGTAATTATTAGTAAAAGAGTACTTAAAATAAAATTTCACTACTTACCATTTCAAAATTTAAACAGGATGACTGGTGACAAATTTTAGATACTGAAGGAGAGCACTCTGTACTCGATTCTGATCATAACTATGTTATTAAAGTAAGTACTTAATTTTCCACTAAAATTCCCTATAAATAAATAGTGCTATGTTACTATTTACTTTATATACAACTGAATCGATCGCGGCACGTGATCTGGCATGCTGCCAACGCTAGCGTAACCATGCGTTGCGTAATCAGTTCTTTAACTTTCGGTTAAGTTTACTCAGTAAATAATTTATATTTATTTTATATTATATTTTTCCTCTTCATGTATGATCTCAAACTATCATGTCCTTGAATTTCAAAAGTGACCCACCAGTCACCCTGTATTCTGCACTCACTGCCAACTGTACATTTTTATGAGACCCTTGAATTTTGTTTCAATGATGTTAAAACTTGGAGCCTTAAATTTTTATAGCCATTAAATAAGGGATGAAAATGATTTATGACTCTGAAAGATTAATACCCAAGGGAGTAATCTGAAGAGCGTGAAGCATCAATTTAAAGTTAAGTGAAAAAAAAATACTTTTCTTAAAACTTCTCGTAATACGATAAAGTATTTTTTTTTATATAAAAATTGTGTATATTTATACATATATACCTGATTTATATCTAATGCGTGTTAAAATGTTTCAGTTCTGTACATATTTTTTTATTGATATCATGACAATATTCCGGGTTTAAAAACCAAAGGATTAGTATGGAGAAGTCAGAAGCTATGTGAGATAGCGAAATCTGTTCTTAGGAACCATGGCGTAAATTTTAGATTTAATAATAATAACATTCAAACTGTTTTCTTAACTCTCATACATAACCGGGAATCGAACCTGGTCGTGCTTCGAGTATTCTAGGAGACATTTTATAAGAAGATTGATAGTGTTTGAAAAAAAGGCAGCCAAACATCAATAACCATGATTTAGAGGTATCTAAATTATTTTAAATTACATGTATTTTATACCATAACAATTATTTCAAAGCGAATCAAACCGAAGAATCTGTTATTGATTCTGTTATTAATTCTCACCAAAAAAGTGCCTTCTAATATTGAAACGCTGTTTATACCTTGTTTTAATCGCGATAATAATATTCAAATATAATACATAAATATCATAAAAATCCGCATTCTCTATACTTATACCAACTAACATATATGTAGTATAATATATGTCACAAAATTAGTAATCATATTCTAGAATAAATGGAGTTACGTTAGCAATATTACGTAAAAACAAAAAAGTATGCTAAGTAATTTTGTGGCTTGTCGCCAGTCCCCGGTAGCTCAGTGAAAGAGCACTCGTCCGGGAAACGAGAGGTCCCAGGTTCGAGTCCTGGTCGGGTGATGATCTTATTAGGCATATTTTTTTCCTAATAAGATATTTTAAAAGCAAAAATTTTAAATTATGATTCAAATCTTATTCTAATTGAACATATCAATTAATTTCATGCCTTGAGAAGGTCGTGTCGAACTATTATACATTTCACCTTCAAATTAGGTACCTACTATTAATATTTATTTATGTAAACATTTAAATTTTACTCATAAAAATATGAAAATTAAACGTATATGCGAGAACGAGGTGATCACGTATCAGTTATTATAAACTAAATTATCATCATCATCAGCCGGGGGATGCCAAAGGCCTCCAAGACAAAGGCCTCCACAAACCCTTCCGTAGGATGGGATTTTTGTGCATACCTACACGTAAGGATATAGCGGTAAGTCATCATCCCACTGCTTATTTTCGAAAATAAAACATATTTGTACGAAACAAAAGGTAAAATAGTTCTAAATATAGCCATGAAAAATAATTTTAATAATGTAAAACATATTGTGTGTATTGAAATATTTAGATTTAATACAGTTCAGGCAATTATCATAATGGTGATCGGAACACCCAGGCAAATGAAATTTAACAATTACAATGTTAAACTCGTTGTATTATTTTCTTGTAATTCCAAGTTTTTAACAATTTTATCTTCTGCAAGCCTTGCCATTTTCTATGAAAAATAATGTTACTTAAGAAAGCTCTTTGAAAAAAAAATTTAAACGTAAAAAGATAGGTGGGTTATCGGTCACCCCAGCAAGGTTAATATAGCAAATTCTACGACCGCCCGAAAATCAGTGATATTTTCTACCAATTACGTATATTTAGATAGAAGAAAATAAAAAAACAACAACCCTTAAATAATGAGCAAAAAGTTATCTTGATTTTTTGAACGTGTGGGGTGATGAATCACCCCTCTATCCTTCCGAAGGTTAATCTTTGTAAAGTGTACACAATAAATTATTTGGATTAAAAAAAAAGCCAAATAAATAAAATACATTGCACCATCTCACATGTCTATTCACTTAATATTTTTTCTTCGTTAGGGTCTCTTGAGGCGATTACATAAACAGGATTCAACCGAGACCTTAATGCGCATAATAAAGTTTTACGAGGGACCCTTGCCGAAAAACGTAGAGGTTGAAGGCGACAAAGCTTTTAGCTTTACTGATTTTTTCGGTGTAAATTAGCTCTGATGATAGAATCGGAATATCAGGGCTTTTTTATTTATTTTTTCAAATCAAATTTAGCAAATGAGCTTGAGATTTAAATACCCGATGCTTAGTTGTATCCGTGCCAATCTTTTGTTTTTGTTTTATTTTTCTTTGGTTTGTTCTTATTCGTTTTGGAATCATTTGAAATAAAATTAGTTTATAGGGCAAACAATAATAATCAGAACATGTACAAGAAAATAGTACTTAAGCTTTTATAATGCAAAGTCAGATGATTCAAAGTTAGAAAAATAATATCTATTTCAATAATATGAGAGAAGATTTACCTTTAACTTTACCGTTTTTACTTAAGGCGAAATAAGTAAGGTTACCTCATCGTGTACTTTTTAATTATTTTCACCGCATTAGTTCGTTATGCTTCAACAATATATCACTAACATACTTATATTATGAACGAAGAAACGATTTTTATATAAGGTTTTATTTATTTAGTGTTTTAAGTAGCTTATTGGTTTTGAGCAGAAAATACAAAGGTAACATCGCATTTTAATATTGCATCGCAAGAGCTTTATATGGATAGGTATATCAATACCATTACACTCATGTTGTAAGCGCACTGTTAAATTTTTTTAGTGAAAATTTCATAAAATCTTAACATTTATGTAATATTGAATGTTGATGTAGTTTTACATGAGGGATGTAATTTTACATTACAAAATTGTGTATTTTTTCTATAATTTATGGAAATTCACGTATATTTCGGCAATTTTATACCTTTTTAAAGAATATTTACACATTTTTATGTGTTGCTTCTGTAATAATCCCAGCCCATGTGTAAAAATACAAATTCTTCTGTCATTATACACGTTTTAGGTATAATTACATAAAATAATAAAAAAGACGTGTGGCACTCGGAGACTGCCACGGTAAAGCTATTGCATAGCATTTTTTATCAACTTATGCAATTATAATTATTTATTTATTAATGCAGTAATGTTTGATCTAATATGAAGTTCCACAAGTTCCTAGTAGAAGGCGCTGATTGTTTATTAAAGCCCGCATGTAAAGTTATGAAATCAAAGTATCACCGCTGTGCCGGTCGGAGTGGGGGGTGTTAGGTTTTTTTCGTTACGGAATTTCTGGATTCGGTCCCCATGCTCAAGGCCCGCGATAGAAGCTATGCAATAGCTTAAAATCTGTAAAATTACCGAAAATTATTTTCTTTTCAACAATTAACTGAAATTTACAGCTGTTTTCGGTACATTCTACAGTAGTCCATTGAAAAGTTACATTTGGGGTTGCGTTTTTCAGAGGACGCAATTTTATTTTTTTGATGTGTCGGGGGGTCAGTGAAAAGCTAAAACCAAGTTTGTGGGGTCGCCACCGTTGTCCTACGGCCGCCATCTTGAAAATAGGGGTTGAAATGGTTTTTACGATATACCTCTTAAACTATTTTTCTGATAAAAAAATGTGGTTTCATTTTTTGTTGCAAATTAAATCCTCTACAACTTTGGTCGAGTAACTTTTTGTCGTAGAACTATAAATAAAAAAGTTATAAGCGAAATGTTTAGAAATTCAAGAAAATAATTTATATTTTTGTTATAATTTTTTATCATTTTACGAAAAAATGATATCAGACCATTTTTGTAGATCGTTTTTTGAGGAACAACTTTTATAAGCAACATTTTTTCATTAAGTCAATAGTTAAGGTTTAACAGCGCTTTACAATTTTTACGAACTGTTTCGGAAGTTACTGTACATATTGCGTGTTATTGTTATTACGTGGACCATCGAACCGTTAATGTTGTTCGTCGTCGCAACAGTAGCTCCAGTAGTTTATCGTCAGTTTCAGAAGCTCCGGAGCCAGACTTCGATTTTGCGAACAATTGTTTCATCTGTGCCAAAGCGGTTCAGGATCCAAGTAATTCGCGTACAAGGCGACAAGCGCGGGTTTGTGTTGTACGTAATGAGAGCACGAAAACAAGTATTATGGACGTTGCAATGAATATTACTAATCGCAAAGCAAATTTTTTAACTTTCATCTATGCTGGACTGGGAGCGAAAGAAAAACATAGAACGTGCCAGCTGCTTCTCTTCCCGGGCAAACTGTAAGAGTCAGTTAAGAGACGGAGGTTTTATTGGCGTTTTTGCGGGCGATGGGCTGACACCCTATCACTGCAATAGTCTCTCTCCATCATAATAGTACCTCCAAATTTGTCAAACGTGTCATCACATGGTTTTATAGCCTCTGGTGTTCTGCCTACCCATATCCCTAATACAGGTGTGAAGTTATGTATTATGTATATAATTGTATGCATAGCTAATATTCCCAGCTTAGTGGAAGTTGGAGCAAAGTATTTTCTACCTGGACAGTATTCTCGGTAACGGCCATCAGATTACAATTATTTTAAAAATCAATTGTCAAATTCTGTAATGGAGTGGAAAAGAGTCAATAATTAATTATTAATAATTTAAAAAATTATAATTACAAAATTAAAACAAAAAAAAACAATTACTGATGACACATTATTAGTACACACGTATAATATAAGTCTAGTTAAGAGTACCTACTGAAAAATAGTACTCATTTCGGAGCGCTGTAAAACCTTAACTATTGACTTAATGAAAAAATGCTTTCTATGCCAGAGGTCCTGAGTTCGAATCCCGGCGGTGGCGGATATTTGTGTGATGAACACAGATATTAGTCGTCAAGTCATGGATGTTCCTATGTTTATTTAAGTTTATTCTAATAAAAAATATGTGTCTATTCAATATGTATATGTTTATATATTTCTTAAGTATATCAGTTATCTAGTATCCATAACACAAGTTCTTAAAGAAACTTAATTTGGGCTAGATAATGTTGTGTGAGAGTCAGAAATATTTATTATTATTATTTAAGTTGCTTATAAAAGTTGTTTCTCAAAAAACGATCTACAAATATGGTCTGATATTTTTTTTTCGTAAAATGATAAAAAAAAGTTATATCAAAAATATAAATTATTTTTTCGAATTTATAAATATTTTCGCTTATAACTTTTTTATTTATAGTTCTACGACAAAAAGTTACTTCACCAAAGTTGTAGAGGATTTATTTGCAACAAAAAATGTTAATAATTTTTTTTATCAGATAAATAGCTTAAGAGATATATCGTAAAAACCATTTCAAACCCTATTTTCAAGATGGCGGCCGTAGGACAAGGGTGGCGACCCCACAAACTTGGTTTTAGCTTTACACTGACCCCCCCGGCACATCAAAAAAATAAAATTGCGTCCTCTGAAAAACGCAAGGTTACGCCTAAAAAATGTAACATTTCAATGGTCTACAGGTTTATGTACTTTTTTGCATGTAAAATAACATAATTTTTAACAGTGTGGATTATAGGATTAACTATATAGATGACTACACAAGGTGTTCCTGTTGATTTTCCATAACTCCCTAGAGTTTATCAAAAGTAGTATTAATGGGACCATTATATTTTAATATTTTTTTTGTTTTTATTTTTCGTACAAAATAATTCAAATAAGTCAAAACATCTTATGTAAAACACCTTTAGTGCGATGTATGACAACGTGGCATTTCCTATCCCTTTTTTTATAGGTACAGTTCGCAACGCTTTGCGTTGTATATTGTATACAACGTTCCTCAAAGTTACTCAACGTTTAAAACTGTTTTTGTTGTTTATTGTATGGCTTCAGAGACACGCGTCTATTGAATCAAAGTTCAAGAGATTTTACAAGGGTGATAAGTTATGAACTCATAATTGTTGATATCTTGGAAATTATGCACTTTTGAACCACGTATTCTTTGGCAAAATTTATTGTTTTTTGGTAAGGAACAAAACCTTAAAGTTACGGGAAATCCACAGGAACATCTTGTATAGGATTGACTATATATCGATTAATAGACGAAGCGCTCCTTAATAAGCCAGTTACAGAAAACAACTGATTCAAGTGGCCTCACCTTTGACCTCTTTCCAGCAAAAGCATCGTCTTCAAATACAGTCTTTCTTGAAATACATTACTTTGCTTCAACGGCCATGTATGTACTGCAGCAATGTTCTTTGAAATTTTAGGTTCTTGATTGATTGCATTTTAAGGCTGACTGATGTTCATTGTTGTGTTTTAAACATACATACATAACTTCACGCCTGTATCCCTTATGGGGTAGGCAGAACACCAGAGGCTATAAAACCATCTGATGTCACGTTTGACAAATTTGGAGGTATTATTATGATGGAGAGAGGCTATTTTAAATAGAGGGTTTTAAACATAAAGCTAATATACATGTTGGAGCTAACAACACATTAGCGATATTAAGATATTTGTATAGGTTCATGGTGACGAAAGTGGCAATATTATAGAGGCGCTAAATGCAATGAAAGATTGTTTTATATACGATTGTAGAGCCGCGGTTATATCTTGTAGCTGCACTAAGTACAATTACTATACTAATACTAATAATATTATAAAGAGGAAACCTTTGTATTTTTGTATGTTTGTATTGAATAGGCTCAAAAACTACTGGACCGATTTCAAAATTTCTTTTACCATTACTTAGAGGGATTCTTCCGAATCCGTATAGGCTACTTTTTATCCCGAAAATCCAGCGGGAATCGAAATTGCGCCGATAAAACCGCACGCAACAGCTAGTTCCGTGATAATCCTGATCGTTTTTCTAAACCTATATATATATATCCTACATAAATGTATTCAACTAATGATCAAAATGTGAGATTAGCTATCTAATAGTGCACTAATTTATCAAGCTCAGGGAGCGAGTTGGAGATCACAGTGAGTATGATTATCACTTAGTGAGAAGTAGTTTACCATCGACCTTTTTAAGTTGTTATCTGCATGTAAAAGGATGTGCTGCTCTTAATCCTACTACAAAATGCTACAAATGAATTAAAAACACATAATTAAACTTTTTGCTAAAAGAAGTCAAATGAAACATAATTAAGTCAATTAGAAAATCCGGTTGAGGGCGAGTTTGACTCGTGCATCGAGTTGGTTCTCATTGCTTGCCAAATTTCATTATTCAGGTCACCTTTCAGGTATACTGGGCCAAGACAGTGGTGTAACAGTTTTAATTTGGTTTCCTAGACTTCAAAATGTACAATAGGCTTCAAACTTAGAACAGCTGTCATCTAACAAACAATAATAATTGTAAAATAAAGTAAATAAAGTTTTAATTAAAATTGTAAATAAAGATAGAAATAGATGGAGGTTGGTCAATTGATCTGCAAGCGAGCCAGGTTTTTATCACCTATGAATCTGAAAGCCACAATCAGCCTTAGGGTGGCAGAACACTTTTTGGCTCCCTGTACCATAATTATTACCTTGCGAACTTCAAAATATATAATATATATAATAACATTGCCTTAAAAGCTTGAAATTTCTCTGATTTGAGAGATTCCAGATCTTAGTATAAGATATTAATTTCTGGTTGCTCCCCGCATTCCTGAAAAAATGGTTTTATATCTATAAAGTTTTCGTTCTTTCTTTTGGATTGAACCCTAAAAACGGCCAACCATGAATCTTATTACAAGAAATACACTTGTTCCTCGACTTTTTATGAGCTCCATTCGCAAGAACTGATTCTTAAATGTTTCACCAACTGTATTTTATCTCTTCCTTTGAATATATTATTATATAACTTATATTAAACTTGTTTTCAGTCGGATTTTATGAAGTTGAGTAATGAAGATTCAACGGCGAATACAAAATGACAATCATTTAAAAGTTTAAACTTGAGCTAAATTATCGACTGACTTCAAAAAGGTTCTAAAGGCATCATTTTAGTCCTGGCTTTTAAGCCCAAACTATGAAAATAATCCAAAGATTAAATACATAAATGTTAATTCATTTAATGAATATTGCGTGAGTTTTGTTGTGTTATCGGTAAATCCAAATAAATAAAATATTGTTTTGATTATGAAGTTATCTACTGCGACTAAAGCTAAATAAATAAATAAGTTGCGTTCGGAACCATCATCATCATGTTGATATGAAATTAAAAATAAACAAAAACGTTGTGAACAAGTAAAAATAGTGCAAATATTAAACTAAAGTATAAAAAAATATTAAACCATAAGGATAGAAAATCTAAATATTTTTAAGTGGATATATATTTTTCTATCATTTTTTAACATAACAGACTGCGTTCTTCCCTTTATCAACGACACAAGTCAATGTCAACTGTCAAACTGACAAATGAACTGAAATAACAGCAGCGGCCGGCTGAAAGATTTTCATTCCTTTGTTACTGCTAAGTGAATGCTCTGTTGTTACAAGGTGGATAATTCCAACTTGTGTTTCTTAACACAAAATCAATAGTGATATTACTTTTTCAGCTTATTATACTATCCGAAAATAATAAAAGAATCAACTTTATATGGTAGGCATAAAATCCAGGCAATGTATGGACACTGGGATGAACCCTCTGTGTGTTTTTTGCACCTTTGTTTTATTTTAATAGATTCTTTTGGTAGTTTCGGATAGTTAACTTCAGAGGTTGTTAAAATCTTTATTAGTCGAAAATGTTATGACAAAGTTTTAAATTCCAGATGGATTTGCTTACATTTAAAAAAAAAAAAAATATACATATTTTACACATACAGGGTTTTTTAGTCAGCAGCCAAATAATGTTATTTTATTTTTGATACGATATAAACGTACTTGCACATTTATTGAAGTAATGTTCGGTAGAAAAAAATAAACATATGACACCACAAACTGTTTTACAATAGACGCAGTATACTACAAGGTTTTGTAGTAGCACGCAGAATTTTATGTTTTAATGGTGTTCATTCATAATTTTAAGTGACCATTTTTTTGTTTATATGTTAGCAAAATTATTAATTTTCTTGTAAAAAAAAATATAAACCTTTTTTTTTGCAAAATCGTTTTTATTGATACTTTTTGTGTACAAAAATTTGGCCGGAAACTAAAATCATCCCTGTATTTTACTAGCCAGATAAACATTAGTTCGATCATTACAATTTTTTCTTTTTCTTTTGACATTTTTTTTAACACAACTTTAATTTTTATTATAAGTGTTAAAAAATCTTTAGATTTAGTCATTTCTCAGGCCGATCACTTTTATGTTGACTCGTAATTATGGGGTTAAAATTGGAGATTTTTTTTTATTTATCACATTTTTCATTTATTTATTTATTAATTTCATACAGCCATCCTTACAGGTGCTTAACCTAATACAATGGCGTTGCCAATAAACAATTTTCTCAAACAACACAACAATTTAAACAAAACCAACAAATATAACACAAACAATGATAACAATTAGGTAACTACAATATAACTACACACATAATACGCTGCCTGAGTGAACTCATTCAGTGAACAAAAAAACAGATCTACGCTATCACTGTGTTGAGCGTCCGCAAAGCTCGCGTGAATGGTGCGCGGTGTAACAGTGCGGTGCGCGCCCGAGGTATTAGGAACAGCGCTGACTGCCGTCGTCTACCCACTGTTGGGATACAACAGTGGGTATCCAGGGTATAAATGATACATTTTCTTAATTATTTAGTAAATTAATTTGCTTGACGTAGAACCAACCCAAGATTGTGATAAACCTTTTTACATATTGCTTCAATATGTTTTCTGAAGCACACATTGGACGAGAATAATTTAAGAATAATTGAGCATTTTAAATGCAAAACTTAAAAACATTATTAAAGATATTACTTAAAAGAAAATAACGTGTGACGAGGAATGAAGCGAAGAGCAGCAATTGCTGTGTATGTAGGAACTGAAGGAGGAATAAGGTGCGGTAAAGGCGGACTGAAACTCGACATAGAACCGAATTGGCCAACCCCTTAACCACGTAGTAGTATTGGATCGACACTAGAGTGTTTTTTTAAAAGACCGGAGGCGTAGAGGGAGCTTAGCCCCTGCCCGCAGTAACGAAGTGTAGACCGAGTGAGCCAAAGCGGCTGATCGCCTTCGGCAAGCCATAGCTGCGATGGCGTGGACCAGAGCCTGCGCTTCGTTATGGTGCGTACAGATTGCTAGTAATGTAACATTCTGCGCACATTGCGTTTTTGGACGTGTGGTGCGCAGAATGTTACATTACAAGTTCCATTTCCGCAATCTGTACGCACCATTACGTAAGGGCTACACATCCCGTAGCGCCGGAGACGTCACAGATCCCTCAGCCACCCACAAATACCAGTAGGCAAGTATTCTGTATTTCATAAAATTCCAGGCGCTTCATTCTTAGTTTAGTGTTTTAATAATATTTTTAATAATATCATGAAAACCAAAATCTAGCAATAGATGCTTCAAAAAGATAGATTTGAAAATCATACATTGGAACTTCTATAAAAGCATTTTCGGTTAAATGAAACATTATAGAAAATAAAAATATGGGAAACAATAAAGTTCGGAAATAACTGAGAAATGCAGAGCATTAAAAAAAACAACTTCAAGTCAAAACTTTGGCTGAGTTATATGTCATCAACGGAAACATTCTCCGAAATCATAAATATTTTTTTCAAAACTTTGAAATTTTCAATGAAGTACTCAACTGGTTTCGATGAAATTTATATGGGACTAACTATAAAGTATCTTCTATCTAGAATTTTCAAAATCGATTCATAATTGTCCGAAATATCGTGTAACAAAAAGACAAAAAAAACATACAGACGAATTGAGAACCTCCTCCTTTTTGGAAGTCGGTTGAAAAGAATAGTATTTGTGCGTGACAGGTAACCTTTTCAAACAAATCAATTCGACATATATGCAAGTGAATATAAAATACAAATGTACTAAGTTCAACTGCGTTTTGTCGCATATTTTTGGTTCAATATTGTTTAGTTGTTGTTTTAGAAGCCGTTATCATAACAGGTCTGCAGTGCGATCACAGAACTTTATCGAATCGTTTGTTAACGAATGTTCGTATAGTATGGAGACGGTTTTTAAGAAAAAATTGAAATCTATCCATTGCCGCACAGCCAGCTTAAATAAATGTGTGCCTTGTCAATTTTGAATGTTTGTAAACATGTTGTACTCATAAATATCTGTAAAATAAAAAATTACAATGTTACTCAAAACTTGCAACCGACACCATACTATACGAGCATTCGTAAACATTCGTTAACTTACGATTCGATAAAGTTCTGTGATCGCACTGCTGGCAAGTTTCTTAAGGTTAATTTTAAATTACGACATAATTACTATACATATATCCATTGTATTTTCATCCAAACTTAGTCTCACAAAGAAAACCCTTGTCTATTTAAAAAAAAAATCTTCTACACGTCAGATCCAGATAGATAAAGACTTAATAATGGCTGTTTTTATTTTCTAGTGAACAGAAACCACACGGACTGTTTTACGGCTATTGTTCAAGAGAAATAAAGTCTAGACTGAGTTGGAATTACTTTACTGCCGAATGAGAGTCTTATTTTTAAACAGTATTTGAAAACAACAAGATAATAATAAATAAGGTAAACCTATAAGCTTTACAAATTATCTCATCATCGTCATCACCATCACAACTCTTTGTAATGAGCCCACTGCAGGGCATGAGTGAGAGACTGGGTGACGAGGAGGTATAGGCCATAATCCACCATGCCGACCCATTGCTGGGTGGTAGATGCCAGAATTTTCAGGGCGCCAAAATGGCTTCTGACAAACCCTAACGACTACTGTATACAAGTATACTGCACCCGTGACCGACTGCTTAACGTGCCCTCCAAAGCACGGAAGTCGTCGTGAGAAATTAATGGTCGGCGGTCACCCATCCAAGTACCGACCGCGCCGAACGTTGCTTAACCTGTGATATCGTATGATACACACAGTAACCACACGGCGCCACGACGACTTACAAATTATCTCACTTCAAATGAATTTCAAGAGGTCCGGCGGTATTTTCCCCATCGCTGCATATAGGCCGAACCTTCTTAAGTTAAATATTAAGTCCGGGCCCAAAATCGTTGTACTCGTATACATTGTCAACTTTATTACAACTTGCTTGCTGAAGTTAAATCTCCTCTAATAGTCATGCGTAATGTTTAAACTTCTAATTTTCTAACAGGAGTGATGCAATGTGATAAATATCTATGTTGTTTCTAGATTAAGTTCATTAATTAACCCCACTATTGTATACTTCAGTTGAACATTTTCTTAGTAAATCACTTTCATCCATATAATTTAAAGATTTAAGTAGCGCACGCGAGAATGTTTCCCCAGAGATAAATTTATCTGTTTTCCTGAGCGTTAGAGTTAGATTTGTATTGTATTCTATGAACGAATAGTTTGTTTTCTGCTATTTTATTCAGATTTCCAAGTGAATAATGCTAAACTATGAATTTTTATCAAATCGTTTTGTCATCCACATTCTGCCTGAATTCGATAATTTATGAGAAAATAAAAACTATTGGGTAAGTAAAGGTTTTATACAACAAAATGTTATTTATTTTCAAATTGGTTAAATAGGTATAAATGTATAAATGTTAATCTAACAACGAAAGTCGCTTTGTTGGGTTAATACATATTATAGTTTTAAAGCTAATATGTCAAAACAAAGCATTCTTAGCAACTGAAAATATTAAATTAAACGAGTAATAATGAAAGAGGTAGCACAAAAGCCACAGGATTTGGTCCTAACAATGAGGTGTTTGTACAAATAATAATATTAAGTATTGATGTATTTATAGAGCTAGTTAGTCCTTTTAATCAGGTAAGAGCTAGTAAATGATTTTTGCAGTAATTAATTGTAATACTTTTTTCAAGACACTTGCTCGTAAAGTGAGCGTTATTCTATTGAATTTAGAACTATAAACTGGGCTATAAGTCACGCGTGCATAATATATTATACTTTAGTGCATAATATAATAAATCCTACAAAGTTGAATTGTACCTTTGTGCAAATAACATGCGAGAAAACAGAGCATATTTTATTGGTCCGGGGTAAATATTAAAATTAAATATTAAAATTAAAAATTAATTAAATATTTTCAGAAACAACAAAGAGGTTTTATACCACTCCAAATCCATATACATTTTTAAATGTTTGCGCCTTATATTAGTAAAATAAATTTGTATATTAAACAAATTATTCACAATTTACAATCATTTGTCATAAAATATTAAAATATTTGCATTTACCACTCCAAATTAAACATTTTCACTTAAAATAGGCTGTATATGCTATACAGACATTGACACATTTGACGGAAAAAAAACCTACGCGCATGCGCGAGGTTCGGCGCCATTTTTCAATCACAATTCACAGCTTTGTTATCAAGTGTGTTATTTTATGACCACGTATGTCTGTCTTTTACTCACAAGTGTGTTGAAAAACGTCGTATGTAACTCGTAAGCGTTGCTAATTACAGTCTCGCCTGCGGATCGGGCTCAAATCACAGCCTCGACTGTAATTAGCAACTTAGCTCACTTGTTACATAATATACTATTATGATGCCACTTAAAACCGTAAAACCGAATTAAGTAAGTGCTGGAAAAAAATGTAATGGATGCTTAAAGTAACAATATTCTAAAAAAATTTATGTAGGGGATTATATCGCTCTCACGAAAAGACTTTTTAGTACTTGAATACATTTTAACCCGATGATGGTATCTACCACAGGTATCTACGGTTTCTCAAGTGGTCACGACATAAATAATAAATAGTTGAATGACTAAAGTTTAGAATCAAATATATTTGTCAGTTTAAAACTTTCTCGTACTTATCCTCACATATCACACAATTAATTTTAATAATTAAATTTAAATAAATAACGTAAAGATAATAGGTACCTGTTAAAATTTCGTAAGTGACACATGTCTATCCGAAAAATTTCGAAGGCTCGATTCAGCATCTTTCGCTAACAATTTGCTATGTAAGATCGTTTGGGAATTTATTTTCTTAAATTACTCAACATTCTTAAACATGAGATTCTTCTGGAAATCATGCGTCGAGAAAGCAGGGGTCTGACATTGATGTATTGTATCCCTCAGGAGTTAATGTGTGGATTTTGTTTACCCGAAATTTCGGCATTTTCGTACACGTGATACAAAGTGTTGCTCACAGTTTTATCTTTTTTATATGATTGTGAAGGATTAGATTTGTAACAAATAATTGAAAAGGCTTCAGGGAATTAGTTTGTAACTAAAAGTTGTAGGAATTTTTGACAGTTTATATAGATAGGTGCAGTGATTGACTTGTTATGTTTTAGTTATTTATAAAAAATGTTCAATACTGCAATAGCAGAGGTAATACTTGGCTCAAAGATTATCTTTGTATACTTTAAATTAAAAACCGCGTTCACATTGTAGGGAAAAAAACGAAACGCGGAACGATATATATATTAAAATATTTGGGAAGATAAGAAAAAGCTAGAAAAAAAATAATTTTATGTAGGCAAACTTTTAATATCTGAGATTTAACAACAAACTTCAAAATCGTGTATTTAGGCAAGAAATATGTACAAAAGCTTATTTCTATACGCACAAAATAAAAATATAATCCTGTTCTAAGATCTTTAATTTTTTTGTTACCAATTGTTTTGACTTGGAAATTGGAGAATGCAAAGAATATGTTAAATGCGTAGTTATATGATAAACACAGTATCTACAATGATGTAATGACATGGGTTAAAAAAGTTACTGAATTAAATAAATGCAAATAAAATTAAGCCAACCCTAGATCAGGTTTTCCTCGAAACTGAGTTTGTTCAGCGCTGCTAATTATTACGAAGATCTTCGTACGTAAAAATATTCTGCGTAAATTTATAATATAATCATGTGAAATTAATTTTAAAAGCTTCCGTGGTTTCGCTAACTCATTTGAGGTCAGTTTGAGAAAACCCCTTTTCTAAATTAGTTAAGTCCTGGGGTATACATTACTGGATTTTATAAACTTTTCTTTTGATTGAGCTTACTCTGGAGTTACAAAGCTGGTGTCAGTTTGAGTTACAAAAAATGAGATATCCTATGTTGTGATTTCTTCACTTTGTATTCAAAAGCACAGTGAAAACACATTGCAATTGCTTGAGTGGAAAAAATATCAGGCTAAAAACCCTGATGATTTTTGCATAGATAGCCTCTACATAGAACACAATACATACTAATATCTTACTAACTTATATTTAATCTTACTAACATGGAACAATTACCGAAACAAAATAGTTAAGGCTAAAAGTTACATTAGCTTCATCACTTCAAAGCAACCTGGCTTTCTCTTTTAATATTTCTTTATTAAAGAGTACTGCAACAAAGGCTTTATTCAATACTAGCTGTTGCGCGCGGTTTTACCCGCGCAATTTCGATTCCCGCGGGATTTTCGGGATAAAAAGTAGCCTATACGGATTCGGAAGAATCCCTCTAAGTAATGGTACAAGAAATTTTGAAATCGGTCCAGTAGTTTTTGAGCCTATTCAATACAAACATACAAAAATACAATGGTTTCCTCTTTATAATATTAGTATAGTATAGTTTTCAGTCTAAGACGCTACACTGTGCTTTTGAATAAAATTATGTATGGGGACCTGTCATACCTCTTTAATCCTGTTGAACAAATTCCTAAACAATTCTGATAATTAAGTAACCAAAGTTTCAATGTCTCTTGATCCAAAAATTATTTAGGATTTATCCGCGTTTAGATACGTAATTTTGCGAATGTTGGGTTCTATGTTTTTACCCATTGTGAAGTTAATCTAATAAGCCTATGCTCACATATTTTTGGATACAAACAATACTTTTACAATTATTACAGAATCAGTTACTATAAAATATTAGCAATATCACAATGAGATATTTTTATCTCAAACCGATCAAAAGGAAAGAAATACCAAAGATGTAAGAAATAAACTCAAAAGTCAACCTACCTTGAGTGCTTTAAACTAGGATATTTGACGGCAGTTGGGTCCGACTTTAGTCACTTTACAAAGACATGAAAACTAGACTCAACAAGTTATCCACTTTGTGCGCCTCACCTATGATGCTTAATGGGATTTGAGTTCACTTCAAGTCAGTTTATAGGACCCTAGAGGTCATCTATCGCAACACACGACACGCTTGGATTTTCATACAATTTGCGGTATTTCATTCATCAAGATTGAAATAGTAACACAAAACGCACCATTGTAAATTATAAAATTAACGCTCGAGGGCAAAAACAGATTTAAGGGGCTATGGAGTTAAGTAACACTACTATTCATTCAAAAGAATTTGAATTTAAGTTGCAATAGCAATACATTGTAGAAGTGCAATACAAAATGGCTACAGTCGAACATTGTAGTATTTTAAATCGCAAATGAAGGATCAATTACTAAAGTGCACTGTCGTGGTGCCGTGGTTACTGTGTGATATTGCAGGATAAGCAACTTTTTGTGGCGGTAGCTACTAGGATGGGTGACCGCTGATCATTCATTTCTAACGGCGACTTCAATGCTTTGGAGGGCACGTTAAGCAGTCGGTCTTGGGTGCTGTATACGTGTATACAGTAGTCGTTAGGATTAAGATATTTCGGCGCACTGAAAAAGTCTGATATCCATCGCCCAGCACTATGCCAGCTTGGTGGATTATGGCCTATACCTACTCGTCACCCAGAGGAGAGACTCATAGTCCTGCAGTGGGCTCATTACAAAGAGTTGTCATGACTGTAGTAAACTGGATTTTGTAGTCTCGTGTACAAAACCGATTTTGTCGATCTGTAAAATTCTGAAACTAAAAGACCACGTTCAGACTACACGGGCTGAACCAGCGTCCGCCCAGTAGCGCCGGCCCAGCGCACTCACCTTGCAAATTGTAATATTTGTAATTTGAGTCGTATTTTACGGACCAAAACATTTCAAATTGCAAATCGAAGTTACTGCTTGGTCATCATCAAGATAAGATAAAATATAAATAAATATTTCTGACACTCACACAACATTATCTAGCCCAAATTAAGTTTCTTAAAGAACTTGTGTTATACTACGGCCACACTATCTTACCGTCTACCGGGCTGTTACCGCCATAATTATGGCATTAAATTACCGTTTAAATTACTGCATGAACTGGTGTGGCCACACTACCTTACCGTCTACCGGCAATAATTATGGCATTAAGTTTGGCGGTAAATATGACTTTTTCAAGATGGAGGTCGAAGCTGCAGCGGCGTTGTGTTTTATGAGTGCCAATTATTTGTACATGAATCTTTTAAATTTCAACAAAGCTATGTTGGAATAATCAAAAATCCCAGTTATCAGTCACTCTGTCAATCACTCTGTACAAACCTATCAATCGATCACTCAAGCATTATTTAAAATTGTCTATTCAAATGTTTCATTCAATAAACGACTATTGCCTCGTACACTTGTTTTTACTTAACTTTGGTTCTGCGTCCCATTTCCAACAGGTTATGGCCCCAGGCCACGCAATCTAAAATCAGTGCAACATGTCTATTAAAAAGAGCGACGTGTAAAATCAGTGCTTCAAAATGGAATCCCGCAATAAACGTAACATCCAACAATTTATCGGCGAACGCTACAGCACGTGGAAGTTTCGCATAAAATCTCTCCTGAAAGAACTACAAGTGAGTGCTGTGATCGAAGATCCTATTCCTGAGAATCCAGACGCTGATTGGCTAAAGAAAAATCAAATAGCCAAAGGTACAAACAAGTTTTACCAACACCCAAAAAGGAAGATTGCACGTCGAAATCCGAATTTCCCTGCCAACCGGAATTCTACGACATATAAGTCATCGAACATGTACTGCGATTACTGCGGAAGGCGCAACCACTTCAAGAAGGACTGTCGGTTCTACAAGAAGATACTCGGCGGCGGCGGCCAGCCAAGCAGCAGCAGCGGCCAGCCAAGCAGCAGCGGTGGCCCCAAGCGCGCAGCACACCACGTGGAGCCCTGCGAGGATGACGAGGGCAGTTTTGCTTTCATGTTCACCAACTATAAGTATTAAACCTTAAACTAATTCTACTAAGAAAGAAATATCTTTTCTTTTAGATTCTCGTGCCACCGTGAATACGCTGAGCGTGTTTACTTTATACGCTGAACTACCCTCACCGATGAAGATCGGCGTTGCGAAAAATGGAGAATCGATTCTAGCGTACGGTAAAGCGTATCAAGGTGACGACTAATTTTGGTTTTAATGGTTCAATTGATGATGTATTGTATTCACCCAAGGTACGTCATAATTTACTTTCCGTGAACCGAATGCAACATGCGGGGATGATAGTGGTTTTTGCCAACAACTGTGTGCAGGTATACAAAAAATAATAAGTGTATTATGTCCGGTGAAAATATTGAACACCTTTGACCCACGAAATTAACGTACACAATAGGAATTTAAATTTGGCCCAAAATTCCTCTGATTCTTACAAGTTATGGCACAGCCGATTAGGTCACCCCAATAAACAAAAGTTTAATATCCTTAAAGGTTTGCTAGACGAAAGTGATAGCTCGTTAATTAGTGATGTAATACCTTATGACGAAATTTGCGAGTCATGTATTCTGGGCAAACAATGTCAACTGCCGTTTGCGAAAGCTAAAGATAAGAGTAATAAAACTCAGAATAGGCCCCTTTACAGTATTCATTCCGATGTTTGCGGTCCAATCACACCAAGCACCATTGATGGCAAAAATTACTTCGTAAATTTTATAGACGATTATACCCACTACACTGTAACTTATTTAATGAACGCTAAATCTGAGGTACTTAAATGTTTTAGGGATTTCGTTGCTAAAAGTGAGAATTTATTTAAGACAAAAGTCACAAATCTGTACCTATTGTGATAAAGGTAGGGAATATCTTTCTAATGAATTTACAGAGTTTTGTGTTTCTAAGGGCATAACGTACCATTTGACGGTACCATATACACCGCAGCAAAACGGTGTGTCAGACTCAGAACGCATGAACCGCACACTGACCGAAATGGCTCGAACCATGGTCACAAGTGCGAAGTTAGATAAATCAATGTGGGTTGAAGCTGTGTTAACATCAACTTACTTAATAAACAGACTACCCATCAAACCGTTATCAAAAAAAAAAAAAAAACACCTTATGAAATGTGGCATGGCAAAAGACCTAAAATAAGTCACATAAAGGTTTTTGGTTCAACGGCCTATGTACAAGACAAAACAACTAAAAGTAAGTTTGACGAAAAGTCCTCTGAAGCTATTTTTGTCGGGTATGATCAAAATGGTTATAAACTATTTAACGTTCAAAATAGTCAAATCTTTATCGCCCGAGATATTATTTTTGATGGAATAAATTATGTACAATCAAGGCCGATAAACCAAAATCCTGATGCCGAAGTTAGTAAGCCTGACAATAATAACAAGTCAGCAAAGCTAACAGGCACAAAACAGGTGAAACAAATTATGTACAATCAAGGCCGATAAACCAAAATCCTGATGCCGAAGTTAGTAAGTCTGACAATAATAACAAGTCAGCAAAGCTAACAGGCACAAAACAGGTGATAAACCCAATTATCAAAATGTCCGCCGAAGTTGGTAAGCCTGACAATAATAAGTCAGCAAAGCTAACAGGCACGAAACACAAATCTCTTCCCGATGACCAATCGGATGCCAATTTGTCAAATTCGTCGAATAAAACAAGGCGAAGTGAAAGACTTCAAAAACTACCTACAATAGATTATAAAAAGATAGACGATCCAGATTTGTATCTCTTATCACTCACAGCCGTACAATCATAACCTACCTACTTTAGCGATTAAATGGTTAAAAGCTGTAGAAAGTGAGATTGACTCTTTGTATAAAAATCAAACATGGACTCTTTTAGATTGGCCTAAAGATGTTAATATAGTAAGCTGTAAGTGGGTATTTACGATTAAAAATAACGAGCTCGGATTATGACGAAACTTTAAACCAGTTGCCCGCATCTCGACGTTTAGATTCATTCTAGCATTTTCTAACCAATTTGACTTACAAGTTCATCATATGGATGGACGTAAAGACAGCATTTTTAAATGGTAATTTCAAAGAGGACATCTATATGGAGGTTCCTGAAGGTGTCTCAGCCAAACCTAACCAAGTTTGCAAACTGAATAAGACTTTATATGGCTTAAAGCAATCGTCGCGATGCTGGTACGAACGTTTCGATCGTGTTCTCAAAGAACTAGGATTTAAAAGTTCTGAAGTTGATCCATGTTTGTATATACTTGATAAACAATGCATAGATAACAATGTATATATAGTATTATATGTAGACCATTTAGTGATCTGTACAAAAATGCAAAGTAATCTAAAACTTCAATAAGTTTAGAATATTATTAAATAAGCAGAAATTTAGTATGGCCGATTTAAATGAGATTAAACTATTCTTAGGTATAAGATTAGAAAAGACTAGAAATACAATTACTTTAGATCAATCAATATACCTACAAAATGTTTTAAGAAAAGTCTCTATGAGTGACTGCAACCCATCTAAGTCACCTTTCCCTTCAAAATTAGACTATACAGCTCTAAACTCAGACGTGCACTACAATGCACCCTGCAGAAATATCATAGGATGCCTAATGTACGCTATGCTATGTACGCGACCTGATATTTGTGCCGCAATAAGTATACTGAGTAGATATCAAAGTAAAAGTAACGCAGAGCTATGGAATTGCTTAAAACATCTTCTAAGGTATATCAAAGGAACTGTTAATTTAAATGTTATTGTTATTGTGTATTTTTAAAAGATGATTGCTGTTGAGTTTCTTGCCACTTCTTCTCAACAGATCGACTTTCCGAAGTGGTGGTAGATTCAGTTCAATTTGTGAATTGTGACTTATTTCAAATGTATTTAAATACTTACGAAATAAAGATTCTTTTGACTTTGACCTATAAAAAGTGCGATTATAAGCAATTAGTTACCGGGTATGCAGATTCTGATTGGGCAAGCGATGAGCTAGACCGAAAAAGCACAACGGGATAAGTTTTCCAAGTGTTTGGAAACTGTGTAATGTCGTGGAAGACACGCAAATAAAACACAGTAGCCGCCTCCTCAACAGAAGCTGAATACATAGCACTTTTCGAAGCTGTGAGAGAAGCGATTTGGATTAAGTCCTTACTAAATAGTATTTCCATACAACACAGCCCATTGTAATATATGAAGATAACAATAGTTGCATTTGCATTGCCTATAATCCCACTAATCACAAAAGGTCAAAGCATATTAATATCAAGTACCACTTTACCAGAGAACAAATTACTAAAAAAAAAAAAGTAATAAAGTTAGAAAATATTTCCACAGGAAACCAACTAGCTGATATGTTTACGAAAATGGTACCATCAGTCAATGTATAAATTAAAAAGGGTGAAGGTATTGTACCTAATGATTGAATTAGTTTTCTTTATAAGACTTGAATTTTTGAGGGGGACTGTTGGAATAATCAAAAATCCCAGTTATCAGTCACTCTGTCAATTACTCTGTACAAACCTATCAATCGATCACTCAAGCATTATTTAAAATTGTCTATTCAAATGTTTCATTCAATAAACGACTATTGCCTCGTACACTTGTTTTTACTTAACTTTGGTTCTGCCTCCCATTTCCAACAAGCTAAAAGAAGACAAAACAGGCTATCCCAAAGAGACCGTTCGGATTGGAATAATTCTAAAAACTCGAGCGCTTTTTCATTTGACCACTCCATGTCGGTCGATACGTGCGTCGCCGGTGAGCTCATATTGCACACTGGACAAACGGTAGTGTGGCCACAAACGCAATAATTACTGCGGTAATCTTCTTTGATGTGCGAAAAAAGACCGCCTCCGGAGCTATTGCCTACCGCCATTTGCCATATTGATTGGCATTGTAAAATTATGACCGTAAATCGTGGTTACACCTAGGTGTTGTTTAAGTTGTGGCAATAATTACTGGCATATCACGGTAGTGTAGCCGTAGTATTATGGATACTAGATAACTGATATACTTAAGAAATATGTAAACGTATATATTGAATAAATACATATTTTTTATTAGAATAAACTTAAATAAACATATAAACATCCCTGACTTGACGGCTAATATCTGTGTTCATCACACCGATATCCGCCGCCGCCGGGATTCGAACCCCGGACCTCTGGCATAGAAGGCAATGTATGTTACCACTACACCAGCCGGTAGTCATGTTATTAAGCTTACTATTAAGAGTTTGGTGTACCATAACATTAAAAAAAAACAATCTTTCCAATGGTAGTCAAATACACTTGGGTCCATTTTGGCCTTTATAATAATTTAAATATCTTACTAAAGCAAGTTTAAGTAACCAAATAAAAATTTTAGCATATATTTATTTATTTATTTACACTTTATTGTATGCCTTACAAACAATACAAAAAAATTTTAACACATAAAAAAAAGATATACAATTGGCGGCCTTATCGCTGTGAAGCGATCTCTACCAGACAACCATGGAAATTCATATGTCAAGAATTAAAACCCTGTTCTATCTATTATACTTCATGAAAGAATAAAACTTCACGGTAGTGCATAATGAATGCTTTCAACCCGTTCGAATACAGGGCAAATGCATTTTAAGGAATGTCAAGTTTCTGAAGATATGGTATTTTACTTATATACTAAGATCGTCCAGTTTTAGAAATTCTACTTTCTGCGTTTTATAACATTCATTTTATTTGGGAAAAATCTATCTTATCTCAACTGAGTTTTACTGCACGTAAAACTCTGGTGTGTGTTTTTGACGACCGGCTGGTGTAGCGGTAACATACATTGCCTTCTATGCCAGAGGTCCTGGGTTCGAATCCCGGCGGCGGCGGATATTTGTGTGATGAACACAGATATTAGTCGTCAAGTCATGGATGTTTATATGTTTATTTAAGTTTATTCTAATAAAAATATGTATTTATTTAGTATGTATGTTTATACATTTCTTAAGTATATCAGTTATGTAGTATCCATAACACAAGTTCTTTAAGAAACTTAATTTGGGCTAGATAATGTTGTGTGAGTGTCAGAAATATTTATTTATTATGTGGCACGCTTAATAATAAAGAGAAATAAGTCAAAAATTAGGTAAATTCAGATTTTCTAATAAAACGCAATAACAACTCAAGAAGAATAGGTAGAATTCGACAGCCGCTCGATTTAGAGGATTTTGAGCAAGACAGAAGGTCGGTCGCCTCTTTATTTCCAAACAGGTCTTCCGTGTTGTCTGTCAAAAAGTAAAGCATTCAGTAATGTTTCAACCTTTATGATAAAAACACGTTCGATTTTGCTGCTTAAAGTGAAATATTGCTTTTTATCATAAAAACTTAAGTATTTTTATGCCATTTAATTTATTAATAAAGTGAAATGTTTTGTTTTCGGTCTCTTTAATATTCAAAATGTATCAATGTTTTGGGAACATCTGGAATTATTTCGGTTTATTTCTTAAATCTTATATTTGTTGAATGCAATATCTCGAGTTATTGCGGTTTATAATTAAGAAGCTTTCGATATTTTTTAAACATTCAATGTTACTACTTTTTATTATCAAAAAGTGACAACCGATCGAAAAATCTTTAATATTTATTTCAGTTTATTAATAGCCAAGAATATTTCGTTCATTTTTTGAAACTTATGGCTATGTTTGATTATTTAAGCACTGCAAAGGCACGAAAATGTTTTCAAGAGAACGAAAGATTTTACGCCTACCTAACACACCAGCGCCTCAAAATAAATCTGAAAGTGCAGAATCCGTGTTTGATATCGATCTGGGGTTATTGGTAATTTACTCATTTAGATAAATTATCTAATACCTAATTTATAACTTTATATTTTATCAAACAAAGTTATGCGTAAATACTAATTAATCACTTTTGTTATAGGATTCACAAGATCAAAAATACGCCTTTATTATCATTAATGTAGAAGATGTTAACTCCCATTTCCCATTCCCATTTAATAACTTACATTGATGTAAGTAATGTTAAGGTATTTAACCTTTATTAAAGGCATAATTTAAAATAGAGAGTATTCCATAAGTTAGATTGTATCGAATTATTTTTTTCAAAAACCTCCTACACCAACACAATACATACATACATCACGCCTGTGTCCCTTATGGGGTAGGCAGAATACCAGAGGTTACAAGACCATCTGATGTCAGGTTTGACAAATTTGGAGGTATTATAAAGATGGAGAGATACTATTGTAGTGACAGGGGGTCAGCCTATCACCCACAAAAACGCCTTTAAAACCTCTCACATCTCACATTTGAGAACGTAACTCTTTCAAAGACATAAGAAATAAAGTTACCATGTGGAGACGAGTGTCACTTCAATGTTCACAAAAAATTAACACTGAGGATCGATTCATTATTTTCCGGTTGGAATTAGCTGATTTAAGTAAGCAATTATCAATTCATGCAATAAGAGTCTGCTAGACATTTTTCAAAAGCAGTCTCGATGTGTCTAACTGCATGATTCATACTATCAGCACAAAATAAATAGTACTGGAATGGTAGAAAAAGATCGTTGGGAAAGCATGGGAACCACATATAAGCTTGAATCTCATTAAGTCAGGGCCACAAGTTTTAGGCATGGTAATAAAACAATTAAGGATTTGTACGGCGATTTTACGAACAACAAAAAACAATAGAGAAACTGAAAGTTAAATGGCTTTTTACAAAATATTTACTACACAATATAATATAAGCTTTTTTCAGCCTCGCAAAGATGAGTGTGATCTATGTACTTCTTATTCTAACTAAGATGCATTGAGTTATTATTACACATAGTAACTCAATGCTTAGATAGTTATAAAAGAAAAGATATAAAAGAGATTTATGAAAATAGACTTACAGGAACTATAAAGGTTAAAAAGTTGGGAATCATCTCGAAAGTACGGCGGTATTTCGGCCCTGCACAGCTTCTTAACTTATACACAGCTCAAGTGCGATCATGCATGGAGTACTGCAGTCATCGTTGGGATGGTTCAGCCAAATATCAACTCAAAGCGCTGGACTCCGTTGACCGAAGAGCCCGTAAACTAATAAACAACGTCGACCTTAGCAAAAAAAACTGCAGACCCTAGTCGTAAGGTTGCTTGTTTAACCGTTTTGGTGAGTGCGCGAGTGCTCTGTTTAAACAAATTGAACCCTCACCTTTTTACCATCGGACTACTAGACGCAGACAGAACTGCCATCAGTATGTGGTTGATATTCCGAAAAGTCGGACTAAGCGCTTTGACAGTTCTTTTTTGGTACGGGTCGCCAAGGTTTGCAATGAACTGCCTGCGTCCATTTTCCCTGAACCGTTTTCCCTGTTTAAGCGTCGAGTGAATAGGTTTCTCGTGGATGGACGAGAAACCACCTTAGTCTTCATGTTCACTTAACCTCAGGTGTCATGGAAGACAAATGTCCCATCCATCCTTTATAAAAATAAAGGTCTGAGTCAACCTTTTTATAAGGATGTCTACTATTCTATATAAAGTGCTTAGGATAGGATAACCGAACCTATCACAATTCTTACTGCTGATGATACTTAAGTTTAATAGTTTTTTATTATATTATTTGAAGTTGGTTTTTATCATTATTCTCTAAGTTTTACAAACTGAAGGCTGAATATAGTCATAGAAAAGAATATGAGTTATTAATTTACAGATTTCTTGGAGACCTTTATTGCTTGATAATTAAATCTAGCTAGTAGCTAAGATAAAAATGCTGATCTCTATGTTACTTAATGAGTATTAAGTAAACGAGTCTGTTTGATTTTATGCCTGAAAAGATTCCAATTTTTATATTTTTTATGTGCTATCTTATAAGAGTTCATTATTGCAAAGCATTTATTGTTATTCTACATAAAAAATAAACAATGTTTTTTTGCTTCTTTGTATTACTTAATAAGTTTTTCCTTATCATCCTTTAAAACTTATTTTAAAAGTAGGAGCACTTCTGTAACCTTTAGATATAAAATTTCAAAAATCTTAAATTATCAGAACTAAAAAGAAATAAGTACTATTTATACCTTTTTAATTTCTAAATAGTTTAAGCGAAACAGATCTATTTTGTTTTGCGCCGCAACAAATTTATATTTGACATCTTTTGTTTTTTGATAAACCGTAATATGTCGGGGGTTTTTCAATCCCTTTAATTTTTAGCATAGTTTACATTATCCTAAAAAAAATATTTATACACCAAATTAAAGCCTCGAGTCTGTTCTTCAATATTCAGTAATAATATTTCAGGAAAAACTATACTTCTGTTATCTGCGACATTTTAAGAACCGGGTTCAACTTTCCAAAAACTTTAAACGCGTTTTCCCAACATTCGTCATTTTTGAGTTATTTCTCTTTATTATTAAGCGTGCGATGTATCCCATATTACAAGCTATGCTTACTTTGAGGCCATGTAGTTGGTGTGATTGTCTCGGATTTTATTTATTTTATATTTATATTTATAAGAAGCTTAATAATGCATCAAGCAATTCAATATAACTAATTTATGTACCTATGCTGTATGAATCGGACTCGCTCACTAAGAATTCTATCCCAAACTGTTATAGTCAAATTATAAAAATTTAAAATTCATAAAACTATAAAATTTCAATTTTCGATATATACGGGTTCCGATTTTTTAACTAGAAGTACACAATCCGAAAACGATAAAAATAGAAATAGTTGTAAATAAAACTAGATTTTTCATTAAAATAACCAGAACTTAATTGACTATTTGATATAAACGTTATAATTTACAACCAAAGGTAAGGTTAAGGTTCCCACAGCCTGCACAAAATCGACAGCTTTCATAAATTGAGTGGCATATTAATAAATCCTGGTATTAGCCGAAAGATCGATCCGGATTTTCTAAACCTGACTCATGTTCAATTCATTAATCACTGCTCTAATGCTATTATAGGGCATGAGAAATGTAAAAAAATAATAAAAACTTCCTTTAGTATGTGTACATAGGATATGGAAAAAAACTACCTGTATGAATAATTAGTAAAACAATCCTTTTAATACAACAAAGTAATTAGTTTATGTAATTAAGAAGCGGATTTTCAAGCAAAAGGCTTAAGAATACAAATAAAAATCTAATATATAAAATTCTCGTGTCACAGTTTTCGTTGCCATACTCCTCCGAAACGGCTTGACCGATTTTGATGAAATTTTTTGTGCTTATCCGGTATCTATGAGAATCGGCCAACATCTATTTTTTTTTTATTTATTTGGCAAAACAACGTTTGCCGGGTCAGCTAGTATAATATAAAGGGTTATTGGCAATGAAAAGATCAGACCTTTTATAATGATAAATTCTGAAAAAATGCTCGTAAAACCGAGTTCAAAATTGAACTAAAGAGTAAAAAATAAAAACGAAAACTTCTGTCTAAAATAAACTCACTTTAATATACCAACTAAGTATTTTCTGAAGTCAGTGCCTTTAAACGATTGATTTGTAGGCTTTTATTTCCTTACTTTTACTTTAATTCGGGCAGGCAACAACTTCAACAAATCTGTCACCAGAATTCGCAAGCTAAATAATCTCAAATCGGGATTCAATAATAAACTCGTATTCAGAACCTGTCCTCAAACAAACAAGCTGCCATAAAACAGTGTCTAACGTAGCAAGTGGGATTTGAACATTCAACCCTTGGACCTGGTAATAAAACTGAAATGGTGTATTTATTACGTTAAACTTCTCTGTGCCTGGCTGTTGCAATAAAGGAGGTGATGGTTGACGGCGTAACTTTTTTGTTATGATTTAAATAATTAAAGTTAATTTTATAAAGGCGGTAGAGATTATTTAATTATTATAAAGCTTAAAAATATTACCAAAATAGAGCCACATTTGTCTACAACTTTGTGGGTTTGGCCCCTGCAAATACGGTACATAAGACAAGTTTTAAATTGTAAAGGCAGATAAATATTAAATTTTAAAATACTACTGTAATAAATTTTGTTGTGTACAGTTTGAGTCATATTCTGCAAACGTACCATTCAACATTTATACGTCACGTATGACATAGAGGTTTAAAAAGGTAGTAAAGTTCTTATTTTTGAAGTGTAAACTTGTAATTAAAGTCTTAACCTAATAAGTAACCTAACACAAGCTTGTTAGTGACCCCTCGTAAAAGAGATTTCTGGTTTACATTCAGACTCAAACAAGGCGAAAGTTTTTCAGGAAAACGAACTAAATTTGCTGCCCCAGCTGAGTATCAAACCAAAGATCTTTGACACCGTAAATACTTAAACCTATACGCCCGTAAACCTTCTTTGCATATTTTCTTCCAATCAAGTTCGTTTAAAAAGTTTCCCGAAGTGTTTGCATAATTTTGCCTTATTTTTACTTCGTAGAAAACCGCATTTTGAACTACCAACTTTTATCGCAGAAACTTGAAACAGAAGAAATATTTGAAACCTAAGTAAGTTTACTTTGTGTTCAACAGAGTGAAATTATTTATAAAACTATTTTATGAACTTATTACAACGGAACTTGTTGGATCGATGGCCCTGCCTCGTGTCCATCGATCAACATTGTTTAAACAGAGCGTACAAGTCAAAACTCTAATAAAATAAAAGAGTACGGATTTCTAACGTTGTACAGTCACGTCTAAAAATATGTATAAGTCACCGTAAAATAATAAATTCCGTAAATTTATAAATTTACGCGGAAATTTACAAACTTGTATTATGGAGGCAAAATGTATTATTTTACGCCTATATTTTCGCAAATTGATAAACTTACCGAACACACTCGTAAAATAATAAGTAAGCTCTGATTGGTCGAATAAGTCACCTGTTCTAATAAAAAAAAAACGAATGCTCTGGAAGGCCTTTTTGGAACGGTTATACAATTATTGTGGATAAGCCAAATTTTGTAATTATTAGTCTTCTTGACCAATCCGTATTTTAAAAAAGCGTTAAATTAGAAACTCTTCTGTGACTGGTCGAACCGATTAGAATCTTACGAATGAATATCCGTAAGCTTATAAAATTTACCAAGATCCGTCGTAAATTGAAAAATTTGCGAAAATGAAAGCGTAAAATATTACAATTTATCTCTCGTTTAGAATCTTACGAAATCTTACTTAAATTTATAAACTTACGGTTCTTATTACTTTTCTGGTAACATATACATTTTCATTGGAATTTGAACTTTATCACAACCAAATAGGTTGCGAAGTGTGTTCATTGTTCTAAATAAAAAGTACGAGTAATTTAATACTTTACTATAACTTTAGGAATATCATACACGAGAAGGATTAGTTCTCTAAACAAGTTTCAAATTGAAGAGAAATTAATACAGAAACCTTCATATTTACTAATTAAATTAAAGGGAATTTAAAAGTGATTGTTTTATAGTCTAAAGACATATTTTTTTACATTCGCACAACTAGTTGGACTCTAAAACTAACTCTTTAATATCAAAGCTTGAATATATAAGTACAGATAATTCATAAGTCTCCTTCCAACCTTAACAGTAAATTGTTCCAAATGGAATTAATACAAGGAGAGTCTTATTGTACGAAGTACAATGTCAAAATATAGGCAAAACCTAAGTATATTTAATTTATGTATGTGTGATGCACATTTATTAAGCAATATCGACTAATTGCTTTGTAATCAATTTACCCAATATCGTTTATACTTATAATAAATCAGTATGCAAACAGCATCGGAGGAGTTTGGTATTTCACCACCTTATTCTTCCCAATTTAACTGAGTGTACAAACAGTACCTTACAGTTTTTGGTCCTTCGAGATTTTTCTTAAAGCCAGTGATAACAGTCAAGCGACAAAGATCGATTTTCTCCAGGCAATAAGAACTACTCGTACAGCTGTGATATTACCCCTGCCAGTAGCACAGTTAGATAGAATGAAGAACCATTATTTAGTTCCCTATTTCAGCCTTGTCAATCACGGTAAACAAACAAGAGATCTGCTTGTAATCTATAAGTTATGTCTAAGGAGTATTTTTTCGAAACAAATCTCTTACATCTTTGACTAAAAAATATTGACAATTAATTTTATGTTGGATTCTTTATAAGTGATCGATTTAAAAGTTTTCCGAAACATCTACCTATGTTAATTTTTGCTTAAAACAGATTTTGTTCTTACGTTTAATGTTTTCGTATTTATTGCACAAAATACGATAACGTTAAAGCAGAATATACTCGTAACGAGAAGGATCTCCTTTAGTTGACAGTGCATTTTATCTCGATCTCGTATACACTGTAACACGTCTATGTTATCAAAGGTATTTTCGCAGAAATTCTATGTTAAAGAATTTGTGTTTTAATTTGAATAATGCTTTTTTTAATACCCACCCTTAGTAAATAAAATGTGAATTACTGAGTAGGTCAATAGTGATTGAGTTTGAAATATATTTCTTAAATCATTTAGCACTAATCATGTACTTATAATCACATACACAACTAATATGGACATGAAAATGTAATTAGATTTTTTGTTTTTCTTGTATGCGCATCTAATTTTAAGCGTTTTATAGTAATGGTAATTACTGACAGGATTTGTGGAGCGTTAGTAGAGCGATCGCTGATGCCATGCTGGACTGAGAGCAAAGGAAAAGCAAAGAGTGTGCCAGCTGCTTCCTTTCCCGGGCATACTGTAAAAGTCAGTCATGGGACAGAGGTTTTATTGGAGGTTTTTTTGTGGGCGATAGGCTGACCTCCTTTCACTGCAATAGTATCTCTCCACCATTATAATGCTTCTTAAATTGTCAAACGTGATATCAGATGGTTTTATTACCTCTTGTGTTCTACCTTCTCCATATGGGATACAGGCGTGCAATTATGTATGTATGTATGTAGTACAGCGTTCGCTTGTGGTTTGAAAGAGCCTGCTTTCGTTCGAGAAAGGTTTGGGGCTAATAAAATATCTGTTACTTCTACTGTGTCCATAGCACAACTATATCACAGCTTCAACAAAGACTACATAGTTCGTTTTCCACTTTAAGTAATTTCTTTATTCTTTTATTATTAAGGAAGAAACTCTGTTTGTAGAAACTACCAATGAATACTAAAACTACAATCCTATAATTCAATTTATTTATTTTAAATGAAACTACATGACACTCAAACTAAAAATATTGATGTAAATGCAAAATTTTATGCGAGCAGAATTATATTTTACGAACGCCAGAATATAGGTTATGCATGCAGTGGAAACCGTGAAGCACTTTGGTTGTGCTCAAATATTACTTCTTTGCGGTTTTATCATTCAATATGTTGGAAAAAGCTTCCACTGAGAAAACAAGTAAACATATAGGAATAATAGAACTTGCAATTGTTTCGTACGTATTTTAATGTGACTGAAGGCCATCTGGCTCATCGCGGTCGGCATTTAACATTCGGTCGCGGCAAATTGAAATATTTGTAAGCATAAACTGTTTTTATTCTTATAAATAAGTTTAAGCTTTATAAATACATAGGAATATCCGTTGTCTGGATATATTGAGGTACATGTTAAGTCTACCTAGATCCATTAAGAGCATTAGTTCCTTAGTACCTTCATTAGAGTATTAGTACCTTCCCGTCTTTTCTAATTAATTTTACTATGAAACACCCTGACGCAATCAAAACCGTTTTTGAGATGATCGACTTTTCATATTCTCAATAAAAATTGCCAATTGTTTGCTATTAAATATAATATTTTGAAATTGGTGCGCCTTTTTATTATTTTTATTTAGTTTGGGCTTCGTGCTTTAGTTAGAAAAGACATTTAGAACACACCTTTAACGTATCTAAGTCGACTTAATCTGTAACCCTGTACATAGATTAACAAATGACTCCCCTGTGGTTTTGATTATTTTTTTTCATCATCACATCTTCTGCAATCAACAACTCAATGAAGAAACAGTCACACACCAAACAGTCATAAAAATTATGATGCAAAATGAGGGTATGCTAAGTATGTATAAAATACAAATAAAAGTAGGCAATAGGACTTAGGCGGAGGCATCTGCGTACCTGCACCATAAATTATGTATCTGTGGTCATCTATTTAGTGGTGACTGGTGCATCTCATGGAAGCGAACTTCTAGTCACCCGACCCTAGACACCCCAAAGTCCGACCTTAACGCAGTAGCTTTAAAAATGTTTTTCTAAGAAAAAAATATATACATCATTTTTGGAAATTAAAATTGGACATGTTTTAAAAGATATGTTAAATGTAGCTTTTGCATAAAACATCTGTTTAACAAGTGTAGAAAAACAACAAAGGTTGAGTGTAATAAAAGCAATATAGACATGCAAGCCAAAGCTAACAAAATCCTGTTGAAATTTTTAACCTGGCTAAACCTGATGGTGAAAAATTATTTCAACAAACGTACTTAAAACAAACAGGCTGAGTTGAAAATTGCCTTTCAAAATATCCTTCAAAAATGTATTTGAAAGCTACAAAAATACCGAGTGATGGATGGACGTTTATTAAAATTTTATTGATCAAAAAATAATCTTTAATACTTTGATGCAGGTATGGTGTTTTACTAGGCAAACTACCTAATAAAACACCATCAACATGATTCATTGGCATTGTCTACGTAAGTAACGTATATTCCAGTATATTTTCCTGCGGGCACCCGGGCGGCGATTTCATAGCTAGCTGCACTTTCAAGCCCATTGTGCGGAAAATTAATTAGTGACATGTTAGAACTCTTTTACTTTTATTACGTTTTACTAAGTAAACACGAAAAATAATTAATTCTAAGTCTATTCACAATATGTTTATTCGACAATGCCATCACTTATTTATTTATTAAGGTTCACCAGCGTTTGTTTACATTAAATCAACATTATAATTTATAACTAATGACGCTATTAAACTAAATGTAACAATATTTTAAGGCGAACACAACATGCAAAAAAGTATAAAAGTTAAAACTAAAATATCTACTTACTAAACTATATTAAACTTCGGTAGAACGAAATAGAAGTAACAGTTATAATAGGTTCTAATAAAAATCTTCTTTATTTTGCAACCTGAAGCCAGGCACGACACAGGGTTGTTTTGAGTTTGGTTAAATGTTCATTGAAAGTTAAACCATATGGCCAACGACATATTATATTAAACACGCTTTTACACAATCAAATGGCTCCTTTTAATTCTTAGTCCCGAGTAGAGTCTTAATAAATGAATAACTTTTTTTTACTTGTTTATGTATTTGTATAGTATTCCACTAACTAACCAAAACCACTTTAAATTCACATTATTTGTAATCAATCACATGTCCTTATAAATCCAAGTATGACAAGATTTAAGCCCCTTTGAGTTGAGCTCAAACAGATTTATTATAAACTCTCAAAATAATCAAATATGAGTTTAAAGTACTGTTTAAAGAGATATGAAGTATTTAATGAATCGCATAAAAACATGACGACGTCGTGGCGCCGTGGTTACTGTGTGTATCATACGATATCACAGGTCAAGCAACGTTCGGCGCGGTCGGTACTTGGATGGGTGACCGCCGACCATTCATATCTTACGACGACTTCCGTGCTTCGGAGGGCACGTTAAGCAGTCGGTCCCGGGTGCTGTATACTTGTATACAGTAGTCGTTAGGGTTTGTCAGAAGCCATCTAGGCGCCCTAAAAATTCTGGCATCTACCACCCAGCACTGGGCCAGCTTAGTGGATTATGGCCTAAACCTCCTCTTCACCCAGGGGAGAGACTCATGCCCTGCAGTGGGCTCATTACGAAGAGTTGTGATGATGATGATGATGATAAAAACATACGGTTGCTCAAAAAATTGTGTTCTTACTTTAATTACTTACGGTCTCCGTGGTGCAGGGAACTAGTCGTCACAACGCCATTCGTGAGGTCGCGGGTTCGATTCCCACACGGAACAAGAAAATATTGTTTCATGTCTGGGTGTTTATCTATATATGTATTTATATTCTAGGTTTCTTGTTCGCTACATGGTATCCCATGTTACAAGTTGCGCTTACTTTGGGGCCATGTGGTTGCTGTGATTGTCTAGGGAATTGATTTATTTATTGAATTGGACTACATATTACTATTAAAGTTATTATGAAATGTAATATCTACATTAAGGCTCCAAACAAATTTGAAGCACACGAATATTGCTAGATTATGTTAATTTCTAGGTCCTTAGTTGCAAACAGTTTTGTTTTATTAGAATTCTTTTGTTTAAACGAAACACTAGGTACAGAATTCTAGGTACGAGAAAATCCCACTTCTGGTTGTAGAGGGTTTGTAGAATTCATTTCATAATACCTTCTTTGTTACTAAGAACTGAGTGTTTTGCAAATTTTTGAATGAATTAAGACTTATTACTATACACAAACAATAGCTACTCCAATTACAATGAAGCTACTATTAACCATCGGTTTGGAAACCGCCCACCCGCAAAATATAAATAGGACTTAAAAAGTATGTATCTTAAGTATTTAAGTATATTATTTTTTATATTTTTTCTGTAATTCTTATAGGTACTAGAATACCTTCACGAAGGTATTATATAGGGTTGGCAGTAATATACCCTGTATATTAGTTTTAATGAGTAAAGTCGTCAGATAAGTAAATTATTAAGTACATCATATCAGCTGCAGTAAGTTCATTACTGAACAATAAGTCTTGGAAATAAGTAATAGTGCCACAATTGCCGCGATTGACAAATTCGTTGTCTGATAAGATATAAACATTTTTTATCAGAAATATGCTAAAAACCGAATTCATTTTGAAAATTCTCTTAACTAATTTAGCTTTTACCAACCCCGTAGGAAGATATTGGATTGTCATTTTTGTAGCTAAGAAAATTGTTCTATTTTAACATTTACGATGACTGATTTTATGGTGGGAAAGCAAAAGGAATTTGACGTTAAATTTACGTTACCTACCGTCATTTACATGATTTCCGTCATAGTTTCCGTCGACAAAATTTTCGAACGGCCTACGGTATGTTTCAATTACAGATGCCCGGTGCGCCGGATGCTGCTATTTCCTGAGTTCGGAGTCAAATTCATTGCATTTTATCTTTTTACATCAAACATCACTTAAACCAATTTCCTTGTAAAAATCATACACAACTTCCACGTTAAACCTTCAATCCTTCAATTTCAACATTTAAATATTTAAGCAAAATGAATACGCAAAAAATTTAGTACTTTATCAAAAAATTCTAACGAAGTTCGTCAAAAGATCTTGCTGACAGTTTTTGCTGGAATATTTCTCTTAATTTTGCCTATTGTGCAAAATTATTGAAACAATTACAGGCCGGGTGATGAGACGTGAAAACATCTAAAGAAGTGAAAGTAAAATGATTTTTATTGGGGAATGCTTATGACATTAGTAATCAATGGGTTTGTCAGAAATGAATCAGAAATGAACCAAGTCTGGCTAAATATCTAATAATTGTTGTTTTTTTTTATATCGGTGACTAAGCCCGCTTTAGTAAAGGTGAGGACTAAAATGACGGCAAACTGGTTTAGGACCTGGCTTTTTATCAAATTTTTTCGGTAGATTTAATATGAAGGGTGATTGTTAGCACAGCGAAACTTAAAGGGGTCTTCGCACCAATGAGGACCACTCGAGCCAGTCGCCTTTTACGTCTGTGAATGTCAGAAATATTTATTATTTAATTATTCAATCTCCTGGACATAGGCCTCCCCCAAGGTTCTCCACGTCCCTCGATCCCGCGCCGCCCTCATCCAGCGTTTACCGGCGACTTTGACCAGGTCATCGGTCTATCTTGCGGGGAACCTGCCCACGCTGCGACTCCTAGTACATGGCCACCCATTTCATTATTACAAGTAAATCATCTAAAAAGTATAAAAAAAAAATATTTTATAGGATATATAGGTCACATTTCAGTACTTAACCAAAGTTTTTGTCTGAAATAAATTAAGTAAAAAAAAAAAATCCCCAGACAATCACACCAACTACATGGCCCCAAAGTAAGCATAGCTTGTGTTATGCGATACCATGTAGCGAACTAGGGGGGAACCTAGAATATAAATACATAAATATATAGATAAACACCCAGACACGGAACTTTTTTTTTTTTTTCTTTTTCCGTACGGGAATCGAACCCGCAACCACTGGCGTCTGAGGCAGATAGGTTTACCCCATCGCCAAAGTGGTCGTCAAAGTATCACATAAACATAAACTTGAAAAAGGCTTAATGAATACACTTATTATTTAACGAGTCATAAAAACTTTAAGTATACATTGTTTGAATTCTCAAAGCTTGGACTTACATTACATTCAGTCAGAGAGCTCTTTCCAATTACAGTACGGGGTCATTATTTCCGGCGAGCCGGGATGCCGTGCACGCTGTGATGCTCCGCTTACCTTCCGAAATTCACCTACGGGAGAACCACTTTACAATCTTGTCGTCTCTCCCATCGTATGAATCTGCAGCTCTGGTTGTTGTTAGGGTTGTCATCTCGATAAAATAAAATCGAAAAGGACGGAATTTGTAGTGGCATTTTAAATGGTTCTTTCAGGTAAGTGCATATCGCAAATACTTTTTACAGATTTAATTATTTCAAAACTGACTCTTTTAAATACAACAATATTAAAGCTAACCAACGAAATAATTCACACCATAAACATAAGAAGACCATTTACTTATACATGTATGTATAGGTAATTAAAATACACGAAGAAAATATAAAACAATCGAAATATCTCGTACAGTCGCGTCGAATAAGAACTTTTTTCATTGAACTTTCAACCTTATGAGGACCGAATAAGGTTACGAATTTTATTAGAAGTGACTGTACCCAAACATATAGACAGAAACACATTAAAATACCAGTGAAAATTATTGGCAGTAATTAAAAGTTATTAAACTTATTTTATTTAATTTTATATTTCTTTCATTATGTAATGAACGATACTTACTTAAAGTTCGAATCTTGTATAGACTCTACTATATTGTAATGGTGTATAAGTAAATTATTATATTGAAAAAAATAACAATTGACAACCCTGTCGTTTAGAATGGTTTCACTGGTTCATCACTACAGAATGGACCTCATATTGAAATCCAGACACAAACCTGTATAGAAATTATAGTTTATCTATTAAATAAAAACTATAGAGAGTCAACAGTGGGAAAAATTTATTAAAATTGACTTATATGTTAGAAAAAAGAGCTCTAGCATTTTAGACAAATCATAAAATATTCTTTCTAGTCCATGTCATGATTGCACCCCTTTAAAGGCGCTTTTTTGAAGAAAGATATTACTTTCCCATTTTTGATTCATTTTTGCCATCAATTTTAACATGGCTCTTCTTGTCACTCATTTGAAACCAACAAGCAATATCATTTATTATAAGAGATAACACCATTTAGAAATAAAATAAAATTTGCCAGCTACGAGGGCGGGTCAATAATTCCGTGACTTTGAAATAAAACACAGATTTTTTGATTAGTTTTTTTCAACGTAGTCTTCCTTGAGCTCCATACGCTTTGACCAAAGCTTCTCCAATTTTTTATCTCTTCCAAAAAATATGATTTGTCGAGGTCCTCAAAATAGGCCTTTGTTTGCGGGACTTCATCCTTGGAGACAAATCTTTTTCCGCCGAGCTGTTTCTTCAGGTTTGGGAACAACAAGTAGTCACTTGGAGCCAAATCTGGAGAATAGGGTGAATGAGGGAGCAATTCATAGCCCAATTCATGGATTTCTGCAATTGTATGTGCAATTGTACATGTGTGCACCCTTGCATTGTCTTGGTGGCAAATAACTTTTTTCTTGGCCAAATGAGGTCGTTTTGTTTTTCAAATCGTCATTGAATCGGTCCAATAAGTTAGCATAATATTCCCCATTGATTGTTCTTCCCTTTTGAATGTAGTCAATGTGGATTATCCCGCGTGCATCCCAAAAAATAGTAGCCATAACTTTATTGGCTGACAAACCCACGTTGGCCTTCTTTGGCGCCGATTCACCCTTAGAAACCCACTGTTTTGACTGTTGTTTGGTCTCTGGTGTGTTTTGATGGATCTATGTTTCGTCCACTGTTACAAAACGGTTACAAAAACTCCTCCATATTGCGATTAAACAACGCCAAACCTTCCTGTGAAGTTGTTACAAGATTGCGTTTGTGGTCGACTGTGAGCAAACGCGGCACCCATCTTGCGGAAAGCTTTCTCATGCCCAAGTGATCCTTCAAAATTGAAACTACTGAGCCATGCAAGATATTTACGGCTTCCACAATCTCACTTTCAATCTTCGGTGGGCCAACACAATATCGTGAATTTTTTTGATTGTTTCGGGTGTAGAGACCTCAAATGGGCGTCCAGGAAGTTAGGCATCTTCATTGCTTGTACGGCCACAATGAAATTCAGTAAACCACTTTTTTACCATTGAAATCGATGGTGCGAAGTCCCTATAATGGTTTAGGTAATGGTTTTTTTTTCGCAAAAAATAATAAGCACACGAAATTCACTTTTTTTCATTTTTTCCTGAAATTACTGGGTAGTGTGATAAAGATAGTTGTCAAACACAAACTAACTGACGCAGCAATTCCAAATTTTTACAGGAGTCAACTGACAGATGCCTGTTGATAGGAGTAGTGTTGCTTTTTCAGTAAAGAGGTCAGAAATTCAAAAAGTCACGGACTTCTTGACCCGCCCAGGTATATACCAGTGAGATGATATCCATGGAGATGTTCTATTTTTCTATACATACTTTATAGTTATATAGATATTAAGTAGGTATAACTAAAACTCTTTTATCTCACTCTCCCAATACAAAATCCATTGAAGAAAAAAAGAGATAGTACTATTTTCATTCTCCTACCGAATGAAAAAATTAAAGGCATGACGTCATACAAATGTCAATAGAGTGCCTTGTCGCCATGTTGTGTTTCAGAATTCAGAGTACTTAAGATGTCAAATTGTGTTTTTGCTGAAAGGTTTTTTCAATTTACTAATTAAGTGGCTTCAAATTTGTGTTTTATATGTTAATATCTGCAAAAAGTGCAAGCTTCAATATGAAATGTTCAATTTTGTGGTGTGGTACGAAGAAAGATGATAAATACCCTAAGTAATTTAACTTTACACAGGTTAGTAAGATTTTCATTGATTAAAACAAGTGAATTGTTGTTATAAAGTGCTCCACATAACTTTTTTTTGTGATTTGGACATGCAATCTTAACTACATTTTTTTTTATATTAAACACGTTTTACTTTGCCGAAACCTATTGTTGAAACTGTCTTGTTTGTTTACATTAGAATTTCATAGTGATGTATTTTTCTTAAAACTCTATATCGATATTTATAATTTTAGGTTTCCAAGAAATGGTAACTTAAACGGACGGTGGTTAGAAGCTATTGAAAGCGAGAACTTAAACCCAAAAGTTAAAGTTTGGTATATTTGCTCTTTACATTTTGAGGAAAATAGCTATAATAAGACCCTTGATGTAATTAGATTGCGAGATGACACAGTACCTTCAATTTTCCAAAAGGTAAGAAATCTTATTTTGTATTATTCAATAAAAATAGACTTTGTACCTTTTATTTAGAAATGAATAAATATTTGTGAAAATTACTATGTTGTTTTACTGCTACCTGCATAATACGAGTGTAAAATCTTTCTAACTTTCATAATATAAAACCTTCCTATGGTTAATTATTACATAGTGGCCATGTGGATAGTTATATTTTATAATTACTATTATTTTGATCAGATTTCACTTTTTATAATTGCAATGTCCACTTTAATTTATTTATTTATTTTCATTTTTATTGTTACTATTTTGTGTTCCTTCGTAATTCATGAACCTCTCCCTCTCCCTCCCCAGTATCGAAAGAATCGAAGGAATATTCTTTCAATACTTCTTTCGATTTTCCAAAAATGTAAACAACACCTGTCATTAATTCGATACTTGCTCTCAATTTCGAATAAAACGCTTCAAATATGCTTCGGAAACACTCTTAGACTAATAATCAAAGTAAAAAAAAAAGAAAAAACTGGTATATATAAGTAGAAAATGGAAAAAAAAGGCAGAAAGTTATACTAAATGGCAGATGACGGCTAAGGAGCGTCTCTTTTAACAGTTGCATGAGACGCCCTAGGACCGTTATAAAAAATGGTATGACCGCACCAGGCAGAAGTTTGTAAAAATAACCGTCGCAATTAATCGGATGTGTGTTCCTTCCCTGTCAAATACTGTCAATAGGAGAACGTAAGTTTTGAACCCCTAAATTTTGGTAAGACAATTTATTTCTGGTGGCGTGATAAAGTTATAAACAAAGCTATTTAGAAAAAGCGCATATTTTTCCTGACAAATAATAAGTTAATAAATCCCCAGACGAATCATTTCAAGCATTTTCATGGTAAGCATGTGGGATAACAGTTTTAGTAATTTATATATTTTTTTCCAATACCAGGATAAAGCACAGACCTAAAAAATTTTTTTTTTAAATATCTTTGATCATCATGTTTTCAGTTATTTACTAATAAATGACGCTACACCCGAAAAGTTTCCTTTCTCTACCAATAGGATAAAGCTTCATTTCGCATTTTTGAATAGACATTTTCTCAAGAAAACAAAATAATCGTCCGATGAATCAGACATTTTCGCTGATAAGCGCTTATAAGTTTCCACCTTTCTTTCTGTATACGGCCTTAGGTGTATCGATACAACTTTAGTATGCTCACTATTGGCGGCCATTTTATGCTACGATTTAACTTTAGGTATGCACCCATTTTTTGCTGTTATTTCAGATCCATAGTGTTAGAGATCTATGGTATATACAGAGTGTGACCTATATTTTATTTAAAGCAAGATTAGTTTTCTAGGGTCGAAATGTATATTGCATGCATTGATATTTATTGCTATTACACACTGTAATGGTTCAAGGCCAAAGTGTTGCATACAGTAAACCTATAATATTGTTATAATATCTAATTAAATAAATAGATATTATAACAATATTAGTATATCAGTGTAACTAAATTATATAAATAAATAAAATTTTCATTTCATTTTCATTTTCAAATAAATAGCTAGAATCTCTAGAAGCATAGCTTGTGTTATGAGATACCATGTAGCGAACTAGGGGAGAACCTAGAATAATAAATGCATATTATATAGATAAACGCCCAGACACGAAACATTTTTTTTTCTTGTTCCGTGCGGGAATCGATCCCGCGACCACGCGTTTACCCCATCGCTAAAGTGGTCGTCAAATTTCAGCATAAGTCAAACGCAAAAGAAACTATAACGTGAAACGTCAAATCTCATTACAGATATAACAGTTCCCAACAAAAACTCAGACAACAAGACAAACAAAATAACTCAATGTAACTTGATAAGTTTAGCAAATAATGATACAAACACGTGCAATGACCGCAAATTCTCTCAGCCAATCACATAAAGGCAGTGGAAAGAACTACATTTATACTAGTAACACGTCCATGAAATTGAAATTGTTTGAACTTATTCGAATTACTTTCTCGACTTTATTTAATTTAAAATTTAATTTTAATTTTATTACTCAATTTCAAAAAGTAATTATTAGAAAGTAAGGGAACTATTACACTCTTAATACATAAAGCCCATATAAGCGTAAGAGAATGTTGTTTCATTAGTTTTTGTTGTATTTTCATAAAGGGGCAAAGAACGACAACGGATTGAAATGAGCTGTATAAGCCCTTTCACACCCTTTTGTTAGTTGCTGCTTTATTGAATTGAATGCTTTATATTTATTCCAGTTACGTCGAAATGCATCTATACAAGCTTGAATTACCATGGTTTTGAAAAAAAAAAAATACAATATCAAATTTCCTTCCAGTGTGTGTTTAGTTATTCAATAATGTAACAAAGTAATTGTGGAAATATCACAATAAATTGCTAGAATTATAATTTTAAAAACGTGTACTGTATTTAATATTATCTTAATTAAAAGATAATATTAAATACAGTACAATCTTTGAAGACCACTTTGGCGTTGGGGTAAACCTATCTGCCTCAGACGCCAGTGGTTGCGGGTTTGATCCCCGCACGGAACCACAAAAAAAAAATGTTCTGTATCTGGGTGTTTATCTATTTATGTATTTATATTCTAGGTTCCCCCCTAGTTCGCTATATGGTATCCCATAACACAAGCTATGCTTACTTTGGGGCCATGTAGTTGGTGTGATTGTCTGGGGATTTTATTTTATTTTGATAAAGTATATACAAAAAACAATTGGTATTCACTGATACAGGATATGGTTTAAAGTTTTAATTATGAGTTCCACAAACTATTTTCTAGTTGAATTTGTCGCTAGACGAACAAAAAACATACCGTTCATTTAGAAATCACAAATAAATCAACTGAAAATTTTCATCTAAAATGCGAATGTGTGTGTGAAAATAACACGATAAGCGACGTTGCCACTCCATGCAATCACTGACAGAGACAACGCTCGGGCGGGCGGGACAGTTGCTCGTGTGCTATGTTGCCGTTCTTACTTTCTTTACTACTGTCTGCTTGCTAGCGCTCGCTGGACGTAGTTTAGCAATAAGGATCCAACCCACAAAAAAGTCAAAAACCCACTAAGTATGCAGAACAAGCAACAGAGTATAATGCTATGGTTTAGTAAAAACACCCAAAGAAAAATATAAAAAATGACATTACAAAAACTGTTACGATACCATCCCACATATATGGCCAGTCACAAAAAAATATTATCAAAAAGAATCCATTCCGCTTGGATCTTTTAAAATATAAAATTTTACTTCATGCTTTTTGCGATTCAAAATGACAAAAAAGATCTAAGCTGTATGGATCATTTTTGATAAATCAACTTATTTGCTTTAATTCTTTTAAAATTTATCAAAAAAGAGCCAAGCTATATGGATTATTTTTAATAATTGTTTTTTTTTTTAAACAAACCTGCTTACTGTAAGCAGATATAAGTAGTCATTCATAATTCTAATGCTTTTAGGTATAAATTCTTAATGTAAGTACCTAATAACATTATCTCTGTTAATATATACTGTTAAACTATATTTAAAAAGGTCTTTCACAAGATCGAGTTATATCAAGCTGGAAATCATCGTAATATATAAATAATAAAAACTATTTGAGTTTCATCTTAAATCCCTAACCTATAGTAAAAATTTTTGATTAAATATATATAGAATTGTTTAATAAATAACTGTAATTAAATTATTTTGTAAATATTGGATCACTTGAGTTAAACTGAATTTGAATAAGTGCTATGAACAAAGCGAATTAGGATCCAAAGACATTTTTACCCTAAAAAATCATTTTTTAGTCAGTAAATTCTAAAAATGTTGCTTGTCTTTAAAAATTAAACAACCAATCCTAAAAGTTGACATAAAATTATAATAATATTCTGTCGTCTATTTACAAACATGATTTGTTCCTAAACTTTGAATATCTCAAAACATAGTCAGTGTGGGATGGATCGTTATTGCTAAACTACGTCCAATTCAACGTGAGTCATTCAATCAGTCACTCTATAACTTACTTTGTTTTATTATTCATTCATTGCAAATAATATCAACATCGCGTCTTTACTCATATTTGTAGTTTATTTATTTCCGAATTACTTGTGCATTTTCTTTGTCGTTGATTACAAAACGCCAATTAGTTGTGAAAATAAATAAAATGGAAGGAACTTCTAAACTTCTTCTGGTGTAGTTCTAAATGAGGAGGCAATTATTGAAATAAAATGTTTTCCTTCACTGGCAAGACAGTCAAAAGACATCCTGACTGCTGTGAGAGATGTGAAGAATTTTCCCATTGTTGAAAAAAACGGAGTTTTATCCATGAATGAAAATCACAATTACTACTACCAAGTAAGACCGGGCTATAAACAATATGTGTGTTAAGTTGTTATATATTGTTCGTATTCTACCAGGTTTTTACTAATATTGTTTTTTTTTAGGTTCAGGGGCAACTAAGGGTAGGTAACAAGAATGAAAAAATGTTATTTTATTTGTTTTGTGAATCTTACTACGACAATAAGTGTAATTGAAGTACAAAGAAATGAACCATTTATTGAGAAAATGATCCCTAAACTAGTTTACTTTTATAAAAACTCTATATTGCCAGAAATAATACTAAGGCGAATACCAAAGGTAGCTAAATGTATCGATCTAGAATAAGTTTGCATGAAATAAAAACCCATTTGACCTATTGTGTATCTTTCGATTTTTATCATTGACTTGACTTCTAATCGCAATAATCCTGCTTCCTATCCTATTTCCTACATAAACACCTAATTTATTTATTACAATATAAATAAAATTGCCTACTGAAAAATATTCAATTTGTAACTGAACCATAAATTGCATAAACTATAAACCATAATTCACTTTGTAACTGAACAATAACTCCGAAACGTACACGCTTCCCTACCTACATAATTAGCTGATATCTATGAACAAAAGGTAAATTTCTTCACATTTGCTGACCATCAGCTGTGTGTATGTAAACAAAAAATAAGAAATGTTTGTGAAATAAAATAAATCTTTGTGTCTTTGGCGGCCGACTTCGGTCGCAATATCTGCATGGGATTTCTAGGAATTTGTTACAAATGATTACATTCGCTACAAACAAGGTCGTAACAAATGAAATCCACTGTAACTTCTTGGTTACAGTGTAACTACTGTATACCTGATCACCCTGTAGAGTTTCACCAGCGTTTTACAAATCTACCTGTATAAATACACATCCAAGACCCAGAGCCATAACATATTTATTTTTAATTCTTATCCGTGTCTAGCACTTTAGGCATTGCGCCACGGATGTCGTCCGTCAACATCTATGTATTTTTTTTATATGTTACTAAATCCGCGTTTGACCTCAACCTCACCTGATGGTAAGTAACGATGAGGTCGAAGATGAAAGCACACGGGTTTAGGAAGGAACTGGCTCTTTATAAATTATTGCCGGAACACATAACCACCGGAGCGGTAACATTTGGTGGCAGACTTTATTTGAAGGGTCTATCGCCTGGCTAGCTAGTGACCTAGCCAGGAGGACCCAGTAGTAGTGACCAAGCGGGAGTCACTCGGAACAGTCGCAATTTTAGGTACCCGCCTAGTTGGCTATTCATAATATGATAATCCATAACACAAACCTTGCTTTCTTTGGCGCCATGGATTACTACTCTGGGTATTTATTATACCAATACCATAGACTGAAACAAAATATTGTACACCAGAATTTCGCAGACTCCTTTTGTATTTATTTGAAATCGAGTAAAAATATACTATATTATAGACATCTTTTTTATCTCAACAAAAAAAAGAAATTCGGTGCTCGAACTGAGAACTCGCGGCTTAGAATCTGGGCCCACGCATAAAACGCCAACATGCTAGATTCGTAAATAAATAATAACAAACTAAATATCAAACACTCTGTACGAGGAGGCCATAAAACATGAAAAAAGGACGCTATCTGTTGCGCTCTCTGTCGCACTTTTGGGATTTTCTTCTGTGCATGTGTGCGTTATCCTTACACAACGTAAAGAAACATTTAATTGAATTAGTTGGATACTACAATACAATAAATCGTGTGAATTATTTTTTGGAAATTCTATATTCATATAAAGATGTCGCGGTTCATTTTTAAAGTCAGAAAATTGGAAAGCTGATTTCACAAATAAATAAAAACCAGAAATTTGTGGATCTAGCGCCATCTAGCGGGACTTTAGCTTTTTGTAGGCTCATCCAACCACCTTAAGTGAAGTTTCAATAGATACTAAACTCGCTTTTGATCTCAATCTCACCGGATCTCACGATCTGTTTAGGAAAGAACTGGCTTTTCTTAAATATTTTTGTGTCGGTGATGTTTGGCGACAAAATTGAACTGATAGTCGCTAACCTAACGAGAATTTACCGCCACAAGGGGTTCACTCGGATTAGTGGCACAAATATTTCGGTACTTAAAATGTAGTCCCTGCCACTAAATTGTATTGCTGTATATTGTGGAAGGAATAAACTTTATTTTATTTTATTAGTCGCTTTTTCATACATACTGATCAAGAGGCGGTGAGGCTATTAGTAGTCGGAGTAGTAGTCTTATTGGATCGACCCTAGAGTGTCTTTATAAAGCCGGAGGCGTAGATTCCTCCAATTTGACAATTCAGAAAAACGTTTTTGGGGATAGTGAAATTCGTACTACAACAATTCGGTATTACCATAGGTAACCACAGGGTTCTGTTTTGGGCCCCGTTCTTTATAATGCTTACATTACATTTTTTACATCCATAGTTCCAGCTGCCTTATGTTCGCTGACGATAAAAAAATTTTTGCTACCATAAAATCAGTTGATGACTGTCAACAATTATTTTTTTTTGGTTTGGACAATTTATCTAAATATTATAAAATTAACAGAATTACAATTAATACTGCCAAATGTGTTCAAATATCTTACTCCCGAAAAAAACTAAAATTACTTTTGACTATAGTATAAACGGAGTTAACATAAAAAGATCGTCTTCAATTCGAGATTTAGATGTTCAATTGGACTCCAAACTTCGTATGTCCGATCACATCGCCGTAATTGTCGACAGGGCATACAGGCAGTTAGGGTTTATTAAACGTACATGTGAACCTTTCAGTGATATTTCTTGCATAAAAGTACTATACTCTGCATATGTTCCTAGTATCCTTGAATATGGTTGTAGTGTCTGGTCACCCTAGTACACTACCTACATAAATAGAATTGAAAAAGTTCAAAAAAATTCCTGAAATTTTTACTTTTAAAGATCACTTGTACTTCAATAGCTACTATGATGCCTGTCTACATTACCATCTCGAACCACTCGATCTACGACGTCGTAAATATGACATGGTTCTTCTTCATTCGATGTGGTCCGGTCGAGTTGACTGTGAATTGCTTTTAGGCAAATTAATGCTACAAGTTCCTAAAAACCGCACTCGACACACTAGTCTTCTAGCAGTTCCTTTCCGAAGAACCAACTATTCACAAAACTCAGTCATGTCTAGACTGGCACGTACTTATAATAAGTTCTATCCTAGTTTAGACCTATTAAATTTAACATTGACCAGTTTTAAGAGCAACATCATGAAATCGCACTTTGAATTTATTAAACAATTTATGTAATAAACAAAATAAAACAGCCACACAAGTATATCTAACAAAGCACGTACACATCCATACACACAAACCCACACTTTTACACAGTCTCATTTTTTTTGTATGAAATTCACATAATAATTGTATTTGGTTGTCTTTATTTTTATTAGATTTTTTTTTCTTTTATATTATTTCTCTATTATTGTTTCTTATTTCGAGAAGATTGGCAATGATTATTTGGATTCTTTTTTTATCGGTTTGCTATTAATTTTATACAAATTGTGGTAATGTTTAATTGGCCTTATGCTATACAAATTGTAACTTACATAATATTTAAGAAACGCTGTACATTACCTGAATAAATAAATAAATAAGTAACCATTTGGATGATACATTACAATATTTGTTGCATTACATAAAGAATAAGATGATCTGTTTTTTATATGACAAAACGACAGCAAATGAACACCGGAGCCATCTCATGTTAAGCGGTATTCAAGCCCATGGACATTGATTATTAGGAGTGCAATGATTAACAGTTACCGGAATAACAAAAGCATCGTGTGACGGATGATCCAATTCATTAAAATAATTAGTATTCCTATTAAATATCTAAAATTTAAGACTAACTTTTACAACATTAAAAATGAGGAAATTTTACTTTGCTCTCTCTCCAAAAGGCGGTCTATACGAGATATAGTTTTTCTTTTCAAAATTATGAATAATATAATCGAGTCTCCATATTTAGTAAGTTATATAAATTTTGCTTGTTCCCGAATAAATTCTCGTCACAAACCTACTTTTGTTTCGTCTCTTTCCCGAACTAATTATGCCGCTAACTCTTTCATTAACAGATCTTGCACCCAATTTAATAAGATTTATAATAATATCGACATCTTTCATCTCTCTCTCCCAAAATTAAAAAAAGAACTCTTTTTGCATCTCCATGTATAGTTATTTATTTTAATTTCATTATTGTACCTACTAATGTATTGTGTGACCGTGTTTTTCGTTTAAATTTATAATTTTTGGTATGGAAACTTCAGTGGTCTCTGTATAAATTATATATTTTAACTATAAGTACCTATAATGACTGTTTCCTGAATAAAGTAAAAATAAAAATAAAATAAATAAAATACTCAGGTGTAAGCTGTTTTTATCCTAAAAACAACGTCATAGCTCCAGAACGAAACTAATGTGTTGTTAATAATTACTTGAGTAAAGTTAGACCGAGATGTGTAGATGTCGTCCATGTATTGCGGCATCCCTTTCTAAAACTTGTAAGCGTAAGTAAATACTTTTGTTAGTGTGTGATTTTACCGTAATTCCCCAAAATAAACTCCACTTTGGACAATTGTGATAAAGTTAAATGAATATTGGGATTCTATTAGGCTTATATTTCACTCTACTGATTACTCGACGCTGTTACAAGTTGATCCTGTAAAAAGGTTGCGCAAGCGCTTTCTTTTAAATGTCTAGATTTTTCTGTACAAAAACTATAAGTCAAAATAAATAACGGTTTTTTGTAGTCGGATGGGGAAAGCTAGCCTATCTGGGATGTTTTTCCCCAAAGTACTTTTTAAACACTCTGTATATATTGTTTTGTGAGTCAAATTTGTATTATTACAACATACACTTACTCAACAGCATTAACAGTATCATAACAATGCTTCTGATAATGTTTTCTAACACTTTACGAAATCAATGTACCTATGTACGAAAATGGTTAATTAAACTTGTATAACTTGACTTAGAGTAATTTTACAACTTTTCTACCATAGTAACTATTGCTCAAACCGATTAGTATTAACCGTACGTACTATGTAATTTTACTTGCCGGCACTTCTCAAATTAGCCCAAAAACGTATGGAACCAAAATGATTTCCTTAAAGCAATATAGAAGCACACAAAGATATTTTTATTTTATGTATGGAAACACCCAGTCCAATGACGACTATTTACATATCTAACATGTAAATATTTGTCATGGAGCGGGGATCGAACTCGTACGAGAAAATATAATGAATGAATAATTAGATATGTGAAAAACTTCAGCTATTTCACGTAACTGAATTGGTTGTCAGCGCAGCGCACAGCGGCACAACCTCCCCGTCTGAATGTTAAGCTTTGGTCTGGTGATCATGACGCACAACGTTGCGGTATGCGCCGCAGCGCAGCGTCACAACGCAGCATTGAGCGTCCTTGCGGAGAGGTGGTCATTTGATTTTGCCGCAGCTACCAACGTAGGTAAAAATTCCATATTGAAGCTAGCGGTGCACTGCCTCCCGTCGCCCGCGCACGAACCCGCTGTTTTTTTTTAAGTGAATTTGATATTAAATACTTTGTTTCAAAACTATTCATTATTCTGGAATAAAAACATACAGTTTAAAGATAACAAAATAATTATTATTTTTCAGTTACAAAAGTTAAAATACCTCTTTTGGTTTATAAGAAATAACGCATTTAAGATTGAAAACGCTTCATTTCATATATTTTTAATATTTTCAAACATTCAGATTGAAGTATATGTACCAATGCTTAAGATATTTTTTTTTTGGTATTTTCTATTGCTTAATCGCTGAGTTATAGTCCTTCAAAAACTACCATTTCACGACTCAACGCGCCTTAATAGAGTTCGGCACAACACAGTAACATTTAGTTTTTTAACCAAGCATACGCATAGTCTAGTAAAATATTACTGAGTGAAATTCTTATTCGCTCCCGGCATCAGTATTTGAAAGACTGAACATGTTCTTTTTACAAAGACGTTACAGCTTTGCACTTTGTTTGTTATATCGGTCAACAGAATGCTTTTAACATGTAGTATAGATTTAAACTTCGCAGCTACACTTAGCCGGTAACGTCCTAGTCTTTTTGAAGAATACTATCTCTGGGTGGAAACTGCTATCCTTCCTATTTTTTTAATATAAAACATGATGGATAGTAGAAGAATAGCCGTCTTATTGAAACGTATAGCCAGTAACGCATTATTTAATTAATTATTCTCATTTAGACTACATGACAACACTTTTTATATGTAAACACAAAAAGAATCAAAAAACTTTTATTCATAATAGGTTTACAATAGAAACACTTTATGAATGTCAAACGGTAGATGAGGGCTGCGCGACGTGGAGAATCTTGTTGGGGGAGGCCTCTGTCCAGCAGTGTTTGTCTCAGGGCTCATGATCGCCCATTATGCTTCAATATAGCAACTTACTCCTTCGGCTTTAAGAAACGAAATGAAATTAGGACCCTAGGTAGACCGAGAGGAAAAAAGCCGGCGGAAAAAATACTCTCGGCACTCTTTTATCAAAAGTGCTCATTATAGGTACAATTTGGCAGAAATAAAACTCAGCTATGACATGAGTAAACAAACAGAAGACAGCTATTCATGCTTGCCATTGTCATGTTACAGCCAGGCTGCTTACATGGTGATTTATCATTTAATATTTGAAAATAACCTCAATCAATCCCACGCTCTTTTATCATCGAAATAATCTTTGAGTTTATTGTAGCCTTTTTTGCATAATGTTTCTTTGATAGTTCTTTTAAATTTATTAAATGTTTGGGATCGAATTGACTTTGGTATTTTATTATAAATACTTATTGACATTCCTATGAATGATTTGGTGCTTTCAGCCCATGGAACAATATACTCTCTTACCCGGTCAACTGTCCGGCCCCTCCGCGGTCGCGCTAGCTTGTCGTCCGAGGTCGCGCGGCGATTGCAAAATATAACAAACAAAGCTGGGACCTTTATTAAAAAGCTTGTATCTTCTTAACCAATTTAGCAAATCTAAAAAGAAAAATACTATAGAAAAGCCAATTTAATAAGGAATCTAACTATATAGAAACAAAATAACTAAGCTAAGAATTAGTATTTAAAATAAATAAATATTTATCAGTAAAACTAGAAATACTCCAAAAAATTTGTTAAATTTCAGATTTTAACGCCTACAACTTTGAATATTTTTAAATAATGTTAAAAGTTTTGCATACGTTAGTGTAGATAATTTAATTAGCTTTCCATTGATACCAAAATTGATATTAAAGAACGTCATGTACTGCAAATAATCAGCTAATTGAATACCCCGTCGTTTCGAAATTTTGTCGAGACTCAAATACCGCCGATTTGGCCTACTAAAACCTGGCTACTCACGGAATTTGAAATAAAAAAAATCTATTATTTTGTTTATTTTTTATTAACTAACTGACATGATTAAGTAAAATGCATGATTTTCAATTTTCTTAAATTGAAATAATTAAAATTAAATATTTACATTGTTAAAAAATAAAAATATTGTTATTTTTTTATAACGACTTTATTGCATTATTTACAATTTTCTTAAATGAAATTAAATTTAAATTAAATATTTACAATGTGAGAATAAAAATATTGTTATTTTGTTATAAAAAAATAATTGAATTACTTACAAATTAATTTAAATAAATATTAACATACACATTATATTACATTAATAATCAACATGACATTAGAAAAAAGATGTCTTGGCCAAAAGATGTCTTTTATTTATTTATTTCAATGAACAGAACAGATCACATCCGTCTTGCGAGCTATGTACTCTTCAGCTTTGCATTGGGCATTCTTGGTGACTTTGGTTCTCCTGCTTATCTCTTCGGCGACGCTCGATGAAAGGATGTGTCTGATTTCGTAGCGTCATTTTCTTGGTCGTTGTCATCTCAGTCACGCCACGAGTCAAAAAGCGTGGCGTTAGAGTGAGGTCTATCTGTCATGTCACATAATAAACTTACTCTTGACTTTTCCCATTTCATCAGCTCCAGATCTGAGTGAAATAAATAAATTTATATATTTTTTTATTTTTTAAAGGGGCATTAAATAATTTATGTCACTAATAGTATAATTTATTTAAAAAAATAACCAACACATAGTTCAACGAAAAAATTTATTAATTTAACTACTTGGTTCACGAGAAGCCACATTTATTTGTCTCATATTACAAAATGGCCGAACATAGTTGGTTGAATTGTGTGAAACATTTTAATATATTTAAAAAATCTAAATGTATTTCCTCCAACAAATGTAAAGACTGGCTTATTTATTAAATATATGATCTAAAAAACCAACATTACACTAAAAATATCCTTTTATCGAGATAAGTATCAACGGTTTTTTAAATACTATTTTGGGTTAGCATCGATCAATTTTCGGAAGACTTTTTTGTTAAAACAAATTGATTAATCTAACAATAAATGACTGAAAAACGAAAACATTTATGTTGTAGATCATTTTGATGTATAAAACACAGAAATTAAATACTTACGACATATTTAAATTCAACAAAAACTGAAGCACTTCTCAAAACGCACACACTTTTCATGGGTCGCACTCAATTACGTATTTCTGAAATTAATTTTGAAGTTTGTTGACGCTTCTCAACAAATTTGACAATACCAGAACGTCACTTACGTTCTAAACTAGAGCTCAGATTAATTTCGTACCGGCACGTTCGTTCGTTAATTAAAAAATAAGCATATAGTAACGGACGGGCGGGAAAATTTTATTGGTAGCTATAGCTACCACGGACGTATCAGGCTATTTTTTTTTTGGTAGCTATAGCTACCACGGACAGTTGACCGGAGAGAAGAACGATTACTTCATACTTCGTAAATGCATACATACAGCTCACTAGCGCTTCTGTTAATGCCATCCGCAACTTTTCAGTGTATTAATAGATCCACTTTACACAGTAGTAATCTATGCAGTCTATTACTCTAAGATAGGAACTTAATGTATAATTTTTTTTGACATTAAAATTGTGTATATTTAATAAAAATTCATAGGTGTTTATAAATTTATTTTCCAACCATTATTATCTTAAAACTACTGCACAAAAGCGTCAATTTCGCAAATAAACAAACAAACAATTACAAAGTATTTAGTGTCACTATCACAATATAAAGTGTCAATTTCGCACTGAACAAATAGCAATAGTAAAAACCCACAGCTTACAGATTTTCAAGTCAAAAATTTTACAGGTTTTCAAATTAAAAATGGGTTGCTGAAATTACGCAGTTAACGCAATGAACCGTTTTTACAAATGGCGTCAGTCAGTCGTTGGCGATGGGTGATTGTTTGTCTTTGATTGTCACTTTTGAGAAGATTGACATATAGACTTATGTCAAAGCAAAGTACTTTAAAGCTTTCTCATTCATACGTATAGATTTGTCCCACTTTGGCTCCGGCTGCCATCGACAGCATTGGCTAATAAATTAGTAAACTCCCCCTGGTTTCAGCCAGCCTTAATTTGGAAAACGCTAAGTTATGGTCGTTCCTTGTCCTTACAGAATAATTTTTATCATGATTATCTTTCATGGTTTTAAAGAAGGTCATTACGGGTGGCCCATTTTGGTACCGAGGTACACTCCGCGGTTTATAACACCGTACTAACCACTGAGTACAACTGCATTTACAGTTTTGGTCAAAGATGAAGTTTGAGCCAAGAAAGAAATATTTTTGTGGGCTTCACGCGTAAGCCATTTTCTCTCTAATATGTTATCTTTAACTGTCAAGTCGAACTGTTTACTTCGTGTTCATCAACTCGACTCGATATTTACTTTGTATATTTTTGTTGTTGCTTTGTTATTATTAATTATTCGTTAAGTATATATTAAAAAGATTATAGATTTCATCTTTTTAATAAATAAATCAGGAAAACACAGCACAGCAATTGAAAAGAGAGCACCCCGGAACGCAGAAACGAACGGAATTAACATTTCTTTGAATAACAGATAGCCGCCATTTTGATATTTGCCAACAGAAGGACAAAACGTCAGTGTCAAAACCGTTTTTTTCTAAGCTGTGTTCATGTTGACCGTGATTGTTTCCTTAGTTTGTTACAACTTTCAATAATTTATTTCATAAAGTTAATCCTCTCTTTTGCAAATATTTTCATATTTACGAGTTCCTTTAGTTTTCCCCTACAATTTGGTGCCCATGTACCTCACGGTACTAAAATGGGCCAGCTTGTATGACGGCAAATTGACCTCCTTTATTACTACTATAATGTACATAATGTTTTCATAGATATATTGTGATGCAAGGTTCAAGATACCAATCTCTTTAAACTTTTCTCTTAGAGATTATCTATTTCCAAGTTTATATATTTCACGAATATCCCTTTTCTGCTGTGTATATATCGTGTCACAAGGTGACCTCAGATCAATAGTGTTGGAATTTTCTGTTTAGTCCAACACCACTTTAGGGTTGACATGTAGTATGTAAATTAAATTTCATTAATTGTTGTGGAATTGACTTAGAATTGACTAGCAGCACTAGCAGTGTTAGGGATCCATTCTCCATTGCCCATCGAATATCGTCAGTCACGTTGATGAGGGCAGTCACCGTACTGTGACCTGGACGAAAACCAGATTGTAAGTGACTCAGTAAATTGTTGGAAGTTACAAATGTGAACACTTGTCTGTGCACAAGGTGCTCAAGAACTTTCGAGAGGAAGGATAGGATAGAAATAGGTCGGAAATGTGTAAGAGAGTTTGGAGATGAAATTTTAGGTAATGGGATTACATGAGCAAGTTTCCAGGAAATAGGGAATGTGCCAGTGGACAGTGAATAATTAAAAATATGTGTGAGGATAGGTAATAAATAGGGCAGGAGCAAAGTGATCATTTTTGAGCACAACTTGTCACCACCAACAGCGTCTGACGAGATTGAGAGAATAGATTCCTTAACCCTGTCTTCGGAAACAAAAGAAAAAGAGAATGGAGGGTGCGGAGATTTAATATTTTCTAGAGAATTTAAGGTGTTGGCTTTAGTACTTGGATTAAAAATAATAGGGGGTAGTGAAAAATGTTTATTTAGTGCATTTACGTCAAAATTACTGGAAGGGAGATTAGGAGATTTACCTATACCTACAGATTTCAAAAATTTCCAGACTTCTGCAGAGCTATGGTTGACGAGGGATTTATAAAAATGGCGTCTCTTAGCATCACGACATAGGCGGTTACAACGATTGCGAAGTTTTTTATAACTGTTTAAATTATGTTCAGAGGGACAAAGTTTGTATCTTCTCTTGGCTTTATTTCTAAGGTCCATTAACTCTTTAATAGTATCTGACAGCCACGGAGCAGGGTTATGCTTGATTTTTACCAATTTGAGAGGAGCGTGTTTATCATACAGTTCCAGGAGCAAGGTATTAAAACAATCAACTTTATCGTCGATGCAAGCACCATTCATTACTAGTGACCAATCAATGTTTTGAGCATCGTGCTGTAAAGATTCTAGGTTGATGTTTTTATAACTGCGGAGGGGCAAAATTTTGGGTTTAGGTTTAGGAAGACGGACACGGTAACTAAGAAAAATTAAGTCATGATAGGAGAAGGGTGCTGTGAGTTGTCCGTGGTTTGTAACATTTAAAGTAGAAGATACTATTATGAGATCAAGCAAAGAGGGAACACAATTGGGAAAATGATGTGTAGGAGCAAGAGGTAAAGAAGTTAGATTGTATGAAGACAGGAGAGATTCTAATTTGTGACTACGGGAGTTATTTTTGACTAAACACGTATTGAAATCACCCAGCATAAGAACATGGTCATAAGAGGGACAGAAATCGTGAAAAAAAGAATCGAGGCTATCGAAATAATCCACATTCATATGAGGACTATAAAAAACTGTGAGTAAAATTTTCGTATGATTCACCATTATTTCGATAGCGAGGTATTCAGCAGATTCTGAGTACACAGATGGTGACGTACTGACAGTTTTATAAGGTATGTCTGCACGGAGGTAGATCGCTACTCCACCACCCCCTTTGCCAGTTCTGTCATTCCGTATGAGAACGAATCCTGGAAGAGAAAAGTGAGTAGAAGGAAGAGAAGGCTTAAGAAAAGTTTCAGAAATGAGTAGCGCATCGACATTATTACAACTGAAGGAAGCTAAAAGGTCATTATAGTGGCTGGGTATGCTTTGAGCATTTATATGAGCAATTTTTAGGTTAAGTGGATGTTTGGAAAAGGAAGTATAAAGTTCATCATGCAATGTCAGTGGTGGCGAGAGAACACTATCAGCACTTGAGAAACTACATGAGGAAGATGAGCAAGAGAAGAAGCTATCGTCAAAAACATTAACTGAAGACATATAAATATAATAAAAAAAAATATATATATATATATATAAATAAGAAAATACAAAAATAAAAAATGTAAGTAGGTACTTACAGAAAAAAAAAATTACAAAAAACAAATTTTTTAATTTAGGTTCTTGCACAACTCACGACTCACATATTTCAAAACTAAATGCCTAAAACTTAGTCAATCCCAGTAAGAAGTACAGCTTAAAATAATAGTAATAAATAATAAACTTACAAATTAGTTTAATTATAAAAAGAGGAAAACAAATTACAATCTGTGGAACTGTATCAGTCGGCTGTATAGCTTGGTATCTTCTATGGAACAAATAAAAAATAACTGCTGTGGCTGTCCATGTCCTGTGTACTTTCCTTCTGTCACTCAAGTAAAAACATATGAAAAACATAAACAAAACTGGGATTAACTAACCTACCATGCAAATTTTTAAATATGGGGAGAGTAAAAGTTTATGATTACCGTCTTTTACAAAAAAATGTTAACGAGTATTATCCGTGCAAAAAAAGAAGTTGTTTTTAAAATCCGATATAGAGAGAAGAAAAAAAAAAGGTCTATCAAAATCAAATTCAGTGTCGCCGGCGAGTTCTTCTAGAGGATTTTTCATATATCTTATAACTGTAATATTTTCATATGTAATATAACTTCATAAAAAAGTCAAACATACAGGGTCATTCTTTTGAAGATGAAAAAATTTTAAGAGAAGGTTCAAAATAATGTGTGTTCTCAATTTATGAAAAAAAAAAAAATATTATTATATTTTATTTAAATTGAAACTTAAATTTTTTTTAAGTGACCAAAGTTAGTTTAATCTGTTATTTACGGCTATTAAGAAAATCACTTCACCAAAACCAAAATCTAACGCGGTTAGTACCTACCCACGCAACTTCACGCGAGCTAAGGTCAATGCCTCGCGCGCCCGGGCGATGCCTGACCTACTAAGCATGATGTATGACGTACCAAAAAAAAAAAAACATAAACTGAACCCACACATCGTTCTGAACCTTCTCTTCAAATATTTTGATCTTCTTAAAAAAGACCCTATATACATAGATATATAATATACCTAAGTCACCCAGAATCCGTAAACTTTTCTATTAATAAATTTAAAAATCAAAATCCAATAAAACTAGGTAAACAAAAGTATAAATATGAACAGGTTTAAGCATAAAATGATTAATTAGAGTTGTGATAAAATTTCATATTTTCCCATAATAAAGCAAGCGTTAAATGATGACTTACACAATGACACGTTCAAAAAAAAGTTCCATGTTTAAGATCATTATCCTAAAATAATAGGCGGTAGTTGTTACTTAACGTTGAATGGTGGAGGCCTTTTCTTCCATGTTGTTTGTTTCCCATTTGTGTTATTGTACAATAAAGAGTAAATAAATAAGAAGAGCTGAAGGCGGTAATGTTACATGTACTACTCATGATTTGGACGTCTCTCGCGCACTGTGCTCCTTTATTTTGTTGAGAATTGGTTGCATTACATTTTACTTCAGACCTCTGCAGTCACTTTTAAAGAACGATCGTAATAAGTTTGGGGCAAAATTGGCTAGCGGGCTAAAGAAACTTAATCGCTTTAAAAACTTATTTTACTTTGCATATTCTAAAATCGCGAAAAGGACGTTATAGAGCTATTTATGATTGTATTATGAATCTACCGATTTATGTAGAATAATAACGAACACTTGCTCCACGAAATATGTATTATTTAATTATTAGGTACCCTACCCCAAAGTTTCGTTGTTGTAACATTGCACTCTATGATTATTTTATTTCTAGAAAGATATGTTAACAAAGTATACATATTTACACCAATTAAACTGATAGTTCCTTAAAACAAAAAATCTTTTAGCTTTATATCACTAGTTTAGACATAATACTAAAACCAAAAAGAATTCGATAGGTAATTTTTCACCGAAGGCTTCTCTAACCGTTCTTCCAATGCAAAACTAATCGTTTCATTGATCTGAACCTGGGTTATGGATCTCATGTGGCTCGTTCCGTTGTCTAACCGCCTTAAGCATACTACGTTGTAATACTGTAATGGTTTTGCAAATCGGTGCGAATAATCTTCTCGTTCAATGGCCAATAGGGAACTATTCCTTTCTGAAACGAAAGAATCACAAATACTAATAATATGGGATCTTAATCGCAACGATTGATGTTTTTATTGTTGAGAAATAGGCTTTTATATGAGAACAATATTTATAATTAATTTACTTATAAAATACAATTTTCGTTATTCTTGCTCTATAATAACATAAAAAACACAATTTCAATATCAATTTCACGACTTTTATATGTTTCTTTATTTTTTCCTTTGCTCGATCTGTTGGAAACATTGAAATGGAAATAAATGTATTTCAGTAAGGCAATTCTTCGAATGAAGAGGATCTTTAGGCAAAGCTCAACCAAGTGCAATACGATATACAGGGTATTTTTTAATAAATGCTCAAATTTAAATATAACTGAAGCATAAGACAAAACACGTATTTACCATTTCAGTATCATCCAGTACAAAAATGTTAAGATAAAGAACCTAGAAGTTTACAGTTACTATGTAAAGTTGATAATTGAATCGGGAAAAATATGTTTTGTGATAACTTGACTAAGCATTACTTTATCAAATATGGTATCAGTACACGACGGCTAATATGTAGAAAAGATTTGGACAGTGTTGTAAAAGTCACCCTGTATATAGGAAATATTGTTTTTGCTTTAAACACAAGTTTGACAGAATCGGGATACGCGTGACACAGGGACATGATGGTCACAGTAAAAGTTTTGCGTAACCTAACAACATGTTATGAACAAAATAATATGTTTATTGCTATTCAAAACACTCTCCTTTACATTTTAAACATAATCACTGCATCTTCGGCCGTTTTTGTGTCCGATAGGCTGACCCCCTGTCACTACAATAGTCTCTCTCCATCTTTATAATACCTCCAAATTTGTCAAACGTGACATCAGATGGTCTTGTAACCTCTGCTGTTCTGCCTAGCCCATAAGGGATACAGGCGTGATGTTATGAATGTATGTGATTGCCTCTTCGGTGTTTGTAAAAGTGAAATCTCTCACTAAATCTTGTGCTACGCCGAGGCTAGGTTTGTTAAATAAAATCACCTATACAAGGTTGTTGACCGTGTGTGCAGAAGCGTTGTCAAGATGTGGGAGAACGCGGCTGTTTGGTCGTGTTTCGCGGACTTCTTCTAACACCCTGGATAAAAAAATGGTAGAATACACCTGGCATTAACACTCTTTTGATCTTTAAGTAGTGTTGTGCAGATGGGACCCGTAGTAGTGAAAAAAAAACCGCGGTATTTTTTTTACTTTTGGAAGAGCACTCGTCCGGCAAGCGAGAGATCCCAGGATCAAGACCTGGTCGGGTGATTTCATTTAAGAGTAATTGAGTAGTATTAAATGCAAAAACTTTAAAATATTATTTGTTTGTATTAGCTAGAAGCTAGAAGTGAAACTTTTAGTGTACCCAATGGAATATAAAATAGACTTTCTAAATTAGATTTTATTTGTTAAAAGTTACAATGCGTTTTTAATTAAAATCTTTCATTTTTGCTGCCACAAAGTGCTTTTCTTCAAAATCTAAAAGTAATTTTGAATGTCACATTACTTTTCGAAATCGTTTCACTGGTTTTGACTCAAGTTTTATTCGGGTGAAATGTAATGGAATCCAAGTTTCATTAAATATTTCTCTCACAAAAATATTTAAAAAGGTTTATTTTGCATTTTGTAATGCTTAAATATAATTTAATATTTAAAGTTTGATAATCCCAGCCAGCCATCGATTTTATTTGGCATTATATTTCTTTCAATCATTTACCACATTATCCAGCCCAAATTAAATTTCTTAATGAATTTGTGCTTTCTTATACAAGCTTATTATAATACAAGTATAAAAACTAAACATCGGCCTTCCCAGGCCCTTCTGGTATACAAAGTAATGTATTTTACCACTGCAACAGCCGGTCGTTTCTTCATTCTTTTTCAATAGACTTCAAAAAAAGAAGGAGGTACACAATTCGTCTGCATGTTTTTTTTATGTTTGTTAAATTATTACTTTTGACTGGGTGAACCGATTTACAACCGACTTCCAAAAAAGGAGGAGGTTCTAAATTCGTCTGTATGTTTTTTTGTTTCTTTGTTACACGATAATTCGGATAATTTTGAATTGATTTTGAAAATTCTTGTTTCATATGATAGAGGATACTTGATAGTTGGTCCTTTATAAATTTCACCGAAATCGGTTGAATACTTCATTGAAAATTGTATGATTTCGGAGAATGTTTACGTTGGTGTCATTTTAAATCAGCCAAAGTTTCACGTGAAGTCGGTTTTTTTAATGCTCTGCATTCGTTGATTATTTATTGATAAATATATAAATGGATTAAAGTTATCGTATCCTCTTGGGCTGGTTGGTTTGAAATGGTTTTGGAAATTGCCTATTCTAAGACTTTAGGTCTTCAAGCAATGCCGGTATTGCAAAACTCCTTCTGTACATTTTAATATAAAATTGTTTCTAACAAGCAGAATTAAATCACGTAGATTTACAAATTATACATTTAGGTCTGCTATTAAAATTAACCTGATTTAATTGTTTATACATATAAACTACTTATTTAATGATTTGGGTTGTTTGAGTTTATTATGAGGATAAAAAATATTGAATATTCATGAATTTTACAACCTGATTTCGGTGTTATCCAAGATGAGGTATGAAATAGTGTATTTATATGTCTTATGTGTTTCAGTGTAAGTTTGGAAAACTTTTTGACCCAGAGGCTTTAACCATTTAAGTATCATATTTTTACATCCATTATGTCGCTTATCAAGATGCTGATTTATTTCTTTGCATACTTATGATAATGCCGTTCAAAACTCCATAAATCGGTTATAATGTTTAAGGTCGTGCGATAAAGACGGGCAATGGAACTTAGCCACCAGCCTGCTAGCATAATGGGGACGTTTCTTTTGCATTAAAAGCACGTGTGGTTTTATTTTCTTTGTGGCATAAGTAAATTTCGGGCCTAAATTTTATATTTGAATTATTTTACCTAAAATATCGTAATTTTTCATAATAACTCATGGACTGAAATTTATTTTAGTGAACTTAAATGAAAAATGAAATGAAATGAAAAAAGTTTTATTTGTGACAGAAGCAAAAATTATAAACAAAATATAAATATAAAATAAAAATCCTAAATTAAAAATATTATATGAATTTAAAAAATAATTATGAATTTTCAAATATCTATTAATGAAAGCAATGACTAATTAATTCCTTCTTGTAATAATATTGATATAATTTCATAATTCATGGTAAAAGATAAAACAGAAGTTATTATTTTATTAGGATTAATTAGAGATGGGTATAACTCTTATTTCCCTCAGCATCAAAGTAAAATAACATTTCCCGGCTGTAAGTTTTACTCTGGTATTTATAAAATTACATACGCTAGAACTCAAGAATATAAAAGTACGGAGTACTATAGTTTGTCATCTATTTGGATTTTTTGTGACGATGCGGATAAAAAAGTATCAGGTTTTGCGCAACAAGGATCCTCATGATAAAAAAAAAACATAAAACTAGCAATGTATCATAATATAATCATCTGTTTCCAATATGTAATACAAACGACCCCATGATGATACAGGTGACCCTGGCCACGATCTTCAGACATGAAGGACCGACCTTTCCCCGTGTAATAAATTAATAAAATAACCAAACAATCACACCAACTACATGGCCTCAATCTAAGCAGAGTTTGTTATATGGGATATCATACAGCGAACTAGGGGGAAACCTAAAATATAAATCATCATCATCATCATCACAACTCTTTGTAATGAGCCCAATGCAGGACTATGAGTCTCTCCCCTGGGTGACGAGGAGGTATAGGCCATAATCCACCAAGCTGGCCCAGTGCTGGGTGGTGGATGCCAGAATTTTCGGGGTGCCAAAATGGCTTCTGACAAACCCTAACGACTACTGTATACAAGTATACAGCACCCGGGACCGACTGCTTAACGTGCCCTCCGAAGCACGGAAGTCGTCATGAGAATTGAATGGTCGGCGATCACCCATACAAGTAGCGGCTGCGCCGAACGTTGCTTAACCTGTGAAATCGTATGATACACACAGTAACCACGGCGCTACGACGACTTTGACGGCGCTACGACGACTTCGTATATAAATACATATATAGATAAACGTCCAGACCTGGAATCATTTAAATTATATGTGAAGTAGAATTTTTTTCAGGTAAAATCCGAGTTTCACGTCTTAATTATGATTTTTAAAGTTAAGTAAAATTTAAATTTTTTTGGCTGTGCTTTTGTTTTTATGCACATTCGTATACTAAAAATATTCTTCAATGAATTCATAAATAAGTAATAATTAGACAATCAAGCAAGCTTTCTGTCACTAACATTATGCCTACGCAGATAAAATTGTTAAGTGTGCTCAAGCGATGACTCCGTGGAAATCGAAAGAACGATATCTAACGAGTTGTGAGAATGAGTGTTTTTTTTTATAAATGACGAAACCTTAACATATCGTTATTATAAGTTAAGATGAGGTTGAAGAAGTTAGCACTCAGGATTAAGATGGAACTGACTCTCCATTTAATATAGCTTTTAATATCTGTTATTTTATTAAACTTTATGTATCCAAAATACTGACAACACGCTCGTATTTTAAGAGATGTTATATTAGGATCCAATTTAAATATTTCTATTAACTAATATAAATAACATGGTGTCATACATATTACTGAGCAATAGTCAATTAATAGTGAGAGTTTCTGATCTGGTTCGTAAATATGCTATATATTTAACTTATTAGGTTTTATTGGAGGCTTTTTGTGGATGATAGGCTGACCCCCTGTCACTGCAATAGTCTCTATCCATCATTATAGTACCTCAAAATTTGTTAAACGTGACATCAGATGGTTTTATAACCTCTGTTGTTCTGCCTACCCCATAAGGGATACAGGCGTGAAGTTATGTATGTATGTATTTAACTTATCTATTATGCAAGTAATATAATTATTATCGTGCGCATATTATTGATAGAAGAATATGTATATAAGAAAATTATAAGAACACGATGAGTGCATGCAACGTCGCTCACTATTATTTGACTGTTATGGAATATCGTAATATAGAAATGTTTGTATTACTGAATATAACATTTCGGCCGTATACCTATTATGTATGCCTAATATGAATATATCAGTCACATCTCTGCATATTTTCATTACATATTAAGACCGCCTTTGACCTCAATTTCGTCTTATGGTAAGTAAAATTGAGGTTCAATATAAAATATTGTATGAATGGCAGGGCTATTTTAAGTTGAAAACACGAAAAATTTGCATAACTTTAGTAGGTTCCTTCAAATTTAAAATGTATATTAGCTTTAAATAATATAACATGCATAAGATAACAAAATAACTTACACAGAAAAAAATCATAACAATCGCATAATCATAGAGGATATGTACAGAAGCATATTTTATCGTAAATGGCAAACATACATATTTTAATTAACTGCGCAAAAAAACATTTGCTGAGTATTTATTTGTATCTTATATTAAGATCAATTCTACGAATTTATAGACAACTGTAAATGAAAACACTTTCACAACATCTTTTATTCTTGTAAAAATACTAGATAAAAAAATATAATTCATATAAAGAATTAATCAACAAATAGCTAACATCTTCAAACGCTTATCTTTTTAATCCCGACCGTAGCGACCCGTTCATAATGAAACCCAGTCAAAGAGAGGCGAAAAAAATTAAAATGAATCACAAAATATTCTTCAGACCGCTAGCTAGTTATAAATCATTTGAATGCTAATAAATTCGACCAGCCCCCAAAGGTTCCAGGTGGGAATGAAATTTCCTCCATCTCCATCTTTGTTTTCACGAAAAATTGAATAATATTACGCTCTTTATTATTAAATTCTTTCATAAAGCCACCACTGGCTTTAGGGATTTCTTTTAATACCTATCGTAATAGAATTTCATTTGTTTTCGAGTTCATTTCAAGTTAGATCATGAATATAAATGGTTTTAGAAAACGAACAAAAATATCACACACTCAAACTGTGCCTGTAAATAATCAACGAATGCAGAGCATTAATAAAACCGACTTCACGTCAACACTTTGGCCAACTAATAATGTCATCCACGTGAAGATGCTCCGAAATCATACATATTGTTTCAAAAATTTTAAATTTTCAATGAAGTGCTAAAGGCGGCAATTCTATGAAATATAAAGATTTTAAATCTCAGAAACACATTTATTATTAACTTATTTAGCATTTACTTTATGAATATAAATATCGTTTATTAGGTTGGTGGCAGAGGAGCGTAGCAGAATCTCGGGATCCTGCTACTTTTGGGGCAAAAACAAACTTTAGACTGAGAAAATTTATCTGACGGACAACCCGCGTCATTTTCTATTATTTTACTTTTAATCTTTTCAAATGTAATTCTTACATCTGCCGTAAGGTTGGTTTGTGCTTATAAACTCTTTATTTACAAAATGTAAGGCGCAACCAAACCTTACGACCGCCCCCTTATATTAAATTTATTCAACTCGATAAAGTCGGTTGAATAAATTTCCCCTAGATACATAATTGTTCCTTAATAGTACGATTTCTACCTATAGCGGAAGTTTACATAAGAATACGAGAGTGTTCATAGATGAACCCCCTACTGGTAGAGTTTCACGCATGAATACGACCCGAAACAATATTCAGTATATTACGCGGTTTATTATACTTTACTGATTACTCAAAAACTCTCTCAGTAGATCCTTGCTCGCAAAAACCGTTAAAAGCGGCCAAGATTTCGTCTAATTAAACTCAAATACGATCATTGACTCCATATCGATCAACAGTGGCATATCATTCGACTTAGATCAACAACAAACAAAAAACATTTTTTTTTTAAATTAAATCCCTCCGAGAGATTCTTTATAACACCTTGCCATATTTATATATATGGCTCTGGCTGAAATAAATGATTTGAATTTGAATTAAACCAATTTCGATGAAATTTATATGGGAAGTAACATATGAATTAAGAGTTTTTAAAATAGATTCATAATTGTCCGAAAAATCGTATAGCAAAGACACAAAAAAAAACATACAGACATATTGAGAACCTCCTCCTTTTTTGGAAGTCGGTTGAAAAATATGTTTTCATTTTGTTTTTCGCAATAGAAGCATGTATTTGTTTTGTTAGCCCAATGTTTTACCTATTTTACAAATAACTAATTATTTACTGAGTAAACTTAACCGAAAGTTAAAGCATTGATTACACAACGCATGGTTACGCTGGCGTTGCCGCGTGTCAGGTCACGTGTCGCGATTGACTCAGTTTTATGTAAAGTAAATAGTAACATAGTAATATTGTCTTAAGTTTTCGCGATTCATACTGTTAAATAAAACACTTTTTAACCGGATCTATCGCGTATATTTACATTTTAAATTTTGACTCTACGTTCGGTGTCTGCAGACCCCATGGTCACGAGCGACTGAAGTGTCACGCGTCGGATTGATAGATGGAAAAAGTTATACATCATCATCTCCATCTGTTTCTCAGTCTTCAAGCGTAGCTTTCTGGATTGACACAAAACGAGCTGATAGTATCTTGAGTTTTAGGTCGTGCAGTTTGCTGGATGTTAGAATAGGGTCCCATGTCGGAGATAGCTTCCCACCATCTTCTCTGTTGAAATTAGGGTGTTTTTTTAATTTCAATTGCACTTCCCGTTTGCGTTCGCTCCCGAACGGTCGTGTCTGCGGCCGCTCCCGAGTGTTCGTATTGCGCTGCCCTTGTTCCCTCCCCCGCACTCGTGCGGGTCAGGTGCCAAGTTAAGCTCTTTCGGAAAGTTTTCTCTTGTGGAGGCTGTGTGGTGTCGGGGCTAATTCATCTGCCCTTTTCAGGGCGGACCCGACTGCTGCCGGCCGAAGCATCGCTGGTCAGGTGGATACGTAATCGTGACATCTAAGCCTGATCGTCCGCCGTTCACCGGCAATAGGTCCGTACTAGGTCGTTTTCTTTTTCAGCGCAGTTTGTGCAGCCAATTCGCCGTTCACCGGCAAGTAGGTTCCTTGTTAGGAATAGGCTTCCTTTCAGAACAGTTCAGGTTCCCAGGGTTTGATGGATGCCCCCAACGAATCCAGGGCGTTTAGCCCTGAAGATTTCTTCAATCTTCAGGAGCAGGTAATTCAGCTTTCTCAGCTTTCCCAAAGCTTTTCCGAAGCTTTCATCACCCAGTCCAATCAATTCAGTCAGCTCTAAGACATGATATTGAAGTTCTTGACACATCAGGCATCAGTTTCTCAGGTCCAACCCGCGACCCTCCCGGCCACTCAGGCCTCCACCGCGTCTCTCCCCTCCACTCCGCCTTCTCTTAGTTTCCCAACAGATTCTCCGGCGTCCCCAGATGTCGAGCATGCTGATACTATGTTAGATTTCATGTCGGTAGACTCCACCGCATGCAAACGGAAAACTACCCCGCCGGGTAGTGACACTGATTCCACTCCAATTGTTCCAGAATCTCCTGCTCCGTTCACCGAGGTTCGCAAAAAATCCAAATCAAAGAAGAAGAAGAAAGAGGCTTCTTCGACTTTATCTTCATCCGTTTCAGCTGCTCCAGCCCCTCTTCCTGCTCCGCAAAATATCGCACCGGCGTCTGCTCCTGCGCCTTTCCGAGGTCTCAGCTCTCTGCGGTAGACACAATCCCAAGATCCAGTATAGTAAGGCATCCAACGTGGGTGACTCTATTAAGGTCGTTGTCAATTCCATTCCCGATTTCAGGAATCTTACTCGGCTTCTTGCTGATCAAAAGCTCGAGTACCACACTTACGCCCTCCCTGAGGAGCGTAAGATTCGTGCCGTCCTCAGGAACGTGCCGTTCGAGCTCTCGAACGAGCAAATCCAAGAGGACTTGTCTTCTCAAGGCTTCCCCGTCGAATCTGTGCACAAAATGCACAGCCGCCGAGGCAAGCAGTTCCCACTAGCGCTAGTAATCCTAGCGAAGAGCCCGCAAGGGCAGTCCATTTTCAGAGGCAAGCTCACCGTGTGCGGTCTCTCCAACATCCGCGTCGAGGTACCACACAAGCGTGGTTTTCCAGGTCAGTGCCACCGCTGCCAATTGTATGGTGATGCGGCGGCAAATTGTCATGCTTCCCCTAGGTGCGTCAAGTGCCTAGATCCGCATGGGCTAAGGAGTGCTCTCGCACTCCCGAATCGCCCACCGCTCCGTCCTGCGTCTTGTGCGGCCAGTCAGGCCACACAGCAAACTTTCGCGGCTGCCCCAAAGCACCGCGTGCTGCCAGGGCTACCGTGAAGCCCATCGAGAACTGGAGAGAGCGACCGCAGCCTAGCTCGGACGCCCCTTCAGTCAGTTCAAAGGCCCCTAAGGCCTTGACTTCTATCGTTCCAGGTCAGCGCAGCCGGGTCGCGACTCAATCGCAACCGGCCGCCAAATCGGCTTCCCAGTGCCAGAACGCAAAAGGTTCTCAAGACCGCATGGCGTTCTGGATCCAGCTCGCTCCCATCGACGAGATCCTGGCTTTCGGCGCCGCTCTCGACGCCAGCCCAGAGGGTTTCAACGGTGCTCTTCCGGTCCTAACCAAGTTCGCTCCCCTTATCAGGAAACTCCAGCAAGCTCAACGTTTCTAAACGTAGTCCTTCTTTCCAGCATTCCTATCTCAGAGTGAGTCTGATCACTCTAGATAATATCTTAGTTTCAGCTTTGTCATTTCTGCTAATCTTAGCTTTATTTTTCTCACTTTCAGTTCCTTTTGGTGGCAGCCATCTGGATGCCGCTCACTGCGCAGCCTCTCTCTCCAATTGGCTGTCGCTCCGATGAAGACTAATGGCCTCAATCAAGGTGAGTCAGTAAAGGGGGATGTTTAGTGGGTATGCTCGGCTTCACTGAGTGAGTCTCCACACTGTCTGGGCATTCTATTTTCCGTTAGCCACTGGGGTTAACAGCTTATAGAATGCCCATTCGTCCGTAATAGGATTCATCCTCCTCCCGCTAAAGCTTGCTTTACTGGTTAAAGCTTGTTTTAGGGGGTGCCAAAATTTTCTGTGGCGGAAAAACAAAAAAAAAAATAAAAAAATTCAATTGCTTCTCTGATCATTCTAGGAATGTAGTATTTCTCTCTAGATATATTATGATCAGAATCGAACACAAAGTGCTGTCCTTCAGTATTTAAAATTTGTCACGAGTCACCCTGTATAATCAATTGAATGAATGTATATATAATAAATTTTACATACATCAGCTGGTTGACGTACTGCTGGACAAAAGCCAATGATTTTTATATCTCCCGGTCTAATGTAACGTAAACAAACGATCTCCTCTGGATTTTTGGTTCACCCCTAGTCCTTATGTACCTATACCCAAAATAGAGCGAGTTTAGAATGGTTAATTTCAAAACTAGACCAGCTGAGTTTGAACCTAACACCTTCACAGCATAAGCTCCTGTTTACCTGCAAAACCGCCTTAACTATCGATTCAACAACAACGATCGTAACTTGTGCTCTTCCTCAAATCTCCTCCTTGCAACACTATCACATACATCCACATTCCTAAGCAAATCTTTTTTGTCCGATCGGTGCCGCTTTGGAATGACTTACCCTTAGAGATCCTTAAAAATCCCAGTCCTTACACGTTCAAAAGGATGCTTAAAAGGAACTTTAAACTTACCTCGTGAAACACTGCTCATCGTAACTTATTTATAAGTATGTGTATGTATCATTATTATGTAAGTTTATATATAAACAATAGTTATAATTAATTTGTGTGAAATATAAATTATTTGTATGTAGTCTATTTAATAAAATCAGTACCACCGACCACCCTAATTTCCTCAATTCCTCTATTAAAATGTGTATCATAATGTTACTCATGCTGTTGGTGTACAATAAAGAATTATTGTTATTATTATTTATTATACTTAAAGCTACACGCCTTGCGGCGGAAAGACCCGACAATTTGATCCGTCGGTCGGGTATCAGGGCAAGAGGAACAGAACCCTGCGGACTATTTGGGCAGTATCCAGCAAAGCCACTTTTTGCATGCGTGCTGGAAGCAAACCACCGCCGAATCCCAACCTTTCAAGGTTTCTGCCCAAAGTGGTTGGGGTCAAACCGTTTGCGGATATTACAACCAGGATGATTTCGGTGGACATAGCTTCCCACATTTCGGTCACCTCGTGTGCAAGGTTGCTTTTCAGTCTCGGCCTTCACTAGGTTCTCGTCATGTGGTATAGTTATGTTCACCAAAAACACTTTGGACGACGATCGGTCCATTAACACGATATCAGGTTTATTCGCCAGTCCTGTCCGTGATATTGGGCAGATACCAGTAGAGCTTGGCGCTGCCGCTTTCGAGAAATGGCTCCGGCGTGTACTGGTAATAAGGCAGTTTCTGATTGATGAGACCGTATTTCAGAGCGAGCTCTTGGTGGAGAATCTTGGTGGAGAATCTTGGCTGTTTGGTTGTGCCTATACAGATACTCAGTGTTAGTAAGAACCGAATAACTCGAAACTACATATCTGAGGGACTCGCCAGGTTGGCGGCACGCCCAACATACGTCCACTGTGCCGTCCCTCATAATGTATTTCCGGTAGTTGTTCGTCTTGATAACCTGATCCTGTATCGCAAAGACAAACCCTTCGGTTTCCCCAAAGAGGTCCACGAAGCGCAGCCAACGCACGGAGGCTTTACGTTCCATGTTAGGCTCGTGTAGACAATTAAACATATTCATTATTATATATTTACTGTAACTTATTAGGTCGCAGATTATTGCTTTTTATTCATTAATCTCTCCAGTCATACGAATAAGTCGAAATCAAATGAAAGAGTGATTATTTTTATTCAAGAAATAAATTGTAAAACGAAACAGGATAAACAAATCATCCTCAGAAACCTTTTTAATGTGTTCACTGTAAGGTTTGGGTTTATTCCCGGGGTGACCATCAGGTTTGGGCTACAATCTAACAAGCGAGCCCAATTCTGGTAAGAGGATTAAATTATACGCTAACTTTGTTTAATTACAAATAGCTCGTTATATACCGTTTACTGGGTAAGAGTTAAAAAGTCCTTGTAAATTTCATAATCATTGCGCGTAGTATAGTTTGTAAGATTTGGTATCGTAAAAGTTAAAAAAGATCTTTGTATGATCATCTCAAACAGTAGTCGTCTCGTCATAGATATTGTAATATTAATTTAAGTTAATTGATAATATTTATACATTCATAGTGATATATCCATTATCTATTATCAATTACACAAGCTTCATTTGGGTACACAATAAGGTGTGGATGATAAAAGAATTGATTTATTTTTTAAATAACAGTCACATTTTTATTACTGGAAAAACAATTGATATAAATAAATGATTAATCCCCAAACTGACATATAAACAATGAGACACTTTAAACATGTTTGTAAATACAAAATAAGTTTCGGTGTACACACAGATTTGAGCCAGTGTGTATAAAAAAATCACATTGGTTTGAGAAACGAAATTCAAACTGGCGATGTTGGGAAGTACTGTACTAAAATTACACCGCCAAGTACATGTTTCTTAAATTTTAGTATGGACACTATTTTTTTTTTTATGTTGTAAGGATAGGACGTTTGTCTTCCATGCCACCTGATGGAAAGTGCGCATGAAGACTATGGTGTTACACGTCCATCCACGAGAAACCTATTCACTCGACACTTAAAAGTTCCAGGACTTGTAGCGGTCAGGAAAAACAGACGCAGGCAGATTGTTCCACACCTTGGCAATCCGTACCAAAAAGGAAGTATCGAAGCGTTTTGTTCGACTTCTTGGTAAATCCACTATATAGGGATGGAAGTTCTGTTTGCGTCTGGTAGTCCGGTGGTAAAAAAGAGTGGGTTCAATTTGGTCAAAAAGAGCACTCTCCAAAATGTAGCCGTTAAATTCCCCTATTCTTGTTAAAATTGATTCTTTGTTAAAATTCCCTATTCATAAAGTATGATATGGAATTTTTGTCAAACAAACAACTTAATTAAAAGTTTCTGTCAGTGTCTTTAAGCTCCTCGCGAATTTAAGTTTGTTTACCTTTTTTAATTCTCAATTAAGTCTCACTTTTCTGAAAGATTTACTTTTAATTATGGTAATGAACTCTTTAAAATAACACGTTTAAATGTCTAATTGTTGTTTTGATTAAAAAATTAATAAATTGATGTTTTTTTTTTTAAAACAGTATATTTTTATTGATGAACCTTACCTATATGTGCACTTACAAAACTTTTCTACTAAACTAAAACAAAAAGTACATCTAGCATTTAATTCGCTAAAGTATAATATATTTTACCTTTCAGCAATAAAGTATTTTTCATTCATTAGAAGATGTTTAAAAATATTGCAGTTTAATTCAATAATAAAGGAGCTCTCGTATTTTATGCCTCAGTGCAGAGAGAAATCCGTTGATGTCTTGCGTAGTTCAGTCGCTCAGAAGCTGTGGTGTCCGTAGCACGTCTACGCTGCTACGCTGTGGTCGCGAGCTACGAGTGATTGGACAATCGAGACTACGATGAAGGTGTATTGGAAAGTGCATAAAAAGTTTTGACTGACCTATTAAAGTTTGATGAATACATTGGATAGTTTTTAACTTGAGGTAAGGATTTAATTACGTATATTTAATTATAATTTACGGGTTCTTTCTTTTTACTGATAACTTTTTTCTAAAGGATGATCAATTCAATATCTTATCATATTAAAAAAATCCTTTACTATGACTATTAGAGAAAAACTATGGCATGTTTATATTATTGTAGAATTAACAAAGAAGTTTAAAGATATTTTAATAAATCAAAAATACTTCTGTATGAAACTTTGCTAAACCTCAGAATACTTTAAAACTCGAAATTAACTAAGGAAATTTAGTAATTACGGGGAAACGACGTTATAACTTGCAATTTATTATTATTAAACAAAAACATCCGCTTCAATATTATCTGGTACACTGGTTAACAATAAGCTTCGGAGGCTTTAATTCATCCATATATGCTTTTAAAAATCATTCACGGTTGGATACAAATGCGAAGTTGTTATAAATTTTAAAAATTACGTTCAAACAAATAAGAATAAATGTTCTTAACTTTATTCAGTCATTATGCATTGTTTTTTAAATAACTTACAACTTCACAGGATTTTGATGATAATAATGTAGCCTTATGATTATGGAATTGAGAGATTTAATTTTACATTATTTTTCAAAAAACCGTTATTTTTCATCACTGTGGTACCTACAACTGAATAAAAAATATGTACTACATTTATTGCATTTCATCATCATCATCATCACAACTCTTTATAATGAGCCCACTTGCATTTATACAACAATAAATTAAAATAAAAAGAAATTTGAGATCTCAACTTAATATTTTATAATTTATGTTTATTTCAATTAAAACTAATTATGCCTTTATTTACAATTCTTAAAAGTAGGTTTTATTTGTTTAACAAAACTTTAAATAAAATCAAATATTTATTAAATTAAGGGTGATTTTAGATAGATATAGATAAAAATGACTTGTTTTGTAAATAGTCAAATGTAACGAGGTTGCCTAGCATAACCCATTACAGTCAAACAGTTTGTAAGCAGTGGTTTAGAGGTCAAGATTTTGAATATAGAAAGGCATTTTGGTAGTGAATTTTAATGTTCGTAGGCAAAACGAACAGTTTTCATGATATTGAAACCCGCCATTGATGAATAAAATATAACCCGACAGCTTCAAACTCGTCTCAAAAAATGATGTCGCCATGTTAACATTTTGATAAGTTTCGTTCCAAATAAAGCTCAAACTTAATAGCATTTTTAATTTGCATGTAATAGAAATGCGGAGTTTTAAAACCCAAATTTGTGTTAAATTAAAATTTATTTTTATGCATAATTGTTGTTTTACTGAATTTTTTTTCGTTAAGTTCATCATCAATTCATCAATCAATCAATATATATAAAACTGTTCCGTTACTGACTTACTGAGTGACTGACAGACAACGTACAGCCGTAACTACTAGGCGTAGAGAGCTGAAATTTGGAACATACATTCTTTAGGGTATGTAGGGGTGCACTAAGGAAGGAATTCCTGAAATTCCCACGGGAACTATCTTATTCCTTGAGTGCACGGATATGATACTTTGCATAAAGGTCCTTCAAAAAACGACTTGTTGTGTTATGAAAGCAATTCCCGAAATTCCCACGGGAACAAGAAATTGACGACCACTTTGGCGTTGGGGTTAACCTATCTGCCTCAGACGCCAGGGGTTGCGGGTTCGATCCCCGCACGGTACCAGAAAAAAAAATGTTCCTTGTCCCAGACACGTGTTTATCTATTTATGTATTTATATTCTAGGTTCCCCCCTAGTTCGCTATATGGTATCCCATAACACAAGCTATGCTTACTTTGGGGCCATGTAGTTGGTGTGATTGTCTGGGGATTTTATTTATTTATTAAATATATGACGTTTTAGTTTGTGTGAAAAAAAAATATTCCTTGAGTGCGCGGATGTGATACTTCGTATAAAGGTTCCTCAATAAGTGTCTGTTTGTATTATGTAAGGAATTCCCGAAATTCTCACGGGAAGGGGTTAGACTTTTTAGTTTGTATGAAATATTTTATTCCTTGAGTGCATGGTTGTGATACTTGGCATGAAGGTTCTTCAAAGAGTGACTGGTTGTGTTATGAAAGAAATCCCCAAAATTCCTACGGGAACGGAAAATATACGATTTATAGTTTGTATGAAAAAAAAAAAACCATGAGTGCACAGATGTGATACTTAGTACAAAGGTTCCCCCTTGAGTAAATGCTAGTGCTGTGAAAGAAGTTCCCGCCATTCCCACGGGAACACGAAATATTGAACTTTTTAGTTTGTATGAACAATTATTTCTTCAGTGCATGGATGTAATATTTGATTCTTCAATGACTGGTTGTGTTAAATATAAACAATGTTTATGCGCGTACGAAGTTGCGGGCAAAAGCTAGTTTTATAATAAACTTATCGCAACTGTCATATTTACAATGTAAAAAAAAAACTAAAATGTCAGTTCAGATTTGTAAATACATCAGCAAACCCTCGTTTTCATTATATTTTAAGTATTTTAATAAATAATGATATAAATTGACAAAGAACCATTATAAAATATGGGATATGCTGCAGTTGCCTTGAAATGTAGGACGGCTAAGAGTTGGGTGTTGTGCTTATTTATTTCCATATCACTTTACGGTGTGATACATGATTACGAAAAGTGCAACCCCGAATTTCACATCCCCGTAAGTGTACAAATAAGAATCACATACCAAAGAATGCACGCCAACAGGCAGTAAATGAAAAAAAGAAAAATTACACTGGTGTGGATTCTGAGATGTGCCAGCCAGCCTAACATTATAGCTCCAGCAGCCGTTTTATATGATGTTGTAGTTAGGGTAGATCAATAAATAAAAAGATTTCTGATAATTTATTTTTCTCTTCAGTTTGAGAAATTGACTAACTACATAATATTTACAAAGGTATATTGCATTCTTGCATTTATTTACAAAGGATTTTAAGGATAAGGGGATGTCTAGGAATATGTTAGGTTTAGGGAACTGGAATTGAAGGATATCGTATAGATAGGCGGGGTGTAGAGGGCAATTATTAAAAAAATATATGATCCACTGTCCCTGTCCACAGTCACATATTTGGATGAGTGAATTTGTTACTTTTTTGGAAACAGTAAGTGGGTTGGGTGCCCCCATAAGATTTACCTAGTAGGTACAGTCTGCAACACAATTATGCATACCACCCAGTCTCAATATGTCATACGATATGCGTACATAATGTATGTCAAATGTACTTTGGCAGACTTTACCTACACTAAGGGTTTTGTCCCACTCATTGCTCCAGTTTAGTCCAATGACTTAGCCAGTGTGATAAGACTATAGGAGAAGTACCTACCCTTTAGTATTCCAAGGACCCTATTACGACATCATATCTAGCAAAATAGACTACCAAAAACTAATACTTACCAAACCTGAACAACTCAAAAACGAACACAAAAATACTTATAAATATATCTCAATGAAATAGTAAAATGATAGCGAAAATAACCAAAACACGTGTTTATAACACCAACACTTACCTGCCTGACAATCAAAACCTGGAACTTTTCGTCGTTGGCAAATCAGACCTAAGTAATTTAGATGTCTTCAAACATTTTCAAGGTAACCGAAAAGTATGATAAATAAAAATTACCAGACTAGGACTCGAACCCGGGACCTCTCGTTTGCCGGACGAGTGCTCTTCCACTGAGCTACCGGGGCCTGGCGGTACGCCTCGAAATTACTTACCACATTTTTACTTATCATATTTTTTCAGTTATTTAAGAATTTAGCAATATAAATGCAAAACCTTAAAAAAAATATTTTCAAGGTATTTTTCTTAAAGAATATCAAAGAAACAATTTTATGTCGTTCTCTTGGGAGCCATGCAATCTGTGGAGAAAAAGTTATAAAAAACATTTCTATTTATCAATGTTACATCGAACTGCATATAACTGTACCTACTTCTCTTTTTAAGTGGACAAATATTTTTCAACTGAATTAAAAAAGGAGGAGGTTTTCAATTAACCTCTATGTCTTTAATGCTGTTATTTAGTAAATAAATTTAATGGATTTTGAAGATTTTTAGTTCGTACAATGAAACTTTATTAAGTGCTATAAAAAATATTCATTCATTCATGAAGACGTGATACATAGTTAATTATATTCCGATCAGATATCAGATTCCTTCGTTAAATCAATGCTTTCATTACGGCTTCAACCTCAAATATTGAATATGGTATTCGTCTGCGTTGTATCTAGCCCGTGAAACTAAAAGCATTGTTTGGCTAGTCATCAAATTAATTACCTTTGAAGGGTGATGGCTTACACTAGTCCCACGTTGCATAATTAAGGATCAAACGAACTTACCAAGTGAAGTTCGATCACAATTATGTGAACGGCTTAATTCGAAGCGATTTAATGTTAACATGTTGTAGTAGTACTTCCAAGCGTCAGCCTTGCACGGTTTTCAGAGACACGTTTTTTTTTTTTTTTTTATTTGGCAACCCTGATCCCCGCTCTTGAACTCCTCTCCACTTACTTCCTCTCATCATCCCTCCTCAATAATCATTTTGTTTAGAGCTAAAGTTCCTAGGTAGGACCCATAAAAATAATTCACATTAATTATGGGTGGGTGATATTACTTTAAAGGAATACTGTTTGGGCGGGTTTATATCAATCGCTTCGAATTAAGCCGTTCACATAATTGTGATCGAACTTCACTTGGTAAGTTCGTTTGATCCTTAATTATGTTTCACGGCTTAATTCTTTGCGATTTAATGTTAACATGTTGTAGGATGTTCAGAGTATTTTAATGTGAATTATTTTTGCAGTATAGGTATAAGTAAAACTGTATTGTTAGAGTATAACCAACAGTAATAAATCACAAATATACATCTATTTATTCTAAGGGGTTACATAAAATACTAGTTGCAAATTGATTGGCATCCGATACAATTTCTTTGTTGTAGAATTTGGCAAATACTGAGGATGTATTACTCCATCCTGCGGTTTTCCGTATGACATCAATATTGACACCGACTCTGCTAGCAGTGGAAGTGGCCGCATGGCGCGTGCTGTGCGCGCTAAACACTGATGTGTCCACGCCACTGCGTTGTAAAGTATATTTGATACAGTGACTCAAAGTTTGAGACAAACTTTTAAGTGAGGTCTTTTGTGGCTAATAAATAAAGTGTCACAACTACGTAAACCACTCGTTTTATTTATATAATCTAAAATGCATCTGGCAGGGCATATTGCAGGATTTGTATGAAAAAATGGTTGGGGACTGGAAACTGCTCGCGTCCGCAAGGTTTAGCCCTCGATGCCTTGTACGTGGTCCCTGGGTGGTGCTAAACGAGCAGTAAAATCTGGTGGTAGGCTTCGGCCGTGGCTTGTCACCACCCACTAGACAAAACCATGCCGCCAAGTAACCTAGTTGCGTTCCGGCATGATGTCTAGTGTAGCCATTGAGGAGGATAGGTCTGAGTAATCGTGCTGCATCGGAGAACTGTTTACAACTCGTAGGATAATGACTCACCGGGTAACTCGTTTTGGAGGGTAGCGGGATCCGAAGCACGGTGCACCGCTGGCCGACCGCAGGTAGTAGGGGGCCCAAGTAGCATGCCAGCCACATGCAAAAGGCTGCCCCGCCACCTCGCGAAAAATCCCGGGAGGCTCCATCGTGCCGGTTGGCGACCGGTTTGAGAGGACCCGATGGCGAACTCGGGGGGGTTCGGGCGTCCCCGCAGTCTCCAAGCGAGTTTCCCAATGGTGCGTCACCCCTATCGAGTTGCTTGGTTCCATTTGCAGCGCTTCACTCAACTTCTGTTCTCCTCCCTATTCACTCCACTCCAAATCTAATGAAAGGTCCAAAGAAGAGTAAGGTAACACAGCGGTTGCACTTCCTCTCGTTTAAAGTGCACTTCTGTAACATCCGAGGAGTGCACTCCAATCTCAATGATGTCCACCACCACCTCGAGACGGAGAGACCCCACCTACTCTTCCTAACGGAGACGCAGATCTGTGATCCGTCAGACTCGGCATACCTTTGTTACCCAGGTTACATCCTGGAGTCCAAATTCCACCCGCACGCCGGGGTGTGCATGTATGCCAGTGACAAGATCTGTTGTCAGCGTCTCCGTTACTTAGAAGTGCCGGACCTTTCAGTTATGTGGGTTCACATAGATACCGGCCTAGACCAAATGGTATACGCTGGTATTTATCGGTCACACAGCGGAGATCGGGAGACAACGAGGCTTATGGACTATCTCAGCAGTACAGCGGACAAGGTTCAGCAACGTTTTCCCACAACGCAGTTGGTGTTCCTGGGGGATTTTAACGCACACCACGGACAGTGGTTATACCCGTTTCAGGACACTGACCATGCTGGTAGAGAGGCTTTTAAGTTTTCGCTCACTCATGGCCTCTCTCAGCTTGTTGACGAGCCTACGCGCATACCAGACGTTGCTGGCCACACTGCTTACTGCCTGGACCTTCTGCTGACAACCGATCCGGACAGATATTCGGTGTCCGTCACTGCACCCTTAGGGACATCCGATCACTGTCTGGTGAAATCTGTATCGCAGTACTCGCCACCTGACACCCGACCAAGTGGTTCTAGGCGAGTATGGCGTTACAAGTCGGCAGATTGGGATGAAATGCGACATTTCTTCGCATCTTATCCGTGGCGGCAAGCTTGTTTTACATCAACCGATCCATCGTGCTGCGCTGATGCAGTCTCAAGTGTGATAGGTCAAGCAATGGAGTTCTTCATTCCCTACGCTGATCTATCCCTTGAAACCAAAGCTCGCCCATGGTTTAGTGCTGAATGCTTTTCCGCTGAAAAGCGTAAGCGAGAAGCGTACAAAGCCTGGGCAACCGCTCGCAGAAGCAAAGCCGTGGATTCGCATGAACACAAAAAGAGGTACAATGCTGCCGCCAAGTCCTGCAAAAAGGTGATCAAGAGAGCTCGTTTCGCCCACATAGGCTGTATCGGAGACAGAATAGCCTCATACTCCTCGGGAAGTAAAGCTTTCTGGTCCCTCGCCAAGTCGGTCGAAACGAACTTTTGTCGCCCTTCGCTGCCGCCTCTGCGGAAACCTGACGGTTCTCTGGCCCACACCGCTAAGGAAAAGGCGGATTTATTTGCCAGTATCTTTGCGGAAAATTCTCGTCTAGATAGCCAAGGTAAAATCCCACCCCAATTACCTCAGTTCGGTCCTACAATGGGTACCGTTCATATTCGCCAAAAGGAGGTTCTTAAGTGCTTGCTGCACCTAGACGAGAATAAGGCTAGCGGTCCAGACGGTATTCCTGCAGTGGTGTTGAAACGCTGCGCAGCTGAGTTGTCTCCCGTTTTGACGCGTCTCTATAGACTCTCTTTGGAATCTGGTAAAGTCCCCAAATCCTGGAAGCTGGCTAACGTACAACCAGTACCGAAGAAGGGAAGCCGTGCTGATCCTGTCAACTATCGACCAATTTCAATCACCTCCATACTTTGTAAAGTCATGGAACGTGTATTGAACAATCGACTCCTGGCATACCTTGAGACCAACGAGCTCCTAAGCGATAGCCAATATGGTTTCCGCAGTGGACGCTCGACCGGCGATCTTCTCGTGTATGCCACACACTTATGGAGTGAGGCCTTGGAGGGTCATGGTGAAGCAATAGCTGTATCCTTAGACATCTCCAAGGCCTTTGACAGGGTCTGGCATGATGGTCTCTTAAGCAAGCTTCCAGCATATGGCATACCGACCGGGCTCTGCGACTGGATATCTGATTTTCTGAGGGAACGGTCGATTCGAGTAGTCTTAGACGGCTACTCCTCTGACCTAATGGCAATTAATGCCGGGGTACCTCAGGGATCTGTTCCCTCTGCAACTTTATTCTTGCTGCACATTAATGACCTCCTAACACCAGGCATTATTGGATATGCTGATGACAGCACTGTTGTTGAGAGATATATATCCAATGCGCGAACGAGCGCCCATGAAATCCAGGTTTTGAGAGAGTCTATGATTGAGCGCGTTGATTCGACCTTGCGGAATGTGTCCGATTGGGGCGAATCTAACCTGGTCAAATTCAACGCCTCCAAAACACAAGCGTGTCTATTCTCCGCAAAAAAGAGCACCTTTACTCTTACGCCCACTTTCCAGAATGTATCTGTTCCCATCACCGATCAACTAGGGCTTTTGGGCGTCACTATAACGTCCAAATTAAACTTCGGACAACAAATTGAGTCTATGGCAAAAACGGCTTCCAAAAAATTGGGTATCATCTCGAAGGTCCGGCGGTACTTCAGCCCTGAACGGCTCCTCAACTTATACACAGCCCAAGTGAGGTCTTGCATGGAGTACTGTAGTCACCTTTGGGATGGTTCTGCCAAATACCAGCTCGAAGCGCTAGACTCTGTTGACCGAAGAGCCCGAAAACTCATAAATAACAACAACCTTACAAATAAAAAATTGCAGACGCTGGAGCATCGTCGTAAGGTTGCTTGTTTGACAGTCTTTTATCGGCTACATTTTGGTGAGTGTGCGAGTGCTCTTTTTGACCAAATTGAACCCACCCCTTTTTACCACCGGACTACCAGACGCAGACAGAACTTCCATCCGTATATAGTGGATATACCAAGAAGTCGAACAAAACGCTTCGATAGTTCCTTTTTGGTACGGATTGCCAAGGTGTGGAACAATCTGCCTGCGTCTGTTTTTCCTGACCACTACAGTCCTGGAACTTTTAAGTGTCGAGTGAATAGGTTTCTCGTGGATGGACGTGTAACACCATAGTTTTCATGCGCACTTTCCATCAGGTGGCATGGAAGACAAACGTCCTATCCTTACAATATAAAAAAAAAAAAAAAAAAAAAAAAGCCTTAGAAGGGGTTGAAAGGAGTTTGGTTTTGAAGTTTTTACTAAGTCAGGTATTTTAACTAAGATTTCTGTTCTGTTTTGAGTTATATTATTTATTTTAATGAGAGAAAATGTTTGTACTCTTTGCGCTGTCACCAAACCTAGCAGAGTCGGCGTTTCTTAGAGAAATCTTCTAAACTAAGGCTTTCATTTGGCCATTGAGTGGCCAAATAATTTAACACTATGTTTGGGTCCCAAGAAGTATTATATTTTGGATTGGTGGGCCTCAACTTGTAAACACCCTTCATGAAACGTTTGACTCGATCATCATTTAAGCTATTACCTAACAAAAGAGATAAGGCAGAGCGGTAAGAATTGATGGTCCCGTATTTAGCGCCTTTATCAAAAATATCGGTTAAAAAATGTATTACAATTGGAATAGAAGCATTAAAATAATCATAATTATGTAATCTACAGTAAATTATCCAAGATTTTATGCAAACATCGTACTGTTTGTAAGTATTATTTGCAAGCGAAGCTAGCATAATATCTACTGACCTATTCGATAAATATTTCCTTAGTAATGCTTGCCTGATAATTTCGCGGCAACAAGGCGTAGATTCTTGTGTACACAATCTACAATCTACTGAAAGGAGATGTTAGAAGGTCAATATCTGGTCCAAAATACAAAAAAATTGAAACAGACAACTTTTTAAACATAGGAAACCAAGGTTGACTTGGCCAATATGGCACCACAACAATACCCTCTGCCTTATGACAAATGATTTTCTGCATTAATTTTACTATAAGCGAGAATGGTGGAAAGGCGTAAAATAACATATTGGTCCATGGCAGTGTAAAGGCATCAACAGCACATGCTTCGGGAACATTTCTCCACGAAACATATTGTTTACACTTAGTATTGCATCCGTTTGCAAACAAATCAATACTGGCATACCAAAGTTGCGAACTATTTCATTAAATGCAATTTGATTTAATTCCCACTCTGTATCCTCGAACTGTTTTCGAGATAATGAATCTGCCTCACAATTATCTTTAGTATTGATGTAAGAAGCGAATAAGATTATTCTACGTTCCTCGCACCATTTCCACATACTTCTAGATATATAATCTAGGTGATCATATTGAATACTGACCATTCTGTTAATAAGATGTCACAATTAGATAATTCTTTGGTGAAACATTTCAGAGCTAGAAAGGCTGCTTTTAGTTCCAACTCGTTTATATGACAAGAAGTTTCGTTGTCTTTCCTATATCCACAACATCTAACTGTATCACAATACGCTCCCCATCCCGTAGAGGAGGCATCAGAAAAAAATTCTAAAACAAAGTTGTTCGGTTTGAGTGATGAATGGCCTATATCTATGTTTCCTAACCACCAATATAATTCTTTATGTAGGGTAATTAAGATATCAATTGTCTGATCGTAGTTTGGATTTTTTTTTTTTAATAAACAATTAGATTTATATTGTTCAAGCTTTTTTGTATATAACCACGAATAAGTTATTGTTGGACATGCGGAAATTAAATAACTAATGAGTTTAGCGAATTCGCGTAACTTGCATCGTTTTATACAAAGAAATCTATTTATAAAATCTTTCAATTTTATTTTCTTTTCCTCGGGTAGTTTTAAAATCATCTGCTTTGAGTCGAAAGTGAAGCCCAAGAACTTACATTCACGTTTAGGTATTAAACAACTTTTTGAAAAGTTAATCAAAAAACCCAAGCTCTGTAATAGATCTATAGTTGTAGATACATTAGTGACACATTCCGAGTAAGTCTTTCCGATAAAAAATGTTATCTAAATAAATAACTGAAATCATACCCCGACTACGCAGGTATTCTATAACTGGTTTCATTAATTTAGTAAACACGAGAGGTGCGGTACAAAGGCCGAACGGTAAACAATTGAATTCATATAATATATTGTTGTATTTGAATCGAAGATATTTTTTGTGAGCTTCATTTGTCGCAACAAAGAAGTATGCATGTTTAAAGTCTATTGTCTACAGCAGTTTTCAGTTAATAATTTTGACGCTGTTCTGTAATCTTCCATTTTAAAATGACTAGCAAGTACAAATTTATTTAACTTTTTTAAATTCAATATAAACCTTTTATCACCATTAGGCTTAGGTACAAGAAATATACTGGATAAAAATTGTCCTTCAATATAAGTACATTTCGAGATGGCACCATTGCTTATTTGTTGCTTCTGTGGTATTAATGAAGATGATCCTACGAGTGTTTCGGTAGCTCTTCCCAGAGCTGCTATAGCCACACCAGTTTGTCTTTGCCTAAACATGAGGGAGGAATTCCGTTATAGACCGCTTCGATAACTGCCACTTTTGCTTCCGGATTCAGAGCAGGGGCAAGGAGTAGTTGACAATTACTAGGAATAAGATAATCCTCTAGGATTTTATCTCTTGTCTCTTTGGGTAGTCCCTTTAAAAGGATTTCAGACCACCGCACCGGGTTGAAATTTCCTTATGTAAAGGTTTTCCTAGTTCTTCAGCAATCTTAGGAGCATCTCCCAACATCTCTAAGATATCGCTATCCAATTCTATATCCTCAACATCATCTACTGGTGGATGTTTTGAGGTAGATGGCACTGAAAAGACGAAAGTAGTCAGCGTCTCGAATAATAATTCGAAAGAAGTGTTTTTAGCACCTACGAGCATAAAATGCAAAAAGTAGGGTAGTCATTTTAGCGATAATAGATGATTAAACGAACTTCTAAGTGAAGTTCTATCGCTATTATATGAGTCGCTTCATTCGAAGATATTATATAACAGGTAGTCCTTTTTAGGTACTAGGTAACTTCGCACAATTTAAAGTTTCATAAAAAAAAAACACTGTGGTGGGGCGCCGCGTGGCATGATCCACCCGGTTCGCGCCAAGCCCTCATTCTTTAGAGACCCTAAACGAAACTTTTAAATGGGTTCTGGGGTGGGTGGGTACGTCATATCTTCGAATGAAGCGACTCATATAATAGCGATAGAACTTCACTTAGAAGTTCGTTTAATCATCTATTATATTTCGTCGCTTCATTCTTCAGATATTATATAACAGGTAGATTTTCAGAGATAGAAAGTTTTGTTTAGGTATATACTTGAAATTAAAATAAGTACTTAATGATATAAATATGTTATTACATATTTTATTATTATAGTACTTAATAATTAGTATTATTACATAATGAGCTTCAAATAATCTTACTTTATTTGAGTTGCTAGAAATTATAATCAGCTTAAATTAATGAAACTTAGTGATAGTCTATTTATAGACACATAATTTTTAATGTAGTACTTAATATCAAAATACGTAATATTCAATAACTATTTTTAATATTAGGTTAAGTATTGTTCATGTCTCGATTAAGTATCGACAAAGCAAAGTTATTTTGTTGATCATCTAAAGGCCGATGGTAAAACTTTGCGAACACCTGTGAGTTTTGTGTCCACCCGGCCGTTTTTCGAATGACATCGACACTGAGACCGGCCGCGCGCGCGGCTGAGTTTGACGCGTGTCGTGTGCTGTGCGCATCAAAAACGCTCATGTCAATGCCGCTCGTGGCAAGCGTTTGCTTAATCCATCGACTTAGCGTCTGACTTGATGCAGTTCTGTGGGGAGCTTTGAATGTTACGAAGAGATTCCCGGAGTTTGAACCTCAGATATTTTTTGTAATAAAAATATATTCTTTTAAAGTTGATACTGGGCATATGTTGATATTGCTTTGAAAGTTTGGGAGAGATAATAAGGGCTGTTCACGATTTGGAGCGGAAGTCTTGATTATATCTGTTATAATAATATTTACTTTATCAGATTGAAAAACAATATTTTCTAATTTAATTAAAGACAATGTCTGTACTCTTTGACCGGTACATAAAGCTAATAATGTAACGAGTTTTTTTTTTTTTTTGTAATATTTTCTAATGATAAATTTATATTTGGATAAGAAGAAGACAGTTGTTTTAGTACTAAATTTGGATCCCAAGTAAATGAATATTTAGGCTAAATAGGTTTAGTTTTATAGGCTCCTTTTAAGAGGCGTTTAACACAACTATTATCACTTATCTCTTCTCCTAATAAAAGAGATAATGCAGATCGATGTGTATTTAATGAACCGTAAGAACATCCTTTATTAAATTGCTCGTTTAAGAATCAAAGAACTAATGGAATGGATTTTTCGAAACTATTAATGCATAACCACACTTCTTGAAACCATAACTTCAATGAGACGTTGTACTGGCGAACAGTAGTGTCTGCAAGCGAGGCGAGCATCAACGTGAGAGCCTCTGGTGGGCAGCCGCGCCGGCTGAACGACGCCCGGAGAGCCTCGCAGCACCCAGGGTAAGGCTGGAGTGCAGTGGGTGCTGACTCTATTGCTGGGAAGGCCAGAAGGGGAATACAAGTACCCCTTCGGCTTTATCATCAATGATTTTTCGTATACATTTTAATACAAGAGAAAAAGGAGGAAATGCATAAAAATCCAAGTCAGCCCAGCTTATTGTAAATGCATCAACTGCGACTTCATCAGGTTCAGGCTTCCAGGTGACAAATAATTAACATTTGGCATTGGCTCGACTTGAGAACAAGTCGATCTTAATGGGCCCGAAACTATTTACAATAAGTTGGAAAGCGCTATCCGAGAGGGCCCATTTCTGGACTCGAAATCTGCTCGATTTTCTTTGGTGTTAACATAAGAAGCAAATATCTATAAATTGCGTTTTTCACACCATTGCCAAATTTCTCTACTTAAAATATTCAAATGTGGGAACTGAATACCTCCCATCCTGTTAATGTAGCTAATGGCGGTAGTACTGTCAATATGTAATAATATTGCACAATCTTTTCCTTCACTAGCTATACTTTTGAGACCTAACAAAACCGCGAGTAATTCTAAAAAGTTCATGTGATTTTCTTTTTCACTGTTCGTCCATGAACCACTATATTTATTATTTTTGCATACTGCTCCCCAGCCTGTCCTAGATGCGTCGGTGTAAATTTCTAACTTATAATTTTGAGGAATGATTGGACAAGAAATAATATTAATATTATTTTTCCACCACCATAAATCTTTTAGTAATATCTTATTAAGATTCATTTTCGCCTCATAGTTAGTTTCCTCCGAACTTATTTAAGGCTAAAAACTTTTGTCTCTCTAATATTTTTGTATATAAGAATCTATATTTTGTGGCTGGACAGGCTGCGATCAATACACCTATAAGTTTAGCGAAATTTCGTAATGAACAAGTTTTAAGATTAATGTACCTATTTATTAACTGTGCAATGTTATGCCGCTTATCGCCAGGTAACGTAATAGACATATGTTCTGTGTTGAACATAAAACCTAAGAATTTGATTGACTTTTTTGGTACAATTTGACTTTTATCGAAATTTACAATAAAACCTAGACAATGTAATAACTTCAAAGTTTCTCTCACATTAATCATGCATTCTTCATATGTATCTCCTAAGTAGGTAGTAGACTTAAAAACCTTGTTTTCTCAAATGACTCATTACTTCACGCATAATTTTTGTAAATACCCACGGAGCTACCGATAATCCATACGGCATTGCTGTGAACTCGTAAGTGATCGGCTCAGACGAATCATTTTCTTGGAATTCGAATCGTAGGTACTTTCTGTCACTAACAAAAAACGGTATAAGTAGATATGATTCTTTCATATCTATGTTGGCTAAGTATCCATTACGAGGAATTGATTTCGAGGCTGTTTTATAAGATTCCATTTTAAAATGTAAGTACTTTTGTTACGAACTTGTTTAAAGATTTTAAATTTAGTATAAACCTTTTTTCTTCGTTACGTTTCGGAGCTAAAAATATATTTGAAATAAATTGATCATTTGAAGGAGAACAAGGTTTTATAGCCCCTAAGTCTAATAATTTATTTATAGCTATTTTCATGTCTCTTTTTTCACATGATGACAAATTATTTTTAGGAATAGAATACTGACAAATTTGAGTATCAAATGGTATTCTAAATCCATAATTTATCCACTTCAATATGACTTCGTTTTTAGTTACTTTTGTCCAACAATCATAAAATAAATTAATTTGACCTGCATGTACCTTGATTAATGTTGGGTCGGAGCACGCGTCCTGGACGAAGTCTGCGGCTGGAACTTGGCGTTGAACGCAGAGTTCGATTGAGGGCGCCGCTGTGTTTGAGCTGCTATCGGTTTCCTCTGACCTCCCCGCGCCCCCCTGAACGACGGGTAACGAGGAGGTCCTGTCCAGTTTCCCTGCTGAGACGACCGGTTGACCGTTGATATTTGAGAGGAGACTGTTTTGGCTGGGCCTTTTTTAATTAGGGCTCCCTGCTTTTTAGTGGCTTTACTTGCCTTTATTTTTTCCGGCAACGAACTTCCGAATAAAGTTTCGTCTCTTTCGGAGTCTTGTATAACATGTTTAAAGTTTGTATCAAAATTAGGTAAAATCAGTTTTACCCTATCTTTGATGAACATAAAGTGGAGGTCTGATAATAGGCAGCATCCATCACTTACGTGACGCAGGGCCTTCATTTTGTTTTCTTCCTTCTCAAGGAGGACGTCCATCCCTCGATTTATTGCGGTAATACCGTACCCCAGCTGTTGCTGAAAGTTTTGGTTTTTTTTTTTTTTTGTCACGTGCTCGTGCTATGTCTGTTATGGCTGCTGAGATTTCAGCATTTGATTTTGGGGCTTGCAAGTTTTTGCAGTTTTCGGGTACCGTATTTTCTATGGTTAATTTATCTTTGTCTTCTTTGGACAGTCCTTTTCTTAGTAAAGGTGTCCATAAATTTGAGAGCGCATCGTGTATTTTAGCGCCAAATTAGGGTGTATCGGAATTTGCAGCTCCAAGTGCAGTAAGCAGCTCTGGATCCAGATCGGGATTAGGTTCTCCCGATATGCCTGGTGCGTCTTGTGATATTGACGGCTCCGGATTAGGGAGCGTCTCTGTAGATAGCTCTTGGGCCACAGTGAATGACGCGGCAGTCTTCTGGCTATCCAGGTTTACATCATCCAGTGGTAGCGGTAACTCATACCTTGGAGGCGACATGTTTATGTTTTAACAAACATATAATTCATATTAATATAACGCCCATAACGTATTACAGACAACGAGATAGATCTCTTTGAGATTACCCGCATTTTCTGTAATCGTATTGAAAACAAAAGGTGATCGATAAGATCAGATAAAATTTATTAAAGTTTACATCATTACGATATTGAGCAGTTAACGTGATATATCTATTATAGATTACACGCATTTTCTGCTCTGTATTTTTAAATAACATTTTTAAACCGAATAAGTAGGTCGTACCTTGGAAGATTTCTTCTTTGGAAGAAATAATTCGCTGTTTCCGTTTTTTATTTATTTTTTGTTCCAACTTTTTTATCTTTTTATTATAATGTTGAAGCTGTTCTTCTGCTGTACGTTTAGGCATTTTGTAAAAACTTAAGTAAATGATTAAAGTAAATGACGTATGCTTGTTACCACGCACGAAAAAAGAATGAGGGCTTGGCGCGAACCGGGTGGATCATGCCACGCGGCGCCCCACCACAGTGTTTTTTTTTTATGAAACTTTAAATTGTGCGAAGTTACCTAGTACCTAAAAAGGACTACCTGTTATATAATATCTGAAGAATGAAGCGACGAAATATAATGATCACTAAACAAAGAAATTTTCCATAGTCTCGAATAAAGATTCGAATTAGGTAAAGGGGATTGGCGGCCACGGTATCACTTAATTTTAGAGTTTTCAAGCGTATCAAAACCGGGCTATACGTAGTTAATAGGTCAATATGAGACACGTTTTTTTCCAACATTTATTGTTGTGATAGTTGTTGGGAATATTTAGAAATACAATAAAACCAAATTAAACTTGCCGAAAGCACATTTTTTAATTTCCCGGCAATAAAAAATAATAGTTGTAAAGTCCTACTGTCAAACTTGAATTAAGCCGCCCGCGCCGCCAGCCCGTTTCAAACCTCTGGATTGGTTAATACCTGCTTATGTAATGTAATGGTTTCAAAATACGACGCCATGTTAGAAAAGACGGACTATAAATTCCTGTAATTTTTAGGTTAGATTATTGTTTTGACTTTTTATTCCCAACTTCTGTATAAATCTAATAATTATATTCTGATTACTCGTTATCTAAGCAATAAAACGCACATATTAAGTTTGAGGTACGTGAATGCTATGTGAAATAAAAGCGGTACTGACAATGTATGGGACCTTGCCATTCTTCTTTTTGAGTTTTAAACTCGGCTCATTGAAATTCAGTGATAAAGATCATTGAACTTTGTTTTCGAATAAGGATTCGAAAAGTCATTTTAGCGATAATGATCACTAAACAATGACATTTACCATCGTCTCGAATAAAGATTCTTACTAGGTAAATTTGTGAGTTTTAAACTCGGCTCATTCAAATTCAGTGATAAAGATCATTGAACTTTGTTTTCGAATAAGGATTCGAAAAGTCATTTTAGCGATAATGATCACTAAAAAATGACATTTACCATCGTCTCGAATAAAGATTCTTACTAGGTAAATTTGTGAGTTTTAAACTCGGCTCATTCAAATTCAGTGATAAAGATCATTGAACTTTGTTTTCGAATAAGGATTCGTAACGCAATTATGCGATGTAAAGAGCCATGGATAGTGATAAGGTACAAATTTCACTTGGCATTTGCTTCCTTTGAAGCTTTTTTCCAGTTTTCTGATCTTCTTGCGTATGGTCTCGATGTCTTCATATTTCCTTTTTACGAACGACAAATAATAAGTTGAGATTTAAATTTTTAAACTATAAGACTATCTATCTAACGTTTAATTTAAGTAATAAATTATAGACGCACGTGCGAAGGCTTGAGCACGGAAATACAGAATGATTATTGAGGAGGGATGATGAGAGGAAGTAAGTGGAGAGGAGTTCAAGAGCGGGGATCAGGGTTGCCAAATAAAAAAAAAAAAAAAACGTGTCTCTGAAAACCGTGCAAGGCTGACGCTTGGAAGTACTACTACAACATGTTAACATTAAATCGCAAAGAATTAAGCCGTGAAACATAATTATACAATCTTATTGTGCTTGTATTTAAAGAGCAAAGTTATATATCTACACATGTATATTTCTATCGCAAAGACTGAAATCTCAAATACAGGGTGAGGCAAAAGTCTCGCTACCATTTTGATTGCCTAAACCTTTGTTCGAAGAAAAGATAAGTAGGTTTGGTTTTTATAAAAAGTTTGTTTGGTCTTTAGATTTTTTTCGTTATGATTGGAAAATTATATCGTTTAAATGGTTACAGCGATTCGCTATATAACTCTCTGCTCTTTTAAAGGCATTTTTCATGACATCTTTAACATTTCAGGCTGAATTTCTTCAATTTCGTGACAAATATTCGTTTCTTTAAGTTGTTGAATTATTTGGGGCTTATTCATATAAACTTTTGATTTTAAAAAACCCCATAAAAAAGTCTGGTGCTGTTAAATCCGGATATCTGGCTGGCCATGCTAAATCGCCATTTCGCGAAATAAGTCTTCGTGGTAAAACGTCATTCAATTATTGAATTGTTGAACGGGTTGTATGCGCTGTTTCCAATTATAACGAAAAAAATCTAAAGACCAAATAAACTTTTAATGAAATCAATCCTACTTATCTTTTCTTCGAACAAAGTGATAGGCAATCATAATGGTAGCAGGACTTTTGCTCCAACCTGTAGATGAACAACATTTGATTGGGTAAAAAACATTGTACCGTATTTTATCACAATTATTAATTATATGTCCAACAATTGACGTGTCCTGCCTGAAGGTGATGATGACGATGAATTATAGGTATCTTTAATACAGGGCTGTCTTTTAGTCACTAGTCCAATTTAAATATTATTTCCTTTGATACGAGATAAATGGAACTGCATTTTTATTTTAGTATCATCATGATAATCACAATTATTTGTAATGATCCCCTGCAGGGCTATTAGTCTTTCCCCTGGGTGACGAGGAGGTATAATCCACCAAGCTGGCTCAGTGCTGGTTGGTAGATTTCAGAATTTTCAGGGCGCCTAAGTGGCTTCTGACAAACTTTAACGACTACTGTATACAAGTATATACTGGGCCCGGGTCGGGTTTGCTTAACGTGCCCTCTGAAGTACGGAAGTCTGCGTGAGAAATGAATGGTCGTATGATATACACAGTAACCACGGCATCACGACGACTTCATTATTTAGTATCGTTCTTTAGAAAAAAATTAAAAAATGGGACCACAATTTTTTTTACAGTATCACATAAAATGTTTTTTTTTTTAATATTTAGAAATCGATTTTTTATTTTATGTCTGTTAAGTAAGGTAAAAAGTAAAAAATTAATAAACCCTTAGTTCTTTCTGTCACTGTGTCACTATGTGTCAGTTCTTTAACCAACTAAAAATAATGAAATAAAACCATATCATTAGTTGTTTTACAGATAATACAGAACAGAACTTTGAAAGATGAGCTATGTTCATTGATGTTCGAAATATTTTCATATAATATATAAACAGTCATGTGCAATACTATGTAAACATTTTCATTGGACTTTGAACCTTATTACAACTGAATAAGTTTCTAAGTGTATACATACTAAAATATATAGATACACGTACACGTGGCTGTACCTATATATTTTATTCATCTTAATATTAGTATCAAAAATATGCTTATAATATACGTTATTATCATTCCTTTCATTCTTAAAAAATATAAATATTTTTGAATATTTTAACGTTCCCTTTTCACAAAAAGGTTTCGTAAAATTCAAGTGAGTGGCCTATTTTTTACATTAAGTAAAAAACAAAATATAAAACATGCCAAATTCAACCCTTTTGTAGGAACAGGGATTCAGTTTCACCACTATATAGGATTGAAGCTATAAATATGAATATTCGACTTTACGGAAAATCTCTTTGTTATTATTACATCCTAGAATGTGATGACTTGGGATAAAATTATGGGGAATTAAAATGAGTATCAGTCAGTACTTTTGAAGAAGTTGATAAGCGGAATTAATTATACCTTGAATTATTCTCTTCTCTTTCGAAATTGATCAGTTCCATCAAGAGGTTAGAGATATGAAGTAGCAGTTGAAGGATATAGAAAAACACAAGTACGATATAAATACACTACGATTCGAGATTCTCCTACTAAGTCAAGACCTAACATCAGAACAACGAAGAGCTTTTCTTAACGACATCGAAATAACCGATGTCTCAGAACAAAAGAATGAGAATTTGTCACAGATAATCTCAAACCTCAATTCAAAGCTTGGAGTTGTGGTAGACCAGCCTGACATCGACTCCATTAGACGAGTTGGTATCCAAGGAAGAGGCCCCGGAGGAGTAGAGCGACACCGCGCGACAACATCATCCTAGCCGCGTAAGTTCGACACAGATAAACTTGATGTCGCTAGTATTCCACGCCGTATCTTTATAAACGAACATTTAACGAGAGTTAACAGAGTCCATTTCAGCAAAGCACGCACGACGTTTGGAAGTCCAACTGTAAAATTTTCATGAGGCGCTTAGATACAAGCGCTGTCAATAAAGTAACATCTGAATTTACCTCTAAAACTAGATTACTACTATATAGAATCTATCATATACTCTAGACAGCATGATACTAAATGTAATGTAACCTACTCAAACATAACTCAACTCACTTATCCTTGTTTAAGAACTGGCAATTTGTATAATTGTATAATTATCAGTTTCATACACGTTTTTAGATATAGGTTTTTATTTGTGAAATGAGCAACTTTTATTTTAAAACTACTAAGTACCTCATCGTATAATTGTAAAACACTGTAATGTTCATTCGGCTTAAAAATCCGTCTTTCTAACAAATTATTAACAATCGCGCTGTGACCAATTCGTAGGTGCTGGAGATGCGGGGACAATAAACGAAACATATTTTTATCATATAAAAATATATTAAAACGTGCTGTGAGTCTCATTTCAAAACAATAAGCACTTGAAAAAATAAATCTGTACATTTGTTCTATCTTGATAAACTTTGTGGGTGAACTTCTATTAGGTAATTGTTTTGAATGATGTGTGAAGCAAAATGTATACATTTACAATAAAATCACAAAATAAAACAATCTTAAATAGGATGGGAAGAAAAGGATGGGAAATAAAAAAAAGTTCACGAATTAAGGATCTATTTTCATAAAACATTTTCGGAACACATTTTCACAGTAAAATTTTTACAGCTGAACTATTATGAAAGAATTTAAAATAAGAATGTGATAAAAACACTGTAGCCATTAATTTTATTTGAATTGTAAGAGTGTCACAGAGTATAAAGTCTAAAGCCTAACACACAAAAACTCTGTGACACAAGTTCTATGGTTTTAAGCCTGTTGCACGGATTCAAAAGAATTATTATTTTTTCATCCTGGTTATATTTATTATGAGAGAGAGAGAGGTGGAATTCAAAAATGAAACATTTTACGTAGCGTTTTTTCAAATGGAACCAGTTTAATTCTTTTTATAACTTTGAAAACTTTTGATTTAATTTTTGCTTTTTTACTTCATCCAGACCTGTGTTTCAAATGTAGGTAATGTTTAGTATCACCATAAAATTTTTACAATTATATCAATCAAAACCATAAAAAATTATAAGTATTTACTATTTATTTTTAATTAGTATTATAATGTTATCATGATCATCATCAACAGCCAGCCATTATTATTTATTTATCAATCCTTCTGTCTGTGACTTTGGTTCGCCTGCGAATCTCCTCATTCCTGATAACGTTTAATATACGTTAATATATACGTAGGTAATAATTTCGATGTCATCAGCTAGGTCCGTTAGCCAATGCAATTAGTACATAGTAACTCAATGCCGTTAGCTCATTTATTAAGAGCACTAGTTCTACAAATGTGAGACTCAGATTCTTATCCCGCTGGGCAAAAGTATTTAGTATTTCTCATCAGAGATAGTTTGTCTACTCGTCATTGATTTGGTTCAAGCTAATCAAAAGATTTAAAAGCAATTGGAGCTATTATCTACACTGCTTGATACGCAAGTCGTGTTAAAGTGTTCAATCAAATGTTGAACAAAGCAGCACTATGTTTGGATAAATTATGCATGGTATCGTTGCATGTGAATCAGTCATGATCAATCTTCAGACCGCGGTTATTACATCGAAATCAATCCTGTAGCGTAGACAATACGGTTCAAATACAGTCTGTTAATAATGAATAAAGTTAATACGTCTAATATTCACATAACATTATCTAGCTTAAATAGATTTTATTATGAACCTGTTATGTTTATTTAAAACGGTTATATAAACTTTATAATTTGGACACTATATTTTTAATTATTATAAATAAACTTCCTCGTCACCCAGGGGAGAAACTCAAAGCCCTGCAGTGGGCTCATTACAAAGAGTTATGATGATGAAGATGATATACAGGGTTATTGCTATTTAGACCGGAATCTTTTAAGGTTATATAGGGGAGGTAAATTGCTATCCTTTGAGCCTAAATCAGGTTATTCCAAAGTGTACTATTTTTAATTTTTTATAACATATGTATGGAACGATTGTCTTCCATGACACCTGATGTTAAGTGAAAATCAAGACTAAGGTAGTACACGTCCATCCACGAGAAACCTATTCACTAGATACTTAACAGTACTAGGACTATACTGTTCAGGGAAAATAGACTACATAGAATAGAATAGATCCGTGTCAAAAAGGAACTGTCAAAGCGTTTAGTTCGACTTTTCAGAATATCTAACACATACGGGTGGAAGTTCTGTCAGCGTCTAGTAGTCCGATGGTAAAATGGTGAGGGTTAAATTTTTTCAAACAGAGCACTCGCGCACTCACCAAAATGTATCCTGTAGTACACGGTTAAACAAGCAACCTTACGATGATGCTCTAGGGTCTGCAGTTTTTTGGTTGTAAGGCTGACGTTGTATATTAGTTTACGGGCTCTTCGGTCGACAGAATCCAGCGCTTCTAGTTGATATTTGGCAGAACCATCCCAAAGATGACTGCAATACTCCATGCATGATCGCAATTGAGCTGTGTATATGTTAAGAAGCTGTGCATGGCCGAAGTATCGCCGTACCTTCGAGATGATTCCCAAATTTCTCGAAGCTACTTGAGCCATGGACATAATTTGTTGAACGAAGTTTAAGCTGGATGTTACAGTTACACCTTAAAGGCCTAGATGGTCGGTTTTTTCTTTTTTAACTGAAACTCCATTTTAACTTCTTCATACAGCGATTGTTAAAAAAACTAATTGTGTGATTTCGATTCAGTTTCTAGTTTTGGAAGTTAAACTTTCTCATTAAAAACCAAAAATATTTTTTTTTTCAATATGAATCCAAACAGAAGCTACCTGGTGTTTATAAAAAAAAAATGTATTTATTTGAGAAACGTACAAATAACAGCATTTCTATTCAAAAATGTGCCGGTGAAGTTTTCGTGTATTTTTTTTAAACAATTTTGGCTATCCAACTAGGTAAATCAATTAGAATTTGATTGCACAGTTGCAGATCTGACCACAGATCTGGAGGCATTTACTACGTACTGATTGAACTCTATCGCTGCCTTTTCAGCGATAGAGTTCAAAACAAAGTCATTTAAGCTAAAAATTACTTTTTTTTATTGTCCGTGTGTGAAAAAGCGTCGTCATGCTGTAGGATAACGCAGCTTTTTGGTCATCATTCGCGAACTTTTTCAAACACCCTGGGTAAACAACTAGAAGAAAACCACTCGGCTTTAACTTAACTCTTTTGATCATCACGTGGAATTGTGCAGATTGGACCCGTAAATGAAAGAAAAATGCTATCGTTTATCACCAACGTTTCTCGCCTGCCTCACTATTGTCTATCATCTTCTGTTACAATGTCATAAACAGTACTTCAGTAGCATCTGTATGCAAAATTACACGCAAGCCTGCTTCTGTTCCGCTGTCAGTTAATAACGGATCCAACGACAATAAAGTTTCCCAACTTTTAATTCTTCGTTTATAATTTTCTATAATTGGCTCATACCAATCCCCAAATTGACCGCCGACCATTCATTTCTCATGACGACTTCCGTGTTTCGGAGAGCACGTTAAGCAGTCGGTCCCGGGTGCTGTATAATTACTTCAATTAGCACTTCAATTAGCCGCTTAACAGTAGCCACATTATTTTCGTTGACGACAGTTAAAAGCCGCTCTTCATGAAATTCGTCATGTGAAGAAATCCGAACTCTCTCGAATTCCGCAAACCATTGACTCACGATGCTCAAATAAGGTGCTTCTCTCCCAAAAGCATTTTGAAGACTTGCGGCACAGTCTTGTGGGTAGAGAGAGAACTTTTAAAATCATAAAAAATAATTGCTCTAAAATGTTTTCGACTTAATTCCATTTACGTCAAGTTCGTAGAACAATGATGCGTGATAAAAACACAGTTGACAAATGATTTCCCGCCAATTTAATCTTATTACTAAGTCGTGTCAAAAATGATTACATTGGAAATTGAAATGGTTCCGATTAGCTAGAAGTGCAAAGTTTTAATGTGTCCTATGTAAAACCGCTACATCAAGAGGCAGAAATTGTAATGAAGCCAAATAACAAAGATAATATGATAATTTAGGACTTAAGAACGTTTTAATCCATGGCAAGCTCTATTATATGAAATTCTTATTGCAATCAAAATATATACTGTTAAATTGAAGTTTTAGAATAGATAGTCATAATAAAAAAGTTGTGTTTTGTGAACCATTATCATCATCATCCACAGCCTGTAGACGTCCACTGCTAGACATAGGCCTCCCCCAAGGTCTTCCACGTCGCTCGGTCCCGCGCGGTCCGCGTTACACAAAGAAAATTCCCAGACGTATGAAAAATATTTACGGGTCTTACTTTTTATTCAGCGGTGATAAAACCTATTTGAGACATACACTTATTTTAAGTCTCTCTAATGTCAAACTAAGAAACTTCAAACAATTTTCAACCGACTTCCAAAAACGGAGGAGGTTCTCAATTCGTGTGTGTTTTTTTGTGTCTTTTTTACACGATATTTCGAACAATTATGAATTGATTTTGAAAATTCTTGTATCATATCCACAAATCATATCATAGAAGATTCATAGTTAGTTCGAAATTGATTGAGTACCTACTTCACTGATTCGGATAATGTTTACCTACCTTGACGACATTACGATTTAATCAAAGTTTTGACGTGAAGTCGGTTTTTTTAATGCTCTGCATTCGTTGATTATTGAATTTGAAGTCTCCTTATTTGATATAAGCAAAGACATTATACTAGTAACGTAAAAGGCCTTTGCATATTGGAGAGACTTAAAGAACTTAGCCTTTGCTTCGTACATTGTTAGTTTGATAGAAGGAACAGTGAAAATATACTTTTGTCTTCTAAATTACTTTTAATTTCATAGTTTTTCGAACGGACAATTTGCTACATCTTATTATCATCCTAAGAATTCCAGAATTCCAAAGGACCGAAATAATTAAATACAATATATATGATAGCAATATTTATATAATAATGAAGACTACTAACATTTTATAATGCACTTTCACTTAGTACTATACAATTGGTAATAGAAATAACACAATTATTCGAAAACTTTGCGTTTATTTAGGTGGATTTCGAATTGAGCAATGATTGATTGATTGATGAAGTGATGCACTAAATATCAAAAGACAACTGATTGAATCAGTGGATTAGATTAGATTAGGCTGTATCGATATTATAATCGATAGAAGAGGGAAAGATATCAGCGTAATTAATAGAATAAAGAGTTAACATTGTTATGCAAATTGAAAACACTGACCATAAAGAATAATTGTCTTTTTTACAAAATTTTGGTGTGACATCATAAAGTGAAAGACCTATAATCTATTCTATAATAATCGAGTCTATTATTTATTCATATTTACGCATAGAATAAAACATTCCAAAATCTGATAGACTTGTAAATAAAGGAGGTAAGTCGCGACAGTTATGCGGCTCATTCGGCTAGATTGCGGCCGTTGTGGGAATGCGTTCCTGACAGCTCCTTATGTCCACTGAATAAAGTTTATTTCCGATTCAAAAGTTAAAAAAGCTATGATTTTGACAGATGTCAGGAACGCAAACTCCTACCGGTCGCACTTATAATAGACAAATGATTGTATACAAGTCAGCAGATCAAGCGTTAAAAACCTGTGAAATTTCCCCAACGAATTTTTAACTTAATGTCGAGAACATAGTTCAGATTCAATTAATTTTTTTGACAGGTATTTGGAACGTTTGATCTACTGCCTCTGTACAAATCATTTCTTCCTTTTTTGTATTCCTACATCTATTCAATCAATTTTACAAATAATTACATTATGGCAAAAACAAAAAAGCTTCAATGAAATGATTATAGACAAAATATTACGAAATTTAGAGGGTAAAAGCAAAAAAAGAAATTGAGGATTTCATGAGAAACGGATGAGAACATATTATTTAGGAGAACTGGAGGAAAATATTTTATATTTACATATTCGGTTCGGAACATTTGTGAGGTTCAAATTAGAAATGGATTTTAGGTACCGTGTACATTCATGTACGTTTTATGCACACTTTAAATAGCAATGTTTAATTTAATATTTACATTAATTTATATTAAAATAATTAAAAATAATATTGTCGGGTCTTTCCGCCGAATGGCGTGTGTTGTAGCTATTAACTTTACCAATATCTAAAAAAATACTAAATTGAAAAATAAAATTGAAACTGTAAAGTTCGATTATTTGGAACATAAAAAATATAAATCACCAATTAAAAGGCAATGCAAGAGTCAAAAATAAATATATTATGTACAGGTAGACACACTGTCAGTAACTTGGATTTTGTTTGCGCTTGTGTGCGCGAACGGGTTCTTCGGAAGCGGTGTTTGTTATCGAGGTCATTGAGATGCCTGTATTCGATATCTCGTGCTCCTTCGTGGCCATTCCTGTCGAAATAGAACGAAATAGAAACTCATAAAGAATATTTGCTGAGAGCTGAAAGCAAATTTCCATTATAATAATTATCATTTATGATTGGCACCTTTACAATCCTTTAAAATTCTTGTCATATGTACTAAACTTATTTTTCTGTGCGTGCAACATCTTGTATAGAGAACGTGTACAACGATGGTGCTGCTGACTGGTGTCTCAAATCTGTAACTAGTACTCTTGCTCTAGCTCTTGCTAACTTTGAGAAATATAGTTACAAGCGATATATTGCAGCATACATAAGGTATCTTGTAATTTGGCATTTTTTGATTATTTTCTTGCTCTCCCAGTAACTTCAACCAAATGAAATAGACTAGAATTGATACAAGCTATCAATATCACATTACGTACCTTTTTTTTTTATTCCGTTATAAAAATTCGGACGTTGCCAAAGAACACACGAGACTATAGCCAGCTGTGTTTCTACCCGCTCGTCGCCGCATCGACCGCAGCTACCAGCTATTGCAGCTCCAACCGTAATAATTGTGTTTGCAATACCACCTCAATATTGGTAACTCAAACAATAATACATTCAAACAATGATCTCACAAGTATGCCCCTAATATCATAAGTGTTAAAGTTTAAATTAATATTGTCTTAAGTTTCCAAGATTCATTTGCATTAAAACGTCCCTCGTGACCACGTCTCTAAAGACACGTAAACGCCTTCGAGTGAAAATATAAAATTTACGGGCCATAAGAAACTGTAAGAAGTGTTTTACTTTTAGTTGAATTGTTTTATTTATTTTTTTCAGCTTTTTTAGCTAAACTGTTGAATTTAGAGAAATAATCAATAACTTAAAGCTTTTTTTGAGATAGGCTATCAAATGCATATATTTTCCGTATTTTAAGACTTTAAATACAGAGCTGTATTATTAAGCTGTTTCATTTTTCGGGAATATAATTTAAGTTACGTGATACCAGTTTAGCATTCCATAAAACTGCTTTTTGCGGCTCCCTGTCCATGTCCTATCCTTCTAAAGAAAAAGCGAAGTACAATATAGAAATAAATAAACATCTAGTCACATTAATTAAATGTCAACTTTTTGTCGTATCTAAATTGTTGCATACAATTTTGTAAAAACTTTTAAAATCGAAGGTTCTTCTCTCTCTCTACCTATTTTTAATTTTTTAAAGCTTATGTTACGAATGTTTTAAAAAATTAAAAATATGATGTTAAGAGCGCCGTAGTTACGAAGTCGTTGTGGCGCCGTAATTACTGTGTTTATCATACGATATCACAGATTAAGCAACGTTCGGCGCGGTCGGTACTTGGATGGGTGACCGCCGACCATTCATTTCTCACGACGACTTCCGTGATTCGGAGGGCACGTTAAGCAGTCGGTCCCGGGTGCTGTATACTTGTATACAGTGGTCGTTAGTGTTTGTCAGAAGCCATTTCGGCGCCCTGAAAATTCTGGCATCCACCACCCAGCACTGGGCCAGCTTGGTGGGTTATGGCCTAAACCTCCTCGTCACCCAGGAGAGAGACTCATGCCCTGCAGTGGGCTCATTACAAAGAGTTGTGATGATGATGATGAAAGCTGATGTTGCAAATTCTGTCATTTATTAAGAAATACCAAATCATATACCTGCAGTAACTATTATATTTTGATTTAATCTAATTTTCAATTATTTTTCTGAATTTAATTGGTCGTAACTCGTCTAATTTATTTAATTATACATATTTACGCAAGCACGTTTCCTTCTGTAATGGCCATCAGTGAAATCAAAGGTTGACAAGGAAATTCATGCCTTTGTAAGTCTTTCAAACGATTCGTAGAAAATTGCGTATCAAACATCGCGCTAAGGTAATTGTGACAATTTTGAATTGAGACGTATTTGAATTTAATAAAGGTGCTTTTTGGGCTGTTCTGGCAAAAAAATAATTACTGCTTTTTTTCTGAAACAACTACATCCCCATCCGAAAAAAAACAATAACAAGTATAGCGGAGTACAGTTCGATACTTCGTACCATTTTTGCGAGAAAAATCCAAACAGAGCTTTCCCTTACAAGCATCTTTGGTCCAATTTTAATGAGATCGACTTCCTGATATAACTTGATATGGCTTATTACTGACAGCATACAAGCGTCTGCCGTCAGCCCTCGTTACCTCATTCGGCTCTGCAAAACTCCAAAAAGAGCTCTACGTCTTACGAAGAATGTTCAAAATTGAATAACCTATTTGGATTTACTCATCTTAAGTCACAGGACATAAAAATTCCATAATGCGCCTAAGAAATGTGAAAATAAACTGGCGAATTGATTTAATTTTATGTTTAAACGTATCTTTTCTGCTTAGCATAGAGTACCTACTTGGTTATTTATTTTACTGCTGATTTGGCACGTGCAAGGAATATAAGCTGGTCTCCGAGTGCTTCTCATGCTCAAAGACACTCAAACAGTATTTTATGTATTATCTGATGCTTAGCTATCGCGACTGCTTCTAGGCTAATCTAACAATAGAGGATATATCGGTGCTTTTACAATCTTCGGTGCTAAGTTTTGCCCATATCATCTTTTGTGGTCTATATTTATGTGGTAGATTACCATTATCATCAGCTTGAGCAGGCAAACATATATATTAAAACCGACGATCGCTGGTGCATTTTGCTAGTTACTTATTGAGTGTGTATTATTGATGTGCCTACAATTTATCTATTGTATAAAATATTCTACGAAAATATTGTCAGATTGTCAAGCTTCGTTACACTATTAGCATAACTAAATAAAAATAACGATTTGCTTCACTGAAAACGAATTCTCTGGTTTCCGAATTCCGTTACTCTAACAAAAACTAGTACAAAAATGAATTTAATTTTTCGATTTGTTTAAACAGAAGTAAAGTGCATTTTTATGTTTTAAAAATGGTATTGGTACAGTTTTATTTTAAATTCACAGCTGTTTACCCACTAATGCCAAAATTGCGTGGTGTTTTGTATGACATAATATGTGTTGGTTAAAACGTAACGTTTATCTTTGTACTATCGAAACAATTGACCCACCATAAGCTAATTTTGGCAAATCGTCCAGTGGGCCGAAATTCGCTTATAGATAGGTTTCCTTGTTGACAAACTCGTTATCATTTCACTCGACACTGATATTTACGGGGTACATAATTCGTACAGTAACTAAAATGTCCTAAGTGTGTTATACGCCATAGACCTTACGAGTTTTACGATGTCAAATGAATTATCCGCAAAATGTGTCATACCTGATTTAATTGGTTCGATTAGTACATATTAACGGTGACTATACCCGCGCTTAACCTGTATTTCACCCGATGGTAAGTGTAGATGAGGTCAAAGACGACAACACTTGAATTTAGGAAGGACCTAGCTCTTTATAAAACGTTACCAGAATCCTCACCGAAATGGTAAAATTTACGAGTAGTAGACTGTAAGTAAGTGAAGAGTGGTAAATAGCTAGGCGAACCCTGAACTTGAACAGATGTTAAGTAACGAAATATAAATCCGGCACTAATGTGTTGTTACACAAATATTTATCTAAATAAATCAGTAAGAAATAAAACAAAGCTGTTTCTAAATTTGAGACCTAGCTGTATACAGGGTGTCCAAAAAATTATTTTGGAGGCAAATACCCTAGATAGGGCTAGTCTTCCCCATTCGACTACAAAAACCGTCTTTTATTTGGACTTATAGTTTTTCCATAAAAAAAAATCTAAACATTTCAAGGAAAGCGCGCGCGCGGGTCCTTTCACCTATCCAGATAACGCGCGCACCTTGCGATCAGCTGGGAGATATTTACATAATAGATCAAAATAAGCTTAGTAGGTAGGTACTTACTTGAATACAACGTATACATTCATCTCGATTCCAATTTTCCTTCCTACTCTGTATGGGCTTAGAACCGTCAGAAGGAGCTTGATGTAGTTCTCACCGAAGTAATTCTGGCGTTGTTAAAAATTGGATTCAACGTTTTTTACAGTAATTAATTAAATCAACTCAATACTTCAATGTTGCACTCGCACATTTTCTCGACTAGCTCTATCTAGGGTATTTTTATGCAAAATACTTTTTTGGACACCCTGTATTGCTTATTTATAACTATCAATTGTAATGCAGCATAATAGATAACGATAGATCTCAAAAATCGGTTTGATTGAATTGAATTTGAGATTTCCAATTGTAAGTTGCAATACCGTTTTTTGGTGGGTGTGGGCGCTAGGGTCCTTACAGGCCACTTGTCACCAGCTGAGATTGAACCCACGGCAGATAGAGGTGCCTGAGATAGTTGGTCGGCTAGCTCTTTCTCAGGTCGTGGGACCGTTTTGGCTCAGTGATGGGAGAGAGGACAAAATTTATGAATAATGAGCGCCAGTCCCTCTCCACATACAAACGAGAAGACAGATATACTAAGAAATCAAACAACGAATACAGAACACAGTTGTTTATTGAAAATTACATTCAGTCACTAAGTAGCACTTATTGAAAATCAATTATACTAGATTAACACTAGATAATGGTGAGAGGTTACATTATAGGCATAGTTGTTCTAACGGTAAAAAGAAGGATGACGAGGGCATACCTTTGTTTCCTTTTGGGTTAGATGTTTGTTAGGGAATATGGACCTGCTTCCGATAAAAGTTTGAGAGCTCGGCAATGGCGTCGTCAGGCCAAGATTTTATGAACTTGTCCACAGAACATTCACGAAGACATTGTAGGCTGCAGATTCAGGAAACCATCCATGTTCACAAGAAGGAAATACTGTAGAGGAACACTGTAGGTGAAGTTGAAAGTACTCCAGAGAATATTGTATTATATTGTATTAGAAAACCATCACAGGAAACATTGTAGGTGTAATAGAAAACCCAACGAAGTGGGTTTCCTTCTCACTTTATAGCACCATGGGGAAGATGGCGACGGATCGCTCCTGTGGGAAACGAGGGAAATGTTACCCATGCATAATGCATTAAATTAATGGAAAAGATAGCCCACTGGCTAATGAGGACCGAATTTCCTCACATAACGGGGTTACTCCGGCACTCCTCCTTGCTCCAATCTTGCGAGCCGAAAAAAAGGCCAAATGGCCGCGACCGATATCTATCGAACGCTCCCAAGTCTCGTTCACTCCCGCTCACTCAGGTGGAGAGATTCGGAACTAAAGCCCAAAAGGTGGCATAGATTATATAAAAAACTAACAATCAATAACAAGGGAACGAGGGCCCTAAAAAAAAAGTGTTACAAAGTTCTATCAAAAATACATGTATCAACTTAGTAGTAAAATAATTTCCAAAATACATATGTCAAGGGATCGCGATTATCTCCACATTGAGCGTCAAGTGCTGAATATCCAGCACCTAAGCCTGCAATTCCTATACATTAATAGGATAACAACTATATTTAAAATAATATCGCTGAATTATGATTATACATACCAAAGGTATTAACATAATATTTCCTTTCTCATGACTGGTCGACCACAACTCTTACTTATCAAGTATTGTTAATGTTTTCGTTCAGACCAAGTTTCTATAAGGAATTTCTGGTCACATTGAATACCAGAGCGAAAATATTTATGGTATTTGATTATATGTCAAACCTTCTAGGAACTTGTCGATAAACAACCGGGAATGTCAGAAGTTTCTATAAAACGTAACAGAAAAGTTGAAAAATGAAGTATTTTCTACATTTGTTGTGGATCAAATTTAAGTTTTGCTTGTTTTGATACCTTGTAAGCAGTTTGTTTAGAAGAACAGTGTAACGAAAGTTATATTGTTCTTATTTCCTAAAGAAAACGGTTATAAAACTAAAAAAATTAGACGTCTCTGACGGCTCTTTATTCCAATTGATTTTTTATGATTTATTGTCATTAAATAAAACACTTTTTAACCGGATTTATCGCGTATATTTACATTTTAAATTTTGACTCGACGTTTCGGTGTCTTTTCAGACCCCGTGGTCACGCTCGTGACCGAGACACCGAAACGTCGAGTCAAAATTTAAAATGTAAATATACGCGATAAATCCGGTTAAAAAGTGTTTTATTTAAAAGTATGAATCGCGAAAACTTAAGACGATTTATTGTCATGTAAAACGTTTTATTTTATGCGGGTATATTAAGAAAAAAATAATTTTACAGGAATAAATTATTCTTTTTTCAATTTAATAATTCTATATTGAGGTCCTTATTCAAATCCTTCGGAAAAGCGAGAATCCTTCCAAAAGGATTCCTCCATCTTTCCTTTCCATTTTTATTTATGGAAATGTTAGCAGCGAAAACATTGTAATGATTTTTTTTCTCGCATCTTTTAATAGCTTTCTGGAATAGATCCCTACCCTCCCTTTGGAACGCTTTAACTTAAAATAAGTGTGTAAAGCATAACAGCTAAGTGCTTTAAGAAGGGTACAAATGAACCATATCAATTTTTATACCTAATTGGATTTTATTGTCCGTGAAATTGTTTGATCAAAATCATTAAAAGTTGAAATAATCACTTTGTTGTTTCCGTTTAATAAAATGTTCACGCCCGTTAATATTAAGTCCGCGTTTGACCTCAATATCACCTGAAGTGAAGATGAGGTGGAAAATGAAAGTTCGAGGGCTTAGAAATGAACTGGCTCTAAAATATTGCCGAAACACATCACCGCTAGAGCGGTAATATTGGGTGGCAAATTTTATGTGATAGGGTCGCTAGCCAATTGAACCCTGAAGGGATCTAACTAACAAGCTAGGGTCACCCAGATAAGCCGAGCCTTCACGGGCAACAAGTACAAAAATTTTAGGCATAGTTGACCTACACCATCTAATACACGTCGCTTAGAACTTCACTACCGAAATTTAACCAATTCACTTCGCAGTACGTGATTTTGAGTGAATAAACACATCGAGGGTTCGCTGCAAAACCCGATGAGTATGAAAAATCTACTTTTGAGATGATCAATATTAAAGCTTTGCGTTCAATAAACATGTTCCTATGATAATAACGTAAGTTCCGTAAGTAAGGCTATTCAATCGAGGTTTTGTTTTTTTATTACTTAGAATATATTCTAATGCTTTTAGGTTTCTTGTGTGACAATATTATTCTACTACACGAGATCGACTTATCGGGTTTTCGCAAATGAAAAAGGAGTTTATGAAACAAAAACATCATTATTTTTTCATTAACTCCTTTATGTTTAGTATATGTTTAGTATTATGTTTAGTAGTTATGTTTAGTATGTTTAGTATTATTTCTATAGTTGTTGCAATAGTTCTCAAATCTAATTATTAGCAATACTAACTGATGACTGAGTGCCGTATTATGACATATTTTTGATTCATACCATTCTACGAGGAGCGATTTCTACCAGACAACCATGGTAGCGATTTCTACCATGGTTGTCTGGTAGAAATCGCTCCTCAGCGATAAGACCGCCAAGTTTTTATGTTTAGTGTATGTGTTCTTTTTTCTTTTACTTTACCTGTAAAAACTGAAGTGTAAATAAATAAATAAATATTTTTGGCCATGGTAATGAAAATGATAGCGAGTTTGAATGTCCCTTAGAAATCGTTTTTGATTTGCTCATAAGGCGGTACACATCCATCCACGAGAAACCTATTCAGTCAACGCTATTAAGTACCAATACTTTACCTGTCAGAAAAACAAGACGTATGTAGTTCATTCCGAACCTTGCCTTGGTGACCTCTATCAAATAGGTTACTGTCAAAGTTTTTAGTTCAATATTTTGAAATTCCTACACCTACATAATAAAAATATACAGTTTGTTCTAAAGGAACACTTGCGACCTATCCAAAATATATCTATAGTACACTGTTAAACAAGCAACCCAGCGATGTTGCTCTTAACTCTGCACGTTTTTTGTAGTTGTGTTTGAGCTTACGAGTTCTTCGATCAACGGATTCCAGCGGCTACCATACTCCATGCAGGCTTGCACTTGGGCTATATATTTTAGAAGCCGTGCGGTGCCGCAGTACGGCTGAACGTTCGAGATGATTCCTAACCTTTTTGACACCACTTGAGCCATGGACACAACTTGTTTAATTTGGACATTATAGATGGTCGGTAGGTACACATACATTTTGGAAAGGTGCTCTTTTTTGCGAAAACAGACATTTCTTTGTTTTGAATAGGTTAAATTTGGCCAAGTAGGACTCGGCCAAGTAGAACATTAGTCGACTGTTCAATACACGTTTCAAGACTTTGCAAGGCCTGGAGGTGATTGAATAGGTTGATATTTATCAGGATCAGCATGGCTCGCTTCTTTGTTACTGTATGTAAGTTAGCCCACTTTCATTTCAAGAAATTCAATAGGAACATGTCTAAATGGTTTCGGTCCCGAAATGATGTGTGACTTTTTCTTGGCTATCTAGACTAGAGTTTTAGAGTTCAAAATCAAATTAATGTACCTTCTCCTTGTGGACTAGAGAATAGTCAGTCTTCCTCAGAGCGAAGGATAACACTAGGTCCAGTCAGTGAAGCACTAGCAGATAATCCACCTAAAATATAGTAAAAATAAAATTAGGAAGATATACTACCTGTGTGCACTACGCTAGTTATCTTTTGTAACTTATTTTATTTACTTATTGTTCTATGTGTGTACACTTATTATTAAATACATAACCAATTAATAAAAAGCTATAATATTATCTAAAAACAGTGTTACTTTAATTTTAATGAAAATAGTTAGAACTAAAGTTCCAAATAATTTCAAACATGGATGGCGCTATATTGCTTCATTACGGGCGCTGCAATACTTTACTTTTACGCTTTAACACCAGTAAATAATGATTTCAATGGCTATTACAAAACTAAGCACCTACAATTACATAGATTTGATTTAAACTTTTATATAACAAGTCAAACGAAATTGTCGTTTGAGGTAAAAATATAGTTGCTTACATATTTCGAGTTAATTATAGCAAGCTAGCTGCACTTATTTCCGGCCTTTTTCAGCCATTATACCGATCAATCTTCTTTTGGGTAATGTAATATTCTAAAATAAACAAAAATTAGTCGTACGTTGTTCAACGCTTGCGATTGTGTTGCAAACTGAAAACTGAAAAACCCTATAAGTATAAGTATTATAAATATTGGTTATTATCTTTTAAAAGAATTTGTTTAGCATACCATTATCGTGAAAGTAAAATCCAACAAATGTTATCAATGTATTTAAGTATTTGTTAAAATGCTTTTAATTTAAAATTATCATAAAGCGAAACTAAAATTCTCAATTATCGGGTTTCAATATATCCCCTTCAAATATCGCTGCTCTAGTTTCAGCAATATTTACTTACATCCGAAAATCTGAGTAAAGTCAGGCAATTCAAATCGGTTGGAAATCTGAGCTCGACACACTACCAACTCGTTCAACCTTTAGTCAATGCAATTATTTACTATCGGTAAAGCTTACTTATTTTTATGCAAGTTGATTAGCTTATCATACATACATAGCTTCACGTCTGTAACCCTTATGGGGCAGACAGAATACCAAAGGTTATAAAAACATCTGATGTCACGAGAGAGACTATTGCAGTGACAGGGGGTCAGCCTATCGCCCACAAAAACACCAAAAAACCTCTGTCCCTTTACTGATTTTTACAGTATTCCCGAGAAGAGAAACAGCAGCTACATACTATGTTTTTCTTTTGCTCCCAGTGCAGCATGAAAGAAAGCTCATCACTCCATAATTAACTCCCATCCTATTCGTTGTAATGAGACGATATTAAAACAAAAAATACAAATGTTATAAATTAAAATGATTAAAAAGTTTTATAACATTTCATTTCAATGAAAGGTGTTGGACATTATTATTGCAAGTTTGTCCTCGGAGATAGACGATATACTCGTATATATTTAATTAAGTCTGTATACTAGTTATTGCAGTCAAAGAACATATTAATATTGTTGTAGAATGTGTAGGAGTAGATGGATTGTTTACACTTATTAACAGCTGCTAGACATCGACCTTTTATCATTTCAAAGGTTTATATTTGAAAAATTATAGTTCAAGCTTTTTAAGTTTTGATAAATTCACACTTATCTAAATTACATTCCAACAAAAAAAATATAAAAATTGGAATTAATAAATATGTTTTTTTTTCAATCCAACCTTTTCAAAAAAGTTATATTTTGTGTTCATTATCAGAAATTACATTTTAATGAACTGTACCTGTATTGTAAAATTTTTGCTCTTTCTCTTATTTCAAAAGCCGCACTAGCAAATACGAGTATGGACAGTGTAATATTGGGAAAGTAGATAAATTCAAAATTAGAAGTACTTACCAAATAACTGGCATCACAAATCATGGAATTCATCGAATGTTATGTTATGTTAATGTTAGTATTTCCAGGTAAGTCGAAAATTTCTCTTGTCCAATTAGTTTCAACTAAGCTAGCAAGCGAACAATATTAAACTATTTTCCTAGAGCCCAAACATGATGTTATTTGTTTGCAATTACATCCATTACTTTTGTATGCATCTATTTATAAAAGTAAATAAGCTAAGGAACGACACTTTATTATTCAGATGCTTATTTCAACAACAATGAATTTCAAATGACCAAAGAATTGAACGTTTTAAACAAAAAATATAATAACCTTAATAATTGCTTTACTTTTGGTGATAAGCAATAAACCATATTTCAAAGTCAGTCGCTCGTGCCTACGAGGACTGCAAAGACATCGAAACGTCGAGTTAAAGTGTAAGCGTGCGGCCACACTGAATGAGCGGTGACTAGGGCCTAAGCCTTACGCGGGCGCGGCGGCCTGTGGCGGGCGGGCGCTGGCTGCAGAGACGCGCGAGCATAGATGAATATAAGTACTCGCGTGAGCTCTTGTAGCCGTTTGACTTATATCAGGTGTTGAAAGCAATGGACGACGCTTTGGGATTTCTTACTTTCTGTTTGAAAAAAAAAATTTAAGAATTTTTTGATTTGTATGAAGCATTGAGAGGTAACCCAATTTTTTATTAATTCACTCGAATATCCGTGTCAACATTTTATTAAATTTTAAGAAAAATATCTGCTAAACTCATAAGATAGGTACAAACTTTTGCAAAAGTACCTTTTTGCCGAAGTGCAGCACGCAAAGGAGGGTTATGTTTTCAACGCGTATGCATGTCTGTTTCTTGTTCCCTGGTCTCTCTACTAAACGGATGGATGGATTTGAACAAATGAGGTATAAAAAGATTCGTATCAGACGAAAGCTTTTAATCAGTTTATTCTAAATATATATTTATACTTTAAATTTAACATTTTCACTGAAAAATAAAAAAAATTATCGAACACTTGTGGAAGTTTTAGGTAAGTACTATAAGCCTGTTCATTGTAACTATTCATTGGTCTGAAAGGCATTCATAATAAGTATTTTAACATATTATTAGGCAACGAGCTTTTCCCGCAACTTCTTACGCGCATAAATAACCATTCCCCTGGGAATTTCAGAAACCCCCTCACAGTGCCACCGGGCTCAAATTGAAGACCGTACATACCATGTTTTACATCGGTGCACTCATGGGACTTCTTTGGTTGGATTTCTTCCTAAGTGCACTCCTACACCCTTTAAAGAATATATGTTCCAAATTTCAGCTCTCTCCGCCTAATAGTTATGGCTGTACTTCGTCTTTCAATTATTCAATTTGTCAGTCATTAAAGGAAATTATGATTCGCAATTAATCCGGCGGCTAAAAAGTGTTTTATTTTAGAATACAAAACGTAACGTTATGACATAACGAGTTTTGATATAAATATAAATAGATAAATACATGATATGATGACACACTTACAATTTAATATTATAGTCCAATAAATTGAACTATCTTCTAATCTATATCTTTAACTTTTTATTGATGCATCAATCTTCAATTTATACATGAACTTAATGAATCAATATTATAAAAATAGATAAAAATTTAATTTTAGATGTTGTTAATTTAAGTCATAATCTCGTACGATTCTGGGACCAATTTTGTTTTTGTTAAATTCTTAGCTAGGTACACATAAATAAAAGACGCCGCATTATTCAGTTAAAAATTTACATGTTATGAAGTTGGTTATAAGTTTGTACAGTAGTTATCTTCTTCACTATATAGTATAAAACAAAGTCATATATAAAACTGTTCCGTTACTGACTGAGTGACTGATAAACAACTTACAGCCATAACTATTGCGCGTAGAGAGCTGAAATTTGGAACATACATCCCTTAAGGGGTGTAGAGGTCCACTAAGGAAGGAATTTCCGAAACTTCCACGGGAACGGCAAATATAGGACTTTTAAGTTTGTATAAAAAATCTTACTCCTTGAGTGCATCGATGTGTAACTTGTTAAAAATGTTCTTCAATAGCTGTGTGGTTGCCACATGGAAGGAATTTCTGAAATAATTTAATAATAATAATTCATTTATTTCAGAAAGTGTCCATATTAAAGGTTAGTAACTATGCGAACTTAAATACTAATATTAGCAATTTAAATACATTTATCATTACTTAGTCATAAATTCAATTTAAAAAACAATGTCAACACTATAAATATTCAATATAAAAATAATTACAATTTAAAAATATGTTACATACGTAATTATTATTTTATTGCGTGCAGTCTTATCCGTCGAGCGACCATAGGAGAGTCCTAGCGATCTGCTATAGCATTCTCATATAGAAATTTTATAGAACATTTTATAGAAATAACCAGGGGAACGGAAAATATAGGACTTTCTAGTTTATGCGCGTACAAAGTCACGGGAATGCGCTCGTTAAAAATAATAACAAATTACCGAAACTTACACACCAAATATGTGGCACCAAAAGTCAGTTTTTTATAAAAGCTTGTGTTGTGCAGACTATACAACGAAACTATTGGGTATTCTAGTATATGAGAAACCGAGACTAGGTTGGACAAGTTCGTTTCCTAAGCTGGCCTAGGCTGGGTCTCAAACCCAGAAACTCTCGAACCGCAGACCAACACCCGACCAATGCAATGCACCGCGGAGACCGTCATTGTTATATTTATTCAAAAGTAAATGTAGTATATTTTTTTTTGGTATTGGAGTGGTGCATTGTAAATAGACTTTTTTTTTTTATATTGTAAGGATAGGACGTTTGTCTTCCATGCCACCTGATGGAAAGTGCGCATGAAGACTATGGTGTTACACGTCCATCCACGAGAAACCTATTCACTCGACATTTAAAAGTTCCAGGACTGTAGTGGTCAGGAAAAACAGACGCAGCAGATTGTTCCACTCCTTGGCAATCCGTACCAAAAAGGAACTATCGAAGCGTTTTGTTCGACTTCTTGGTAAATCCACTATATAGGGATGGAAGTTCTGTCTGCGTCTTACTCGTAATAGTCGTAATGCAAGCCTCAACAAGCTTCAGTCTCGGCAAAAGCTTGGATGACATTCACACGCGTGCGTTATTGTGATCCGGACAAGCAAACATAGCGGACGTGTCGTTGGCTTGTCGGTTACTGCTCTTTCTGTTTATACATTTTTATTTCAAATACAACCAAAAACAAAGAAAAGAAAAGTACGCCAGAGAAGATGGCATATGTATTTTTTTTTATTTATTTAGTTTACATCCCTATGTTATTATATCCCTATGTTATGTTATGCAGGGTGACTGGTGACAAATTTAAATACTGAAAGAGAGCACTCTGAACTTGATTCTGATCACAATTATGTAATAAAATAGTTACTTAATATTTACTAAAATTTCCTATAAATAAATACTACTATTTACTTTACATACAACTGAGACAATCGCGGCACGTGACCTGGAACGCGGATCGCTGCCAACGCCTGCATAACCAATTCTTTAACTTTCAGTTAAGTTTACTCATTAAATAATTAATATTTATTTTTTATTTTATTTTTTCTCTTCATGTATGATCTCAAACTAGGACGTCCTTGAATTTCAAAAGTGACCCAACAGTCATCCTGTATAGATATTTCTCGAGGTATATGCCCAAACGTGTAAATACGCCGCAAACTCTTGCCGCAAGCTCCCTTTGATCTGTCTTTAAAAACCGAAACCAGCACGTAACGCGGCAAACCACCAAACCACCCTGTTTACACGCTTGTGCCTGTGGAAGCGTACCGTAGCTTGGCAAAAGTGTAAATGGGGTAAAACAGATCTACCTAAGCAGTTTTGAGACGAGTTCATTCTCTTAAAAGTAGATCACTCAAAAAAATCTCCTAATACAGGTTTTTAAAACTTCACAGGAGACTTCCCAATCATGTAATCGCAAATTGTAACACTTATAAAGAATTTTTGAATTTGAAAGGGATCAAATGGCTTGTTCATACGGGATACATCTTATGGCGGGTTTCAATATTCAACTGATTGGTATGAGTAACCGATACAGGTACAAAACTGGTAGAAAAGCAGCAGCCGCCATGCCACCTTAACCTCATTGGTTTAAATTTGTAACTTGTTACGTCGTCGTTGGCTAGATAAAATGACATATCTATTTTGTAAATGGTCAAATGTAACGACGTTGCCTAGAAACCCATTACAGTCAAACAGTTCGTAAGCAGTGGTTAAGATGTCAAGATTTTGAATATAGAAAGATAAGATTTGGAATACAAAATGAATTCTACGTATAGTAGTATTCATTTTGCTAGTGAATTCTACTGTACGTAGACAAAACGAAAAGTTTTCATGATATTGAAACCCGCCATAAAACGATTGCCCAATGTCACGATACGGATAGACGTTCACATTACATACGGAATCTTATTTTTCACGATTCATCAAAATGTTTGAAAATAATATGTTCACACTAATTTCGGGAATGACGAATGTACGTATGAACTGAACTGTGTGGTGAGGTGCAGGCAAGCGGGTAGAAGCGGATAGGTACGTCATAAAATAATCACGATTCGTGTTTTTAATTCACCGTGATTTTTAAAAACGATGAAGCATCCATTTTTTTTTATTATTTCCGAAGAGTGTAAAACAGGCTTATTTCAAAAACATTGCCGCCTTAAAAAAACACAAGGAATCACAAGAAGAAACAAATTGTGAAAAAGACATCAAAAAAATAAGAATTGTCTGTTTGTGAATACGCCCAAACTCAAAATTTTGGCAAGCTACAAATAGAACTGGTATGTATAAATTAAACAGCTGCACAGTGCAGATGCCGTCATATTCGTATACTGAAAACAACTTCGTCAGCTTCAGCAGTTAATTTCCTAAAACTTTCTCAATACTAACTAAACCCAACGTTTCGTTTGTCAACAATAATTTATATGCTTCTAGAGTAATATAGTAATTTACCTGCCAGTTAAATATAGTATTTATACCAAATTATACCTTTATACCAAATTAGAGGACTCAACAGTTTCTGATAAAAACTGATTTTGAAGCTTCAAGTTTGACATTAGAGAGACTAAAATTAGAGAGTAGAATATCGAATACGGCCCCATTATTAATTTATATTTTAACCCAATCATATTTTTAAGCTATTGCATAGCTTCTTTTGCGGGCCTTGAGCGTGGGGACCGAATCCAGAAATTCCGTAACGAAAAAAACCTAACACCCACCACTCCGACCGGGGCACAGCGGTGATACATGGGTGATACTTTGATTTCATAACTTTACATGCGGGCTTTAATAAAAAATCAGCGCCATCTACTAGGAACTTGTGGAACTTCATATTAGATCAAACATTACTGCATTAATAAAATAAATAAATAATTATAAATACATAAGTTGATAAAAAATGCTATGCAATAGCTTTACCGCGGCAGTCTCCGAGTGCCACACGTCTTTATTTTTTACTTCTTTTAACTATAAAACAGATCGGCTTGATGTAAGGGTAAGGTTTTTTTCAACATCTAGCTAACAGCTTCTCCAATCTATGTAAATATACAAAACTTATTTCTACCTATGTAACCCTACCTATTTACCGCTTCCTCGCTACACTTGAAGTGTGTTAATGTGAAAATTTTCATACTAAACTATAGAATTGGGATGTTTATCTAACATAATATTTTTCATTTAGTTTGAGAGTTCTCGATATTTCGGGACTGTTGCAAGCACCACGACCGCAACCATCGACACGAACAGTGTCGACATATCAAAAACTTTATGACTTTAATGATAGTTTATAATATGTGAAAAAAGTTTTAACCACGAAAACAATGCATTGAACATACTTCCTTGTATCAAAAGTAACACAAGCTGGTTATCGGCTTGTAGCTTTTAAAAATATCGGTAATACATCTCTCCTAACAGGTAGTGATTTATTACGGGGTATAAAAGATACAATTTTAACTTGAAGTACTGTAGTAACTTGAAAATACAGTATATTTGTTAAGCGATGTAACTGCAGTCATCGAGTAAAGCTTTCATTTTATTATGTTCGAAATAGGTTTTAGTTAAACCCGAGTATTGCATTGTGCCAAAGCGAATTTATTTATATTGTATAATGTTGGGAGTACATAATATTTATTTTGGAAAATATTCTTTAAATTTATTTTTTTCAAGTTCACAATGAAAATATTCCAAATTACACATAGATAATAAATGTAGTCCGGAAAGAAAAAAATATATTGTTTTGGTTGTGCATTTAATAATCGTATTTAATTATTTTTTTTAGAGCTATAAGAAGAACAATGCCTAAGTGATACTAGTACCCATATAAATAACTTAAAGCGTTAACTATTCGTAATTTGCTTTACTTGATGTTCACGGAATATAAAATTAAATAAATTAATGTTCCTATTATTTTGCTTATTTTGGGGCTAGATAGATCAGTTTGTATATTTTAGTTTTTTATGTATTGCTAGCTGTTACCCGCGGTCTCAATCACGTCAATTCTTACCCCGATAGAGTAACATAAAAGTATTTAATGTATAATTCCAGGCCTAGACAGGCATTATGTGCAAAATTTCATCTTTGTACGAAAACTTTTTAGGGTGAAAATTTCACGTTTGTTGTAATAACTTCTCCAACAAATATTCACAACAATTATTTTTTTATTGTAAAACACAATATAATTAATGATTTAAAAAATTAAGAAAAAAAATAAACAACCTATTTACGTATTCCAAAATTGAGAGGCTGCCTGCAACAGGTGATGCACTATTTAAATTAGCCCTGTATAATATACTTATTTTGTTTTATAAAGCGTTTTGTTACATTTTAATACTATTATTAAAAGCTGTCTAAGTTTATGCTTATTTGCATGACAATCATATTTTTTGGAGAACATATATTTAATAGGAATTAAAGGTTATTTGAAATTTTAATTCATACATTTTTCACTTTGCATTTTCTACTTAAATTTTCCGATTATTGCAACATTTCTTCAAAATTGTTAAGTGTCAAATAAAGCTCAAAACTTTATCTTCGTTACTGCAACGGTATTATGAGAAGTTTTATTGAAATTGGTTCATCACTTTTATCAAGTTTCCTTGACCATACGCACAGACAGACGGACAGTGTCTTTGCAAATTGTACTTACATAGATTTTATCGATTATTTATTTAGTTTTATCTAATAGTTTCTTAATAATGCAATTAGTTTACGGTAGCTACTGACAAAGCTTCATTAAAAGTTTGTTATTTATGTATAACTAGCTGAAAGTCTTCAAAATCATTGATCAGTACCTATTTTTAAACAGCTACACTGATTAAAAAATCCCAACACGAAAGGTAATTTAAGAAGGAGATTGTCGTTAAGGCGTTTCTGCGTTCATGGATTTAACGATGTAAAGGTTTTTACAATTGAATACCATGGAATTTAGAATTGATTGAATGAGACTTGCTTGAAATTCGTTTTAAGGGTTCCATAGGCACCTAAAGATAAAACGAGAACTAATTATGACGAATACGCTGTACGTGAAACGAAATTTTAAATATTGAAGGGGGCTCCAATACAACAGACATGATATTTTTGCAGTTTCTACCGTACTAGCTAAATGGCGCAGTTTTTTTATTAAATCGCGCAAGTGTTTATTTAATTAATGTGTCAGTATACAAGTAAGTAGAAGTCGTCGTGACGCCGTATGTATCCAACGATATCACGCCGTGGGCGGTACTTGGATGAGTTACCGCCAACCATTCATTTCTTACGACGACTTCAGTGCTTCAGAGCACGTTAAGCAGTCGGTCCCGGGTGCTATATACATATGTACAAGTCGTTGGGATTTGTCAGAAGCCATTTCGGAACCCTGAAAATTCTAAAATCCACCACCCAGCACTGGGCCAGTTTGGTGGATTATGGCTTATACTTCCTCGTCACCCAGGGGAGAGACTCATAGCACTGCAGTGGGATCATTATAAGGAATGAAAATGAAATGAAATGAAATTATATTTATACAAATATATTTTTAACATGTTAGTTCTGGTTACTATTGCTTTATTTACAGTTTCATTTTATGCATATTTTTGGGAGTAACGGTATCTTAGGGTCAAAACGGAACCCTTCGAGCATGTGTCCGATTCGGACTTGTGACGATTTTTTTACATCATAAGTATGAGGCGTTGACCTCCATCCTACTTGGTGGAGAGTGTACTTAGATGAGGTCTAAGATGGTGCACGTTCATCGATGAGAAACCTAAACACTTGATATTTAATACTACCAGGACTCAAGTGGTCAGGAAAAACAGACGCTGTAGGCAACCAGACCCTGGAGCCATGGTAGGGGTTGAAAAGGAACTTTCGAGAATGGAACTTTTGAAGCAATTCGTTCGAATTTTTCATAAATCCATTATATTTAGATGGCAGTTCTGTTTGCGTCTGGTATTCCGATGGTAAAAAGCTTAAATTTGACCAAAATGTGTCCTGTAGTATACTGACAAACACATTGTAAAGATTGGCTATATTGTTTCTAACAGAATAGATGATTTTATGATGTCATCCATAAAACTTTGCAGAAAGTTCGTAATGATAATTTCTTCAGTTTTCATGGTTCAGAGCTTATATTTTTTAATTAAATATATTTTAACTGAATTTTAACGTTCCAACGTCTCCTCATGAATGATGATGCTGATGATATTTAAGGCTTTCACTGGTCATCTTAGTGGCCACGGATAACATGATTACGAGTGGCACAGACAGCAAAACGTCGATATATTTTTTTAAAATGCGATAAAATTGTTAAAAAATATATAAATATATTTTTCATTTCTTTTCAGTATTTTAATCCTTTGATTTAGATAACCGCATTGACATAAAAGTATGGAAGCACGATGGGATACGCATCATAATACCGAAATACTGAAATTCATTACACCTATAAGGTGTACCTATAATCTATAATCCCTATCACCTATAATCCCTGCTATTTGGAAAATGGCCCTTACAAGACTGTCCCTAAGCAAAAATTAAGAGAGTTTTTGAAAATGAAATTGATAATGTTTTTAAAAATGCAGGACAATATTAAATGAAATAAATATCTTTGAAAAGCCAATTGATTTTCTTCCTGGTTTTTGAGTTATAATGACAGAGACTGTTGTAAATGTTTCTGACGACAGCTTTCACATATAGATTTTTTTATTTAATATATACAATAAAAATAAATATAATTATGATCTGTAAAGATTAGTTTATATTTCCAAAGTATTTAAAATTTTTGTATCCAGTTTTCACCGGAAAAAAGGCAATATTTCTCACAAGGCTTGTAATTTGGGAAATGGGACACACTAGGAAACTGTTTTGAGTTGCTTGATTTTGATCAAACATAAATTTTTCATATTACTAAATAAGCTGTGGCGGGTCTAGAACACCTAATACTATATCATTATTCATACAAAAAAACTGAGAATTATTGTAGTTTATTGGATGAAATTTGCTTAGGACAGCGATTTTCCATTTGGTAGAGAAATACCCATAAACGGAATGCCAAATCAAAATGTCGAATGTTTATTTGACCGAATGTTCAAAATCCCGAAAGCACGAAAACCCGAAGGTCGAAATTCAACAAGGAAGCGAGTAGGTTGTTTAGTTGCGACGACGAGCGTAGCGAGGAGGAGCAGTTATGT